>CM075815.1:13713605-14913605 GCA_037975025.1 Excoecaria agallocha | reverse complement strand
TCGAAAGTAAAAGAAGTCAACTAAAGTAAATTAGATTATTTGATGATATTAAAACAAAAGAAATAAAGAAAAAAAAATTTTATTGTATACTTGTACCGTGAAATTTATTAGTTAGGTATCCACTATTGAGTATGTGCTCAGTGTACAGCTTTTGATGCGCACAGGTTTTAAAGGATTTAGGTCGATAGTTGAAGGGACAGGCACTGGATTGAGTAGAGCTGCACAACCAAGATGATAAATTCTGATATGTCATACGTGGCATGTATGAGTAGGACTATGCTCTGTATGTGTATCATACTAAAATTTAAGTTATATGGCATTATGACATTTGTGGTATATGGATGTTACAAACCACAAATTATCTCACGTGATTTGATAAGCCTCACTATAGATGATTACAATCATTTGAGGATATGTGATTAATGCTCATAATGAAGTGAAACTTACAACAATATGAAGTACTAAATAAAATGTGTTTCACTCACTTTTTACACTTGAAAGATGGCATCTTTATATAGGAAAATAAAATAGTTGTTTGGTGTAAACCAGAGTTTGAAAAACATTTCCAATTCAGGTTTGAAAGACTGATTTTATGCTTTTCTTAAAACAAGTTAATGGCTATAAAATTTTTGTTCAGAAATCATTTCCTTGAATCATTTATTTAATAGTTGAAAATATTGTCACAAATCTACTTTTCTTTTTCAAACAATATTTAAGAATTGAAAAATTTTAGGAAAAAATCAAATTAAATGTGATATGATTTTGAAAATATATTTTTATGCATATAATGAGTGTAAATGTGTGATTCCTCAGAAAATAATTTTATAAATATTTTCCTAATAAATCTTGATCTTCATGAGAATTAAACAACTAGGTCTCATGATGATCAATCACATTTTTATTCTGTTATACTTTAGATAGAATATGTGACACCAGATTACTTCATAAACCTACACAAACGAACTTTAAAAGGCCCAATCACATTAGTTTGTTTTGTTGGTCATCAAAATCCATCATAAGCTTTGAGCAAACATTCTCCCTCTTTTTAATGATGAAAAAACATCTTGCATATGTAAAGTTTTGATGTAGTATGAAACTCCTAGGCACAACTCTCCCCCTGAAAACTAAAATAAATTTTGCAATGAAGATCATTTAAAATATCCACACACAATAATCACACAATCATCACATCACATCACACTTCTATTCTCCCTCTTTTTGTCATCAACAAAAAGTGAATATAAATAAAGCTACACATATATTAGAATCATAATAAACACAACTAGATGATCAAATTAAGAGAAATCATGATTCAAATGCAAACACAACTGAAATATCCAACATTGTCAAATAAGAGCATATTAAAACATAAATGAAATGTTTGAAATTGGTTTATGAAAAATAGATTGAACATCACTCAATGTCTTCAGGATGAGTACTACTGCCAATTTCTCTAGGTTTAGGGGTCGGTTTGAACTTATAACTAGCAATCAACCTTATAAATCAACGAATAGCAACAGGGGCAGGCTTGGGAGCTAGAGTAGGTGAGGGTGATGAGAAAGGAATGGGATTAGCTGAAGATAAATTTTTGTTTCCATATTCAGCATTTGCAAACATCTCCTTAGTCCATTTAGTAAGGTCACCTAATGTAGAAGGCAATTTCCCTAAGATTTTCCACAATTTAAGCCAGGGTAAGACTTCGGATTTGCAATCCAGCCTTTGACTAGGTTCCCCTTAACCTTTTGCTTCTATTGTTGCTTCCTCTCCATATTTTTTAGATTTTGCCTCCACACCTGTGTCTAAATTGACATTTTTATCACTATATGTGGTTTTCCCTTTTTATTTTTTATCTTCTTTACTCTCTTCCTCTTCCTCTTCTTCTGTACTTTTAGTGCTTGACTCATTCTCTGAAGATTTTTATTTTTCTTCCTCACTAGAATCTTCATCAAATAACTTCATTTTTTAATCCACAACCAATGGTACATCATCACTCTTTCTCAGACTTCAAATCAATTTCTTAGAGGTGGAATCCAACTTCACTTTCTTTCATATGCGTTGCTTATCCACACCCTTAATGAAGGCTTTTTTCCAGATCATTGAAGCCTAAGCTCAAAAATTTTATAGAAATCCTTGCCAATTCTCAATTTTACACTAAACCTCTTATAATCGGCATCTTCAAGGGGTATATTTCAAAACTTAAAAATAGCACTGAGAATCATGGAAAAAGGTAACTGTTGATTTTTTTTTTGTTTGCATTGGCCATTTGATGCAATATAATATAGGGAAGATTAACTTGGTATCTCTAAACACATGTCATATAATAATCAAATCTATATCAATAACATGATCAGCACTTCTAACCCTAGGAACCAAAATCTCTACCAAAAATTTGTGCAAAATGCAAATTCTAGTTTCATGTTGGTAGAAGGTGGGGTTTTATCCTTCCTATTATATTCATCCATATCTGCCATTTCTTTCAAGAATTTGATTTTATTTAAACCTCCTATTTCACTGATTCTTGTACTTTTTTTAATATTAAAACATTTTTTTTCATGTTAAAAATAATGGCCAAGGTTTCATAGGTAAAAATCTTATAACAATCCCCAATTTTAACAACAAATTATTCTTCATCGAGAAATTTCCTAGAATTGAAGAACTCTTTAAAAATAAAAAGGAAGATATATAATTTAAAAGTTAAAATACCTTGCCATTTGAGTCTTTCCAACCAAATCGTTACTTGGGTCTCTGTTGCTTTTAGCTCTTCCCAATCAACCAACTTTAGAATGAGAAATTCTCGAATTTCTTTTACTTTCAACATTGATGCTTCTTTTGATTTTCGATTTAGGGTACGGTTTCTTGCGAACAGGAGCTTTTGTTCTTACCATTTTTGGTATTTTGGTTGAGAGAGAATCAAAAGACAAAAAGGGTTTTTGAGTGAAAATCTTTCTGATGCAAATTTGATAAAAAGCCAAAAAGAAGGACATGCATTAAATAGGTAGGTGAAAAGGTGCCTTTTTTTAAAAAAAATTAAAGAAAACCCATTTGTTTTAACAATAAGAAGTGGGAACACTTTTTTTTATCTAAAATTGGAAGTTATTCCAAAAGAGTAAAGTTCATATTTTTAAAACCTAAAAACGTGTGCATATTTTTAGGAATAAACAAAGAAAAAATATGCAACATGATAAATACTTCCAATTTTAAATAACTAAAAAACACGACACATAAGTAGAACACTAAATGAATGTTCATTAAGCACATCAAACATAGAACACATAAATAACTATTCACACAAATAGTAAATAAAATACAAAATAAATCTAGAGAAAATAGGATTATCTTTTAAGATGATTTTCCTGATATGCTTATACCTAATTCTCTTCTTATCTTGCAAAATTGCTCTTTATTTAATGGTTTAGTAAAGATGTCAACAAGTTGTTGTTTAGTAGGGACAAAGCTTAAGACGATGTCTCCTCTTTGCACATGATCCCTTATGAAATGATGTATGATTTTGATATGTTTTGTTTTTGAATGCGTTACTGGATTTTTTATGAGATTTACTGTGCTACTATTATCACAATGAATTGGTATGTCCTTAAAGTTAAACCTATAATTAACTAATTATTGTTTGATCCAAAATATTTGACTTGTACAACTTCCAACAGCTATGTACTCTACCTTAGCAATTGATAAAGCAACTAAATGTTGTTTTCTGCTAGACAAAGTGATAAGTGATTGGCCTAATAATTGATAGGTTCCAGATGTGCTCTTCCTTTCAACTCCACAACCTACATAATCAACATATGAAAAACCAACAAGATTAAAGCTTGAATTTTTAAAGTACCATAAACCTATTTCTTGGGTTCCCAAGAGATATCTTAGGATATGTTTTATAGCTAATAGGTGTGATTCCTTTAGATTTGATTGGAATCTAGCACAGAGACAAACACTAAAGTGTATGTCTGGTTTACTTATTGTAAGATATAGCAGTGAACTGATCACCCCTCTATAAAGCTTTTGATCCATACTTTTACCATTTTCATTAAGATCAAGTTTAATTGATGGACTCATTGGTGTGCTTACTAGTTTGGCTTCCATCATTTTGAACTTCTTTAGTAGCTCCTTTGTGTACTTGACTTGATTTATGAATATTCCATCCTTGTTTTGATTTATTTATAGTCCCAAAAAGAAGGTTAATTCTCCCATTATACTCATCTCAAATTCCTCTTTCATTGAATTTTCAAATTCCTTTCATATTGAGATGTTAGGAACTCCAAACACAATATCATCCATATAAATTTATACAAGCATGATACGATTTTTTTCATGTTTTATAAATAAAGTATTATCAACTTTTCCTCTTGAAAAATTATGCTTAATTAGAAAACTTGAAAGTATTTCATATCAAGCTCCAGAAGCTTGCTTTAGACAATATAAAGCCTTGGTTAATTTAAAAACATGACTAGAAAACTTGAATTTTCAAAACCTAGTGGTTTTGCAACATAAACCTCTTTATTTAAATAGCAATTTAAAAATGCACTTTTAGCATCCATTTTGTAAACCTTAATTTTCTTAAAACATACAAATGTACACAAGATGAGAATAGCTTATAAACGTGCAATAGGTGCAAATATTTCATCAAAATCAATACCTTATTCTAGATTGTATCCTTAAGCCACAAGCCTTGCTTTATTTCTTGCTACATTTCTTTGTTCATCCAGCTTGTTTCTAAAGACCCATTTTGTACCAACAATTGAATGATCTTTAGGTTTAGGAACAAGAGACTGTGAAGCGAGCTGGGAGCCATGCTCCTTTTTGGGTTAACTCTTAAAGGCCCGCTTTTAGGGTCTGAGACCGGAAGAGGCTCACTAATAATCATAAATTGGCTACTTCACAATAGAAATGGGTCAAGCATAAATTATTATTGGTAGTCAGTCCATGAAGGCATCTACTAATAAGCCCGAAAGAGGTAGGTGTCATGGAGTAGCCATCCAACATAACATTGGAAAATGATTCTCGACCTTTTGATGCCTAAACAGAGATTGGTGTTCGCTACATCAGTCTTATTAGGCACCTTAGTTATATGTTATTTTATAATTGAGTTTTAAATTTTAATCCACTCTCCTATCTCACATAGAATTAAATATACATCCTAAGCAAATAGTAAAAGCGATAAATAAATAAATTAAATCAAACTACTTCAGCTTATTATAGAAGAAAATTGTCCAAAAAATAAAATGACATACGTATATAAATTAGGGCATTCGTTTCGGTTGGGAACATTGGTTCCCTCATGCACATTTTATGGAAATTTCCTTTTGTCCTTTGTTTGGTTTTGAATGAAAAATTGGACATTGATCCAAGTTTTGAAGAAAAACCCAAAGTTAATTAATAGTAATAATTTTAAATGCATTTTCCTTTTAAACATGCATAAAAAACTCTTTTTTTACTAGATATTTCATCCCCAAAATAAAAATACATCCAAAAAATATTAAATATAATAAATAATAAAAAATAATAAACTAAATAATAAATGAATGAAATAAATGGATGAAATAACCAAATCGACAGGTGGTATTCATCAGCCAATCGGGGAAGGGGGGTGGAACTCCCAATGCAAAATGCTTCGTCTTTGAAAAGTAAATGAAGTTGCATACTCACATAAAACCAAAAAAAGTAATAAGTCTGCATCATGAGGAAAAAAACAAATAAATAATAAAATACAGAAAAGAAGATAATCATACATATTGCATTAAAATATATATATAGAATGGACAATTAACACTTTGGGGATCAAAGAAATAATATAGATAATGAAAATGCATAAAATACATGAATAAAAGCGCTAAAAATCAACCACGAACACCTCTAAAAGGTGATGGATGGCCAGAGTTGAAGGAGGGACGGGACGAGAGGGAACTGCCATGATGTCCTGTCTATTATGTTGATAGGCAGCTATTTGTGGAAGCTTTGTCTTGTCTATCACTTGCAGGATAGAAAAGGAAGCTAGAAAATCACCCAAAAATACACAAAATTGCAAAAAAAGACTAAACACCCAAACATTAAACTCTAAAGCATGCTAAACTAAGATTATAACTTAAATCATGCAATAACTATGCCAAAACTCATTAAAATATAGAATAACAAAATAAGAATAAAGCTAGAAAATATACAATAATGGAGGAAACCACAACTTGATCATGCCATTTATCATGCACATTTGATCCAAATTCGTACATCATTAAATCTAAATGTGTGAATCAATGAATCACAGCACCTAAATACATTTATTTTAACAATAATCAACATGATTATGGATGATAATTTTTAGAGAGAGAAAATATAAATGAGGAGTCTAGAATATTACCTTCAGGAGATATTCTAACTCTGAATCTCTTGAAGTTTAGATCTCCACTCCAATTATAATCCTCGTGTTTTAGAGAGACTAAGTGATTCATTGTGTGTATGTGTGTTTGGATCAAAGGAACTGTTAGAAAATTTTATTCTTAAAGAGAGAAAAATTAGTTTCTTCCTCTCTAAGAGTTGTTTCTATGATCAAAGAATGATTCCCCCAAAAACCCTAAATTCTTTTCCTTTTATACCTAAGGTAGAGTTAGAGTTGATTTCCAACTCTATCTCTCCAAATCTAGAGGTATTGATCCCCTAAAATCTAGATTGAAGATCCTTAAAACTTTATCTTCCTATGTTTAAATTTCTAAAATGTGGGAAATCTAGGTATTTAACCACAGATGACCGTCCCTCAGGTAAAAACCCAAAATTCATAAAAATGCACCTGATCTGACTTCTGCAGGAGAGAGATGACCACAGAAGATCATCCCTCACATGGAAGACAACCGTCTATCACCGTCGAAGGCTAAAATCATGGTTTTTCATGCTCTTTTTTTAAAACCTTTTGAAAACATTTGAGAAATCATAAAATCTTTAAGAAAATTGTGAGAAATTCACAATCAGGGCTTTGAAATTCTCACTTATTGTCAGAGATATACTATTTTCTTATCATCAGGCAACCTTGATCTAGGCTACCTAAGGTCATAGTGTCTACAGCTGCCCGTAATTTTGGAAAACTGATGCACTAGTGCCAAAGTGAGCCAAAATTTAGAGTAAAAGGAAAAAGATGCATACCTGAGGTAATGAATCTCTTGGTTTATAAAAAATACGTACCATTTTAGGCAGTGAGTATCTCAGTTGATTAAAACACGTACCTTCTACGGTGGTTATTGTCATCTTGTTGATGCATTAACTCTGGTTTGGATGGTTAACATCAGTTTATCGATGTGTTAACCCTAGATTAGCTGTCTGATTATGCTAGCTTGTTAGCATGCAGAATCGAGATGAGTTGACTGAATTTGATTAGCACAAACTTATCAGCATGTAGTACGAGATTGCCTGAGTGTATCTGATTAGTGCCAGCTTATCGGTATGCATAATACAGACCATTTGATTGAATCTGATTAGAACCAGCTTGTCGGTATGTATAATAGAGACCATTTGATTGAATCTGATTAGCACCAGCTTGTTCGTATGCATAATTAGATTGCCTTGTTGTATTTGATCAGTGCCAATTTGTCGATGTATCAAATCAAATGAGATTGAGTGATGTTTGGCTGGTGTCATCTATAGATATACCTAAACTTCCAGTTGTTTTGGTTGGGGCCCTTTTTAGGTGCAGCTGCCCTTTTTGAAACAACATTCCACTTAAGGAATTTCTAGCAAATATGCATTTGTGAGGAGTTATTGAAATGCTTGAAGCTTTTGTTTTGCAAGTATATATCTATCTTGAAAGTATTTTAGCTTAATATTGTGATCTTGGCTAAATTTTGTACACTTCCTAATGACTATGTCACCACTCTATAGATTCGTAACAATATAGGGAAAACCATCATCATCAAGGCTGTCCACACGTCTGGTCTTATTTTGTGTCTTCCCAAAATTTACATTGTCATCAGGCTTTTGCCTCTTGCCTAATAATTCCTTATTGTCAACATCAATCTTATAACTTATTATGTGTTTAGATTGAAACATCCCATGCTCTAAAGAGTATGATTCATTTTCCAAGAGTCCTCTTAGTTGTAGCCCAAATGAACATTGATTGCTACAATGGCATTTTGACCATTATATAGCTTTAGCTTTGGCAGTATTCCATTATGACCTCATGATAATCTAGGCTTTATAAGGCAATCAGTGGTAAAAGTCCAAAATATGGCCTTTCCCACAACTTAGATCTGATAGCAAAGACATGTTTAGTTCACAGTGATTATACCTCATATCTTGCTTCCTATCAACCCCAGCAAAAAGGCATTTGACGCTCCATGTAGTGGTGTAATCCTTTTTCAGTTCAATAATTTCCTTGTCCAAAAGAGATTAGAAAGAATATGATCCTCTTTTAAATAACTTTAGTTTGTGTGAATTCTCAATAGTAAAAAAGGGATTTAAAATCCTCCCAGAATAAGAAAATTTCTATACTTCTCTCTACTATAAATCTCTTTTAATTTTAACCTATTCAGGCAATTTCTTGCGATGAGGATGGGTGCCTTAGCTTATCCTCTTGTTGTGGTGGTAGACATATGCTCTTTGATAAGGGGTTTCAGGTACTTGTGAAAAGGACTTATTAGTGTTATGCTTTTTGAATTGGTATGCTTTCTTTTTTATTCTTTTCTTTTTTTACTATCGCTTTATTTCCTTGCTCTTATTTCTTTTTTAAAACCTATCATTTCATATTAATTACATGTTTTTGTGGTATCTTTTTTTTTCCTTTTTCTTTTCTAGGCATATTAAGCATGAATAAAATAATCAAAACATAAAATAAGTACATAAATTAGATACAAGTTCTATATTTATATACATAAAAAATATTTAAACAAAGTTATAAACTCCCTGAATACAAAATAACAAATCTAATGAGATGGCACTAGTCCTCTATGATAGGCTAGCCCAGATGGAGGTTTGAAAGCTGAGAGCCTGGAAGGTCTAGCTGGTGTCATAGCCTGCAGTGCTGCTGGTGGTTGCTCATTATCCTGCCTAAATTTGAAGTGAAATTCTGGCAATGTAGCTATTAAAGGCTGTAAAATTTGTGCTATCATTTCTATTAACTACTCTAATCCCTAGCTAACTCTAGTGATTGCCCTAGAGTGCTGCTCGAGATATCTGTTCAGATCACCTCTTAAGTACCCGATGCACCTCCTCAACTACTCATCTATCTTTACTACAATCTGCCTGCTTTTGGGGACTTTAGCCTCGATGCGAATGCCCTACTCCCTAATCTAGGTGAGTAATTTATCAACCACCTACAGGGATATATCAAATCTTTACCCAGCATTCACTAACTCATCTCTGATCTCTTGGATGTCAGACTGCAGGGGTTATATTACTACTGGTAATGACAATAGAGACTGCACTACTGCTAGCAAAGACTATAGCATCTGATCTTGCCACCGAATAGTCTCTTTTATAGTCATCAATCTCCTAAAGTTGTCACCAAATGAGAGGGTCAATAACAAATGCACTAGTGGTACAATAGATAAGGATGCCTCTAGGTGTGCTAGTGGTGGTGAAGCAGTCAATGTAGACATACCTGGATGCCTATATGGTAGAGGACCAGTAGAGATAGATGTCTGTAGATGTCCATAAGGAAAAAACCTCCCTATCATCCTAGCTAGGACCACTGGTGTCTAATTGGTGATGTGCTAATGGCTGAGGTGACCCTCCTAAATGATCCTACATGTCTATTTGTTTGTCGATCTCATAGTCAGAGTCAATGTCTACTCTATGGTGCTCCTAAGGCTTGTCCTCCTGGTCATCATGATGTCCTGGCTATGCTCGAGGTACCTATGGGACTGCTGGTGGCTCTTATGGTAGCTAATCTTGAACATCTCCCTGTACAGGTGCATCTAGCACTATAGGGTCTTGACCACACTTCTCTCTGGTCTTTGGGATGGTCAATAGTCGATACTAACTCGCTTATCCCTGAATCGGCCCTACCATCTTCATAGTAAGCATAGCCTATAAATCCATATAAATATCCTTCTCAATAAGGTCCCTAAACCTACTCTCATCTACCCCCAATGCCAGTAGTAATCGGGTCACGATGCCCCCCATGCAAATTTGCATAGTAGACTGGGTAACCCTTCTAACTAGTGAGGTAATGATCTCGTGGGTAATGTCCACACGCCTATGCTCTCGCATCACCCATAGGCTGGTGATCTCAGATGAATTAATTAACCCAGGACTCCTTGTATGACCCAAGTAGGATGTGGATAACACCCTCTGAATATACCAATACACTTGAGTGGCTAACATTATGCTCTTCACTGTATATGACTGATATCTAGCCCCCAAAAGTACCATTACCTTTCATCTAGTTTAGTCCACTATCCTATTGGGTGTGACCATATTGAGCCCAATTGGAAGGCCTATGGGCTCAGTAAATCCCTAGCATGTAATACTATAGTGAATGCCTAATGCCTAGAACAACACCACACCCTCCTCGGCATCCAATCTCTAGAAGTCTCCATACTCCAAAGTGGTTAAAACCTCACTAGTCACATCTAGATAGGTTTGAAATGTTGAGGCAAAGAACTATGTCCACTCTGCAATAGTTAGTAGTAGGTCAATCTCCTTTATCAGTCTGATAGACTGTAAGAACTGCCTAGATATAAAGCGGCTAGCTCTGAACTAGACTCGTAGCAGTGCTTGATATATATAGGCCTACTGTGGTGTCATGTACTAGCTCTGAACTAGACTCGTAGCAGTGCTTGATATATGCAGACCTGCTATGGTGTCATGTATGTAGGTGTAGGTGGGACCGGAGTAGCACGTGCAGTCCTTCGAAGCATCCTATAAAGAAAGATTATATGTTAATTTTAGGTGATTAACTAGTGTTACAAGTAAATTAGTGCATTAGATTTAGTTAGAATTCTGGCAGCATGCCGACTTAAATTGGGGCTAGCCCTCGTGCATGGAAGTACAAGTTAAGTAACACAAAGTAATGAACAACATCTTAAGCTGATTATCGGTCCATCTAGAAAGCATGCACGACAAATGGGGTACAATAAGTATTTTAGATTTTATGAAAATTCTATAAAAAATTTGACAGCATTTCTGCTAGAAATGTGTCTGCCCCCTACACAAAAAAGTATTTTAAACCAATCCACAAGCCATCATTGGCTACCAAGCGACACAATGTAAGTTATTCAACACAGGAAACTAAATTTATCTTATATTATTTTGGTGCAATTATATTCCTAATACAACATTTTTTAAAGATACAAAAATAATAAAAGCTACCTATATTAATTGCTAAAATATTCACAATTTTTGTGTCCATACATAAAGGCTATTCTTAACTATAACATCATGCAAATGGTTATTTATAAATTTAAATTATACTCCTAAGGGAATTATTCAATTCTAAGCTACAAGCCAACATGTTTGCATAGATTAGGCCTAACAATAAAGGTTTAAAATACAAAAAAAGGCTAAAATGCAATTAAACTAACAAAAGAATAAATGTAATGTAGGAAAAAAGTTCAAATAAAACTTACTTGGGATATGAACAATGGATGAAATAAAATGCAAAAGAAAGAAGAAAAATATTTCTCCACAAAGTGCATGTCACTCCCAAGAGAATTTAGGCGCAAATAGCTCACAAAATGGACTAAAAACAAGGGAGAAACCTGAAGAAAATCGAGAGAACCTTTGGAATTTTGAAAACGGTGGTTTAAGAGAAGTGAGGAAGAAGAAGAAGAAGAAGAAGAAGTAGAAGAAACAACTTTTATGTTCAAATTTTTGAGTGACAGAAGCGATGAGTGGTAGTATAATATGTCCAGTCTGTCACTATTTTTTGACTTATGTTGACCTTTTTTCCTTTTTTTTTATTTTATTTCTTCATTTGTAATTCCTTATTTACATTATTTACTTAAAAGCACATTATTTTTGTCCTTGTTACATATGTCTCCCATTATTTTATTTTATTTACATATTTACATACATGTATTATTCATTTTTAGTCATACATATTTGCTGAAAAACCAAAATACTCCCTGAAATTTATCATGCTTCTTAAATTTCTGGACTTTTCGTATCCAAACCCTTCTGAATTATTTGCCTTGGCAGTGGAACTTTTGGATTCCCTACAAAAAAAATGAAAGCAAAAGAAAATGTAACATGCTCGTGCAATGCATGGGACATGAAAAAATACATTTTGGTCATTTAAAGGGAACAAATAGGATGGTCGTGGCTCACTTCTCAAGGGACGGCCATCTGTCATGCCTTTTTTATAAATAATGCCAAATTTCCTTAGTCTTTGTGCCTTTGACTACCCTTTTCTCAAGGAATCTTCTACCAGGTTTTTCTTTTCTTCCCTTTTTTTATTTTTTTCTTTCCTTTTTTGGTTATTTTTATTTTTGTTTTTTATTTTTCCCTTTTATTATTGCATTTAGACCATTCAAAAATTCTTGTTACCATGACTTCTGCACTTACAAAATTACACCGATTATTAAATGACCTGAGAACCTGGGAGGACACTCTTTTGGATCTGTATTCTAACCTAAGGTTTTTGAGAAGAGTATCTTTTCACAAAAACTTGATTTTTATTGCTGCTCGATATTGGGACCCAAGATTCCATGTGTTTAGGTTCACCCATTAATAGTTATGCCTTTTACCAGAAGAATTTGCTGAGATAGTTCGTACTAGGTTTGCCCTCGATACTTGACCGTGTCTACCTTCCATCATTTTTAGTTATCCTCGAGAGGTGGCTTGTGCTTTTGGTATCCTTCATTCTGAGACTAAAGGTTTAGCACCTCATGGGAGGACCTTTTCTTTAGAGCCTTTAATGGATGTTCTGGATAATTTTGATGACGTGCCCACTTTTCAGTCTACTGTTATTTTACTTTGCTGCTTTGCTCGATGCCTGCTAATACGCATCAATGCCTTAATGATTGGGAACTATGCATTATTTAGCATTGTATACAGTGTGTATAGAGGGAACAATCCCTTTCCTATGATTTTAGCGAAGACCATCATTGGTTTAGATGTTGTTCATCTTGATCTTTATTCTTGTCTCACTGGTAATCCCATGCTACTTCAGGTACGCTCTTTTTTTGAAGGTAGTACACCCTTCGTGGGTTTTTGTACTAGCTTTTCTTGCTAAAAAAATGAGCCTTTTCAGATTTTCACGTATTTTCTTACCTTATTTTTACCTAAGATGAATCTAACTCACCCCAGCAGCTTTTTTTTTGCCAGATATGGCTTTATGAGAAGTTCAACCTGTTGTCAAAATCTCCTCTTTAAATTAAAGCTATGGCACTTACCCCATAAGATATGTCATACTCAGACATCTACGGCATGAGTTTCTATTGATCTAAGATGGAGTCAACTAGTTGGTTCATTTGATAGATGATGACAACATGTTTAGGTGCACCTGGCTTCCTATCACTTTTATAGTTTAAGATAGAGCATCTGGATGCATCCTCTATGTGGATTGCATCGGGCTACCTTTTATATCACTACCTATTATGCTCGTCAGTTCAAGGATCGACAACACATCGTTAGGTGTCCATTGGGCTTTCAAAGTGACATTCTCATTATCCCTTTCCTATCAAAGTATCATCAGAGGATTTGGACTGGACTCCCTATTAAGACTACTATTCCTGAGATTTGTACTTGTTACTTCACCACTTTTGCCTCATATAAGTAATAAGTCACCGATCTGGCAGTCGATAATAGGCTATCTCATTTTAGGCACTTGGATGGAGGGATGTGATACAGATAGACTAGATCAGATACCATTATGGATTATTTTTTTCTTTTATTAAACTTTTTAATTTTGAACATACGAAAAAGATATGCTACTTTTAGATACACTGATGATGTTATGAATACATGTATGATGTTTCTTTCTGATTTTAGTATACATGATCATCATTTGATATTATCCTAATGACATATATTATTTAATCTTGAAGTGAAACTTTAAAAGCATTATAACTCTTGTCATCAATCATCCCTCTCGAATTTTCTTGATTAATTATTTTCTCTCAGCCTCTAATTTTTTCCAGGATGCCCTTTTTTAGTTTTCACTTTAATGAGGTGCCCAATTTTAGCAAGGCTACCATTTTTCAATTTTTGACCTGCAGGGCATTTATTCTCTTCTTTTTCTCTTTTATTCTTAGCTATAAAACCTTTCCAGTCTGTCTATATTTACCAGTTCTCTAAACTCATTGACATTACTGTTTGATAAAATGGCAGCTCCTTTGGATAATAACTTCTTAAGCACAAAATGTCCTTCCCAAGTGGGTGTAAAATTGCCTCAGATATTTGGGATTCTAGGCCTCATCTATTTGAACACCAGATCTTTCTCTTTCAAAGGATGCTTCTTAACCTTCTTCCTAAACGAACGAGCTAGTCTCTTATGATAATTCTAGTTGTGATAAGATGCCTTCATTCTATCCTCATCTAGTAGGTTAAGCTATGATAACCTCTATTTAGCCCATTCTGCTTCAAGTAACTCGACTTTTAAAACTACCCTTAAAGATTGATAACCTCTATTTAGCCCATACTGCTTCCGTCCCATAAACCAGAGAAAATAAAGTAGCCCCTATTGAAGTTTTAGCTATGGTCTTATAACCTCATAGTGTGAAGGGTAGCTTATCGGCCCAGTCTTTATCCCTTTTAGCTAGAATTCTTTTGACATTCATATTAGCCGCCTCGATGGCTCTATTTGCTTGAGGTCTATAGAGAGAAGACTTATGGTGTTAAAGCCAATATTTAAAGAGCATTTGCTTGGTTTCACTGGAGATTTGTAACCCATTATCCAATACTATACGATGAGGCAAATCTTACTTGCATATCAAATTCCTTTTAATAAACTTAGCCATATCCCTTGTGTCTACCTTTTTAAGGATTCTAGTTCTACCCACTTGGTAAAGTAGTCAATAGCCACTATAATAAACCTATGCCCATTTGAAGTATGTGGATGAATCATACCCATAATGTCTATACCCCATGTAGTGAATGCCATGGTGATATAAGGTTGCATAACTCAGAAACAAGTAAATTCCTCAAGTCTACATATTGTTGGCATAGTTGGCACTCTCTGACATACTTAGAACAATTAGTGTCTATTGTGAGCCAAAAGAATCCTTAATGTATGATCTTCTTTGCTAAGGCTAAACCATTCATATGGGCTCTACACACTCCTGCATACACTTCTTTCATGACCCTTCTTGCCTTATTTTCATCTAGACACCTTAGTTGGATTCCATTAGGCTATCTCTTGTAGAGTACTCCTCCTACTGTAGTAAATTGAGTTGATAGCTTATGAATCATTGGCAAAGGCATTTGCTATTTGGTTTTCCTCTAGGTACATACCTAAAAGTACAAATCTCAAATTGGCTGCTTAGTGCTTTCAAACATTTGAGATAGGGCAGTAATCGCTGTTCCTTCACTGATTATTCATCTTTTACTTGATAGACTACGAAAGATGAATCTATAAACACTTTTACAGACTTTGCAATAAGAGTTTTAACTCAAAGATGCAAGCTTCATATTTAGCTTCGTTATTCGTGGCCTTGTATCTCAATTTCTTAGCTAATGGCATCTTTTCTACCTCTAAGGTGACTAAGATTACTTCTACTCTCGCTCCTTTATTGTTCATATCCCCATCGAAATACATCTGCCAACCCTGGACTGTTATAGCTACAATTTTCTTGTCGAGGAATTCATAGATCATTTCTTTACCTTCTAGCGATTGATCAGCCAGGAACTCCGATACTGCTCTTCGTTTGATGGTCTTTCTAATAATGAATTCTATATCGAAGTCTTGTAGGAGAATTAATCGCCTTTCCATTTTCCTTAGGAGTAAAGGGACTTCTTGTAAATACCTAAAAGGGTTATGCTTGGCCATAACTTGTATCCTATAGGAATGGAAGTAGTGTCTCAGTTTCTTTGATGCCCATATAATCGCTAGATAGATTTTTTCAACTTCTACATACTTTGCTTCATTGGGGAAAAACTTTTTGTTGAGGTAGTACACCGCATACTTAATCCCAAATTTATCCTCTTAAGCCATCATTGCCCCTATTGAACTATCCTCTATGGCCAGATAAAAAATCAAAGGTTTACCTGCCTAAGGAAGTTTTAGTACTGGTGGATGCAACAAATATTCTCTGATGGTATCGAATGCCTTTTGATAATTCTTGTTCCAAACCATAGGCTGATCCTTCTTAAGTAGCTTGAATACGGTTTACATATCGAAGTCAAGTTGTCTATAAACCTATTATATACTGAATTTTCCCTAAGAACCCTCTAACCTCTTTTTCCTTTTGGGGTACTGGCATCTCCCTAATGGCTCTTGCTTTATCAAGATCTACCTCTATACCTTTCTGGCTCACTACATGCCCTAAGAGCTCAAAGATGCACTTCTTTGGGTTGAGATGAAGGTTGTACTCATCAATCCTCTAAAAGAACTTCTCCAATGCTTCAAAATAACCTTCTCGACTAACTGACTTGATCATCATATCATCCATGTATACCTCTACTTCCTTGTGAATCAAGTCATCTAGTATCCTAGTCTCCATCCTCTGATAGGTAGCACCTGCATTTTTAAGTCTAAAAGGTATGACTCGGTAGGCATATGTATCCTAATTAGTTATGAAGGTTGTTTTAATCCGATCCACTATCTTATTCAAATTTTTTTTATACTTGATATATCTATCCATAAAACTATACATGGCACAAACGGCTATACTATCAACCAAAATATCTATATGAGGCAGAGGAAAATTGTCCTTAGGGTAAGCTTTATTTAAGTCCTTGTAATCTACACAAACTCTAACTCTTCCATTCTTCTTTGCCACAAGAATTACATTCACCAACCACGTAGAGTATTGAACTTCCACTAAGAACATAGCCTCTATCTATTTCCTAACCTCGTCTTTAACCCTTTCAGCCCACTCTGGTCTAAGCCTCCTAAGTTTCTGCTTAACCAGTTTACATCCTGGGTATGTTGGGATGTCATGTTGAACAATTTCCTGATCTATACTTGGCACGTCTTCATATGTCTAGGCAAAAACTATTTTGTGTTTTTTCAATATTCTCTTGGATTTTTCTCTCTCTTCAAGAGTTATATCTAATGCCAATAAATTTTCTTTTGGATTTTCTTTTGTTTCAAGATTAAATGAACATATATTTGTTAAGTTAATGTCAAATATGAATGGTTTATAATTATGATTATGCATATTGAAATCAGAAGAAACATCAAACAAGTAAGTAAAAGTGTTCATCTTATTAATATAATCAAAAGAGCAATCATTGTTCTCATTAAAAAGTTTAAGAACATAAATAATATCAATGAAGGTATCCTCTTTAGTTTTAGCAGCATTAGATGTCTCTCTAGCCTCTGAGTCGTCCTTAAGTGGATCCTCAACTTCTATTTTCCCTTTAACTTTTAGCTAACACTACAAGAAAAATCCAGTTTTTTTACGGAAATTCCCCACCAAAATGAGTGAATTTTCGTAGGAAAACCAAAATACCAATGGAATATAGCGACGAAAAATGGCGAAGCAGTATCATTGGTTGGTAAATTTATCGATGAAAATAATCGATGAAAATTTTTTCGTCGGTAATTTACCTACAGAAAACACCTTCCGTCGAAAAGTGCAAACTGAGAAATTGTTGTAATTTGAAAAAATTACCAATGAAATTAAAATTCCATAGATAAATTTGCCAATGGAAATAAGTATTCCGTAGGCAATTTTGCCGACGGATTTGAAAATCCATAGGTCAGTTTACAGATGAAAATAACCACACCCTAGGCAATTTTGCCTACGATATATTGTATTCCGTAGGAAAAATTAGCAACGGAATTATTTCCATTGTTAAATGCCGTCTATATTTTTAGCGACAGTTTGCTAAATTTTCGTCGGGAAATATTAAATATCAATTTTTTTCATTTTTTTCTATATAGTGTAATTTTCATCAATAATATGATATAAAATATATAATTTACAGTAATAAATTAATAGATGCCTAATTCATATTATAATATAAAATTTATAATATTCAATAACACATCAAATCATTTTCTTAAGTTCTTAAATCATAAATATTATCCCAAAAAATGTCAACAAATCCACCAAGTTCACAAGTTCTAAAAAACATCAAGTGCCACCAAGTTCCAAATTGCAATCACTGTTACAAGTCCCAAAAAACATCAATAAATCCACCAAGTTTCAAATTGCAGTCACTGTTAACATAAAATTTAAAGCCCTACGTTGTCGATGTGGGTGGATTATCTGGATGATGCGATGTGTCACCTCCCCCCTTACTTCTTTTATTTGAGTACTGAGCTCAGCTTTAAAATTTAAGCTCTTGTGCTCATACAAGAGAGAGAGCCCCAGAAGACAACATAGAAATGGCTTCAAAATAAAGCTCCGATGGTCATATAAGAAAGTTTAAATTCTTCCAATTGCAAATCAATTCATACCATATCATCTAAGTTGATAATAGCAAATTCACAATAATGAATTCATTCTGCCAAAGATGAAGAAGCAGCATTAGTTCATAATAGAAATTTTTGAAATTAGTAGGGATATGATTTATGGTATTATAATAGAAACTTTAACTAGAATTAGGATATTCACTTACAATTGGTATAACTAGACCTTTTTAATGGTAAAAAAAAACAATTCCCTTTCTTCCCCAGGTTCTAGCATTACTTTCTCCACCTACAATAGAAAATGCACAGTAAAAATCAACTATTTGCATGTCTAAGTACCAAAAAAGAAAAACCATTGCTCATCTGTGAATGTATGGTTATTAAGTTGCATTTAAAACCATAATAACTCATCGTAGACTAGGTTAACATCAAATCATCAAAGTCAATCTAAATTAATCTCATGATTACATACTTGGACATTACTAATTCAAGCTATAAAAGGTCTAATCAACTTATTTGCAGTGTAGGATGAGAATATGGGTGAAGCGTGGTGTTATTTTCCTATATATATATATGCATGTTTATTTGGTCAAACAAGTAATTTGCATAGACAAACTTATTATGATCAGCCAACTAATTCTCTTTTGCTTTATAACTTTTTCATTAGAGAGAAATATATCTTTAAGATCTTCACTTTAAACCAAAATAGAAGTTAATATTACTTATCTAAGAACAACTATTGCAAGCAACTTATGTAGAATATTTGAGAATTTATACTAATTATAATACATTGGAGCAAATTCAGTAAATAAGGCAAGAATCTCAAATTTTCATAACAAAGCAAAGGTTACTTAGCTGCGATAGGGTTTGGCTCAGTCGAGTTATAAGTTTTTTGATAGAAGCTAACAAAATGACCCTGCTGATATGTACTTTGTCTCAACTAGTTGCTCCTTCTATATTGGTAGAGTGCCGATGACCTGTTTGAGCTAGTGGTTGTCCTAGTTGGGTTGATTGAAGTTTTTGTTTTCCTATAAATTGTTTTCAAGCTTCATTTAGAGAAATTTCATCCCATATTTAGTGCATTTTATAACACCCAACTTATTAGGCTAACTTCCTAGTATGGCTTTAATTGTAAATTCATAGTTCTATCTATTCTCGATTATTTACCACATGACAATTTATTCAAAAGATGTCCAACACCAATAAGTTTTAAGCATCCAAATCTCAATCTGCACCATAAATTTAATGGTTATTTATTAATTTTCTATCAAACCCCTACTAAGAGATTCTAGAGTTCAATTTCTACCTTACTTATTCTCATCGCTTTAACATAAAATAAAAGAACAACCTTGAAACTACTCAGCCACAAATTAAAGGTTAAAGTAATTGCAATAGGATCACACATCATTATATTTAACTCTGATCTATTCAACACTCAAGAATTAAGAAAAAACAAAAAAATGGAGGGAAGGGTTGTGAGTGAAGGAGAACCCGATTCTCTTTGAAATAAAGCATTATGGCTTTTTAATTTTTAACCTTCCCAAAACCACATAGTTTTGGGTAAGGGTAGGAAAAATCCAATTTAGTCCCTTAACTCTTCCAATTTGAATTCCTAAGCTCCAATTCAAATATAATAAATCATATAATGTTATCTCTTTCCTTTACATTACTTCATTTCATTCTTATAACACTCACTTATTTTATATCTAATTTATTTTTGAGTCTAATTTGTTAAATTTATTTTAAATTTGAGTTTTCCAAATAAGTTTTTCTTGATAAATATGAAATAATTTTTATTACCTTATTAATTAATCTCTTCAAATTCTAGTTTAACTAACATTGATGACTATAAATTGAGCATCTCATGTAACATCTCAATTTCTTTTATTAGAAGCAAAAAAGTTTTTAATATCAATTAAGTTTGAAATTAAACAAATTAATAAATGAAAAATGTAAAATTAAATAAAAATGAGACATGGCCATTTATATATAATTTTGAGAAGGGAAGAGAATGGATTTGATCAATTTTGAGAAGTGAAGGGAATAAAAATTGAATTTTCAATTTATTTCAATTTCCCTACGGAATAAAATTTTTGTAGGTAATTTAACGATGGAATCTTATTTTTGTTGGAAATTTACCTACAAAAACATGATTCTGTACGGAAATTACCTACGAAAATCTAATTTCATAAGGAAATTACCGATGAAAACATTTTTCGTCGATAATTTACCTACAAAAATATTTTCCATCGGTAATTTACCTGCAGAAACATGATTCTATAGGAAATTTATCTACGAAAAAAGGATTCCATCCGTAAATTTTGTGTGCAATTTCAACCACGAAATATTGGTGCCAATTTTACGATAGTTTTTTCGGTTCCATCATTAATTTTGGTCGGTAAAGTTGGACAGAAAAATTTCCCTCCATTATTTACGATGGATTCATTATTCCATCGCAATATACATTTTTCCTGACAATTTTCCCTACGGAAAGACTTTTTTCATCGGTAATTACCTATGGAAAATTTTTTTTCAGTATTTGAGAATTTTCTTGTAGTGTGAGCAGAAAGCAGCTTCTCTGTCATGACTTCTTTATGCACTTTTTTTGTCCCATACTGAATGGTGTAGGAGAATCTTTTAATCCCAGAAACCCTCAACTGGCTTAATAATCCCTTACTCCTAATCGAAGACATCATTAAATAGCTCAAATCCTGGCAATATCTCACCCTCTATCAGCTAAGGTTCATTCTCTTCACAGTAAAGGCAAATATTTAAAGCTGGCATAAAGCTCTAGGAGATGTAGGGGATTCTGTTCACTACTTCTTTCTTTTTGTCTTTTTGTTTAGGACTAGTAAAGCCTAACCCCTTCTTGTCCTTCTAATTGGAATTGTTGTTTTGATGAAAATGTTATAGAAATTTTATATGACATATATTTAGCTAAAATTGAAAAATGTTAGATTTAGAAGAATTAGAATACGAAGTTTATTATATATGTATATATAGGATGCTAAATATAATAATATGAGAAACCTGCAATGTAATATTAAAAGAATGTTATGAAATAACAAGAAAAATAGAATATTATAAACATATAATATTATAAAGACATAATTAGAAATGCGAGATATTTATGGAATTAAACAATACAGTTGAAGAATATAAAAAACCTAGACTACAAGAAATATGAGAAGAATTAACAATTATAAAAAATAAATTAGAAGAAGACTTAGCAAAAATTACCGAAGAAATAAATAGAGCAAGTATAAAATTAAACGAAGAATAAATGAATCAAGAAAGAGAAAGAATAGAAAAAGAAATAGAAAAGAAAAAAAGAATACATTAAATATATAAAAAAATCGAATACTATATTTAAAGGGTATAAATGTAAATAAAAATATTTTAAAAATATTAGAGATGATTTTAAATATAGCCAAGAAGAATTACAAGAACAAATAAATACTAAAAATAAAAAATAAAATTAGTAGTATACTAGATAAATTTAGAGAATATTTAAGTCTATTGAATTTATATACTATAAAAAGTATTAACGAAATAATACAAGAAATGTATGATCAAATAAGAGCACTACAATGAATTGAGTAATGACATTCCAAAAGAATTTAGAGAAATATCTTATAGACAAATGATGAGAAAAGAAAAACTAATGAAAAATATAAGATTAACATTAATAATTATAAGAAATAATCTGGGAAGAGAATTTTAGAAACTATAGGTACTAAAATGAAAATTTTCTAAACCAATCTATTTTAAATTTTTTTTAGCAAAAAAGGTTTTTTTAAAAATGAAAAAAAAAGTAGGATAGAAATGAAAAGATCCCTAACATCAAATATTGATTGTCTAGACGGCATATGCATACCAAATCAATGAAAAGTTGACATATAGAGCAAATATATACCAACCCAATGGAAGGAAAGAGCAGAATTAAAAAAGGAAAACAAAAAACTCACCAACAAAATTCTCTTTTTTTAAAGAAATAAATATAAACATATATCTTTGGCTTCTAGAAAGATGAACTTGGCCAGCAAGAATTCTTAACATGTTTATCCTAAAACTTAGTTGTATAGTTTTTCTAGAAAGTCTTCCCCACTGATATATACTATTTAAGTTCTCCTCTATTTTTTAAATTCTAGAAAATCTTCAATTGATATTTCTATTTCTTGGAAATTGCTAAATATTTATAATTTTTTATTGTAAAGTTGTCAAAACTCTTTCTAGTAGCCTTACACAAAATAATATAATATTCCAACTAGAAGCCTTACTTTTCTGTCTCTCGTAGTCTCCTGTCTTCATCCTTTATATGTCGAAACTTGGTCTTCCACTATCGGTTATCACAACTCATTTCTCAATTTTTCCTCTGCAAGTCTAATTATTCTAACCCATTCCCTTCATCTATACATAAAATGGAAAACTCCATTGAAGAATTCGAAGATGCTCTTTCTTTCTGTGATCTTTCTCTTCATGATGACCAAGAAATCGAATCCAATGAATATGATGGTCTAAGCTCTTCTTCATCAACCTGAGTTCTTTGAGTTTTCTTCAGCTTCTAGGACCAATTCTACAGTTGAAGATATCATTTTCTGCAGGAAATTCATTTCTTGTAATGGTAATGATGATCAAAGAAAATATCCATCAACCAAAAAGAAGGCAATTAGGCCATTCCCATCTTTCGCAACTTCCTCGCCAAAGAATTTTTTGTGCTCATCATCAGGAAATTCTAGCAAGAAACACAAGGTTATGATTGGATTGGCGAAGATTTCTTAAAAAAATGGAGCTTAGTAAGGGAAAGATAGAACCGGAGGACTTCGCCTCCTATGTTTCCAATAATGGCCGGGGAGGGTGGTAAATTAACGGTTGTTTCTAGGGATGGGGGTGGAGGAAAGAGTCGCAATTGGGGTCTGCTGAGGCCGTTCAAATGCAGGGCTCCAGATCTTGCAAAAATGTTGGGCGGGTATTCATCTTTTGGCTATCTTCGATTGGCCAGGCCCTATTTTTACTAGAATTTTGGATTTTTGTTGAGGAAATTACATGAATTGACCTCTTTTTAAATGGATCATGCTAAATGGCTCGAATTAAGTGACTCAAATGGGGGCATTAATGTAAATGTGTATTTTAGATATTTTTTTGGACAAAATTAACCTTTCCAAAAGTAGAGTATTTGAAGCCATTTGAAGCCAACTTTAAGCCATCTTTATTTTAAGCCACATTGGGCTCATAAATAGGTCATCAAGTCATTAAAGTACATTGAAACTATAAATTTTTTCATTACAAACTGTCACATCTAAAAAGAAATGAAGCAAATAAACTGATTCAATATCTACATTACGTAATAAACAAGAATTTCGAAAATAATATTAGAATGCAGCATTGAAAGTGAATACAATTTGTTAAATTCAAAAAAGTTAATATTATACTATATAAAGTTTATTAAGTTTGGACAAAAGAGATGTAGCACACTGCATACACTTATTAATTAATAAATTGTATATTGTATACACTTATGGCTTGTATACACTTATGTAATGTATACAGGACATTAATTACTGTATAAATTATACACACTTAATAATTAATAAACCTTCTTATTAATTAATATGTATTACATTATATACACTTACTAATTTATAAATCTTCATATATGTTTATTACACCTAAAAAGATATTAAAGTCAATAATGTCATAAATAATTGATGTATTATTCTAATTAAAAAAAGTTGTAACAAAATCTGAATAAATATTTAGAATATTTAAAATAAAAAAAATATAAAAATGAATCCTTTTATAGTTTAATTTCTAATGAAAAATAAATCTTGAAACATTTGATTGAGTTGCCTTGTTATGACCAATTATTAGAAATAATTAACCAAATCTTATTTCCTATTCTCTATCTTTAGTATAAAAGCAAAGTAAATACTTTGCATTCAATTTTTTCAAAGTGAATACATTTGACTTAAAGAAATTGAATTAACTAAATTCTGTTTTCACTATATCCGCTTGCATCGGTGAAAAATATAACCGATAAATCAAAGTTGTAGAATTTTACCCAACCAAACCAAAATTCCAAGATAACATAATGAAGACCTAACGAAAATTTGAGGGTAATTGTGTTCGGTTTAGCATAAAATCGAAATTTAAAAATTATGAAATCCTAAATTGATGCCGTTAAACAAATATAATATACAAAACGACGTGGTTGCTTTCGATTTGTTTCGCTTTTTATCCTTACCAGGATAACTTAAGGAATTATGGGAACAGGGAAAAAATAATACAAAACAATTAAAAAAAATGAACTCTGAACAAAGTGAATATAGTGTATTCAATATAGTTAGTATATAATAATCAATTAGGTTACATTGAATTCATTAAATTCAGTTTGAACAGAAACAATACACACATTGATTTTTTTTGTTAAACAATACAATACACACTATTTTGCCGTGCAATTGAGTTTGGAGGGATGGGCTATTTAATTTCGAATGAAAAATAAATCTTGAAACATTTGATTGAGTTGCCTTGTTATGACAAATTATTAGAAATAATTAACCAAATCTTATTTCCTATTCTCTATCTTTAGTATAAAAGCAAAGTAAATACTTTGCATTCAATTTCTTCAAAGTGAATACATTTGACTCAAAGAAATTGAATTAACTAAATTTTGCTTTCACTATATCCGCTTGCATCGGTGAAAAATGTAACCGATAAATCAAAGTTTTAGAATTTTACCCAACCGAACCAAAATTCCAAGATAACATAACGAAGACCTAATGAAAATTTGAGGGCAATTCGGTTTGGTTTAGCATAAAATCGAAATTTAAAAATTATGAAATCCAAAATTGACGTCATTAAACAAATATAATATACAAAATGATGTGGTTGCTTTTGGTTTGTTTCGCTTTTTATCCTTACCAGGATAACTTAAGGAATTATGGGAACAGGGAAAAAATTAATACAAAACATTAAAAAAATGAACTCTGAACAAAGTGAATATAGTGTATTCAATGTAGTTAGTATATAATAATTAATTAGCTTAATTTGAATTCATTAAATTTAGTTTGAACAAAAATAATACACACAATGATTTTTTTTAAACAATACAATACACACTATTTTTTCGTGCAATTGAGTTTGGAGGGATGGGTTATTTTCTTGGGATTCTTAACTTAGTTTTTGCATAGTCAAAACTTTTTAGGCGCTACTGCCGTAGAGTCCTGCAAATGCCACTTTTGTGAAAAACATAGGATTGGATAAAGTTACTCATACATTGGGCGCCATTGATAAATTTGCAAATGCACATCACATCAAATTGTAATTTATGATTTTTCCCTCCAATACTAACGTAAACCATTAATCTCCTCCTTGAACAAAAATTTGGAATCCATCGATTATCTCCATGGCTAAGCATCCTGCATCAGCATCTTAAGGAAATCATAATTTATTTGGTGAGTTATTTGGAATTGATGAAGATGATAGTTTGTTAAACGATGATAGTGAATTAGATGGAAAAATTCAGGCAGTGGACAGCGGCACTGAAAGTGGGAATCATTTTGAGTACTACATTGAGGGAGGTCCTAGTACGGGAATGTATTTTTTAAATATAGATGATTTATTTAAATTTTACAAAGAGTTTTCGAGGTTGAAAAGTGTTAGTGTTTTTAAGAAATCAGCGGCAAAGTGTAACAGAGAGTATTGCAAATATGTAACCCTTAGTTGTGATAATGGAAGAAAACCTCAAGCTCGGGGCTTGTCTAAAAAGCTCAATTGTCCTGCAAAAGGGAATGTTATTTTAAGGGATAACGGAATGTGGGAGGTTTCATCGGTCGTTTCAACACACAATAACGAATTGTTTCCGAACATGTCAAGGTTGATGAGTGCCCATAGGGCTATAAAGAATAACATCAGGAGGAGGCTTGGGATGCAAGATTTTGCTGGAATAAAGCCATCAAAGAGTATTAAGCTGGTTCAATATGAAGCTAGTGGCCCAGATAAGATGATTTGTTTAGCAAAGGATTGCCAAAACTACATTGATCATAGAAGGAGGTTACTGCGGGGTGAGGGTGATACAGATTCCATGGAAAAATTCTTTGCAACGATGCAAGTCAATGATCTGAAATTTTTCTACTCAATTGATTTAGATGAGGAATTCAGGCTGGCCAATGTCTTGTGGGTGCATCCTAGATGTAAAGCAGGGTATAGGGATTTTCACGATGTAATTAGCTTTGACACAACATACCTGGTCAACAAGTATAAGCTTCCTTTTGCAACTGTAATTGGTGTCAACCACCATGGCCAATCAATTCTACTGGGTTGTGCTCTAGTTACCCGTGAAGATGCGAACACATTCAAGTGGTTGTTTAAGACGTGGCTATATACGATGGGTGATATTCATCTCGGTTACATATTGATGACTAATGTGAAGGAATTAGAAAGGCAATTAGGGAAGTTATGCCTAATACCGGACACAGATTTTGTATATGGCATATCCTTACCAAACTGCCTGAGAAGCTTAAACACATTTCAGAATTCAGTAATGCTCGAAATGATTTCAAGGGTATGATTTATGATAGCTTAACAGCAGAGTTTTTCAAGGAAAATTGGCAAGCTTTTTTAACAAAATACGACCTCGAAGGTAACTAATGGCTGATAAAGCTGTATGAGGAAAGGGAGTTTTGGGTTTATGTGCATCTCAAGGATTCATTTTGGGCAGGTATGTAATGCCTAAATGCATGGCATTTATTGATTTATTTATATATTTTTAATTATGTCCTTGTATGTATGTTTAATATCTCGCATTGGTGGTTTTTTAGGTATGCTGTCTACCCAACGAAGTGAGGGTATGCATGCATACTTTGATGGGTTCATACAACCTACGAGCACGCTTAAATAGTTTGTTGAGCATATGAGCTTGCCATCCGGGACAGGATAGATAAGGAGTGTTTGGAAGAGTATAAATCAAAGAATAAAGTCTCCAAGTGCCATTTTCATTTTCAATGGGAGAAGCAATTCTAGCAAGTCTTCACTCATGAGATGTTTCACAAAGTTCAAAATCAAATTAAGAGAATGGTGTACTGCCACATTGTTGACACTTCAGATCGTACAATGCATAATTTGAATGATGTTTCCGAACTAAAAATGTTTAAAATCCAAGAGAGATGCCTGGTCAATAATTGGTACCATAGGCATTTTGTGTACAACGTTGAATACATTGAAGATGGACAACACTTTTCATACACGTCCAATAGCTTCCAATCAAGCGGCATTATATGTTGCCACATTATGAAATATTGGATTACAAGTCCATCAGCCATGTTGATGAAAGGTATTTGTTTGCTAGATGGAGAAAGGACATACAAAGGGCACATATGAGTATTTTCCCTCACAGTTGGTACCCGTAACTTTCTGCCAGCATCAGAAGTTAAAAGAACTTGAGATAATATTCCATAAAGCAGCTAATCAGGCATTACAGCGTAACAAACATGAGATGTTTCTACATCGCCTAAGGCAACTGAGAGCGAAAATGCCCGGTGAAGTTTTTCCATAAGCAGCTCCAAAGTCTAGCCCCAATCAAAATGACATGGGTGTTGACAACAACAACAACTTCAATAATGGCAGCCATATACATGTCCTGGATCCTCCTATAGCAAGAACTCGAGGGCAGCCAAGGACAAATCGATTAAGATCTGTGGGCCAAACTATCCGGTGATCGAGGGCTACAAGGAACCTAGATCGAAGTACCCAACCTTGTAGACGTAACCTGAACACCAATGCATTGCCTCTTGCCTAAGTAGCTTCGAACACACTGTCCGGGTTGTATTTCACTCCGACCTCTAATTCAACGTAAGCAAATAATGTACGTCAAGATTTAGACCGCAGTGGTTGGTTAACTCTATGATGACATCTTCGGTCATGCCCAAATACCCTTAGACGATGAGGTAAAGTAAATAATGTAACAGTTTAATGGGATATATCATTGGAAAATCGATTCCCGATAGTGTACAATGTATTATGTTAATATATAATAAATTTGATATATTTACCAATGCATTCATCGAATACAGCGTGTTCAATTTCAACAAAATAAAATTATTGTATATTCAGTCTACCAAATAACACATAACTGTATCAGTTTTGGTCAAATATTAGATTTTTTATAATCTTTATTTTTTATTTAAAATTTGAATCGAATGCATTAAATTTAATTATCTACAACATTATTTATAATGTAATGCTCATTGATCAATTAGTTATATACAGTAATGCGGTCGTCAAATACTCTATATTCAATATAAACAAATTTCCAAAACTGTATATTCAGTTAAACAGATAAAGGAAAAAAACAACCCATTTTGGTCGAAAAAATTAAAAAAAATTATTAACGCTTGCAATTTAGAGATGCATCCCTATTGTGTGCCTCTAAAAAGGCTACTTTACTTTTAGTGATAGCCATTCCTTTTTTGTTGACTTTACACAGTAATTGATGCAGCTTTTCCTTGCTATATATTACGTTATAACTACGACTACAAGTTTTATTTTTACCCTCCATCCATCAACCTTGTTTTGATAAGTAGGGGCTAATTGAGAGCCATGCCTTGCAACTCGTTCTACAACCCACGCAACCCATATTTCGAAAGATTTCTAAGTCCAAATGCATCAATGGTAAGTCCCTTGATCCGTACAATTTTATGTTTAAATTACAACCATTAAATTAAAAACATCTTGTTTATTTAAAACATATTTGTTGTTTCCTCTTGCAAATCGTACGTGTAAAATATTGTGCAGATGTGGTGCATAGAGTATAGACAGATGTGGTTGGTTGGCTATACTCCTTTACTGGGTATGGGTAACTACTTTGTTGCCGGCCTGTATCACTTCCTGGTCGAGTATATTCGCGTGCTGATAAGGATTGATGAAATCGTCGAATACATTTTCCGACGTTATTTCTATGGTTGTTACACCTGTGATGTCTATGCATTGTTATTACACAATGGGGTTCATTTTATTATTTGATTAGGAAGATGGTACTGTGTTATTTCATTAGGAAGATGGCTGTCTTTTTGGTTATGATGCCAGTGTCAACCCAGGCATTGAATTCTTTTAACTTCAATAAATCAGGTTATTGCTCAATGCTTATATTAAAAGGATGATCATCCCTTTTAGATTTCCCTGTGTGTTTGTTTGTTGACATCGGCAATTTATCCTTCGAAAATTTGTCACAAACTAATGCAAAAAATTTACTACAAATTAGCTACATTAACATAGCACTAACTAATCATATCATTTGCAATGTACTCAACTCTTTTTAAACATTTAGTTGAAAAATGGATCTAAATAATCATCTTACATTTTTATTTACATTTGCATCTGTTGAATCTCGCTTCTTATGGTATTGTTCATCAATCTGCATTTCATGTTTTCCACGGCGTTGATCACCATGGTGTTCATGATCTTTAATAGAAAATTTTTCTTTTGGATCTAGTGATGAAGATGACTGATGTGCATTATCGTCAACGCCCAATTTTTCCTCTCTTTCTACCTCATAAATCTTCATTGCATCCAATATAATACCAATAGTATTATCAAATTCAGAATCGGAATAATTCTAGACTTTTTCATGCTAATCTTGATGTATTTTTACTTCATGTTCCTCTGTAAATATAACAACATTAGTTTCATGTTCTTCCTCAGGTCCTTTTGCTTTTGCTTCTTCCTGATGAATCAACACATCATCCTAATTGGAATTCAGATACCATTTTAAAATTATGGCATTGTTTTATTCCAAGAAATCAAACATTATGTTACGAGCATGAGTAATCAATTACTTGAATCCTGCCTTCCTTAAGTAACAAATAATAAATAAAAAGCTTACATGTTTTTTTATCCTATCCCTCATTTAGTAGAACAACATTAGTTTCATAATGTACCTCATCTTTTTTTCCTTTTTCTTCTTCACCATAGAATGACATACCATCCTAATTACATTAGAAATACGTTGTTAACATTGCAAACCATTGTTTTATTTATTATTTGAAATAAAACATTACATAATGAGCATGTGTAATCAATCAGTTGAATCCTACATCCTTAAAGAACAAATAATAAATAAATAACTTACATTTTTTATATTTTTTTGATGTAATGCCGCCATCCTTATCATCGTGTTGTGGATTTGCATTAATAGGTTCCACCAAACTGCTCATAATATCCATCATTTCTGATACACACGATTTTACAGTGGCAGTGTTTTCTTTAATTGGTCCAACATCCATTTCGAATGTTGACAAATCCTTTTTGATTGTGGACATATCCATTTTCATTGTGGATATATCCATTTTCATTATGGACATATCCATTTTCATTGTGGATATATCCATTTTCATTGTGGATATATCCCTTTTCATTGTGGGCATATCCTTCCTCAATTTCAGTTGACTATTATATAGTACTTGCACCTCTTTCGCCATTTCATTGCTTCCTCCTCCATCAGCTGGACCAGTTCTCTGGCTAGTAGACTCGACAGGATTGGTGATATGTTCATCACCATGCTCTTCATGTGGGTCTTGAGTCAAGTACATCAGCTCATTTCCTTCATCACCAGCAACCTCCTCGATATAGATATTCGTCAAGTTAGAATCACCATATCTTCCTTGGGGTTGCTGAATAGGGATTGCGATATTCTGTACACCCAACTAAGACAGATGATAAACATAAAAATAATTGTAAGTTAATAATATAACAATGCAGTACATTAAACAGGTTATAACAAAGAAAGTTGCACCAAATTCACATGTAAATTGACAACATATCATTCTTCGGTAATAAGATAAACACTATTCATTTTTTCTCAAATTAACTCGTCACATGCATTATTCCTGTTTTACCACATTTTACAGAGCTTTTCTATGATATAATATAATGAATCCATTATGTGCAATATGATTGCATTGTAGTTAGTTTTTTAAAAACATTGTATACAGTTTTTTACCATAACATTTACTAAACTATTTGAATAGCATAATACAGTGTATTTGAATACAGCGCATATGCTAAACATTGCAATCCAAATGTAACGAAAAGTAAATATAAATTTTAAACAAATATTTATTAAAACCAAAATAAACAAACTATAAATAATTAAACAAAAGTCACCTTTTGATGGAAAAGGTAGCTATTGATCATACGAGTATGTGAGTAATTTTTGATTTTCCATCTCAAAATTCTAGGTTGCTTGTACCCGTAGTCCTTTACGAACCTGGCTTTTACTTTATAACAACACTCGAAGAACCAGGCTTTAAAGGCCAGTGGAAAACCTCGCAACCTGTATGATGAGGGTATCCCATTACGAAGACTTCCCTTAAGACTTTGGATGGTCATGTTAAATGAGTCCCTGCCCCAAGGATAGTCATTATATAGTCCATTGTCAATAATTGCAATATCTTCTGGCCTCACCCACCTACTCTTGGCTCATGCCATAATAAAGCTATGAACAAAATAGAGTATTTCCAATTTAAGCCAATCTTCATCAGACTCCCATTTTCCTTCCATAAAAACATCTTTAACCATGTCCCTTGTCACCTTTTTTGCTCCTCCAAAATATCTATTAATGAACTCAGCACCATCGTTAGATATTCCATTTTTATTGAAGTCTCCTTCGCACTTTAAACCAGTAACATACTTAAATTCTTCTAACCCAAACTTCAATTTTACATCATTCACCTTTACCCATAATTGCTGCCTGTTCTCAGTAACAATTTCCCTCAGTAATAGTGAATGAATGAGTTACCCTTGAGCAGCAACTTTGGGCATGTCCAAAAAATATCCAAAACATGTTTCGCTGAACATCCTTTTTTGATTGTCATTCAACATTGCTTTAATATTTGAAATTGCATCGAAATCCATGTAGAAGCTCACTTTACTGACATCACAATCTTTGCTATCTTTGTTCGAATTCATGGCCTGCTGTACAACAAACACAACATATAACAATTTTAACATTAAGATATTAGACGAGAGTGCTTTGAAATGATATCATTTTAACCTCAATATATGCTAACAAATTTTTGTCAATGATTTAAAAAAATAGTTTATATATAAAATAAACAAATATATAAATATAAGTCGAATGAAAATTCTAAAATAAATAATAAAGTTCAATACCTTCATTTTTCATTCAGGCTTTATCAATTCCATCATTATCTGTCAAAGAAACAGGGTATTATCGAGGTAAATGTAATAAAGTTTACAATTAACTTATATTTCGATATGACCATATAAGTGAAGGACAAATTTTAGCATAACTAACAGAATGATAGGAAAATTGCAAAACAAAAATCATAATCTATTGAATAACGAAATTGTCTATAAGATTACAAATTTAATAGATACATAACAACATAATTTTTTAGATAAACAAATTGAAGCAGTTATATCGGGTTGTATGAAATGTATACAGTTTGTTAATTAGTTCTATTCAGGTTGTATTTAGTTCAAAATCAAATTGGCAGTGAAATAAAGAACTCTATATGCGATTGTGTAATACATTGCATTCGAATTGGTTTCCCTAACCATTAAACAATGTATGTAGTTTGTTGATTATTTCTTGGCAATTTACGAACATCAAACATATGCTAACCCCAAATATCACTCACCAAAGTAAGAAAGATAAATTTAGATTTTAGAATATATAAAATGATAATAAGAAAAAAATAAAAAAAACCCCTTACACACACAGACAACCACACACATCCATACAATCAGGCCAAAAATCATACTTTTTAAAAGACAATAAATCAAATTTATATTGTGAAATTACAAACGTATCTACCTTGGATTCGTTGATTTGCTAAAGCAATAAAATCTTCCCAGTTCCGGTTTGAGGACAGTGGAACAAATACTCAAGGGATAGCAATTGCTAGATATCAACACACAACTATCAATAGAGTAACAGAAATGAAAAAGCGCTGGTTAAGCAAATGAGATATAGGACACCGATGATTAGCCAAGATACTTGGGGGAGAGTAAAGTTTCCAACAAATATAGAGTAAGTGAGAAACAGAGTCTAGGGTTGTTACATATACGTCCTTTTTTACAAATGGTCATGTCGGTTTTGATTATAAGTGCACCAAGGGGTAATTTTGTAACATTCAAATTTTAACCCGTTTTAATCAAGAAACTACTTTCCACGTGTACGAAAAAGGCTACAATACATATATCTGTATCAGAAAGGCCGGTTATTCTCCCTGCGCCCCATTCAAGATTCAACAGTCGTCTCTTCTTCTCCCTAAACTGACTAACCCTATTCGAACTCTCAACTATCAATATCTGTAAGAAATGCAATTTCAATGGTTCATTAGAAGAATAAACAAAATTTTAGTTATTAAAATAATATATATATATATAATAGTTCAAAAGCATAAATTGCAGCAACAAAATTTAAATAAAGGAAAAAAAATAAATAATTCACTTTACCTAGGCTTGGATGGAAAGTTGGTAAAAATTTCGTTGTCCGTTCCATACGAACGCTACATTTATCTGAATACTCCACATTGCCTCCGTCTATATCCAAAACCATTACATGGAAGTATAATGGGGCATGATGAACAAAAATGCACTTATAATTTGACTTTATTTTGTATCTTTTGAAGAATTGTTCCAAGCTATCGTACATTAAAGCTCGTCCATTTGCAAAATAGCCCCTAACATTGAATGATTTGCATGATAGGCTTCTTAGCTCGATGATCATCGTACTGAGACTATAAATCTCACTCAGAGTTCCTTCGGGTAGCAGCTAAAACATATAAAAAATAGAAAATATATTAACAAAACCAAATTTATGATTTACGTCTACATTAGTCATAATATAATCTTAATATCGGATATATGGCAATGTTAAACAATTTAACTTATACTATCATACCATGGCTCCAAAGTGCAAAATTTCATCAGTTATATAGACTTCAAAATGCGCTGGCATGGTTATATTTTCTCTTAATTCGTTTTGATATACAAATGCAAGATGAGAATGAAGTTTACAAGCACCTTCTATAGAAGTCGAAAGCATTTAATACGAACGAAACTCCCGGATTTGATAAATGAGATAGTCGATGGAAAGGGAAAGTGGAAATTATTTAGATAAGGAGAGAGTAATAATCTCAAAGTAGCCTGTAGCCTTTTTAGTCTAGCTTTTTGGCTTGGGAAAGTAGCCTTTTCACTTCAAGAACCGTGAGGCCACTCTTAATTTAATGAAACAGCTTATCTGCTTTTGTTGATCATAACATGAGTCATCAACGTTCATGAACGAGCCTAGTGGATGGAGCATAGGACATTATCTGGAAGATCATCAAATTATTTTAAAAAAATTATATTACAAAGTTATAAAATTCAATAAATTGCACATATAATTTATGAATGTGATTATAGTGTATAACACGAATGTATAACAATGTTTGCTAAAATGGATAATAAATTATTCATAATTTTACGTGTTGAGAAATTTTATATTCGATAAAGAATTTCCTATACAAAAATTATTGTTAATATACAATTATCAGATTTACATTAAACGTATTATTTTGAATTCACTGTTAATATTTAAAAAAATGGTTGGTAATATGCGAGATGTAAATTAGATATACAATTATCAAATCCACAGAGCCCAATCGAACCTCTTCCCTGATCGGTATGCAAGCGATCTATCAAGGGTATGAACAGTTAAATTTACAATTAAAAAATAAAAAAAAAATATTTTTAGTTATAACAAAACAAGGATTGATTAATCACTTTGAATAGAAGGTTAAGAAAAATTTAATAAGTACACATAGTCGGATTACAAAACAATACCATAGACACTAAAAAAATATGGTATAAACCAATACCAAGACACTTAAACTAAGTTTGTTACATCACATTCAAACGTGTTACAATTAGCGGAATTAGACCAAAATTACTTTCTTCAAGGTCAAAATTGATGATTTCGGGTAAAAGATTGTATGCATACTGTATTTTGGTGAATACAGTATGATAATATAAGCGAAGTTATAGTTTGGAGCTGATATCTCCAACAGAGCTAGGTAATTCGCTTAACTCATATTTCCCCACACCGGCCAATGATGCAAGTCATCTGGATTGTTTGTATTACTCACAGTTTGGTTGGAAACAAGAGGCACAGTCACAACGATGGAAAAGCAGTTATCCTATCTCCACGTTTTCCTCGAGAACCAAACAAGAAGAGTTAGTTCCTGAGAGAAATGGGAACCTCCTCCCACTACCTCCTAAAAATACGTCAACAACACCTATAAAAGGAGGGAAAACAGGGACGAAAAGATGCCTGGATTTTCATTATTAGAGAAAAACATGCTTTTGATAACAAGAATTATAACTTTACTGCCTGATAACGCACGTTAACTCATATCCCACATCGGCTGGAGATGAGCTGAAAGTGGACCTTATAAGGCCATGGACACCTTCTCCCTGTGGATGCATTTTGGGGCAACACTCTATAAACAAAGTCATGGGGGCTCCGATCCAAAGCGAACAATATCCACAGTGCCAAATTGGATCCTCCTTCCCTATCGATCTTCCTATCATCGGGAACGCGAGACAAGGGCCCTAACGCCCGAAAACATCCTACCCAATCGATCAATGACCAGATACTCCCTTATTGGAAACCCACCGGACCTTCATTTCTTTTGCAGCTGACCCTCGGAATCGTTATGCCATTAAACCTATAATCATTTGGTGCGGTGAGCATGGAACATAGACTTTTCTCATTGATCAATCCAATCTTTTCCCAATAAGAAAACCAAGCAAACAACCCCGCCCCATCTGGAACGCAGCAGTTCCTTACGACCTCAACTCTGCCTCCCCTGCCATGGTTATGCCAATCATCACTCCCAGCATCACCCCAAAATCCTAGCCTCCCAATAGTCCCCAAAATTCAATATCCTATTTTCTGCAAAATTCTAGCCGCCAAATAGTCCCCAAAATCCGACTTCCTAACCTAAAGACATATAATGTAATCACGTTGAAACAAAAAATTTTATCAAACCATATGTAATGCCCCTAATGATACCCTAAGAGGGGTAGATGGTCATTTCGCATAAGACAGAGATTGATTTTATGGTTAATTGAAGGGAAAATTTTAATGTAGGGACTTAATTGAAAAGACAAAGTAAAAGAATTGTGGCAAAAATAGAAATAAAGAAAAATGAGAGATTAAAAGGAGAGATATAAGTTTAAAGAGGGACTAAAGTGAAATTGTGTAAGATTTTTTTTTTAAAGAACCTATGGGAATTAAGCATTTGTAAAGTTGGAAAGAGAGAAGAGGATTTGTTCTCTCTTTCTTTAGTTGGCCGGCCATATTTGTCCACAAAACAAAAACACAAAGTTTTGTTTATTTTCCTTGGTTTTTCTTCTCTTCTTCTCTCTCAAGTCCACGAATATGCTGCTCCAAGTAGAGAAAAAGTTTGTAGATGGTAGAGATGAAAAGCAAGAGTAAAGAAGAAAAGATAAGATGGAGGAAAGAATAAGTTCAAGCTTAATAGAGGTATGGGAGTTAAATTATTGTTCTATGTATTTATAGTTGAAATAAATTGTTATATATGTTTTAGATGATTTGATGTTTGAGTGAATAATTGAATGTATAGTGCATGAGAAAGATGATTTATGCCTTAGAAAGTGTTAAGATGAAAATCTATTTTTGGTTCACATGAACTAGTCTTAGTAAAAATGGCATAAATCGTTTTATAGATGTCTGATTGATGTGATTCAAATTGGATATGAAAGATAAGACCTAGATCTCAAACTTTGTAGAGAAACTAGGACCTAAATCTATCTCTAGAGTGTCCAAAAATGAGCTTTAAGTGGACAGACCCCTATTGTTTGTCCTATGAGAGCAGTCTGCGGTTTTTAGTGAATAACTTGAGATTTAGAAGTCATATTTGAGTGATTTTTGATGTTTTAAAAATAGAGACATAGTGAAACAACTTTGTAGAAGACAAATTTTTTAGAAAAGGTCTTTTAGTATGCCTAAATTGAGGTAAAAGTTAGTTTCCTTAACCAGTTTATAGGATTTTGTGAGCAGAGGACTCATCGTTGGGCCATCGCCCTCTACCGCGAGTATGACACTTGCCGCAAGTGCAACAACAAGCGCTTGTCCTATATAATTGCCTATTTTTCTCCCTTTTTACACTATAGGAGGCTACCGTCATGTATTGCTTCCATAATCGAACATATTAGGCCTTAAATTACAAGTATATAGGAATGATATGATACTTAGAGTGTGTTAAGTATAAAACAAGAGTAAGAAATGACATGAAATGAGTGTAACAAATAGTGAATTAATGAAGTGGAGTTAAACATACATTAAGTCTTAATGCATAAGAAGTTGTGCAATAAATGAATATGAATAAACATGAACATGAGTAACATGGTATATTTGCATAATTTATTGAATGTGTCAATGTTATGTTTCGAAAGATATGCAATAAAATGTACACGTAATGAATAAGAGTGAATATGATAAATGGTAAGTATATGTTACTAATTGCATGACAAATAATAATTATACTAATGTTAATGTTAATTGTAATTAAAATTATTGTTTAGTGATTTTGCTCTATTTGATGTGTTATCTTTATGAATGTAGTTGTATCAAGTGTTATAATGTTGAGTGATTAAAGACGATTTGTAAGCCTGAATTTCACATAGTAGTGGATAGATAGGCATGCCTATAAAGGGGATAGTGATTGCAGCTGTTAGTGATGTCACCAAAGGGTGACTAGTGTAATGTATGATACCTTTTGGTATCTAGTGAACCGAGACTTTTATGTCTCTAGTGCAATATCTAGTATTTGTACCCATATCCACCATTTATGAGAATTCAGGCAATGAAAATGATATAAATATTAAATAATGATAAGTGACAAATAGTTTAAGTGTTACATGGTCTTATGCTAGTGTTAGTGCTTTATGATAATGTTGGTGTTTTCAATAAATATTGAAGCGTACTATTATACTTAATGATAATGTTAATGATTGACATTGAATAATGAAATGTAAGTGTGAATCTAAAATTGAATTGTAAGTGAAAAACTATATTATGATTGTTATTGAGTGTATAATTGCTATTGACTATGGATAATGCATGTATTGAATAAGAGTGACATGTTATTATGGTATATGTATTGCCATGCTACATTGATTGTATTTGTAACTTCGATCAGAAGTCAATTGTACTATTTACTCCCCATTGAGCCATTGCTCAGCATGGGTGTTTTCCTGTGTAGGTATTCAAGGATAAGAAAGTGCTTTTGCTTGAGTCAACATTTGCAGGCCACTAAAAGAAGAGCGATTGAGGGTTAACTTTGATAATGTAATATTTATTCATAAATTTATTATATAAAAGATTTGAAATATGTATGTAATGAACTAAATTGTAATTGTACTTTAAATGTATTATATGTCAGTTGTATAAATGTATTTTTGTACCAGTAATTTAATAGAATAATAATGTAAATAAAATGGTAATAAGAGCGGGCATTACACCATAGTTTTGTATTCTAACTTTTATCCTACGCATTTAGTGTTGAGCATGGACCGGTTAACCTTTGCAGGTATAATAAAATTAATCATAACAATAAGAGTGATTTCTTCAAATAACTAACCATTAATCGGTCCGATCCATTATATTCGGTTTACCATGTCCATTGATTTTGATTTTTCAATTTTCTTAATCCAAATTTTTCGGTTAACCGTTATAATTTATAACATAAAATTATACAATTGGAATTGATAACTATGGAAAAAATATCTCCAAAGGCCTAATCAAGTCAACCCATGTTCACTTCGCATGGCCCAAGCCTATTAACAAAAAGGAAAAAGAGTGAGCTGGAAAGATAAGATAGGAAGGCGATGTCCGATCGGACTGAATGGACAACACGTCCTTGTAATGGCCTCAATATTGGTTTAGCCGTGAACATTATTTTTCGATAATAAATAGTATTTTTAGGACCTAAAAGTATACCCGAAAGTCAAAAATATGAAAAAGGTAGCTATTCAATTTCCCTGATAGGGAAGATGACTTGATTTTGTGTAATTTTTAAAAAAATAGTAAATGAACTCTGCATATTGCCAAATTTTACAGGTCTTCATGAATTTTTATATAGAATATTTTGGTAATGAGAATTGAATTTTTCTATGACACCGGTAGTTGTCGAATCGAAATAATAAATTTAAATCGGGCTCATAATAGACTCTAATTGAGCCAAAAATTTATATCCCACCTATTTTTGCTGTGATAAAAATTATGGAATCAATTTAAAAATGAATAGGAGCTTCAAAAGTGAGAGAAAAAGCTTCTTAGGCTAAAATGGTAAAATTATAGATAAATATATATAAAAAATAAAAATAAAAAAAGTGAAAGTCGATACAATTGGTTTTGGCTAAAACATAATGGCCACAAACTTGGTAAAAAAACAAATATTTCCGACCAATTGCTTAATTCGATAAGATTGTTACAGTAAGGGTGTTACATTTTGTGTCAGTCCACTGACACAAGCTAACGCCCATACGCTCCACCTGCTCCCTGTCACATCGCCGCTCACTTGCTCCAACTACCAGTTATCACTCCTCGAGGTACTCTAGTACCCCTCCTTTATCTCCTATAAATAGTAAAAAATATAAGGGCTCCAGGTATTGAATTTTTTAGACTCTCTCTCTAAGCACTCTTTCTTTAAAAGATACTAACTTATGCTTCTGAGTGCTAAAGCCCAGTTTGATTGGACACTCCTTCTTACAGGTCCATCCATCCGACCGGACACCCTCAACTGTCAGCTCTCCTCCTTATAGATAAAGACATTTCAGGCTTTATTAGGAATTACACAGAGTTCAATTCATTTTCAAATGTGTAAAATAATTTAATACAATCAATTATGAAATAAAATATAATTTACTTATAACATCCCAGATGGTCACTTGCAGATATTGTCCGCTTTGGGCCGAGGTTATCATAGTTTTAAAATGTGTCTGCAAGGAAGAGGTATCCATAGCCTTATAAGGACTATTTCGTTCTCCTCTCCAGCCGATGTGACATATTACATTACTAGCCAACATTCATGTGCTATAAATTAATATCTAATGTTATATAAGTAAATTTTATATTTATTGAAAATTACTATGTTTGATTATAAGTCAAATAAAATTTTGGATAATAATAAATGTTATAACATAAACTCTAAATCATAAGAAAAGTAATTAAATGCTATTAAGTAAAATATGAACACAATTATAAAATACGAAAACTATATGATAAGAATAGAATGTAAGAATAAAGACAATATAATGAGTTTATAGATTATTGGAGAGAAAATAAGTATTCTCTTATTATCTATTTTTTATATGTATTTTGTGGAAGAAGCCTCCATTTATTGGGATCGAAATCTAGGTTACATAAGAAGATATAAGCACATGAATTATAAAGTAAATGCATGAGTTAAAAAGTAAATACATTAGTTACAAAATGAGGAGTTTAAATATGATTTATGGATGAACATAAATTTATTTAATTATATCAAATGATAAGTATACAACATATATAAATGTTAATTGGATAAAATATATAAATATTACTATAAAATTAAAGAGAATGACATAATATAAATTCAGTTTTAACTATTATATAACTTTTATAGGAAAAAATAAAAAATTAAGGTATCAAAATAAAATTATTATTTAAATATATTTTAAAGTATTATTTTATGTAAATTGTTTAGAGAAATAGAAAAATTTTAAGATATATATATATATATATATATATATATATATATATATATATATATATATGAACCGTAAAAACCGTATATGAACGATTAATCAGTTGTTAAAAACTAAAACCAAAACCATTAACAAAAAAATATAATAATTACAAATCGTAACCGAGTCCATCAGATTCGTTAACCATTAAAAACCAGTTCTGTTTCGTATCTGTTTTGCAATTATTCACATTTTAATTTTTTTTTACTCAAGCCTGAATCCAAATGCAATGGTATTATGAATTTTACACAGGTATTTTTAATTTTATTTATTAACGTATTACATAGACTTTAAATTAAAATCATATTGTTTGCTACATAACAAATTTTCCCCAAACGTAAACCGTATCTGATTATTTTTTATCAAATGAAATGAGCTTTCCGATCGGTCATATTTTTTTATTTGATAAAACGAAAAAGATAAAAATCCAATGATCAAATCATTGTCGTTGATCAGCCCATATACAAGCAGCACACGATTGGTAAATTGGCACCTAATTATGTACAACTTCACAAAATTTGACTCAACCCCACATTTATGCTTACTTTATCATCCTCTTATTCATTCATTTCAATACAGCTGTATGAACATTGAAAAGTTATACCGCAACTTATACTTCATTACAATAGTACACAAACATGTGGCATGTATAATCACAGCTATCCCATAGCGCCCCATAAACGGAGAAGCTCTTGGCCATTATATATACATACATCAACCGATATCACATATCTTCCATCTTCCATCCATCATATTCACAATAATCACGGCCATGGACAAGACTCCAAAAAAGATGATCAAAAGGAACACCTCTCTGCCGGCTTCGCCTGCAAGCTTAGAGGCAATGTACAATGTAGCAAGGGAAAAGATTAGTTCCTTCAAGAATGAAGTTGCTGAGCTAATCAAAAGGCTTGCTGCGGATATTGGATCTGATTATGTCTATGAGAAAATATTAGACGATGCACCGTTGCTTGAGACGTATGACATATTCGTTGGCTTGTTCGACAGGGTTACTAACTATTGGTCCAACAAACCAACAGACCCTATCATCTTAATATCCGATGACTCATCTTCATCGTACATAAAGAAGAACAATGATGGACATGCTGATGCCTTTCCATATGCCAAATTTTAGATTGCTAATTTCAAAAGTCAATGTCATGGTTCATGTAGAACTTATTTGACAACAACTTTTTCTAAACAATTAGGTTTTATGTCATGGTTTTATTATTTGCTAATATCAAGTTATGCCAATATTTGCCTAATCTAAGCAACATAATCCATTTAAACAAACTAACTAATCACCACGGTTATGACATGAACAAATACAAAATAACGTATTTAATTTAAATTGATTTCAAAAATCCCCACATTAGTACTATGTATTGCTCTTGTATAAGAAGATTTAGCTTGCATTATCTCCATTAACTCCCCTGTTCACTTCATACCGGACCACAACAGCTTCACTAATAGTATGTCCTACATTCCACATCAAACCAATCCCATTCTTAAATTCTGTAAGAAGATTCAGAAAAGCAAATTCAATTTCTAGTAACTTGAGAATTTTCAGTAACTTGACCTGTCTACTCCTCAATTCGGCCTAGCAAAAGCCTGTAATTTATCAATACCAATATCAATGTTGCACTTGACAATAAAACTTGTCTTGGACCCTGAGTAATGTAAATTCAAATCAATAATGTAAAGGTTCAAACTGTTTTGAACTGTAAGCCATTATCATTTGCGTTAATGTAGTACATGTTGGGACAAATCTTGCAATTAGAATATAAAATATTTAGTTGTTCTTAAAGTGGAAACAATGTATATACATTGACATAAACAAAGTGAATAAATTGTATTCACATGCTTCATTAATTGACTGTAATGTATAAACTTTACCCAAAATATAAAAACAGACTTCAAACGTTGATTATGTGAATGACGAAAACTGATATTAAAATTTAAGTTTGCTTTATTATTTCAATTAGTATAATATATTTTAATTTTTGTTCATTAATTAGTTTACCTTATTTTTTTATTTCATTTCAAATCTTCTTACCAACTTTTTTCAAATATCGTTCGTTTGTATAGTAATATTATATTTTTTAAGCATTCTTTATTTTATTATTAATTTATATAGTTGTTTTTATATAGTCATTGATATTATATTTCTATATAGTACTATTTTGAATTGATCAATATTATAATATTTAAAAAATATTAATGTATTTCTTATTATTTTCTATCAAATTGTTAAATAGCTTAATTAATTTATGATTGCCATTTTTTATTTATTTTATTCCTATATTAGTGTAATTGTTTACTTTAGTTCATTTATTCCAATACTGCTTATATTTTGTATATGTTAATTACTCTTTACTTTCTTTTAACTTATGGCAAGTAATTCAAAGTAATTTCATATATAATGAGTTTTTATCCCCAATATTTACAACACACTAATGCGTTTTTTCCAATTTTATTTACAAGATGCCGCATCGTCGCATTAAAGGTTCGGGATACTAGGCAACGACAGTTATTCGAAGTTAGATTCCAATTGACACAATGTATTGTATTCTTAAGTTCGATTAATTTAATAGAATGTATAAACTTTTATCAAAATAAAATTATTGGATTGATCCGTTTCGTTCGAAAGTTAATTTCTTTATTAATGTCAAATTTATTTAAATACTTTCCAACATTATTTATTACTATTTTCTGGAAAATAGTTAATATAATGTATTATTTAATTCAATGTTATCCTTATTTATTTTCTTTATTACATTGTATTCTGTTAACACATAATAAATTAGTTATATTCGATAATACAATTATCAATTGCATTGTATGCAAGTACAACAATATGAAAATACTATGTATTTTCGTTCGCCCAATTAGTCAAAAACAAAATGAAAAGATTTGTACCTTTAATTTGGTGGATCATTCGCTAACGCAATGATCGAACCTAAAAATAACTATTCCGTAACGAAGTTAATGTTCCAATAATCTTGAAATTTTTTTTTTATTTGCTAACTTATTTTATTAGTATATTAGAAAAATTTTAATTTTCCTATAATCTTTAATTTTTTTTATTATTTTCTAACTATTTATATTAATATATTAGGGAAATTAGAAAATAATGCATTATTTTATATAATTCAAAGGCATTTAATAAAATTTTTTTCAACGATAATCCAACGTATCAGTATTCAATTTGTTTAATACAATGTATTATGTTATAACATAAATAATAAATTATATTCACTACTACAATGGACAAATGCACTGTATGCAATCCAAACAAAATGTAAGTATTGTGAATTTAGTTTGCCAAAGTAAAACAAAACTGTATCCATTTGAGTCAAAAGTTAAAATTTTTAACAATTTTCTAATTTTCTTAACATTTTCTAAATCTTTCAAAACTATCATATAATGTACCATTAAATGAAAATCGAATACATTGAAATGAATTTTATCAAACGCTGATTCAACGTAATGTATGAACTAGATTTTGCTATTGCGTTAAAACTTTGAGTGCAATAGATACAGGGAGTAAATATGGTGATTTCACTTTTGAATATGTTGTATTCGCTTTCTTTGTTTAATATTGTATATTTACTTTTAAATATAATACTCTATCCTAATCGCGAAAGGAGGGACTATACCACATTCACTTTGGACAATGGTATACACTTTATTCCTAAATGGCGAGCCTAGTGTATCCACCTACAGAGACAGGGCTCCTCTTTCTTCGTTGACTTGCAAGGATGATCGATCGCTATGTAAAGATACAGTAGATCCTTACTGCACAATATGCAAACAAAAGATAAAATTGACACAAATAATATATTACAACTAACAAACTTGATTCAATTATTCATGGGGATCACAAAAATCCAATCATTATATTTTGAGTCAATTAATCACTCTCTTGCTTTTTCATTAAAGCAATTTACATTCCAACAAACATATCGACGACAAATGACTCCACCTTCATCCATGAACATCGGCGATACATTCCTTTTTTATGGTGGCTAAAGGAAAAAGATGGTTTGAGAAAAGGCAGTGTCAGAAAAGACAAGAAGAGCACCATTAACTGTAGGTCTGGAAAGAGAATTTTGAGCAAGATCAACAATCATAGTATGAATGGTCTTTGACGGACTGCATACTGTAGTTGATGGTGCATTTATACACCTTATCAAATAATTTCTTCCACATGCCATCCTATGATCCCATAATCCTTTCTCAGCCGCCGCAAACAGGTTGTTTGTTGGGAACTCTGCCTTCAAGTTCCTGTAACAAGCTGTTGCTGCAATTTTTAGAATTAATTACAATCTAATAATTCTTTGAATTATTATTTATGGACCAAAGTAATGAGAATAAATCAAAAATAAATAATATACTATGTATATAAGGGGAACTGTAGTGGGAAAGAGGGCCAATATCAACAAGTGAGGAGTGAAAAAATGATATTGATAATAAGAAGAGCAATATAAATGGCGAATACTTTTCTATGTCTGAATCGTTGTTTTGGCATTATTGTAGTCTACAATAGTGGATGAAAGAGTGATAAGTTCATTAACAACCGCATGATCAAACTATTTAGCCTTGGGCATGATTCCTGCTCTTTGTATTTCAGTAACATATTAGCGATGTAAGGCACCACTTAAACAGAAGGAACACTTGCTACCAAATGCTTATGCTAAACAGTTTTTTTATGCAGGTTTCCTCACTAACTAAAAGTAACCATTGAAATATATAAATTAAAGATCATACATTATATTTTTTTTATTTTTAAAAAAATTATACACTATATATCTTTTTTACAAAAAAATTATAAACTGTATTTTTTTGTTTTAAAAAATCATACACTGTATTTTTTTTATTTTTAAAAGATCATATACTATATTTTTTTATTTTTGAAAAGATTAAATACTGTATATTTTTTTATAAAAGATTATACAATATATATTTTTTATAAAAGATCATACAGTATATTTTTTTGTTATGTTTATTTTATTTTATTTTATTTTGTATTTTTGTTGTTTTCTAGGTGGTGGAGGGAGACACAAATTGGTGTTAATGAAACTGGGGTCCTGTATGATGTGTTTTTGAGCAATGATGACGATGGAAAAAGAATCGCACTGGATCTGAGGAAGGTTGATGATTCTTAGAAGAATGATAAAGCAAATGTTAGGTCTGCTTGCAAGAGTATGCCTTGCTCTCTGGCACAATGTGGTTGCAGGCACTTAAATGGTGAGAGGATTGTCAGTTTACTGTGATATTACTTGCTTATTTCCTTTCACAAGTTCACCATTAAAATTTACACTTGCTTCAAGTATATGTAGTTGCTAACTGCATTGGTGTTATTGCAATAGACAGCCTTATGGCACCTGAGGCATTCATATAATGGATTTATTATTACCAATTCCTTGCTTGCATCTTTGATCAAGTTGGCAAGTCAATTTTAGCCATATTTTCTTGGAACTGATACACTAGGCTAAAAAGCAAAGAAAATGTGTACGGTGCTTATCCTATTATGATGCCATATATTTTCCATTTGAAGTCTGATTCTTATGATGCATTCCAAGTTATATTTGAAAAAAAATTTGCTTATACTAAAAGTAGCTATAACAACCTTATCACAATTCTGTTACTATTGCATAGTTATGTTTTAAGTGTAGAAGAAGCTAATGAATTTATTTTTATCATTTCAAATAGAGGTTTCACCGAATGTTATCATCAAAATTTACCACCACTTCTAGTTTACGATTACTTCTACATTGTCAAGTGAGGTCACAGTGAAAGTCCTCTAAACTACTAGCAAATGTTGATAATGATGATTCCAATTGTATAACAAATCTGAGTTGTTGGTGTCTATTAGATTAGTTGAATTTGATGTGAATCATTTTATTATGGGTTGATCCTCTTTTTATTGCTAAAAGATTATATACTGTATTTTTTTGAAAAAAAAATCATATATTGTATATTTTGTTTTAAAAAAATCATATACTATATCTTTTTATTTTTAAAAGATTATATACTGTATTTTTTTTATTTTTAAAAAGATCATATGCCGTATAATTTTTTACAAAAAATCATATACTTTATTTTTTTTATTTTTAAAAGATCATACACTGTATTTTTTATTTTTGAAAAAATCATATACCGTATATTTTTTTTACAAAAAATTATATACCGTATATTTTTTTTACAAAAGATCATACAGTATATTTTTTTGTTTTGAAAAAATCATACAATATATTTTTTTAAAGATTATATACTGTATTTTTTAAAAAAATTATACATTGTATATTTTTTTACAAAAAATCATATACTGTATATATTTTTTTTATTAAAAATTATATAATATATATATTTTTTTGAAAATATCATTCAATGTGTGATCACCAAAAATGGGATAAATGGATTATATGTTTTTCATTCAAGTAGGAAATTGTCCTGTTGTATAACAAGAATAACAAAACGTTATGTATTTATATAAGTTTTAGAAAAATTAATTAAGATATACGAATTAGAGGATTATTTTGTAAATATATATTGTAGAAACTTGCATTGACAAAACAATCATGAAAAAGAAGGCAAAGTAGAGAGGCAGCCATTCTCATCTCAGTCTTGATAGCATTCTGAACCTCTCTTCGAATGATTTTTATAAAAGATTATACACTGTATATTTTTTTTTTACAAAAAATCATAAAGTATATATTTTAAAAAAAAAATCATTCACTATATTTTTTTTATTTTCAAAAGATCATACAATATATTGTTTTTATTTTTCAAAAGATCATACATTTTATTTTTTTTTAAAATATCATATACTTTATATTATTTTTACAAAAAAATCATACAGTATATTCTTTTTGTTTTGAAAAATTCATACACTATATTTTTTTTGAAAGATCATATATTGTATTTTTTTTATTTTTAAAAATATCATACATTTTATATTTTTTACAAAATATCATATAGTATATTTTTTATTTTAGAAAGATAATACACTATATTTTTTATTTTTAAAATATCATACACTATATTTTTTTATTTTTAAAAATATTATATATTATATATTTATTTTTAAAAAATATCATATACTGTATATTTTTTATAAAAATCATACAGTGTACTTTTTGTTTTGAAAAAAATCATACACTGTATTTTTTTATATTTAAAAAGATCATATATTATATATTTTTTTTATAAAATATCATATATTATATTTTTTTTTTATAAAAAAAATCATACAATTTATTTTTTTATTTATAAACTTGAACAAGGAAATTCGTATCCTTTTTGGATATTTTCTGAAATTATCATCAATGAATTGAAAGTTTGTGCATAGGAAGTCACGTAATTCAAATAGTTGACTACTTAATACTGTTTCTTCTATTGAAAATATGAAAACAAATAAATAAATGGTTTATTGGAATTGAATAAATTATATTATATCAATGAATTTAAATTTGAGGACAAAATGGCGATTAGTTTTAGGAGGGGGATGGCATTTTCCACTCAACAGCACAACTTTTGCTGCAAATGAGAAGAAATCATGTTGTGTCTCTTTCTCTTAAAACAACATAAATTTGGTGTTTAAACAAGATCTCGAATTCAATCTTGCAATTGAGAAGAAAAGCAGTGCACTGAGAATATAATCCCTTTTGTTGGTGGATCCAACTTTAACACATACTTAACAATTAAGGTTCATAAAAATAGTAACTTTGTATATAAGCAGATAAGCTTGGACGTGCTTCTAAACTATGTTATTTTAATACTTTAAAATCTCCAAGTTGCACAAGAACTCCTAAAGGAGTTAAGTATATTCCTTGTAGATTGTAGTCTGTAGACGCATTTTAATTTTTTTTTAGGCACTCAAAATAGTTTCCATTATTTTATGATTAGAAAAATTGGAATTTTTTTAATAATATTTTTATAAAAAATTAAAAAGTAGAGTGTGTTATAAAACTTATAACCAATATCTTGAAATTTATTTCAAATTTGAATGTTGTTAATTAACGCAAAACTCTCCACTTTTCATTTCTTACGATGTGCGCGCATATTATTATTCATCGTGTCATAGGTTGGAATATTATGAACAACCTTATTGGAGAAACTGCATTCTATTATTCACTAGACACATTATTTAATATTATCTTTTTTAAAAAAAAATTAATTAAAAATTTTAATTGATTGAAGTATAAAAAATAATGTAAAAAAATTAGTTATAAATTATAATATGAAAAATTTTTTTAAAAAAATTGATTTACTTAAGATTTAAACTCGCATGGCTAGTGGATAGTAGAGGGAAAAAAAAAAAAAAAGAGGAAAAGGAAGAAAGTTATTCATCGGATTATGACCGTATTGTGAGGAGTGGAGAGTTTTGCCATTAAACCATAACATACAAATTTAAAATTATTTTTCAAAATATTAATTATAATATTTTAAATTAGTGTGGTGTCAAATGCAACTAGTCCTAGATTTGATACAGCAACAACTAGTTGAGGAATTGGAATCCATCTTAGATTTCTAAATATTTTCTGATACATTCTAATTTTTTATTTTTTTTAAAAAAAAATTATTTAAAAAATGTTCCTAAATTTGACTCGCTTTTACTTTTCAACTAAATAGTAATTGCAACGATTTCACAAAATCAATATGATAATGCCCAAATTATTATTTGTAGAGCCCATCAACCTTAAGCCCAATATGGGTTGGATAAAAGCCCATCGATCAGAAGAGCCTAGAAGAGCCCAAGTACCAAACTTTGGAGAGCCCATTACACGAGTGACTAAGCAGGTGAAAGAATCAAGAAGATAAGGTCATCCGATTGTACTAATAAGGTTCAATCTTCAATGATCTACTGACACATGCCACTATCTCATCTATCACCTGTTTTCTGTCACATCGCTGACCTCTTATCCTGACACATGACTAGACTACTCCAGCGGCTCCATACGCCTCCTATAAATATTGAGTCTTCACTCACATAAAAATGGAGTTCTCAATCTCTTTCTCTTTCTTTGTATTCTCCCGATCTAAGTCCATTACTGAATTAAGCTTCAAAGTGCTAATACCCGGTCCATCAGGGCTAGCCTTTTATAGGATTTACTTTCGTCACATCCAATCGGACCACAAAATGAACATCTCTTGAACACATCTATAAATCGATTCCCACCAAATGGCTTATGTATATTACTAAATTTTTGGATTTATCATTTGATATTTTCATTGAAAGCCAACGATGGGATCAAAGCACTTATCCTAGTGATGATGGAGACAAAGCTCCCACAAGCCTTGAATAGAAACAATGAGACCAAATAAAGACAAAAATGTTAGTTCCAGACCCAAAGGAGGATGAAACATCACTCCTCTAGAGCATTGCATGCTGGTGCACAAGCCTTTTAAAACTTTCGTGCTGGGAGAGATACTAAAAAAGTCAATATAGCTGGCTTCTTCTCCATTTTCGAGCAAATCAATTTGAGGGAAAAAAGCACAGCAGGAGATGAAACATCCATCCTTAAATCGCGAAGAGCCCTTTCATAAAGAGATGTGACATCCCTCCAAAGATTGGGAACCCCTTTTGCATTGGCGCATAAAACTCCCGGTGTTCCAAAAAGAGACGTTGGAGGAAAATCACAAGTTTGCATCCTCTCCTGATGTTTTTCATACTACATGTGTATAGCCCAATCGACATATTCCTGATAGAGGTAATTAATTCCAATCAAAATGATTTATGAAAAAATTATTTACTTTTTCGATCGACACATTTCCGATCAGAAACATGTAATCCCAATTCAAAAATTGATGTGTCTACTCTTACATTTCCCAATTAAAAAATCAATATGCGAGTTATTTTTTGATTAAAGTGATTGATAAATGAATTATTGTCTTTGTTGACTGAAGTGCTCTTAATGGATTTCAATCACATAGCAAATGCCATAGAGTTTTTTTTATTTGAACCACCACCGATCACAACTATTTGATCAGGGAAGAGCTTTTTCATTTATTCAGAATCGAGATTCGAAAAGATCTTCAATCATCTGGATTACATCATTCACTTATTATTCCAATAGAAGATTTCAGAAGTCATTAACATGATTACTTTTTTTTTTGTTTTCAAGACAATCAAAATTATCGAACAATAAGCAAAAAGAAAAAACAACACTATAAATTAGAAATTTAAATTTTATTAAATTTTCAATTACAAAGATACATTTGATGATGAAAATTCCTATCCAAATTTCTACTAAACAACTGCCTAACTCGTCAAGACCACCTCTTGTCAACTCATACAGTGGTGCAATCCTCTTTTTCCTTAGTTACAACCAGTTCTAAAAGCTAAAGTGAAAATGAAGAAGAAAATATAGACAACTAGCCGTTCCTCATTCACAAACCACAATCCTTAGTGTTGAAAAATGGAAAGTAAAGGGGAGAACAAGGGAACTAGAGAGGCAAATGCAAATTCAATGGCAATTCACCTATTATCAACAGGTGATGCCACGATAGAGAAAGACCCATTAAAGAGAAAAGGTTCATTCATCTTCCTAAAATGGTGAAAGAAAAGGTGACGATTGAAAAATCCCAGAGTACACAAAAATTTCCATTACGAAAATAGAAAATAGAGGTTATGAATGCCTCTAAAGAATAAATTTATTTATGAGAAGACATGAGGGATCTTTAATGATAGCAACCACATGGCGATCTTTAATAAATGTGAGATTGAAAACCAAAGAGTCACTGCATTATAAGCATAAGAAACAAAGCAACAAAGTCTTAAATGAGCCGGCTGTTCAAAGAATGTCAAAGAGACTCCATTAAAAGATGCGACAATCGAAAACGTCTGAATTCAGTGAGTTAAATAAGGAAAGTTAGAGCAACTGGTCTCTAAAATAAGCTACTCCAGGTGATTGGTTTTGCGATTAGGTTAAGTTTATTATCCATCTTAATGATTGATACACCCCGATCTAATTGTTAAATCCTAGATGAAAGACTGATGACTCCATTAAAGTGCTCATTTCTTCAATTGATACATTATTAGTTGATGGATCAAAATCCCAATTTCATAATGGACTCAAGTCAGACCAAAAAGCTATGCAATTTGGTTGGATTTGTGACAATTAGAAACATCTTCATATTTTGGTTGGCAAAGGCCAGGTACACGTATAAGTTTTGAATTTTTTATTTATCCCAAGATTAAGAGCCGCATTCCTTGTTAACATACACTCAAAACTTGATGACTATATCTAAAGAATTCTCGATAAAGATTGTGGGTTTTTAGCTATATATCTAAAGTACTGGCAAAATATCGTGCTTGTTGTAAATGAATATGCAGAAAAAAATATGAAAAATAACTCCATCAATATGAAAGTTTTGATTGCAAGCAAAGAAAGTAAAGTAAAAGAACTTCAATTTATATCGGATATTTTATTAATCCCAGCATTTTCATATGAATCTTCTTCGTCTTCCTTTCCCTTTGCATTCTCCTCCTCCTCTTTAATAGGAAGATCAGGGAGTGAAGAAGGATCGCCCATAAAACTAAAATCCTAATTGGGGAAGTGCCTATCGCACTCTAGTTGAATACGAGTAATAAGACCACTTTAAAGATCTCCTAAATGGTCTATTAATTTCTCTTTCTAATCAGTCAGCTTCGTTTGATAAGCGTGATCGATAAGGCTCAACTTCTCCTCAAGTTGTTTGTTGATCGACTCCAACATAACTTGTTTGGAGGACACCCATTTAGCAGGAACTTTTTACATTAACTTAGGTAGAAGGGGGAAACTCCACGACCTCCATGGAAGTATCATCCCTGAGAGTGAACTTCCTTACTTTAACCAAACGGGTGATTTGATCTTCCTTCTTATGCGGCTTTCTCTTTTGATACTCATGGGTCTTCTTGGCTCATTCAAAAATATGCTTCTTTATCTCAGGATCCATAAAAGCTAGGAAAAGAGAATAAAGAACATCAAATCACAAGGTATAAATTAAATACCAAAACTCAAAAAACAAAACTCATGCGAGGTCTTAAAGACTCATATTTGTCCAGCCCAAAAAATAAGGTCTTCTAACAATTGGGTTATCTTTATGATCTTGCATATACTTTGCCAATTTTTGAATATTGAAATCATATGTTTGAACATCGAAAGCCGGATCATTCAGCAAAGTAGGCTCTGCCGACTGTTGTAAACTTATACCGAAACCTCCTTTTTGCCCGATAAGAAGAAAGCTTTTTTCTAAATCCTTTCACAAAAGTAGGTTAGGTGAAAAGCCTTCTCTTATTCCTAGAGGTAAAGTGATACTCTATCCCCTCTTCCTGACAAGACAAATAAAAGAAATAAGTACAAAGTTTAAGAGACGGAACAACTTTAAGTTGTGTATAGAAAATTTTAAAATAAGCAATTTCTCCACCCATTTGGATTTAATTGGTTGAATGCAATCCCATTGCCACGACGAATGCTCTAGTCGAAGGAAGGCAAAGGAACCCTAAAACATGCTTCAGACAAGCTTAAAACCCGATAAACCATTTTAGAGGTGTTCCAAATGGGTCATCCGTTATCGGTATGGATAATAGACAAGAAAGAAAAGCTACATCCTCAAGCAACTGGCACTTCTCTCTTAACTCACTTACATGAATAGCTTCTAGTGCTGTATGATTTTTTATGGAATCTTCTCTCCTATATGACTCTAGAAAGCTAAGATCAAAAACATCATCAACACTAAACACACTTGGGTTACTACTCAAGGCCATCTTTAAAAGGGGAGTAATCAGGAAAAAAATCCCTAATATGTCACTAGGAAGTAGATCCTAGAATGTCTAAAAAATGGCCTGACAAGCAGGAGGATGAAGATGAAGATGAAGAATTTGAGTCTAAAATATAATGGTAAGACATCCAAGTGAAGAAAACTTACTTGGTAAAAGACTGCAGAGAAATTTGAGTAAAAAACACTTCAGAGTCAAAACCCAGAAACCCAAAGAAATGAAGTTTAAAACTTAGGAAAGGAAAGGCAAAATCCTTAAAAGGTATGAAAATGTTCCCTAAATTGACCATTTATAATTGCAGAGATTGGCTCCTCGACAGAATATAAGGAGATAACAAATAATCTCTCCACATGGCAATCGACGAATGGGACTGACAAAAATATAAAGTATCCCCTATTTAATAGCATCCTCTACGAAGCATTGCTCATAGGAATAATGAAGAAACCTTCATAATTTTAAGCATAAAATATGTCTTTGCTTGCATTCCTTTGATCTTTCATAGATCAGAGTGTCGCGACCCTTCACAATCTTAGGCACGAAAGATGCCTCTATTCGCATTTCTTTGATCTTTCATAGATCAAAACATCACGAACTTTTATAATATTAGGCACAAAAGACACCTTTATTCACATTGCTTTAATCTTTCACAAATTGGAATGTCGCAAACCTTAACAATCTCAGGTGCGAAAGATGCATCTATTCATATTACTTCGATCTTTCACAGATTAAAATGTCCTGAGTACTCACCTTAGATGGGAAATGGCCTAAATTCACAATATCTCAATCTCTTAAATATCAAAATGTGGTTCCAAAATGGCCTAAATTCTTAGCATCGTGTTAAGGCACATCAGAGAGTTTACAGCATATGCCCTTAAAAATGAAGCTATTTTTGAGATAGTGATGCCCTTTTTCAGGCTCCAACAACCTCGACCTTCTTCCTTCAATCTTTGTGACATATCAAAAGGCTAAAAGGGAGGACAAATGACAATGCTCAAATTATCATTTGTAGAGCCCATCAATCTCAAGCCTAATCTGGGTTGAACAAAAGTCCATCGATTAGAATAGCCTAGAAGAGCCTAGGCACCACCCTATGGAGAGCCAATTACATGAATAACTATGTAGATGTAGGAATTGAGAAGATAAGGTTGTCTGATCATATTGACAAGGCTCGGTCCTTAACGATCCACTGACACATGCCACCATCTCACCTATCACATGTTCCTTGTTACATCGTCGACCTTTTATCCTAACACATGACTAGACTACTCCAGCAGCTCCATATACCTCCTATAAATATCGAGTCTTCACTTAAGTAAAAGGGGAGTTCTCAATCTCTTTCTCTTTCTTTATGTTCTCTCGATTTAAGTCCATTACTAACTTATGTTTTGAAATGCTAACGCTGGTCCATCTAGGCTAGCCTTTTGAAAGATTTGCTCTTGTCACATCTAATCAGACCATAAGACAATGTCTTTTGAACACATCCCCGAATTGTTTCCTACCAAATGGCTTATATCTATTACTAAATCTTTGGATTTATCACAACACATTTATTTTTATTTTTATTTTTTTAAAATTACATTATTGGAATCTAAAAATATAAAATTGTAAACCTTCAAGTAATTCCCTATTGCAATAGATATTCGTTTCGATAATATCTCTTTAGTATTATTGTATTTAATTCTGCTAAATATTATTTATATGGTTTATTGTTAGAAACTTATTTTCAATTTGGTACATATTTGTTGTTATTAGTATTTGTATCTTGTTGTATGATGAACAATTTGTTATCTATACAAGCAACATCAGAATCAATCACATATATTGATGTTTAGAGAATTGCGTAACTTGTTATCATGCATCATATAATATTAACATAAGTATTAAAAGTATTGCAAAATATGTGTGATGCAGAATACTACCACCATTTTTTGGTGCACTGTGAATTCTTAATTATTAGTTTGATTCTTTGAAAATAATCTAGTTAATATATAGTTTATTACAATATTTTAGTTATTATATTTATTTTATTAAATTATTTTTATTTATTTTCTATACTTAGTCTATTGTGTGATGTGGTTATCATTTTCCTGATTCAATATACTCGAAATATGTTTGCTTTTTTTTTGTTGCAGATTATTAGTTACTTTTAGGAGTGACCATTCAATTAGTTTGGTATATATAAAAACTGACCAAACCGAACATATTGGAAAATAAACTGATTAAAATTGTTTTGATAGGTTCGGTTCAGTTTATTTAGTGCATTTGAACTTTTAATTTTTTATACTATTTAATACATTTTAAATAAAAATATTAATAACTATTAAATGATAAAGTCCAAAACACCATAATTTGAATATTAAAACTTATAATGAAGTAATTATATTGTATATTATAATTACAAACTAACTCATTATAATTAACTCATTAATTAATGCTTATACAAAACAAAAGTTGAAAATAGTAAATATGTATTATGTATAATTATAGTTATAATTATATAAATATATAATTAATTTAATAATTGAATTTTAATTATTGGTTTATTTTTTTGACATAAAAAGAATTTCATTAAAAAAATGAGCTTGTAAAGTTGCAAACAAAGACAAAGGAAAAACATGTCTTAAATTAAAAGATCAAATACATAATCAAAAAGCACGAACAAGCAAATGAGAGTATTAATTTGCATATCTCTTTGCAAAACCAAAAAGATAGGTTTACATTTGAAAGAGCTAATAATTTTAAATAATTAAATAGAAATTAGAACTCAAATAAGATCTATTATGAAGAGTTTTAATCGCCAAGAGAATTTGATTTAATTATTAGTTTATGCGCGGGTCACTAGACTTGTGCCTAATCGCATAAAAGTAACTAACTTATTTTTCGTGACTTAAATGTAACTAGACTTATCACTTTTTTATAGAAAAGTCATCTTAACTGATTTCCAGTGATGACCCTTGCCAAAATTCTAATATGGTAGATACTTAGACACACATGGATCTGTATTTGTTGCCACATCATTAGTTGACTTGTCAAATTTGACACATCATGACCCACATGAATGAAGTAGTCCACATCAGCAAGCCACGTAAGCATACCCCATCAAAAGGCAAGTGAGTCGGGTCACAGGTGGAGCCCTTTCCTTCTCGACTTCTTTAGAATTGAGCATCTACCCAAATATCCATCTTGCTAAAGTGAGCAACATCCAAACTTATAAACTCATACCCCTCATTTTGCCTTTTCGATGTGGGATATGGGAAGGGATTTAGAAAATACAAAAAGGTTGAGAAGATTATGGGATATGGCTTTTCTTACTTTCTTCACCTTTGAATCCATCACATACACATCGTTTTTCTTGCTTTAAGCATAAAGCAAGAAAAACGATGTGTATTGTATGGATTCAAAGGTGAAGAAAGTAAGAAAAATCATATCCCATAATCTTCTCAACCTTTTTGTATTTCCCATATCACACATCAGAAAGCTAAAGGAAATTTGTTCCCTGTATAAGTATCCCACATTTAAAACATTGGTAAGAAAAAGGTGATCCACATGCACTTAGGGTTTGGCTAAGGCAAATGGGTTTTTGCCATTTGACACGTGTCCTTTTCCTATTTATCTATTTCAACAGGTGGGGCATGCTGATGTGGCCGGCTGATGTGTCCTCTTCTAGTGACTTGGCTGCTAATGTGTCGTGCCATGTGTGTCCAAGCATATGATGTGGCATGCCACATTAGCATTCGATAAGGGTCATTGCTGAAAATTGGTCAAGATGACTTCTGCAAAAAGGTGATAAGTTCACTAACATTTAAGTTACAAAAAATAAATCAGTTACTTTTAGATAATTAGGCATAAATCTAGTAATCGTAGATGAAATTAACTTGTTTATGTGCCCATAGTGAGTAGAATTTGGATGGTGACTTATAATATTACTAACTAAAATCTACTTATGAGTTTTGTTTTCTAATAAATAGTTAGTTTCATAAGAATTACTCTAAAAACAATAAATTAAATTAAATTCTCAGTATATGCTATATGGAATTACATTAAAGAAAAATCCAATTTCTTAGTCTAATAGAAATAATCACTCTTTAACTATTGTAAATCAGATCCTATTATTATCTTGTAAATTGTTCCCCTCGACAATATTTATACGAACTGTAAAACTTAATTTCTAATTAATTCATGGACTTTTTTGCTATGAATTCTATTGAGCTGCAATTGATTTCTTGCACTTCATGTAAATTTGCCAAGTGGCTCTGACATAAAAGTGGATTATATAATATGAAATAATCTATCCCAATTAATTTTGGCTATTTTTCACAATTAGGCTTTATATGTTGTTGAATTACCATTCTAATAAACTTTTTTCCTTGCCTCATCTCTAAATTTGGTCTCACATTAAAAATAGTCCAAAATCAAAGTTTTTACATTCCTTTGACTATAAATTTGCATCCAAAAAGGATATCTTTTTTGTTTTATATTCACTCTATTTTTTAATAAATAAGAGAAAAAAAGTAAAAGAAATTAATTCTCCTAATCGTAAATTTTAGTTATTAGAGAATTAATGGATTTGTCATTGACATGGTCTAGAAAAATAAAATAGAATTAATCCAACCTAAGGTATGAATATTACATAATCATGAAGCTTGTTTTCAATATTTACCGGAACATTTTTTAAACTAGTATTTTTTGAAAAAAGATTTTGAAAAATGGTGTGTCAGAAAATAATTTTAGAAACGGGTGTTTTTTTATTCCCGCAACAATTGATTGCGAGATCAGATGTGGGACCCTCCTGAGAGTCTGCCACCAGACAATTGAAAACCAATTAGGGACTAGAGTCTATGTTATACATTCCATAGGGATAAAGGGTATGAAACCAATGACTATAGGCAGCTTAAAAGAGAAATAGAGTAACATATCAAAAAAGACGAGCTGAAGAAGTTCGTAAAAAGAAGCAAAAGCGAGGACAAGTGGTCTCTATCAAGGTAGTTAGATAGGGGGGAGGGGAGTAGCAGTAAGAAGGCTCCAATAGGAGTAATTCATATGATAGTAGAGGGAAGCACTATGAAATTTTTGAAGACTCCAAAAAGAGGAAAGCAAATGAGGTTTTCTCGCTTAGATCTAGCCCGCTTGCCCCAATAGACATCATTCAATTCTCGTTGAAAGACGAGAAACATGTTCAGCAACCACACAATGATGCACTGGTAGTGAAAGCAATAATTAAAGATTTTCTAGTGCAGAGGATATTGGTAGACACAGGCAATGCAGTCAACCTCATCAGCCTATAGGCTTACAAAGCCCTGAGAATGCTATGCCCAATGGAGGAAGTAATAGTCCTACTGATCGGTATTTTCGGACAACCTGCCAAGGTACAAGGCTTGGTCAACTTGAACTTACAACTGGAAGTAAATATGCCATTGTCTTATAATGCAATTTTTGGCTGACCTCTATTGGCCGTGGTAGACATTTACATTTTTATACAGAAGTTGATCATGAAAATACTAGCATTTAAGGGGATAGCCATACTTCAAGGAAACCAGATAGTAGCCAGGGAGATGTATGTCAATATGATGAAAGAAGTAAAGTAGGCCCTTCTAGTAGATACATTGGATGTCCTAACTAATGCTCTAGAAAAGTGAAACCAGTAGATTCATTGTAGGAGGTAGAGCTGTTGCGAAGAAAGGTAGTGAAAATAGCCTCAAGAAAGCCCAGCTCGAAAGTAAAATCATTACTGATAGTCCTGAAATTTTGCGCAGATGTGTTTGTGTAATGGCCTAAATGCTTAACTAGTCGAAAATATTATTTTTCAATGGTGAATAATGACACCGAGGTGAATAGTACTTTCCAGAGTCAAAAAATAATTTATTTGATCGTTGGAAAGAGAAAGTCAGCAAGAGTACGTAGGTAAATTTTGGAATGAAAATGAGGTCAAATAGATCCTCAAAAGTCAAAAATAAGAAAATCTTACGGTTTCTTCTTAAACAGTGCTTGAGTTGACTAAAAGTATAACTTGGATTTTAAAAATAGAAAATGACCTTTAAATATTTTCAAAATTTTCAGATCTATATTAAATGAGATGTAGAATCATATGGTAATGAAAAATTGATTTTTTGGTGACTTTGAAAATTGAGTTATCTGACAAGTAATAGTGAACCAAACCAGAAAATAGTTTTTGACTGACTCAAAAATATTCATGGAGCCTATTGAATATATTTTGAGGGTTAAGAAAGTATTTTTAAGAAGGTTTGAACTCAGAAAGTAAGAGAAAAATAATGATTTTGATTTGAATAGTAACCTATTGACAGTGGGTTTGACTGAGGCTTTAAAAATAGCAAATGATCTCTAAAGATTGCAGTAATATCCAGTTAAGCTCTAACAAGTATTTAGAATTATCTGATAGTGGAAAAAAGTGATTTTTCGGTAACACCAAAAATTTGCTAATCGGACCAGTTTGTGTGAACCGAATTAAAAATGGACTCCAATTGAGCTAAAATTTTGCATGGAGGTTTAATTTATTATTTTAAGAATTATGGAATTGATTTTGAGTGAAATTGAGCTTTAAAAATGAGAGAAATAGATTTAAGAGGTATAATAGCCTTAAAATGTATAAATAGGCTAATTTACTTAGGCCAAGTCCAACCCATTAAGAGGGTTATAAAAGGTTGGAAAATCTATAGAGAACTAGAATTTCTATAGCCCTCACCTCTCCTCTTGGTGGCCAAATTGGCTTGTCCTCCATTCTTTAGATTTTTTTTCATTTTCTTTCATTAATTCCACAAATTCAACCTCCTTCAATAATTTTCAGCTCTTCTTTTCATTGGTGATGGCCCTAAGAGCTCAATTAAGGTGAAGGAAGTGATAGAAAACAAGAAAGAAAAGTTATGTATCAAAATTGAGGTAAGTGATTTTAAGATTTTAATTTGATTTAAAGTTTTGTATATGTAGATTTAAGGTTGTAGGGTAAGATTTTATAGTTAGATTGAACAAAGAAAGCAAGGAATTAATAAATTTTTTATCTTTGTATTTTTCTCCACTTAAGGATTTCTATGGAGAAAAAGTAATTATATGGATTAAGGCAAAGAAGAGAAAGAGTATAGTATGGAGGTGATTAATTCAAGGTTAGTAGATACATTATCCCTACATTTCCATAATTTTTTTATGAGAATTTGCTTATGTATATGTGTGATTTGTGTGATTATGTGTGATAAATTAAAAATAATGTTATAAATATGAAATTGAAAGCTTAAATTAATGAGTGGAATGTTTTAATTAGAAGAATTAAATTGGGAAGTTTAAGTGGTTGTTTGGCCAAAATAGGTATGTGTGTTTGTAATGGTTTATTTTGGTTAAATTGTGAAGGAAATGTCATAAATTGAATATAAGTGTAATTTTGATGCTATACTAATCTAATTGGAATTTAGTAGAATATTTTTAAGTTAAATTTTACATTATATTGTAGTGAAAATATTGGATTTTAATGGAATAATTTGAATTTATTACATAAATAAAAATAATCTTAACCAATTAGTTAATTGGGATCAAAAAGAGAAATAAAAAGAATGGAAAATGACATAGTTAGAATGGAAAAAAGGGCTTAAATGAAAGAAAAAAAATTTATGGGTAAAATTATAATATTGCCAAATATTAAGGAAAAATATAGTTTAAGTGAAATAAAGGTTAAATTAGAAAAAAAAATGAATAATGAAATAAGTATTAAATGAGAATTTATGCAAGAAATAAAGTTTAGAGACCAAATTGAAATTTTATTAATGAATATGGAATTAATAGTGTAAAATGTATAATTAGTAGCAATTTGGTAAACTAAATGAATTGAAGGGTATTTTCATAATTTATCGTAATTTGAGGGACTTAACAATAATTTAGCAATTCTAGGGACTAAGTAGTAATATTAGGAACAAATATTGAATTAATAGTATTAATTAAATAAGTAATAAAATTTTGGTAAATAAATTAAAAGTAAAGGGGCATAATTGTAATTTGATGAAAATTTAAAGGATGAAATGGTAATTTAGTTATTTTAGGGATTAACATGTAAATTACATTTATATATGTATATGTATAATATATGTATACATGTATGTATGACTTGTAAAAATAATGTTTATATTATGCATGAATGAGCAAACATGTGAAGAGTATGACTATGTTTATTATAATAAATTGAATTGTTATTTGATGACTTTAAATTATATGTAAAGAATAAATATAAATACAGAACATGGAATATTGCCCTTAGTAGTCTGGCAGTAAATCTAGTTGAGGATATAGTTGGCTAGCCATAGGGACACTTATATCGCAGTCCGGGTCATGGCGACTCTGTTCGATAGGCTAATAATGGTTTATCCCATGTTATATGTTCACAAGTTACAAGTATCATGTTCAGGTTCATGTTTGTGATCCTTCGGGGTCACTCTACATGTGGGACTTTAGGGTCCTTGTTTGGTGTATCCAGTCTGGGATTTCTATTAGACTATCACTGGGGATATTTCAAAGAAATAAAGAAATATATGAATGTAAATGTAACTATGTATGCATGTATGTAAATGTGAATAGGTATGAATGTATGAGTATGTAAATATGTATGTATATGATTATGAATGTATGTAAATGTATGTACATGAGTACATACATATGTATATGTGAATGTATGTATGCGAGTATGTATGCATGTATATGGGAATGCACTTATGTGAACATGTATGCATGTGTATGTAAATGTATGTAAATGAGTATGTATGCATGTAAAAGAATATATGTATATGTATGCATTTAATGTATGTATATGAATATGTATGCATGTAATATACGTATATGTATACATGTGCACGTAATGTACGTATATGTATATGTGTGCATGTAATGTACGTATATGTATACGTGTGCATGTAATGTACATATATGTATATGTGTGCATGTAATGTATGTATATGTATATGTATATGTATATGTGTGTGATAAGTGTGAATTATATATAGTTTTTAATATGTTTTTAGTTGTGTTATGTAGTTATTTTGGTTTTATTTAGGTTAAATTAGAGTTATTTAGTTAATATTTATGTTTTTAAGGTTAATTCTGTGTTTTGTATGATTTTCAGGGTCAAATTGATAAAAAAAGGGCGTAAAGTGTAAAAAGTGCAAAGTTTTAGGCCAAAAGTGAAAATTTGAAGAAATTAAGCAAGAAAACGAGCATCCAGTCCAGAGCTTTAAGCCGTGACCATGTGAAAATATTGAAGAATTAGATATGTGGCCACGTGAAGAAGAAATATTGAAGAAGACGTGGCCATGTGATGAAAGGAAGAAGCAAAAGAGGAAGACCACGTGACCATGTGGATTCCATTGAAGGACCACACGTGGTCACATGTGGAGAAGAGGCATGTATACACGTGGTCACGTGTAGGAAAGGCACTGATGAAGGCATGGCCACGTGACTGAATACTCCCATATCGCGAAGGATTTTTGACTTCCTGTTTTGAGCAGAATTCACTTCCTATTTGGGTTCTGCAGTTTTGGAAGAAATCTACCACGTTTTTGCCTATAAATAGCAGTCCAAAACACAGAAGAAAGGAGATCAATCTTGAGTTTTTCAGCTTTGTTTTTCTTAGTTTATTTTTACGTTTCTGTTTTTACTGTCTTTCTTCAACTTTTGTCTTTAGTTTTAACAATGTTTTGTGAGTAGTTTTCTTAAAATTTTGCTAAAGGATACTTGAATCCTTAACTTGTATTGTTATGACTTAAGTTTGTGTTTCAATTCAAATACAAGTTTGATTATTTCTTGGTTCTTAAGCATAGTCTTGTTTTTATTCAATCTTAAGTTAATTGTTAACTTGATTGAGCATTGGTTAATTAATTGATTTGAGTTGATTAATAACTTGCATGTTCTTAGGTTAATTTAGTTAGATTAATACATGTTTATAATCTGAATAAGTTATAATTGTGTATTAATTTGAATAAGTTAAGATTAAGAAAGGTGTAATCAAGAATAGTTGAAAGTTAAAGCTCTTGAGAAAGGTTTTAATAGACATCTAGGGGATTAATTCAGACTTTTATGCTAAGTATTGAATTGTTCTGAATAAGAGAGTTTAATACTTGGAATGGTAATCTTGAATAAAGTTACTTGGGTTTATTAACTGAATTCTCCATATCACTTGTATGTTTTCTTTTAATTAAGTCATAGCAATATTTGTTAAGGTGGATAGTCCTTTAGTGCAAGTTGTCTTTATCATTGATTTTTAACTCATTCAATTTACTTGCTTTCAATAAATCTCTTCTTTACTTTTTTTTTTAATTGTTTTAATTTAGTTTTAAATTATTGTTTTCAAATCATCACAACTTTGGGATTTCTCTTCTCTCTTTACACACAAAAAATGATTTTGAAATTGAAATATCACATACAAGCACAAGTTTCCCTTGGTTTCGATATTTTGGGTCATAATTTTATTTTCCTATATTACTAGCCGATCAGTACACTTGCTAGACACCGGTCAAGTTTTTGGCACCGTTGCCGGGGAACACATTGGCGTTTGTTTGTTTACTTTGATTTTAAAAATCTATTTTGTGTGATTTCTTTTCTTTTTCATCTATTTTCTTTTTCATCTATTTTCTTTTTGGTGGATTAGTGGTTTATGGTGAGAAACGACCCCATCTTACCATTAGACCCTGAAATTGAGAGGACATTCTATAGGATTAGAAGGCTAAGAGACAACATGAATGATCCAGAAGAGCCTATGAATGATCCACCAACTAGGATTGAAGAGCAAAATGCACCCCCTCAAAGCTCCCGGGAATGGGTATCGACCTAAAACCATAAGGGATTATGCTATCCCTAGGTGGAATGAAGAGCATAGAACTATTAGGATTCCTCACCACCAACCCTTTGAGATTAAACCTGCTACCATCACTATGATACAAAGAAACCAATTTTCGGGTTCGGATATAGAGGATCCTGCACAACATTTGGATATGTTTTTAGAAGTGAGTGACACTATGCAAATTCCTAATGTATCGACTGATGCAATTAGGTTGAAACTCTTCCCATTCACCCTTATAGGAAAAGCTAGGGATTGGCTTCAAATGCTACCAAATCAATCCATCAATTCTTGGCAACAAATGCAAGAAAAATTTCTTTGCAAGTTTTTTCTACCCACTAAGACTGTCCTCATTAGGAAACAAATTAGTGATTTTCAATAGTTTTATGAGGAGCCATTTCATGAAGCTTGGGAAAGATTTAGGAGACTTTTAAAAAGTTGTCCTCATCATGAAGTCCCTATTTTTCAATTGATGCACATTTTTTATGTAGGTGCCCATCCATCAACAAGATCTTTGCTAGATGCAGCCTCTAATGGAAGTTTCATGAATTAAATTCCCGAGGATGCGTTCTTACTCCTTGATGAGATGGCTACTAATGATGCTCAATGGGCAAGCTCTAGAACAACTCAAAAGAAACAGGGAGTTCATAATGTTGACGAAATAGCAATGTTAAAAGCTCAATTGGAATTAATGGAAAAAAGACATTTAAAAGAAATAAATGAGCTTAAAGCTAAAAATGTCTCTATGTTGTCTAATGAAGTTGATTCTTATGCAGGAATTACAGGATCTTTGGGAATGAAGAATGCTGAAAACATGGTTGAAGAAATGAGTGCCTTGAACCCATATAGCAACACTTACAATGCAGGATGGAGAAGCCATCCAAATTTTTCATGGAGAGAAGGTAATCAAGGTTCTTCTTCTTCTTCTAACCCAAATCCTAGACCCAAATTTAACCACAATCCAGTTTCCAATAATCAACTTCCGTACCAAAACCAAGCTCTACCACATTACCAATACCCATCACAAGCATACCACCAACCACTCGGGTTTCAAAAACCTCAACCTCCACCTCCTCAAGAAAAAAAATCTAATATTGAGGAAATGATTGCAAATTTTATGGCTTCCCAAAATTCAATTTTAGCTAGTCAAGATGCTAAATGGAAATCACAAGACATTTGGATGAGAAATCAAGAGGCATCCATTAGGAACTTAGAAAACCAAATGGGGCAACTTGCTAGTTCTTTATCAAACCGTGCTCAAGGGACATCTCCATCCAACGTAGACCGTAATCCAAAGGAGGAAGCCAAAGCAATTACCTTAAGGAGTGGGAAAGAATTATAGGAGACTGAACTTGGTAAGAATTCTTCTCAAAAGGTGGAACCGACAACGGAGGTAAGTGTTTCTAATTCTGAAAATACTGAAAAAGTATCTCCAACAGTTGAGAAGGGTAAAGGTAAGGACAAACTTGTTTCCACTGATTCTTGATGAGTCTCAATTACCATTTCCAGTTCTAGCCAGAAAAGAAAAACAAAATGAGCAATTAAGTCGATTTTTAGACATGTTTAAAAAGTTACATATAAACTTACCATTTGCTGAAGCTTTATTACACATGCCTAAATATGCTAAATTTATGAAAGAATTGTGCACGAATAAAAAAAAGCTAGAAGGCATAGGAACGGTTTAATTATCCGGTAACTGTAGTGCTATATTAACCAACAAAATTCCTGAAAAATTGGAAGATCCAGGTAGTTTTATATTGCCTTGTGAACTAGGGGGGAATTTTGTTGGAAATGCTTTATGTGATTTGGGTGCAAGTATTAATTTGATGCCTTATTCAATTTGCAGGAAATTGAATCTAGGTGATTTAAAGGAAACCCGAATGACGCTTCAATTAGCGGATAGATCGGTAAAGAGGCCAAAAGGAATCATCGAGGACCTATTGGTAAAAGTAGGAAATTTCATATTTTCGGTTGATTTTGTGGTGATGGACATGGAAGAAGATAGAAAAGTGCCATTAATTATGGGGAGGCCATTCTTGAACACAGCAAGAGCTTTAATAGATGTTCATGGACAAACGGTTACTTTAAGATTTAACAAGGAGGAAATGGTTTTTAATGTTAACAAAATTTTTAAACACCCCTCGTATGATTTCGAAGAATCCATTTGTTTTGTCGATGAAATTCAAGAATGTGTTAATGAAAAACAAGAGGAAATCATTCTTAATGATGAACTTCAAAGTTGTTTAATGCATCCCAAGGAATTGGAAGAGTTGGAAGCAAAGGAGATAAAGCTGATACAAATTCTGGAACAAGAGCATAGTGAACATGATGAAATAGAGGATGAACCGTCCCCTTCTAAGGGAGATTCTGAACTTAAAACAATTTCATCTCATTTGAAATATTTATTTTTGAATGATAATGCTAAGCCAGTAATTAATTCATTTTCATTGATAGGGTTGGACGGAGAAATGCTCATTGAAATTCTCAAGAAGAATAAAGGAAAAATTGATTGGGAAATATCCGATTTGAAAAGGGTTAGTCCTAGCTATTATCATACAACCATGGAGGCTAATTCTAAGCTGGAAATACAACCTCAACGAAGTTTCAATGAGCTTAATGCAATTCAACAATGGTTATATGACAATGGAGCATTTTATAAAGAAAAGACTAACCAAGAGATGAAATCAAAATGGGGCAAACCATACCAAATCGAACAACAAGATGTTGTTGAAGCGACCATAGTTCTTCAAGATACTTGAAAAGTGGTTTGAAAAGTCTAGCTGGAGACTTCAAAAACTCAAAACTTCTATTCTTTCTCTCTTTTTATTTTATAGTTGAGTTTTAGTTAAGTGTTCATGTTTTTGCATTTTTTATGGTTGTGTGTTTTGATTCATGAAAAGAATGAGTGGAGCAATGTTTTTAAAAGAAGATATGTTTTTTCCTAGATATAAGTTAGTGTTTTCAAAACTAAAAATTGGAAAAATTGCTTTGGAAAAAGAGTTTTGTGTATTTGTGTTTCAAAAACGAAGAAAGAAGGCAGGAAATATACCTACACGTGACCACGTGAAGTTCTTCATTGAACCTCATGTGGCCACCGGTTGAAGAGTAAAAATTGCATCTTGATTATCACGTGACCACATGTGGTCTCTCAAAGAGAATCCACGTGGCCACGGGTTGAAGAAGGAAAGAAACACATTTGTTTACACGTGACCACGTGTACCTTGCAAGCACGGTATCACATGGCCACGCCTAGAACTTCTGTATGCCATGATTCATTCACGTGACCACATGGATTCTTGTTTAAGACCACACGTGGCCATGCCCCATTCAAAGAGAAACTCACACGTGACCACGCGTGGTTCTTCTCATGAACTGCACGTGGCCATGCCTCATCTTGCTGCCTATATACACACTTCACGATTTTATTTTTGCTTCATTCTCATTTCCTTTTGTTCTTTCCCGTGCCCACGTCTCACTACCATTCAATTTGCCCGTGCCCACTGATTTTCACCTCTTATCAACACTCATCATCTCCATTAACTTCCTCTTTCAATTTCTTCTCTCTTCCATCATTCATCACTTGTTTCTCCACATTTGCATCACCATTTTAGGTTTCTACACCTCACACACACCATCTCCACTTTGTGCTGCATTTTTGGTGTACTTCTCATTTTCAAGTAAGTATTTACTTCCTTTACTCCTTAATTATTAGTTGTTTATCATCCATGGTTGTGTTTCGTGCAATTATTGTTCATGAATGTTTAGATTTTAGGTTAATTTGCACTTAACATATTGTTTGCATGTTAATTCGTTTTTACTTCTTTGGATGATTATGATTATTATGTGCATGTAATAGATGCTTGGTATGAAATTGGTTAGGGAACACTCTTTGTTATGCTTCTTAAATTCATGCTCAAACTTGTGCTCACAACGTGTTCGATGAAATGCCTCAATGAGTTTTTCTTTAAAAATTTTTTTACTTTCACTCTTTGGTTGGCATGTTTATAAGTTGCATTGATGCATGATGAATTCATTCACCTTTCGCAAGAGTTGTTCATGATCTTATTAATACATGATATGCATTATGTTAACCTACTCTTTGTGCTCAACTTATGAATACATTCTATGCCTATCATGACATATGCTATTTAGTTATCATTTCATCCAATTTTGCTTCATTTCACTCACTACATGTTCATTCATTCATAATTTAGTCAATTTTTGGTTATAAGTTAATACTTACATTGTGTTTTTCTTTGGTTGTAGTGGCACCTCGCAGGATAAAATACCCCGATGTAGCTAGTTCATCCGGTATACGTATTTCGTCGTATGTGGACAGGGCAAAAATCAACAAGTTTGACTACTTTAGCAAGTGCACCTATGTCCAGCGTGCCTACTTAAGCCACTTGTTCCTCAATATTCCAGCTGGAAATCTATGGGACCATGAGATAGAACCATTAATCCAAAGTATTGGTTGGCAAGAATTCATTAAGAAGAAACCAAAGGTGTATCCGGACATGGCATGAGATTTTCTTTATTCCCTTGAATGCTATTTCACGAGAGATGCTAAGGATGGCACAGTGGGCTTTAAGCTCGGTAAGAAAGGTTATTCTTTAACTTTCACTCAGTTTTCTAAAATTTTAGGTTTTGTGCCAACTGCTCCCTGGGAATTGGAAGATGCTTCACCTGTGGAAAATTGGGAGAGAATCAAAGATCTAGAATTGGATGAGCCTTGGGTAGGAGGGCAATACAAGGTACATGCATTAAGGAATCATGCGTTGCGAATCATTCATCGGTTTTTGGCAAAAAGTATGTACAACAATTTGAAGAATGCCAGCACTATCAGTGTATCTCAAGCAACGGTTCTTCGATGTATGATGGATGGAAAAGTAACAAATGGAGTGGGCATTATAGCTAGTCGAATTAAGGATTTACAAAAAATGCTAGGAAACATTGATAATATCTCGATTGGATGGATAGCCACAATATTGGAAAATGCAGTTAATCATCAGGTTTATGGAGAACCCCTTAAAGGAGATTTGCCTTGCGTTGACAATAGGATGCTGAAAAGGATGAAAATTCTGATACCTAGGCCCCGCGGTCATTGGGCAACACGAGAGGAATATTTAAGAGAGAATAACATTCGGTTTGAGGAGCATCAAGAGGAGCAAGAAGAAGAGCAGCAGGAGGAGCATATTGCCACAGTAGTCCCTTCTCCCATTAATGAGCCCACAGCACCGGACTGGGAAGCACCATTTAATCAACTAAGCAGTCGGATGGGTGCTCAACAAATGAGGCTTGATCAAATGCAAGGGAGATTGGATATGCTTCAGGATACGGTAATGGAAGGCAATAGGAGAGTTGAGCATTTATCCATCATTTTTGGCAGCGGTTCCCTCCACCACCACCTCCACTGGAATAGCTCTTTGGTTGCTGTGGACAGCAAAATCTTGAGGAGGGGGTAGCCTCCTTTAGGGAGTTTGATTTCTATCTTTCTTTTCTTTTTCATGAATCAAGTTTTTTTTAGTGTGTTTTGTGTTTTAGTAGTTTATTTTTGTTTATGTTCTGTTTGTTTGCTTGAGTTGTAAAACTTGTTAAAATGTATATAGTTCACCTTTTCACTTAGTTTTCATGAGGACTTAGTTTGCCCTAGTTATCTTCAAGACTTGGAACAATTTGAACTTGGATTTAGAATATGCATGCTTTAAACCTTTGCTTAGCAATAGAACATTTATGTTGTTTAATAAATCTTTAGATAGGTTAATTTTCAGCTTGATAAATATTTGTTAGTTTCCATCTTTTTGAGCACTTAAGACTAGTTTTTGAACTTAGAGAAAAATAATGCATTGACATAGTTAAGTGATGAATTTTAGAACACTAGAACCTTCCTCATCACCCTTTAAAGCATAAAAGCAACTCAAAACAACTTGGAAAGTGATCTAGGTAATGTTTTTCTTGTTCAGCCATATCTTAACTTATTTCCTACCCTATATGCATATTTATCCTTTGTTAGCCATTTTGAGCCTAATGAGGTATGCTTAATGCGTGCCATATTTATTTTTCTTGTTACACTCATTTATTTTACCATATAGCCTAAAAAGCTTTTATCTTCCCTTCTAGAATTGGCCACTCTAGGATAGGATGGATTAATAGGAATTGGGTATCTTGATGGGTGTGCTAAGATGTGTTTGATTTTATTATCAAAGGCTATTGTTGAAGTCAAAGAAATAGTGAATTGTTACCTTGATATTACCCATATTATTATTGTATGGCCAACATCAAGGCTAGAAAAGAAAGAAAGAAAGAAAGAAAGAAAGAAAGAAAATGAAATAAAGCTAGCTTGTATGGCAAAATCTTAAGTGTGGGGTAGTTACAAGGAAAAATGGTTATGACTTCTTGAAAAGGGGTATAAATTGTGAATGAAAGAGAGTTTTAATTATTATTTCTCTTTTATAAGAGTTGTGCATTGTGAAGAGTTGAAAAAGTTTGGCTAAAGTTTTTAATGTTTAAGTTAATGGGATGAAATTTGGGAATTATTAGACTATTGTATCTTAGAGTGGCTATTTTTATTGTTGATCTTTTATCCATTCTTTGATAATCAATAACTTAGCCCCATTACAACCTTTAAAAGACCTAAGTGATTCTAAGTTTTGTTTTTTGAGTTGTTTAACGGAGATGACCTTCGGGTTCCGGTGCTAAAGGAGAGACTTATGGTGTTTCTAGAGTTTCAAGCGCGAAACCATGTGTATACTTATGTGTACATTCATTCTAAACTTGATTATGAATTTGCATTGGTGTTTTGGTTTTGGAAAAATACTTAAAATAATTTGGTCTTGCACACACTTAAGGAAACTATCTCATATTATCTTGTTGAAGATTGATCTATTTAGAGGTTATATTAAGTGCTTGTGTTAAAATGCTAACTTTGGTTTTGAAAATGCATAGCTTTGTACAAGTTTAAAAGTTTTAAAGGAGGGTTTGTTCTAATTTGCTTGAGGGCAAGCAAAGTTTAAGTGTGGGGTATTTGATAAGTGTGAATTATATATAGTTTTTAATATGTTTTTAGCTGTGTTATGTAGTTATTTTGGTTTTATTTAGGTTTAATTAGAGTTACTTAGTTAATATTTATGTTTTTAAGGTTAATTCTGTGTTTTGTATGATTTTCAGGGTCAAATTGATAAAAAAGGGCGTAAAGTGTAAAAAGTGCAAAGTTTTGGGCCAAAAGTGAAAATTTGAAGAAATTAAGCAAGAAAACGAGCATCCAGTCCAGAGCTTTAAGCCGTGACCACATGAAAATATTGAAGAATCAGATACGTGGCCACGTGAAGAAGAAATATTGAAGAAGACGTGGCCATGTGATGAAAGGAAGAAGCAAAAGAGGAAGACCACGTGACCACGTGGATTCCATTGAACGACCACACGTGGTCACGTGTAGGAAAGGCACAGATGATGGCGTGGCCATGTGACTGAATACTCCCATATCCGAAGGATTTTTGACTTTCTGTTTTGAGCAGAATTCACTTCCTATTTGGTTTCTGCAGTTTTGGAAGAAATCTACCACGTTTTTGCCTATAAATAGCAGTCCAAAACACAAAAGAAAGGAGATCAATCTTGAGTTTTTCAGCTTTGTTTTTCTTAGTTTATTTTTACGTTTCTATTTTTACTGTCTTTCTTCAACTTTTGTCTTTAGTTTTAACAATGTTTTGTGAGTAGTTTTCTTTAACTTTTGCTAAAGGATACTTGAATCCTTAACTTGTATTGTTATGACTTAAATTTGTGTTTAAATTCAAATACAAGTTTGATTATTTCTTGGTTCTTAAGCATAGTCTTGTTTTTATTCAATCTTAAGTTAATTGTTAACTTGATTGAGCATTGGTTAATTAATTGATTTGAGTTGATTAATGACTTGCATGTTCTTAGGTTAATTTAGTTAGATTAATACATGTTTATAATCTGAATAAGTTATAATTGTGTATTAATTTGAATAAGTTAAGATTAAGAAAGGTGTAATCAAGAATAGTTGAAAGTTAAAGCTCTTGAGAAAGGTTTTAATAAACATCTAGGGGATTAATTTAGACTTTTATGCTAAGTATTGAATTGTTCTGAATAAGAGAGTTTAATACTTGGAATGGTAATCTTGAATAAAGTTACTTGGGTTTATTAACTGAATTCTCCATATCACTTGTATGTTTTCTTTTAATTAAGTCATAGCAATATTTGTTAAGGTGGATAGTCCTTTAGTGAAAGTTGTCTTTATCATTGATTTTTAACTCATTCAATTTACTTGCTTTCAATAAATCTCTTCTTTACTTTTGTTTTTTTTAATTGTTTTAATTTAGTTTTAAATTATTGTTTTCAAATCATCACAACTTTGGGATTTCTCTTCTCTCTTTACACACAAAAATTGGTTTTGAAATTGAAATATCACATACAAGCACAAGTTTTCCTTGGGTTCGATATTTTGGGTCATAATTTTATTTCCCTATATTACTAGCCGATCTAGTACACTTGCTAGACACCGGACAAAGATCGAGCCCATCTTAAAAATTGAGTCGCTGAAGTTGATCAGAGAAGTGCAGATACTAAATGGAAAGATTATAGCTCTCAGAAGGTTTATCTCCTGCTTGCCCAAATGGTGCCTTCCATTTTATAAATCCTTGGAGAATCTAGAAAACTTCGAGTGGAGCCTGGAATGTCAGTCTGCCTTCCAAGCTTTAAAGCAATTCTTGAATTCTCCTCCACTACTTAGTCAGCCACAGCCAGGCAAAAATCTATTCATATACTTATCGGTCTTTGAAGGAGCCATAGGTTCAATGTTGATTAGGAAAGAAAATACTCACCAATTCCCTATTTACTATACCAACAAGGTTCTTCGAGGAGCCAAACTGAGATATCAAATCCTCAAACAATTGGACTTAGCCTTAGTCAACTCGGCAGTAAAGCTTCACCCCTACTTCTAAGCACATACAGTAATTTTCTGGATCAACACTCCTATCAAGAAAGTGATGTAGAAGCTAGAGGCATCGAGAAGGATAACTGAATCGACAACTCACCTCAGAGAGTTTGATGTTAGGTATAAACCTCGATCGGTAATGAAAGTACAAGTGTTGGCGCATTTCATGGTCGAGCTCAATGCTTCTCCTACTAAGCTAAACAAGGTAACCTGGAAGTTGTATGTCGATGGAGCAACATCATTTAAGGGAATTGGCATGGGATTTATACTGTCCAGTCCAGGTAGAGTCTTTATACGAGGAATGGCAAAGATATCCTTTCTAGCGTCCAATAATGTGGCAAAATACGAAGCACTATGTTTTGGGCTGTAGCTCACCCTTAAGGTAAAATCTGACTCTTTACTTATCTACTCTGACTACCAATTAATTGTAAGCTAGTTGTTAGGAAAGTTCGAGGCCAAAAAGCAAGCAATGATGAAGTGTAGAGACCTAGTATCTGCCTTGTTGGCTCAGCTAGAAAAAGGTAGAGGTTTATAAACAATCGAATAAATACCACAGGAAGAAAATAAAGGGGCTGACTTATTAGCCAAATAGGCATCTTTAAATAGCACCATACAGTTAGAAGATATAATTTGGGCCATCATCACTCAGCCATCTTATAAAACATATTCAGTTCAAATGAACGAGCAGATAGACAGGTGGCAATTGCTGATTTACCAATTCCTTGAAATAGGTGTTTTTCTAGAAGATCGAGGTGAGCTCGGAAGATAGTTTGGTACTATAGTCTTTATTCTATTCTAGATGGGAAAATGTATCGAAGGTCCTATTCACACCCTTGGTCACTATGCTTAAGCTTGGATGAAGGAAACTATGTGCTCAGAGAAATCCATAAAAGCATTTGCGGCGTACATAAAGGGGCCAAGAATGGAAGCAGATGCGAAGGAGTTGGTAAAGAAGTGCGACAAATACCAACGGTTTGGGAAAATAATTCATCAGGGATCAGTCCAAAAAACCCTAATATATAGCCTGTGGCCTTTTGCACAATAGGGGATTGATATACTCGGGCCCTTCCAATTGGCTATCGAGCAAAGGAAGTTCTTAGTAATAGCAGTGGATCATTTCACCAAGTGGCTTAAAGCTGAGCCCTTGCCAACCATTACCCCGACAAACATAATTAAGTTTGATCAGAATTCAATCATCACCATGTTTGGTATCCCTCACACTTTCATTACGAATAATGGAAAACAGCTCGATTGCCAATCTTTCATGGATTTTTGCAAAGAATTGCATATTCAGCTCAGGTTTACATCAGTCTACCACCCCAAATCAAATGACATAATCGAGGTAACTAATAGAATTTCTTGATGGGGTTAAAAAAGAGGCTTGACAAAGCTAAAGGCCCTTTAGATCGACAAGCTAAGCAACATACTGTGGGCATACCGAACATCACCTAGGTCAGCAACGGGAGCCACTCCTTTTTCTTTGACTTATGGCATAGAAGCAGTTATCCCTTGTTAGATAGGAGTGCAAAACCTAAGGACTAAGCAACACAATGAAGAAGCAAACAAAGAGTTACTACTGTACTATTTAGATGCCCTTAAAGAAAAAAAGGAAGAATCCCTAGATTTAAGCAGCGGCTGATAAATAGCGAATGGCGTCGTATCACAATCACAAGTTAAAACCCCAAACTTTGCATGCAGGTGAGCTAGTTTTGAAGAAGGCCATAGAAGCCTAGATAGTAGTAGAGGTTAGTAAGTTGAGCACCAATTGGATAGGTCTATTCGAAGTACACAAAGTGGTGAATTTCAGAGCTTACCGACTTAAAGATATGGCTGGAAAGATATTGCCCCATTCATGGACCATTTCCAACTTAAATAAATATCATTAATAACCCTGCTCAAATAGGTAGATTTGCCACGAGTCAACAGCTCAAAGGTAGTTTTGCCATAAGCGTTTCATCCAAGCTCATAAGTAGTTTTTCCACGAGCACTTTGTTTGAGCTCATAGGTAGTTTCACCACGAGCATCTCATCTGAGCTCATAGGCAATTTTTCCATAAGCACCTCATCCGAGCTCGCAGGCAATTTTGCCATTAGCACCTCATTTGAGCTCACATGTAGTTTGGCCATGAGCTCTTATTCTAAGCTCACAGGTAGTTTCACCATGAGCCCCCCTTTCTTTTAGCTCAAATAAGCCATGTCACCATGAGCACTTTTGTAACAATTTACAATAGCTTGGCAATAAATGCCAAAACTCTATGTAACAGTTCAGCTTGATAGCTAAAGCCATGAGCATAATTCATAAATAATATAGTTTTGTAGTTTGAGCCATGAGCATTTTAGTTCTAATTTCTCGTTATGATAACTAACTTTTAATTGGATTATCAAATTTAATTTAAGGAATTTATTATGAAATTTGCTAAGTTCTTATTATTAAACATCACAGCGAAAGAAGAACTAAGGTGATTAGCAAAAAAGTTCATTATAAGTCAAATATCCATTACAAAAAGGAAGACAATCATAGAAAAAGTGTTCATTTTCATTAATAAACATAGTTCAGATACAATCTCAAGAAAATAAAATACAAAAGGTTAAAAGAGGAATCCTAGCTATTCATTATCGAGCTTGACCTCTTCTAGCCAAGAGAAATCCTCTTGGAAGAAATTGTCCTTTATTGCTTGGATGAACTTATTCCAATAAGAAACAACCTTCTCCATAGCGAGGTCATCCACTTTTTCTTTAAGCTGGGCAGTCCTCCCTTATAGCTCGACATAATTTCTTTCCAGCTTGGCTTTCTCTGCTCGATACTTTTAAAGCCTGGTGAGTAAGGCTTAAAGCTCCTCTTTTGCCTTTGCAAGTGAGACCTCGGTCTTGGTCAACTTATTAGCAGCCTATTTGGTTGCCTTCTGATTTGCCATCTTTGTTTTCTTGGCCTTGGTCTCCACAGCGAAAACTTTGCTCTTTAGATTATCAGCTACTTGCCGGGCTTTCTTCAATCTGCCATCAAGCTCGGTGGATAACCTTTTCTCCTCCCTTAACAGGTTTAGTAGCCTACTCATCTTGTCAATCACTAAATTAGATAGGAAAGCACTCTGCATAAATAATGTGTTAGTACGTGAAAGAGGAAACGGATAGCTATGACAAAAATAGTACCTCCACTTGATGTCTTCTCATAACAGCACAAAGGTGATCTACTTTTAGGTTCATGAAGGACAAGACCTCATTCGGTATGCAAGTAAGTAGCGAGCAAAAGCTATTGAACTCTACATCGAAAGAACTGTAGGCAGAGGGATTCTGCAGCCACATACCCTAAACTTTCTTGATCATCTTTCCCACTTTCTTGCTCTAATCAAGAGGGGCAGTTGATTTTCCCACATGAGTACGATCAAAAGAGGGCCATGGTAGTATTATCGAAGGTCAGCCCACTAGTGGAAAATTATGGATCAAAGACGTAGGTGATGTGTCGGAGATGGTTATTATGGTAGAAGGACTACTGCTTTGGGGGGGGAGGGGGAAAGCATTGGCATTAAGGAAGGGTTCGACCGTGGGTGTAGGGCTAGCAGCCAGAGCTAGTGCCATATTGGTTGCCTGTTTGGGTATCATAGTTTAAGTATGGGCGGGTGTCGTATTCATCTGTCTGGAACTCTCCCCAATTTTGGCCCTCTTAGCCTTAAAATTTTCACTAAAGGATGATTTCCCCATTCTCTTCATGGCTAAAAAACAATAACAAAATGAGAAAGATAATTAGACTTTCACTTCAAAAAGAAATAGAGAAATGTATCTTGTATCTCATTACGTGGTTCAGAAGATGATTTAGGATCCAAAAAGTCATAAATGTCAATTTTCTTACGGACGAGCTCCCTTCACCACTCTAATATCTTTTCCTCTTCTTGGGACAACAGTAAATACTGGTTATTTTGGTTGAAGAACAACTCCAAAAAAGTCTAGATAGGAAAATTCGACTTGCCCTCTACAACAAAAAACTATTTTTCCAATTATTTTGGTTTTCTATCATGTTTTGAAGCCCGAAAACATAAGTAGCTTTGAACAGATGGACTGTTAGGTTGATAGCGCTCTCTGAAGTCTAGATTTTTAGGGCAGTTATAATGAGCCTAGCATTAGGATGTAATTAGCTCACATTGAGGTTGTAATATCTCAAGAAGGAAGTTTTAAAGTGGGTTAAAGGGAGAGTGGCTCCATCTTGGACATCAGCCTTATATAGAACTAATTTCTTTTTGTCATTGAACTTAAAATTAGCAGTGATATGGGATCCAAGAGCTAACGGCTTATACTGGTTGGGTCTGCCTAATCAAAATCTTAGAGTAGGGAGTTTAAAGACATATATAATCGAGCTTATATTGAGGACTCGGGGATTAGACTTCAGTGGTCTTCTAGGTCTAGGATGACTAAGCTTAGGGGTTTCGTTGGTTAGAGTGTTTAAAGGAGCGCTCTCTATTAATTTGTAAGAACTATCGATGGACGAGTTTGGAGCAGAAGTGTTGGGGGTGCTATCATCCAAAAGGAAGTGCTGAAATAAAAAAGAAATGCTGAAGTGAAAAAGGAAGAGATCTAAGGCACTGACTTGAGATTTTGAGTGAAAGAATTGAAAGATATTTGAAGAAGCAAGATGCACAAAGGTGAAGAAATGAAGTGAGACGAAGGCAAAGCGAAAAAGGTGGAAACGAAGAAGGATGAGGGATATTTATAGCTAGGGCGAGTCATTAGATGAGAAATAGTTGGTGCAGATATCCCTGATTTGTGTGAAATTGATTGCATTGGCAACTATTATGCAGGATTTGAGGAGGTGTCATTATGATTATTTTTGTTATTGCAGAGATCGAAGAGACATTTTCCTGCATTAATTATTAGCACAGAGTCCGAAGTAACACCTCGTTTTAGTCAATTGGCTCAGTTGTATAACTCCGATAGCAGCCTAGTAATTTCCAAATTGTTATCATGAAGTAGTACTACTAAACCTAAAATTCACTTATTGATATATAATAATATTAATAGGCTTGAAGTTTGATATAAATATTAGTAAATTTAAACTTTACTAATTGATGTTAAAAAAGATATACCAATTGACATAAATATTCATATAATAAAAATAAAAAAAATTAAAGTTTACTAATTGAATAACATTTTATTACTTGGCATAACTAGTTTAACCATACATAATCAATTATAATACATAAATTGTTGAAAATTCAAATGCACGTTTATTAGAAAACCAGAATTTTTTTTGTTTCATTTTAAATAATTTTCATAAGTTACTTATTTTTAAGAATATTAATTACTAAAATATCACTGGCTAATAAAAAAAATCGTTCATTCTAGAATGTATAAAGATAATTAAAATATATGAACTCACTATACACCATGTGAACAACTCAAAAATACATTGATAAAACGGTCACATGAGTATTTATCATCAACTTACAACATATAGTTTGTGAGATTATTTAAATTTATAAGTGCACAATTTATAAATCATACAATCAAAATAATTTTTTTTGATAAAGTTAGTCATCTTATGTCACAAGTTAAAAATGATTGTTATATATCGATTGAAGTTAAAATCCCGTTGTACATATTTATAATCAAAAGTCTAGAAAAATTATTTATTAAATGTCTCTGATTTATTACTAGATATTGTAAAAACAATACTCTTACTTTTATATAGGAGTACACCATATATATTTTACTTGAATCAATACTTATATGTATTATGTCAATTAAGATTACAAATTTTTCCTACTGCAATTTTTAATTAGAGATTGCATTTTGATTAAAGGTTTTCCTATATTCCCAATAGGATAAGCTAGCAGCTAAAAATAGAATAACAAATACATTATACAATTCCCACATTATAAACTTGAAGTTTAAAAGAGTATTAAATTATGATATTAATATATTTATTACTTTAGAAATTTACTAAATCTAATATGTAGAAACAGCAAATACTTCAATTTAAAACAATGTCCTAGTATGACAATTTAACATGTAGTGTAAATTAATAGGATACAGATAAAAATAAAAAAAATTATGGAAAGGAAAGAAAAAAAATAAATGTAGATGGTCATATTATAGAGGTGAATACTACTAAGAAACTCATGGAAGAACTAATTTCAAAATTTTAGAAGTGGTTCATATATCTAAAATTAAACAAAAGAAATTAATATTTAATGGGGTCAATTTTATCTATGGTCACTGGACTTACGCCTAATCGTTCGAAAGTAACTGACTTATTTTTCATAACTTAAATGTCACTGAACTTATTGCATTTTTGCATAAAAGTCATCTTGACTGACTTTTGGCGATTACTTTTATGCAAAAATGCAATAAGTTCAGTGACATTTAAATTACAAAAAATAAGTCAGTTACTTTTAGACAATTAGGCAAAAATCCAATGACTATGGGTGAAATTAACTCATATTTAATGTCATTGAAATGAATCGAAAAAAATAAAATTGTCAACAATATTTCTATATAAAAATATTGATGTTGGTATTTTAGAAAAAAAAATCTTATAATATTGTGTATTGGAACTCTATATGCACAAATTTAAAGTTGTGTACTAATATTATTATAAGGAGAAAAAACACATGTGTACTCTTTTTTTCCTTAATTAAAGGTTTTTTTTTTCTACTGAATTTTTATGTTAAGGTTTTAAATGATATAACTTATGATGTGTGTTAAAGATATTATGTACTATTTTTTCTTTCAATAGGTTTTTATCTCATAAAGTTTTTTTCAATAGGTTTTTATCTCATAAAGTTTTTTCCAATAAGATTTTTACGAGGAATACTATTTATTAATGGACATTAAAGGAGAAGTATATACTATAAATTCTATTAATTATGAATGTTCATAATCTCTTAAAATTGATAGCACGATTTATTAAAAATAAAAGGTAAAAATCTATATCAATTGAATGTCTATGTAAGACAATTTGTAATATTTTCAAGAAATAAAAAATCTTCATAAGTATGATAGATTTTTTAATGCAAAAAATAACATATTTTGGAAAAGGAAAAAAATGAAAAATTTTTAAAGTACGTAATACTTTATAAAAAGTAAAAAACAACATAGATCAAGAATTTCATATTTCTAGCAAAACAAACACATAAGTGATTGTAATAATGGTAAATTATATAAATTATGTAATAATAGATGATAATTATTGTTGATAATATATTTTCATATTTGGTGCTCTATCTCTCTATATATATTTATAATAATAATAATGATATTGAGTATGAGTCTCAAACTATTAAAAAGCGTCGATATGAAAATGATTTGTTAAATTGGATAGAAGCAATACATGCTAAATTATATTCATGTAACATATTCAGACCAATAGTCCAAACACCTGAAGAAGCCAAACATGTTGGTTATTTATGAAATTGGTCATGGATACATGCAGTTGAGAGCCACAACTCAACACATCAACTAAATGTGAGTATTATTGTTAATATTCAAAAACAACAATCAACATTCTTTTGATTTATTTTAAGTAGGTTATGAACCGGATTGACCTAATGCACAACCCTCTATATATATGTGTGTGTTAAAAAAACTTTAATTTTTAAATTTTTTTTTATTGTTTTAAATTTCAATGGTTTGTTTTGAAAAATTAAATTTAAATCCATAATTTATTGTGCTAGCCACCACTCAATCTTTTTTAAAAAAATATTTATTTTTTAAAATTTATATGGGTTATTAAAATTTATTGAAATTAAAATAAAGAATAATATGAAATTAAAATTTAATTTAATGACTTATAAAATTATGACACTAAAAATAATTATGAATTTATTCCGAGATCCGAGATCCCAAAGGATAGCCAAATCCAAAAACCATCCAGCTCCAACCTGAGCTATTTGATAGGTTAGTATTATAATGCAAATTTGAAATTATTGACAAGTCAAGAACATGTTTAGCGAGAAGATGGGTGAAAGTTCAAAGTAATCCCGAAGTTTATATTATGATGAATTACACTACACATTGCTACAATAATATTTCTACTCCTTCGAGATGGCTGAAAATTCGTTTTTCTTATTGTAAAATCGTCAAAACTCTTCTAGTAGCCTTACACAAAATAATATAATATTTCATCTAGAAGCCTTGCTCGTCTCTCTCTGTCTCTCGTCTTCGTCCTTTATATATTGAAACTTGGTCTTCCACTGTCAGCTATCACAATTCATTTCTCAATTTGTCCTCTGCAAGTCCAATTATTCTAACCCATTCCCTTCATCTATACACAAAATGGAAAACTCCATTGAAGAATTCGAAGATGCTCTTTCTTTATGTGATCTTTCTCTTCATGATGACCAAGAAATCGAATCCAATCTCATTTCTGAATATGACGATCTAAGCTCTTCTTCATCAACCCAAGATTTCTTTGAGTTTTCTTCAGCTTCTGAGACCAATTCTAAAGTTGAAAATATTATTTTCTGCGGGAAAGTCATTTCTTGCAATGGTAATGATGATCAAAAAAAATATCCATCATCTAAAAAAAAGGCAATTAGGTCATTTTCATCCTCCGCCACTTCCGCGCCACAGCAGCAAAAGAATTTGCGATGCTTGTCGTCGAGCCATTCCTGCAAGAAACACAAGGTTATGCTTGGATTGGCGAAGATTCCGTCAAAAATGGAGCTCGCCGATTTAAGGGAAAGACAGAACCGGAGGACTCCGCCTCCCATGTTTCCGTCGATGGCGGCTGATAGTGGTAGATCGGCTGTTGTTTCTGGCAATGGGAGTGGCGAAAAGAGTCGCAATTGGGGTCTGCTGAGGCCGTTCAGATATAGGGATCTTATAAACATGTTGTCCAGGTCTTCTTCTTTAGGCTGTCTTCGGCTGGCCAGGCCGTGTTTTGACTAGAATTTTGGAATTTTTTTTTTAATTGCGCTTTTTACAAATGTTGTGAGGCTATTTTACAAAATTAAGTAGATAAATACATTCATATTTATAGACATTAAGTGTCATTGATAAAGTTGACACGCTAAAAAGACACATACGGTAGCCGCTAAGTTCTTTATCAATTAGAAGGTTATATTATCGATCATTTTTAGTGCTTTACTCTTTTTACGGTCATGCTTCGAATTAGTTAATCATGGAATATGAAATTATTAGGTTATGTCCTTTAGAATTTCATATTTGTAAATTTAATGGAAGTATACATAATTAAAACTCCACCCAATGCATATAATCCTATAAAAATAACTACATGTCAAGCAAATTATGACTAAAATGAAGAGAGAAAGTGATTTTTTGCCCCTGAACTTTTAAAAGGGGATAATTTTGTCATTAATCTTTTTTTTTTTGAACAATTTAAGCCCTTATAATCATTTTTTTGACCAAATTTTGCCCATACTAGTGACGAAAAGATGATGTGGCAGATAGAGTTAACATCAGCCAATCATCTTTTGACAACTCATCATTCTATATCCAAGTCAGAAATCAGATGTGGAAAAAAAAGCCACGGAGGCAGCTATAATGGATTAAAAGAAACCAAGATCTTTGCAAATGATACAGGAATTTTTGCAACTCTCTCCTTTCAACTTCGAAGTAGAATTCTATCCTTAAGGCTGAAGTTGATGATCTGTAATGTCGATTGATGAAAGAAGCAACGACTCTCAGACTTCGAGGACAATCAAAGTTCATGCTAACCGACTGCTTTTTCGTTGCGACTTAGCGATAGTTAGATTGATTCCAAAATCGGTTTTGAACCCAGGGAGAACTTATTTTAAATGCCCAAAGATGGGGGTGAGTAATTTTAACATTATGTATGATTTAGGCTTCTAAATTAGGTTGAGTAATTTTGACAGTGTTTTGTTTATAGTTTATGTATGTCTGAGAAATATTCCAAGAATTTAACTATGGGTATTCTTAACATTTAGGGTTATTCAATTTATTGCTTTTAATCCTACAACAAGATGTAGGGTGGTTTGCAAGTTTTTTGAGTGGGAGCAGCCCATGAGAGAAGATGAAAGAATTATGGAGCTCAAACTTGCAGTGCAAGCCCTACCAAATGAGAATATGGATTTGAAGCAGAAGTGTGGCTTGCTTCAAACCGAAACAACTACTCTAAAGAACCAGCTTGATTTATGAAGGATGAGCGCTGCTGAGGTAGCTCAAAGGATGAGAAAGATACGAAATAGAGAGCAATAGTTCTTCAAAGTTGTGTATATTTTAAGCTCTGTTATCATAGCTTACCTCATAGCCAAAATGGTATGAGGGTATTAGGCTTAGGGGAATTGCGTATTTTTTTTAATGGAAAGTTATAAATGTCCATATTTTGCTACACATTTGTATAGATGGCATTTTGTTTTTGTGGACACATATATGTATATTTTTTATATTAATTTTAATGCTACTTTGTTGTTGCTTTGCCAATGTTGGAGGTATATGCATGTATGCTTTTGTTGGAAATGTGCAGGTGCATTGATCCAATATTAGATGAATAAAAATATTGAATGTTGTTCACATACAATATTTCGTAGAAGATGTCATAAATAATGGCCAAAGTTGCCAAATTGTTGTTCAACAAAAGGGCAAATGGCCAAATTTTACATACACAATGTTAAGCATTGTTGCACTTTAACCAAAAAAAGGCCAAATGGGTATACATGGAAGAAAGCTCTTGCCAAATTGCCATAAATGACAATTATAGTATAGATAGACTATTTAAATTGCATCATCTTGCACTTTCTTCCTCCTCTTTCTTTCATTCTCTTTGATTAAGGAAAGGCAGTCGCTGCTTCTTTGCCCTTTCATTTCATGCTAATGGGCTTGAATCCCAAATCAGTTGGCAATGATGCACCTGTTTGATCACTAACAAAGCCAAACTTTTTTGTTCTTGTGGGCTTTCTCATTTACACTCTATATTGTAAATGAGCCTTCCTTTCTTTAGGAATAGGTCTCTTGATTTATGTATCCTCACCATGCAAGGGCTTAAAGGGAAGAAAAAAATAAACATTAATATAGGTAATGGAAAGCATTAATGCAGTAGTTAACATACACATATGCATTAATGATAAAGTAAAGTAAATGACAAACAATAAAATAATATAGTTTTGTAGCCACTTACCTCAAAGTCACATGGAATGTCACTATCTCCATCTACTTTTCCTTTTCCTTTATCTTTTGCATGTGGCTATGCTTTGCTTTCTTCTGCTTCCATTTGAATTCTATGGGTTGCTAATGTATCCTAACCAAAATATGCTCTTTCATGACTAATCTGTGAAGCAGAAAAAATCTGTTCTACTTCATTTTCTGAATTGTCTGCTATAGCACCTATAAAAGGAACTTATCCAGATCTGTGTTCTTCAACAAAGATTTATTCTTCTCTAGAATCCAAATTTTCTATCTCAATCCCTATAATAACAGATCTAGAAGGCATATGTTGTTTTTCAACTATAGATTGTTGAACTTCTATTTGAGATGCAAGATCTATACATTCTTCATGTGTATCTGCACTCCATATGGTGAATGATTCTTGTTGAGATTGGTTTTTGAGCAGGCTATTCACATGGATATGTAACGGCCTCAACACCGGATTAGTCATGAACAATATTTTCCGACAGTGAATAGTATTTTCCGGGCCGAAAAGTGCACCCGGAAGTGAAAAATATTTAATGGACCATCGAAAAATATTGGTCATGATGAGTCCGGGGTTGAGATTTGAAGTGAAACCGAGGTCAAATGGATCTCGAAAAGTCAAAAATATGAAAAAGGTAGCGAGTCAATTTTTATTATCGGGGAATTGACTCAATATTATATAAATATTTAAAAATAGTAAATAGACTTCGAAAATTACAAAAAATTGTAGTTAAGCCTAAAATAATATATAGATTATTTTGGCTGCAAAAAGTAAATTTTTCTATAACACCGGTATTTTTGTATTAGACTGATAAATTTAAATCGGACCGATAATGGGCTCCGATTGAGTTGAAAATTTATGTCCCACCTATTTTTGATGTGATAAAAATTATGGAATCGATTTTAATGTGAATATGAGCTTTCAAAGTAATAGCAAAAAGTTTAGATACCAAATTATTAAAATTATGGATAAATAAATATATATAAATAAATATATGAAAAAAAAAAGAAGAGAAAAGTCGGCAAATTTGTGTGGCCTAGTGGCCACAATCACAACAAACAAAGAGAAAAGCAAAACGTGGACCAAATGTAAAGAAAAAAAAAAAAGAAAACTAAAACCAAAAAGTGCAGTGGTCGTCGACCACCAAAGAAAGAAAGAAAAAGAAAAGAGAAAGAGAAAGAAAAAAGAAAAAAGAAAGAGAGGGTCACTGGCCGCCCTTCACGCCGGCCACCACCGCGACGATGATGAGTAGCGCGCCCTCTTCCTCTCATCGGTGTCCGGCCTTTGTTGTGGTGGTCCGATCGTCGAGTTTTTCTAGTTTTAATTTAAATGGATTTTTTTGTTCGTTCCGGTGAATCAAGGCATCGGATGAGGACACCGCCACCACCGATCAACTCCCGACGACGAGGTGAGTCTTCCGGTGTATTCCATCGCTCCTCAAACGCCGGCGATCGGTAGATCGGAAATGGGTTTGGCAGGTGATTCAAGTCAAGATTCCGGCCAACCAAGAAAGAATTTGGACACGTGACCACCGAAAAATGAAAGAAGGGATCCCGTCCTACGAGGTGATAGTGTCGGATTGTCACCGGCGAGATTTTGGCGACACTCCGGCGACCGGTTCGGTGAGAAAATTATTAAGTAAATTGAAGCGAATTCGACCATTAAGGTATGTGACTACGAAATCTTTTAATTTTCCTTAATTTGTTGAATTTTTCCTTTAAATTTATTAAGGAAAAATATTGAATTATTGATTAATATTGAAATTAATGTTATTATTGTTCAATTAAATTTTAATTAAGCCTAATATAGTGTATAAATTGGGTTAAGGAAATTTATTGAGAAATTTCCTTTGTGAATCAAAAATTTTCTTGTTAAAGAAATGAATTATTGTGTTGTAAATTAATCAAATTAAGTCCTAATTGATAGAAGATGAAATAATATATATCCATAAATTGTTATGAAATTTATAGAAATTTATATGATTATTTTGGAATATGTATTGAATAATGTAATTGATAAAGTAGAGAATTTTTGTTGACTATGTTATATAATGATAATAAGCATAAAATAAATTGCCATGAATTTTTAATGAAATTTATGAAAATTTAGAAAATTGTTAAGTGTATGGTATATGATGAATTATGTTAAAATAATTCATGAAATAAGAAAATACGATAATAATTAAAAAAAATAATGTTCACATAAATTTTTACGAATTTTATGTGATGTATGGATTAATTTCGAAAATAAATATGGAATATACATAATTGAAATATTGAATTATTGAGAAATAATTCAATAAACAATTAAAAGCGATAATTTAAGATAATTTAATGTACATTTCGTATAAGGAAAAGGAAGGGATTAAATGATAAATTTTTAGAAAATAAAAAGTATAGTAAATAAATTAACCATAGTAATCGTATGAGTGAATAGTAACTGTATAAGTGAATAGTAATCGTATGAGTAAATAGTAACTATATAAGTGAATAGTAATCGTGTAAATGAACAGTACTCAAAGGAAAAATCGGATTATAAAATAATTCATAATTCGAATAAAATGGTGAATTATTATAAATAATTCACAACCCGTATTAAGTATTGCAATTTTCAAATAATTGCAAATTCATACCGAAAGAGCAAGAGATTGACTAAGAGTCAAAAAGTGAATAAAATGACTGTAAAAGTATATTTTTGAATTATCAAGCAATAATTCAATAAGTGTCAAGAAAGTAAAGAGTGAATTATCCTGACATAATTCACAAAATATGAGAAAAAAATATATCGAGAAAATAATTAATTAAAAATCGAAAGAATAATAATTAATTATAGTGAATTATTTTATCAGAAAGAAAAAGGAAAGGAAACAAAAAAGTTATTGCATAGTCGATAAGATTGACAAAATGCACTGTTTTAAGCAAAATAAAAGAAATTAAAGTTATTGATGTTTGAAAATCATTCAGAAAAGTCTTGACTGTTTTTGCCCTTAGCAATAGTCAGGTAGTGATATTCTTATTCAGGATATAATTGGCTAGCCATAGGGACACCTCTGTACCGCGGTGCAAGTCATGGCGACTTGCTTAGCTATGGGTAGGATCTTTGATCTCCATAGCTTCAGTGTAAAGTGAAAGTGAAAGTGCATCTGTTTTCTGCTCTGTGAGACTTGATCTTTCGAGATCATTTCTCTATTTGTTTAGTGGGACCTTTGGGTCCATGTTCCGTATATCCTTTTTGAGAGTCTTGTCATATTGCATTATGGGCATATTGAAAAGAATAAATCGGAAGTGTAAAAGTAATTGAATGTAAATGTTATAAATGACAAAGAGCTTGATTGAAAGAAAATGAAATCTTTGGGATAAAATCGAAATTGTTCCCAAAGGTTCTAATTAATAAGCAATAATGATAAGAAAATGGTTATGAAAATAAAATGTTTATGAAAAGACCCATGAGATTGAATTTGTAATTTGTGTACCAATTATTATTTGAAGAAAATAAAGAGTTCGAAAAATGGTGCTAATTATGTATTTAAAGTCAAACATGATAATACTGTATTTAAGTGTAAACATATGACTAAATAATAAATACTGAAAGTAAAGAGGAAGTGAAAAGTAAAATTATCAAAAGACAAACGATTGTTTAGTTAAAATGAAAAGTTTCATTTAAAAAGAAAAGAAAATAAAGATTTGTATGCAGAGTGATCCAAAATACTTACATCACTTTGCAATAAAGATTATAAGCCTAAAGATTAAGGTGAATTATAAGAATAGGTAATGGAAATCGTATTTGAATTATCTAATGGAACTAGGAACAGGAAACTTTCCATTAAAGACATGAGTATTCATGTAATTCGTTAAATGAAATGACAACTACATCAAGTGATGCAAAAGTATAGGACAAAAGATAACTAAAAGTAGAAGTAAGAAACGTAAAAGGAAAAGTCAATTTGTAATCGAATCACAAAGAAAGTAGTGTAAAGTAAATTGAAAAGTATATGAACAAAGTAAAATGGTTATAAAAAAATGTTGGTAAACAATGAAAATAGTGTGAAAGAAATTAAAAGTAAATTTTTGATAAATAAGAATAGAAGTTTGTACAATTTATGTAATTATGTTTAAATTGGAAAGTTCTAGGATTAGTAGTCACCACTAAGCATTTCTAGTGCTCAGCACGTAGTGTTTACTGCATGCAGGTTTTGAAGTATTGAAAGAGCTTGATACACGGAGAAGCAGAACGCGAAGATGAATAAAGTTAGTTGTACTTTTATGTTTAGTATTTGTGGCATGTATATACTTAGACAGTGAGAGTATAGAATTGAAATGTATTAAAGGTAATTTTTGTTAAATAATAAATATTGTTGCTGTTCTGATAATGTCAGTTAAAGAGTTGTAAATGACTATCATTGATATATGATTTGTTGTGCCTCTGAGAGGCTGTGTGGATTGTTTGAATTTTTCAGGAGGCTAGTAAGTTCTAGCCATTGTGCTGCCGAAATTTCGTAAATTGAATAAAATATTAAATTGTATCAAAGTTGTTTGGCAATAATTGAAGTTTGAAAAAAAAAATTTACTGTTTACCGCTAAGTTTTCTATCGAAAAATACTGTTCTGATAAGGGTGTTACAGGATAGATGTCTTATAGTCATTCTCAAAATGTCTAGGAAAGTCAGCTGTACTCACTTCACTTTGGACTGGAATTGAACTTTCCTGTACAAAGATATGTTTTACAGCATCTTAACTATATGTTCAACTGAATATGAAAAAGTGTTACTAGAATTACCTTGTTACATTTTTTCGATTATGGCCTTTAGATCCATAATTAGAACATGTGATAATGCTTTTTTCCTATACGCTTTCCATGTTCCCTTTTTATGTGTGCTTTCAGATGTTAGAATAGAGTAATAGATGCAAAAGTCCCATCCAAGCAAATGAGAGGCCTACATCTTCTTTTGAACCCTAATTGTAAAGCCTTAAAGCAGACAAACATCCTATAGGAGACTCTCCTACCCTCATGCATAACATCTTTGCTAATATTCACTACAATTCTGCTTCTTAGGTTAGAATCCCTTAAATCTTGCGCATAAGCCTCGAATATCTTATAGTTATCACTATAAGATCCCTCAAGAGATGTAAGAATCAACTTTTTTTGGCTAATTTAAGCTTGTGATCTGAGACATTCAGTTTTAACTCATCAACAACTTCAGTCCTCATTGCCTTCTACTTATACTGAGGGTTATTCTGGACCCTAAGCCTAAAATAATCTCCCAATAATTTAAAGTTCGCTCTTAGGTTAAAATACTCAGTCAAGCAAGTGTGCTCTGAGTTTAGAGTTTTCACCTTGAAGCCTTCCCCTTTACCATCTCTAGAAATTAACAATACAAAAGGACAACTTGGTTGGCACTTACATCTAAGTCTAGAATTGTTAGACTTGACAACTTGAATCCCATATCCATTTGCAACAGCATACATATTGACATATTTCCTTACCTCAGCCAAATCCTTAAAAATCATTTTAGTTGTAATTTCTTTGAAAGCCTCCAATTTTGCATTTATTACTCTTTGCCTGGACTCTCTAATTTCCTCCCTCATCTCTATATCAGAGTTACCAGCAACTTCATCGCATTCACCAGCATAATCCTCAATCTCATTGTCTGTAGAGTCCTCACATATATTGGCATAAATTTCATCTTTGCAAACACCATGTGAACTGCCCTCACTAGTAGCATTTGTCATTTCCTCATTATTCTCTCCCCTTGTACTGTCTAAACAACCTCTATCCACAACTACATTATCCACTACATCTTCAAAATTATCAGTTCTTACATTGAATTTATTAACTTCTCACTCACCATCATCGTGCAATGCATTAGCAGACCTCACTTTACACCTTGGATGTTCAGACAAAAGTTGAATCATAACACCCTCTAATTCACCTTCTTGAATAGAGTACAAACCAATGATACTGAATTCTTCACAAACTAATATTTGAAGGGCTCTAATACCCTTATCACCATCAATCTCATAAAATTTCTGATGCCTCTTACCGTAATCCAATAATAAGCATATTTTCTTCACTTTATTTAATCCTAGCTTTTTCTCAAATGTTGACATACACTACAAGAAAAAAAAAAGCAAAATAGCGAGGACAAAAGTCCTAGCTAAATGATGATTTTTTGTCGCTAAATCAATTTAGCGAGGACAAAAATTTTGTTACAAAAGTCATCCTAGCTGAATTTAGAGTCCTCGCTAATTTTTGCGAGGATTTAGTCCTTGCTAACTTTTGCGAGGATTAAAGTCCATGCTAAGTTTTGTGAGGATTAAAGTCCTCACTAAATTTTGCGAGGATTAAAGTCTTCACTAAGTTTTGCGAGGATTTATTCCTCGCTAAGTTTTGCGAGGATTTATTCCTCGCTAACTTCTGCGAGTTTAGCGAGGATTAAATTGCTTGCTAAGTTTTGTGAGGATTTAGTCCTCACTAAATTGTCGCTAAATTTTAGCATGCATTTTATAACAAATATTATTCTTGCTAAATTTGGCATGAAATTTATCCTCACCGAATGTTGATATGAAACTTTTTATTTTCTTCATTTAATACGAAAATTTATTATTTAAATAATAAATAAAAATTAAAAAATAACAAATTTATATTCACTCAACATTTAATAAAAAAATATATATATTAATGAATAAATTGTTATTTACAAGTATATAGCATTGTTAATAATATTCAAAATAATACATCCATATATAACAGTAACAATTAAAAGTAATAAAAAATTTATATAATGCCAGCTACTTTTATATAGTTGTGTAGCGATTGATTGCAGATAAGAAAGAACTTCACCCAGTGTCATTAGAACTTGATCTTTCAATTGTTGATCTTGAACATCTGACCAGTGTTTGCATAACTTAATACAAAAAAAAAATAACTTGACCAAACCCAGAAAAAGAATAAGTAAATTAATTTAACGTAGAAAATAAACATTAATTAAACATAATTGAGGTTCACCTCTAAAATGGCAGCAGTTTGAGAGAGGAGGAGAGCCTTTTCAACATAAATTGTAAAATCATAACTATATGTGTTTCTGTTACAAAAAGGAAACATATTTTATCAAAAAAAAATATATATGCACATTATATTATAAAATCAAATAGAATAAATATTATTTATTAAAATAAAAATGCTATTATACTATTTATAGTTGATATAGAATGAAATATTAATAAAACTGTAATTAGTTTTGTGCAACAAAATATCAATAATTTATCTAATTATCTTGTATGTGTCCCATATTTTTCAAACATACGAAGTAATTTGCACGTACACTTTTAATTTCTTGATCACTTAACCTTGAAAAAAAATTAAAAAATTAATATGAAAAATAAAGTAAATAATCCATGAGTATCATCAGATTCAAGCTAGTGTGTACTCTCTACAACTTCAACCATCAAAATTCCAACAAAAAGCAACTCATCTTGAATAAAAATGTAGACAAAACCGACACTTAAATTTAAGCATAAAAAGATAGTTAACACAACTTAAACTAGTGGAAATAACATAAAATGAATGTGCAGCATATAATACCAAATACCCATAGGGAGCCTGTTGTTGAACATGGACGGCATATAAGAGGGAACTGCAAAAGGTGTGGGCAGAACCATGGCACGGAAGGCATTTCCATACAGATTTACAAAGGGGCTCATTTGCAGGAAGGGAGTTCCGTTCCATTATGGCGGCAAATAACCTGGCATAGCTCCTGGAAACATAGCATTTCCTGAAATACACAAAAAATACCACTAGTTAGTCGACCATGAGCCTTTCACTGGTATTATAAATCATATCTCTGAAATGTCATTTATCACAACTTATCATTAGTAAAGTAAGATTTGGGGAGTTGAAAAACTAGTTAGTCGAGCTTCCCCACCAGTGTGATTTGTGAGAATAACTTTTTGTGGAAGCATGAGTAATTCCTCCACAAAAGAAAGTGATCATTCTTATTTCTTAATAACATTACTGCTTGCAAAACCAATTTCCAAGTACCAGTGTACATCAGCACTTTCTAAACTTCTATATCTAACTTCACTATAAAGTTGCATGTCCACATGAATGAAAAAATTAAATTTCTTATCTGCTTGCAGCAAGAGTTTATTTACCTCTATGAAGCATGGGATGCGGACTTGATGCAGCTGGGCAGTCTCTTATAAAATGATCTAGTGATCCACACATGTAACATGCACGGTCCCCCTAATGTCAAAAATATATATAAGATTCAGATTATTGTAATAATTATTATGCAGAGTAAGTAGCATAAGAATAAACCAAAAAAGACAATGTTTTATACCTTTCTCTGCCTTCCTGTCTAAATAAAACTCCTGCCAGCACCTAACAAATTCATTGGGTTATTCAATTCACATGGTAAAAAGAGACATTTACTCGGTGAAAAATAGAAAAGGTTAACTACTTCAAAGAGATCATATGTGAGACTTAAAAAGTATTTAGAAGAATATTATACTAGCAGAGTTGATCCAAGGTTCCCTCTTCTCCTTGATGGTGGACTCAGCTTCTGTGGAGTAAGATAAAGCACACAAAAAACAAAAAGATCAGAAAGAAAACAACAAAGAAAGTCCAAAAGATGAGTGCACTTATATGAGTGATACCTTCCTCATCCATAGGCTCATTTTCCCCTTGAAAGATACTTTAACAAAGGCCATATTTACCTTCTGTGGTTGGTGGAGGAGTCATCGGTGATGATGGAGTATCAGGAGAAGCTAGTCGATTAAAAAAAGGCTGTTTTCGAACCTGATATTGTATCAACAATAAGTACAAATTTCTGAGGAGGAGTCCCAATCCATAGCTGCATAGTATAATACCTACGAATACCAAACCTTCAATGCAAACTATATCAAATCACAAATATCACAAACCAAACGAACACATAACCAATGCAATACCCGCTAAGAAGGAGATCATCGCAGAGTCTCATACAAACATTAGGAAGGGTCCTGGCTTCAGATCCGTGGAGACGACAATCAGTGGTGGGAGAGTCAAAGGAGACGGCGTGGGCAGTGGTGACACAAATGCAGAAGCAAACAGTTACAGCACATAACTAAATGATTGAATTTTTCACTGGCCACCAATCTGGGGACGCAATCAAGAAACGGAGGGCAGAGAGATTTTTGAGACACTCTTTCGAGCTGGAAAGAAAAAAATGAAAGCAACACAAGAGGGATGATGTAATGGCCTCAACACCGGATCAGTCGTAAATAGTATTTTTCGACAGTGAATAGTATTTTTTGGGCTCGAAAGGACACCCGAAACTCGAAAATATTTTATTGGACCATTTGAAAGGAATAGTCATGGTGAGCCTAGGGTTGAAATTTGAAGTGAATTTGAGGTCAGTTGGGCCTCCAAAAGTCAAAAATACGAAAAAGGTAGCGAGTCGATTTCCCTGGTAGGAAAGGAGACTTGATTTTTTATAAATAATTAAAAATAGTAAACGAACTCCAAATATTGCCAGATTTTACGTGCCTACATGAATTTTTATGTAGAATATTTTGGTGATGAGAATTGAATTTTTTGGTGACATTGGCAGTTATCAAATCGGACCAATAACGGACTCCGATTGAGCCAAAAATTTGTGTACTACCTATTTTTGATGTTTTAAGAATGATGGAATCATAATTGAAGTAATTTGAAGTAAGAAAGAGAGAGAAATTGAATTGGGCTTTAAGAAGGCATAAATGGGCCTTAATTTTAAATTGGGCTAAGCCCACCATTTAAGCCCACTTTTAGGCCCATTAGGAAGGATATAAGAGGCTAGAAAATCTGAGAATTCTCTAGATTTTTCAACTCTCCCTCCCTCTTCTCATGGTGGCCGAACCCTCTCCCTCTTCTCCCTCCCAATGATTTCTTCTTCTTCTACCCCAAATCTCTCTTAAACCTCAACATAAAAGATGAAGTTCTCTCTCTCTAGGTCACCCTAGTTGCCTTAAGCAAGTGATTTGAGCAAGGGAAGGCAAGAAATCAAGTGAAGAAAGGAAAAGAGGTAAGATGGAACTTGAAAGTTTAAGTGATTTTAATTGGTTTTTTGATGTGTTTTTATAGTTTTTTAGGTGTAAAAGCTAATTATGAGCTTGGATTTTTCATTTGAGGATAAGAAATTGAGGTTAGGAAGGCTAAAGAATTCAGCCAAGGATGAATTTGTGGATGGATGGAGTTTTGCTTGGTGTCAAGTGAAGAAAAGTAAGGCTTAAGGAAGATTAAGCTTGGAAAAAGGTAAGTAACTACAAAATCCTCTAGTTTCCCTATTAATATGAATTTTTTTTTAATTATGTAATTAAGATAAAAATATGTAAAATTGTTAATTAATGAAATTATATTAGGGTAAATGAAATTAAGCATGAAAGGAAATGAAATAAAGGCTTTAATAAAAGAAAGAAATTTTTTAAGGTGGAAAAATGTTGATGGCCGAATTACCTAGGTGAAGAAATAATGAGAAAAATGCATGAAATTAATGTATGTTAGCTTAAATTAAAAATAGACATGATAATTGATGTCTATAAATTTTTAGAGAATATTTAAAATTAATTTGAAAATTTTTAAGATTATGTATAGTGTATGTATTGAATGAAAATTGTGATTTAAAGTGAAGTAAGTGATTATTTTGATGAAAAATGGCAATCATTAATAAATAATGCATAAATAAATTTTAGTGGAATTTATTGAATTGATTTGGATTTTATTGGAATTTTTATGTGAATATGTACAATGAAAATAATTGAATTTTTAATGCATAATTGTATAAAAATGACAAAAATGATGAATTAATGTGAAATTAAATTAATGTCAATGACAAGAAATAAAAAGTCAATCGATGAACTTTTCGAAATAATTATTGGGTCGTGAAAATAATAAGAATAATGAATTATTGGTAAATAATTCATAAATAAAGAGAAATGATGGAAATAAATTGATATGTAAATAAAAGAAAGATAAAATGAGTTTTAAATGAAAAAAAGGACTTAAATGAAAGAAAATAAAAGTTTTGAGGGCAAAATGGTAATTTTGCAAAAGTAGGTCATTAATGTGTAAAAAATAAGTAAGAAATACTTAACAAGGGTAAAATGATAATTTCAGAGACCTAACGGTTCCAAAAGATAGAGTTTTTATGGTATGGGGACTAACATGAAATTTTACCCGAAATGGTAAAATAAAGAATAAAAGATGAATAATGGGAGAAATTATATAATAAAAATTAAAATAAATAATTATAATGGCAAAATCGTAATTATGTATTTGAAATGAACAATCTGATAGAAAAAGTCAAAGTATGCATGTTCGAGGCATAAGATAATAATTGATATTAATAGAGTTTCTAATTAAATAAAAAGTAGAATCAACAAAAAGTATTAAAAGAGTAAATGTTTATAAAAATAATTTGCCGACGAAATAAAATCCGGCATATCAAATAATTGAAAAGTGGGACTAAAAAAGGAAAAATTATAAAAACGTCAAGCCTAAAAGTATTGGAAATGATTCGCAAGAATTATATAAAAAGAATAAAAGAAAATTGTGAATTATAATGCCATAATTCATAATTTATAATCTATATAAAAGACTAAAAGGTTTAAGTATCTAAGTGAATTATCGAAAAATAATTCACAAAAGTGACTGGAAAAGAGAAAGTAAATAAAAGGACAAAAAGTTAATGAATAGTCAAAGGCACCAAAAGAGTGCATTTGATCAGAATAAAGTGTAATGATATATAAAAGAAAGAGATTAAAGATTTTTAAATATTCTAAAATGTTTATAGATGTGATTGGTTATGTTTGCCTTAGCGATAGATAGGTATTATTATTCTTGTTCAGGATATAAATGGCTAGCCATAGGGACACCTTATACCGCGGTGCAAGTCATCGCGACTTGCTATGCTGTGGACTGGATTTCTGATCACCATGGCATTCTTTGCTCTGTTATCTGCTCTGTGAGAAATGATTTCCTTGGGGAATCACTTCTCTCTCTGTTGTGCCCCTGTGGGGTCCACGTACCGCGTATCTTATCTGAGAATCCTGTTGTATGGCACTAGGGGCAAATTGAAATGAATAAATAAGTACTGTTTAATTGAATTAAATATAAAAGTTATATCGAAAAATGATTCATTTGGAAGGAAATGCAAAGTTGAAATAAATCTATAAAGATTTCTGAAAAGTGTAATTAAATAAGAAAAAAGAAATATAATGATCAGTCTGAAAATAATATTAATGTCCCTGTTTAAAGTTAAAAAGTAATGGTATCAATATGAAGTGAAATTTAATTTTAGGTAACGCTTTTATGAAAGATAAGTTAAATGAAAAGTAAAACAATATAAAGGCATAGAATTATGCAATGAGGGAAAATAGAAGATATAAGTCCTAAACAGATAATTGAATGTGCGTAAATGTATAAAAGAAGGAAATAAAGTTCTGACTACAAAGTACTCCAAAATAGCTATATCGCTTTGCAATTAAGCTTATAAGCCTTTTTAACAGTAATGTATTTATTAAACTAAAGTTAAAGTAAAGTAATAGAATAAATAGTAAAAAGTGAAACTAGAATACAGATTGAATAATTGACCAGTAAAACAAGTATTAAAACTAGTTTATTTTTGGTACTAGTAAATACATGAGTACCAATTCACATCGCTAAATGATATGATAATTAAATTGCTATGGCTAGAAGAAAGTGAAAGTTCTAATAAAAAGTAAAAAAGTTATAGTAAACATTAAGGTAAAGGTAAAAGTAAATCTGATATCGATCTACCTAAGAAAATACTACAAAGTAAAGTTGAAAGTTTAGAAACAAAAGAACAATGGTTATCAAAATACGAGTAAGTAACATGAATACTGAGAACTGAAGTATAAGAAAATATTTAATAAAATAAGAATAGCAGTAGAATAAATTACGAAATTATGCTTATTCGTGGGAAATTCTTGGATTAGTAGTCACCACTGGACATATTTAATGCTCAGCACGTAGTGTTTACTGCGTGCAGGTTCCAGAGTATTGCGGGAGCATAATACATTGAAGGTCCATATTGGAAGAGAAGATTTTTGTGTTAGTTGATGTAAGCTTTTGGCATGTATATACTTTGACAGTTAAGGTAAAAGCTTGAATGGTATTTTGAATATATGTTTATTTGTCTTGGATAGTATAAGTTTTGATATGATGTTTTGTGTTTGTTTTAAATTGTTTATAAGACTGTTATTTGATTTTGGAATTATTGTAAGAGTATTTCAAGTGGTTTGGATTGTTCGGTGGGAAAAAAAAAACTTACCATCTTCAGCTAAGTCTCGTTTCCTAAAGGATTGTTCCGAGAAGGGTATTACATTTAGTGGTATCAGAGCAAAGGTTTAAGCGGTTCTAAGATCGGAGTGGGATAAGGATAAGTGATAAGTTTGTCTGTATATACATGCCAATTGTAAGTGGATAAGTGTTAAATAATCTGAAGGGTACTTGCTCCCCTATCTGTATTAAAGAGAAAAAGTTGACATTTGACTGAGATTGTTAAGTGTGAAAGAATTGATTCTGCACAGTAAAAGGGTAGTGAATGAAAATGGAAGTATTGCTTCTTGAGATTTCATGAGAGTCAAAGTAGGAAAAAGAAAAGTTGGCTGACATTAAGTGCAATTGTGAGAGTTTAAGTATCTATATGGATGAGAAACAGTTAAAAGAAGTACAAAATGAAGAGTGTGATAGAAATAAAAAGGAATTGTATTTTGAGTATCGATAAATTGTACAGGATAATGAGATATCTTGATCGGATTTCCTTGGTTTAAGAATGCTAGCGAGCAAATTGTTATAAGTTAAGGTTGTTTAAAATGCTCTATATATATATATGTCAGTGATTTTCCTTATAGGAGTGGGAATTTGATTGTATTTCTCATAGCTCTGGGATGGGCTATGATCTCTGCATTATATGAGGATACTTGACAGTATTTTATCTGCATACATGAAATTATACATTCATTGCATGGCATTTCATATTGTTTGATAGCATCTGATATGCATTATACCATATGTTTAGGCCCCACTTGATAGGATGAAACTGATAGGAGATATGATGACCATAGGGACAACCTAAGAATGAGATAAGAAATAGTGTGCTTAAGATTGTTTTCCAATTCTGATGTGACCATTGTGAGATATTGGTCATGTCAATTAAATTTGTCAACATACTGACCCTTTTGGTGAATCGATGGAAAGGATAAGTATAAATGGTTAATAATAATATTCTTGGTTTTCAAGTTGTGAGAGCCAGTTTAAGTTTGACTCCAGGGGGGCGTGTCTAACTGGAAAATAAGTGAAACTGATTTTGTACAACAGGTAAGGACAATAATTCTGAAAGATAATGTTTATGTAATAGTCATTATGAGTAAATCAAAAGATTCTTGCTGAAGTTCACCGAGATAGTAATGACTGACATCATTAGGCGTGTTAGGATTAAAAGCTTAATTCTGGAAGCTAGACTAAAAGTGTATTGTGACAGGTGTAAGTAAATGTTAAATATGTTGATATATGGACGCAGAACATTAAACTTATTTGAGAATTGCTTTGATTTGTAATGGTATTTGTTTAGAAGTGGAATAATGTGATTAAAGAATCTATCAACGAATTTGTTAAGTGTCAAAGAGGAAGACTGGTGATAATCTCAGCATTGGCCTGGAGATTCACCCTTAACTAATGATGGGTTCGAGGGGCTAGTTCTGCTACTGAAAGAAGGAATATGGTAAAGTACACGGGACTATCAAAAAAATGGTTATCTATTATAAGATCTGATTCTTGCAGAGACAATGTCAGAAAGAAAATGTCGAATCCTTTATACGGGAACTTAATGGAGTGCAAATAAGTTAACGAGCTTTAATTTGATTCAAGATATGAAAGGAATCTACCTTCAGGATAATATGTTTAGGAAAAGAGAAACTGATAAAGATTGACTAGTTTTAAATGTAAGTGAGTTTCTTTGGCAGAGATCTTTTGAAATTATGAAATGTGAAAGAAGCTTGGTGACACAACTGTATGACATCCTCTACTCTGTGTTATAAGTAAATTTCGAGGACGAAATTTCGTTTAGTATGGGAGAATTGTAATGGCCTCAACACTGGGTCAGCCGTAAATAGTACTTTCTGGTAGTGAATAGTATTTTTCGGGTCCGAAAGGACACCCGAAACTCGAAAATGTTTTATTGGACCATTTGAAAGGAATAGTCATGGTGAGGCTAGGGTTGAAATTTGAAGTGAATTTGAGATTAGTTGGGCCTCCAAAAGTCAAAAATATGAAAAAGGCAGCGAGTTGATTTTCCTGGTAGGGAAGGGGGCTTGATTTTGTATAAATAATTAAAAAAAATAAACGAACTCCGAATATTTCTAGATTTTGCGTGCCTACATGAATTTTTATGTAGAATATTTGGTGATGAGAACTGAATTTTTCGGTGACACCGGCAGTTATTGAATCGGACCGATAACGGACTCCGATTGAGTCAAAAATTTGCGTACTACCTGTTTTTGATGTTTTAAGAATGATGGAATCATAATTGAAGTAATTTGAAATGAGGAAGAGAGAGAAATTGAATTGGGCTTTAAGAAGGCATAAATGAGCCTTAATTTTACACTACTGAAAAAATGCAGATTAGCGACAATAAAATTCGTCGCTAACTAATGGTTTTTCGTCGCTAAATTAGTTTAGTAACAACCATCATTTTGAAGCAAAAGTCGTTGTAGCAGAATTTAGCTATAACAATAAGTCGTCGCCAAATTTTAGCGTGAACTAAGAGTTGTCGCTAAATATTTGTCGTCATTTTGCTACAACAATATTCTAACTAATTTTGCGACGACAATATTTTCGTCGCCAAATCACCACGACAATGTTCACGCAAAATATTGCGATGACAGTATTTTCATCGCAATATTGCTACGACATTGTTCATGCTATTTTTTGCGATGACAGTTTTATCGTCGCAAAATTGCTACGACAATGTTCTTACTAATTTTTGCGACGATGTATTAAATAGCTACTGTTCATAAATTCTAATCCCTCGTTAAATTAAAATTATTTTGTAATTTATTAAATTAATATAGGAATTTAATCATTTAAACAATAAACTACAAATAACAAATTTATATTTATAGAATACTCAACATTCAATATAATAATAATAATAATAATAATAATAATAATAATAATAATAATAATAATAATAATAATAATAATAATAATAATAATAATAATAATAATAATAATAATAATAATAATAATGTATTACTGAAAAATTTTATTTACAAGTGCATATCTAAATTAATTGTATATCCAAAATAATTCGTTCATATATTGCAGTAACAAATGATATACAAAATGTTATAAGCTACATGAATATGAACTTAAAGCTCAATCCTCATGGTGGATAGCTGCTACTCAAATCTCTCGTAGAGTAAGGGATCATGTCACTTCCACAATTTAAGAGCTCCTCTAGGAGCAGCAGTAAAGATGAACTTGCATAAAAAATCTAGAATAATTAACTGTTAATATCTTTTCTATTAAAAGTAATGCAACATTGATATCTCTCTACTAGAAATGCTAGAGATGCTACTAGAATTGTTAAATGGGCATAAAGCATTGCAAAATGCAACACTAAAGAAATCAATTGACTACAACCATTAAAAAAATCAATTAAAGGATCATATTAAACATCCTATATAACATTCAAGAAATTAGCTAAAACATAAGGCGAAAAATGTCTTCTACTGATGGTTCAATAGTTGCAATAAAGAAATGATATTACAAATTATATTTCAAAATAATATGCAATATTCATAGCATGTTTTCTAAATATATATGATAAAATTATCTTCAAGCTCACTTGAGAATATTGAAGTTTCATGTGATATTAACAAAATTTTTACTTAAATTTATAATAACATTCAAATTGAGTCAAACATATTATCGAGTCTAGTTTGAGATTAAGAAAACAAAGCATGATCAGGTCAAATCAAATTTCGAACCTAAAGTTTCTGAGACAAGTTGCACTTTTGGCACTGTGTTGACTCAACTACAACACCATACACAGATGAGAGAGAGAAAACCGAACAAATATCATATATCAGGCGATGTTATCATAGCAACAAAATAAATGACTCTTACCTATATTCCAATGCTTTGCACCAATAGTTTCCTAAAAGTTGTCTTTCGTTTTCAGCTAACCAAGTAAAACTAAAATCCACATACAAAAACATATCTAATTAATTAACAAATTGAGCATGGCAACTTATAATTAATTATCCTTTGTAGTAATCAACATACATAACATTAATTGCATATATACTTTAGTTTCCATTATGATAGAGCATATAAGGAATTTACAATTATAAATCTCAGTTTATTTACTCTTTTGTGGTTTTCCAACATACATGGTGGAAAATCTTTATCTGGTTTACAGCCACTACAAATAACACAATTTATGATTAATCTAGTGTTTGAGATAAGCCTCAATCATCAACCATTCTTGGCGCAGATCAGGCATACAATTTGGCAACTTGAAGTATGCCTTTTCTAATTAAAAACTTAAAAATTTAAGTAATAATATTGTTGATAATAAAATCTTCCTTTTTAATTAGCAACTATTTTCATATAAATGGAAGATGCTAAAAAAATAAGCTTAGCATATATGTGATTACCTTGATCAATCCAGTTTTCTTGTCAAGTTCATATTTCACCTTGCTTCCTTTCCCTATTTCAATAACCTGCATCATTTGTCATACTTTACACCATAACCTTTGTCAAGCAAGTGTTCAAATACAAGGTGATTTGTTCATAAACAATCATTCAAAATTTAACCCTGGGTCATAGGAATGCTGGCTAAAGTTAATCAGGTACAAGTGACCTTAAGGAAATTGATTCTTTTAGTGTACATGAATAAAAACACAAAAAAATTCTATTGTTTAAATGGATAGCTTGAACACTGAGAACATGCTCCCATTTAATTTCATTACATATGTAGCAACAACTATACTTTCATTTTCCATTCATAATTTGGGAATAAAACCCTTAGTTTCCTTCATAAACAACTTATAAAGCGCATTTGATAACATGGAAATCTACAATAAACATCCACGCACTTATAAATATTAAGGTTTATTATGTCGGACATGATGAAGTTGCATCTTCATGAAATGATTTTCATATCTTTCAATCTTAAAATTCACATTCCGGTGCGTGAGAGCGTATTAGCAAATCCCAAAAATCCAAATTCACGACTCTGATTTAACGTAAAAATGCAGAAACATACCCTGAGTGCAAAAAATGTTAAAGGAGGATCTGTAAAAGGTAAGCGTTTTGGTCGTCCAACCATTATATGCTCCCTTACTGTGTAGATAATCTGCATAGCAAGCTTCTATTCTCAATCACAAAATATATCCAACAAACAAGAAATGATCCCAAACCTGAGAAAAAACTCAATCAAAAATCCTGTAGGTAAGAGCATGGTTACCATATCTGATAAGATATCCATGAGAAATTAACAAGCTTTGAGAAATTTAATTATTTCACATATCAGTGGCAAAGCTTCAAGTTTGTTACTTACTGCTCAGATATTTTTTAAAATGTCAAAACAGAATCCAACCAAAGTAGCACATAAATTCTTATTCCACAAATTAACAAGCCAAAAATGAGGATATTTAATTATTTCACATATTAGTGGCAAAGCCTTAAGTTTGTTACTTACTGCTCAGATATTTTTTCTTTGAGAACTAATATTCAATCTGTCATGAGGAAACACACACACACAAAACCATGAAGTGGGGAATAATTAATTAAAGCAACTATTGAGTTTTTTAGTAGTTTGCTTTCCATTAGAATTTGACCAGAAACTGCTGCGAGAGAAGGCATGTTTTTTACCACACCAACCTGGACAGCCAGGGCATAAGCTTCATATGTCTGTTCTAAATCTAATACACAAAGCTTTTTCAGCTATAAATCTCCTTTCTCCTACCAGTTAACCCACGAGCAGGCATCAGACAAGTTTCTTGGTCACTGCTGTACACTTAGAGTAGTTCTGCAAGTCATATGGCAGCAACACTCACATGCGGTATGGATTCTGGCAAAACACCCGACTCAAATGGGTTTCCCAAGCTTCCACGTTACAGGATTATGATTATGTTATATCATGGTACCATGGGATCACCTCCTGATGTAAGCATTTGCACTTCTGTTTCCTCAACTGGCCGTTTGGATGTATAATCTGCCCCAGGACCACCTATGCATTATCAACTAAGTTTTAATTCATTTGAATATGCAAAAGATCCAGCAATCATAAAAACAACAATAAGAAGAAAGTTGGGCAAAGAATTAAAGATTTAATACTGAATATAGAATCAATGGATGGACGTTGTGATGACATACTTCGTATTGGATCTGCAAGCAATAAAATGTTTTAGAAAAGTATAAACATGAGCAGATGCAAGAAATCTAAAATTAACTCTAAAATAGTCGAATTGTCTGCCAACAAGGAAAGACAAACAATTGGCTTTTAGTTTGTTCAATATTATTTTCTTATAATTGTTGATGACTAGTTTAAACTCAATAAGACTGACACATTTCTACTTTGTTTGCCAATAGCTTGGATTTATTTCATGATTTTGAGAATCTGCTAGGTCAACCTTTTATCATATGATAATGAGCATGCAAGCTTTATAAGACTATTCATTTCAATTGACTAGCTTAATCCGGATTTTCATTGCCCAAATTTCAAACCCTTGCAAATTGCTCTGTTTGTCAGAATTTTCTCATGTTATTTTCAACGAAAACCTATAAAACTCAAAGTAGGTCACCTTTCTTAGAAGACATTATTTCATCATCATCATTGAAGTGGTTAGATATTAGAAGTTTCCATAATATATGTCCTAATGTCATATTCACATGTGTGACATTAATGATGAGAACAATTAAAGAAATAGGTTTTCTGGCATCTCATATTAATGAACTCCAGCACAGATAGCTAGTTGGTATGCTACAAGTGGACACTCAATTAGGAAAACCATGTTAAAGGGGTAGGGATTCAAACTAAGCATCATATGTTGAGTCTGAATCCCTAAATAATATTCTTCTTCTCTTCCTTTCTCTTTTCTCTTCTATCAGTGATGGTCTGGCCAGTGTACACCTTGAAACTTTAATATCCAAAGGTGGTTGTACGGGAAACCTTAAAAAGCAACAGCTTAGGAACCACACCACGGTAACCAAAAGACTATAGAAAGCATTTGTGCATTATTCTCTCTGTTGCTTTCCTTATTCACACTACACAACTGAAGAATAGTAATCTGGAATTATTTGACCAATTTGATTAAGAGTCTGCCTCAAACTGCCACTCCATCATTAGTTAGAAGTAGTGTAAAACTAGTTGGATAGCCTATTTCTTTCCAAAAGGGTAATGCTTGCCTTTCATCCACCATTTCAACATACTTTACAAATTTTCATCCATGCATTTTACAAGATGTTCTTCTTTGTTGGAACATTAAGTATAAATATGAAGAACAGAAGTGCTCACTTAAAATAAAAGTGATAAGCCGAAATTTTGAACAACAATGGAAATCCTTACTTGCTATTGAAGAAAAGTGAAAAATAAATTGCAAAAATAAATTGCCATTGATTAAGATGGACATTCTAGTAATTAACTTTGTTGTTTTGATTCCCAACTTGGTCAGTTGCTAGTTCAGATCAACATGAAGTTGTCACAGATAAAAACTCAGAATTGCAATTTACTAAAGAGGAAGTACTTGATAACTAGCCAAGAAAAAAGAAAACAAATTTAACCATCTTCAAGAAGCTAATGCTCTCCATTAAATTCCTTCAGTATCAAGACAGATAGAATGGGAATAACTTCTAGTAAATTGTTCTACAATCTCTACTGAAGTAATTTTTCCTAGATCAATGCAGTTCAATTTGGCGTACAACTGAAAAAAATAGGACTCGTTCCATGTAATAACTCAAATCAAACCTTGAAATATCCCCCCAAATCCAAAAATACTAAGAGACCACCCAACAACCCTTCTAAAGGGAAGATATAAAATGAAGCAAATAGGCCTTAGGCATTCTGCCATATAGAAAGAAAAACGCTGCTGGTCTGCAACCCTAAATGAAGCAAGGGTATACTTTCTCCTTTTTCTCTAGCATTTCAAGTGTCTATTCAAGGTACAGTAAAAAAATTAGTAACCGGATGACAAGAAGAATCACAGTCACCAAAGACAATCACACTTTGGAGAAGATGAGACTGCCCAGGAAAAGGCTAACCGTTAAGCAAACTTTATACAATATTATTTAGAGACCCAAAAAACCTCAGATTAATTTCTTAAGGCAAATCACCATCTATAAAATCTAGCTAGAGTTGAAACAAACGTCTCAAATAAGCTTAACCAGAAATACAAACCAAAAAGAAAGATTCCCATCCCACAATGAAAAATAAATAATCAAAAAATGATTATACCTCATTTAATTTATCTAATGTTGTTAGAGCATTGGTTTCCTGCTTGGGTTTCCCAAAAAGCCGGTTAAACATGGTTGATCCGAATTTATAAATCAAAACATTGCCCCGATCTTCTGCATTAGAGAGAAATATATATAAAATCAAAAACAAAATAAACGTATGGTATGCAGAAAAAACAAAATCCCCCGATTCCAAAAATCAATACCGATCTAGAAAAAATGATTAATCGAATTTCGTACAATTAAGAGACCAAATTCCCCCAGTAAAAACAAAACAAAGGGGAAAATGAGAGATCTTACTGCAGTTCTTCAATTCTCTATTGAATCTTGAAGTAAAATGGGAGAGAGGGAGGGGGGTAAGGGGCAGCAGCAAAGAAGGTTAAGGATTTTAGGATTTAGAAAAAATAAGCCCGCCAATACTTTTATTATCCCGCTAAAAACTTTTAGGGATTTAGCTATAACATCTCTGTTGCAAAATTGGCAACTGCATTTTTCCAAGCAAAATTAGCTACAAGATTTTTGCAAGCTAATTTTATGAAAACTAAATCCTCTCAATTTCATTATTTTATTATATAACTTATAATAATTGATCATAATTGATATTATTGAATATAAATATAATAATTAATTTAATTTAGTTAGTTACATTTATTAAAATAAATAATTTAATTAAATAAAAATGAAATTTAAATATTAAAAATTAAAATTATATAAAAATAGTTAAACGTAAAATATGAAATATGATGTAATTATTTTTGTAAACTAATTAAAATAATAAATTTAATTCATTTTAATTCTCAATATAACTATATCAACAAACATATAAATATTTTATTAATTAGCTACAACGTTGTTGTCGCTAATTTAGCTACAAAATTATTGTCGCCAAATCTGCTTTTGTCGTCGCAAATATTTGCGCCTAAATTTTGGCGCCTGATATTAGCAACAATAAGAATTTGTTGTCGCTAATTTGTCGCAATATTTATTTTTCCACCAAATCTTTTAATATTTGCAACGAAAGTCATTTTTTGTCGCAATTTTGTTGCTATATTGTGAAATTAGCAATGAACTTTATTATTGTCACAAATTTTCGTCGCTATTTTGCATTTTTTTGGTAGTGTTAAATTAGGCAAAGCCCACCATTTAAGCCCACTTTTGGGCCCATTAGGAAGGATATAAGAGGCTAGAAAATCTGAGAATTCTCCAGATTTTCCAGCTCTCCCTCCCTCTTCTCATGGTGGCCGAACCCTCTCCCTCTTCTCCCTCTTCTCCCTCCCTATGATTTCTTCTTCTACCCCAAATCTCTCTTAAACCTCAGCATAAAAGATGAAGTTCTCTCTCTCTAGGTCACCCTAGTGGCCTTAAGTAAGTGATTTGAGTAAGGAAAGGCAAGAAATCAAGTGAAGAAAAGAAAAGAGGTAAGATGGAACTTGAAAATTTAAGTGATTTTAATTGGTTTTTTGATGTGTTTTTATAGCTTTTTAGGTGCAAAAGCTAATTATGAGCTTGGATTTTTCATTTGAGGACAAAAAATTGAGGTTATGAAGGCTAAAGAATTTGGCCAAGGATGAATTTGTGGATGGATGGAGTTTTACTTGGTGTCAAGTGAAGAAAAGTGAGGCTTAAGGAAGATTAAGCTTGGAAAAAGGTAAGTAACTACAAAATCCTCTAGTTTCCCTATTAATATGAACTTTTCTTAATTATGTAATTAAGATAAAAATATGTAAAATTGTTAATTAATGAAATTATGTTAGGGTAAATGAAATTAAGCATGAGAGGAAATGAAATGAAGGCTTTAATGAAAGAAAGAAAATTTTTAAGGTGGAAAAATGTTGATGGCCAAATTACCTAGGTGAAGAAATAATGAGAAAAATGCATGAAATTAATGTATGTTAGCTTAAATTAATAATAAACATGATAATTGATGTCTATAAATTTTTAGAGAATATTTGAAATTAATTTGGGAATTTTTAAGATTATGTATAGTGTATGTATTAAATGAAAATTGTGATTTAAAGTGAAGTGATTATTTTGATGAAAAATGGCAATGATTAATAAATAATAGTGGAATTTATTGAATTGATTTGGATTTTATTGCAATTTTTATGTGAATATGTACAATGAAAATAATTGAATTTTTAATGCATAATTGTATTAAAATGACAAAAATGATGAATTAATGTGAAATTAAATTAATGTAAATGACAAGAAATATAAAGTCAACCGACGATTTTTTTGAAATAATTATTTGGTCGTGAAAATAATAAGAATAATGAATTATTGGTAAATAATTCATAAATAAATAGAAATGATGGAAAGAAATTGATACATAAATAAAAGAAAGATAAAATGAGTTTTAAATGGAAAAATGGACTTAAATGAAAGAAAATAAAAGTTTTGGGGGCAACAAAAAGTTCCTAATTAAATAAAAAGTAGAATCAACAAAAAGTATTAAAAGAGTAAATGTTTATAAAAATAATTTACCGACGAAATAAAAGCCGGCATATCAAATAATTGAAAAGTGGGACTAAAAAAGGAAAAATTGTAAAAACGTCAAGCCTAAAAGTATTGGAAATGATTCGCAAGAATTATATAAAAAGAATAAAAGAAAATTGTGAATTATAATGCCATAATTCATAATTTATAATATGTATAACAGACTAAAAGGTTTAAGTATCTAAGTGAATTATCGAAGAATAATTCACAAAAGTGACTGGAAAAGAGAAAGTGAATAAAAGGAGAAAAAGTTAATGAATAGTCAAAGGCACCAAAAGAGTGCATTTGATCAGAATAGAGTGTAATGATAAATAAAAGAAAGAGATTAAAGATTTTTAAATATTCTAAAATGTTTACAGATGTGATTGGTTATGTTTGCCTTTTGCAATAGACATGTGTTATTATTCTTGTTCAAGATATAAATGGCTAGCCATAGGGATACCTTTTACCGCGGTGCAAGTCATGGTGACTTGCTATGCTGTGGACTGGATCTCTGATCACCATGGCATTCTCTGCTCTGTTATCTGCTATGTGAGAAATGATTTTCTTGGGGAATCATTTCTCTATCTGTTGTGGCCCTGCGGGGTCTACATCCCGCATGTCCTATATGAGAATCTTATTGTATAGCACTAAGGGCAAATTGAAATGAATAAATAAGTACTGTTTAATTGAATTAAATATAAAAGTTATATCAAAAAATGATTCATTTGGAAGGAAATGCAAAGTTGAAATAAATCTGTAAAGATTTTTGAAAAGTGTAATTAAATAAGAAAAAAGAAATATAATGATAAGTCTGGAAAATAATATTAATGTCCCTGTTTAAAGTTAAAAAGTAATGGTATTAATATGAAGTGAAATTTAATATTTAGGTAACGCTTTTCTGAAAGATAAGTTAAATGAAAAGTAAAACGATATAAAGGCATAAAATTATGCAATGAGGGAAAATATAAGATATAAGTCCTAAATAGATAATTGAATGTGCGTAAATGTATAAAAGAAGGAAAGAAAGTTCTGACTAAAAAGTACTCCAAAATAGCTATATCGCTTTGCGATTAAGCTTATAAGCCTTTTTAACAGTAATGTCTTTATTAAACTAAAGTTAAAGGAAAGTAATAGAATAAATAGTAAAAAGTGAAATTAGAATACAGATTGAATAATTGACCAGTAAAACAAGTATTAAAACTAGTTTATTTTGGTACTAATAAAGACATGAGTACCAATTCACATCGCTAAATGATATGATAATTAAATTGCTATGGCTAGAAGAAAGTGAAAGTTCCAATAAAAAGTAAAAAGTTATAATAAACATTAAGGTAAAGGTAAAAGTAAATCTGATATCGATCTACCTAAGAAAATACTACAAAATAAATTTGAAAGTTTAGAAAAAAAAGAATAATGGTTATCAAAATACGAATAAGTAACATGAATACTGATAGCTAAAATATAAGAAAATGTTTAATAAAATAAGAATAGAAGTAGCATAAATTACGAAATTATGCTTATTTGTGGGAAATTCTTGGATTAGTAGCCACCACTGGGTATATTTATTGCTCAGCACGTAGTGTTTACTGCGTGCATGTTTCGGAGTGTTACGGGAGCACAGTACATTGAAGGTCCAGATTGGAAGAGAAAATTTTTGTGTTAGTTGATGTAAGCATTTGGCTTGTATATACTTAGACAGTTAAGGTAAAAGCTTGAATGGTATTTTCAATATATGTTTATTTGTCTTGGATAGTATAAGTTTTGATATGATGTTTTGTGTTTGTGTTAAATTGTTTATAAGACTATTATTTGATTCTGGAATTATTGTGAAAGTATTTCAAGTGGTTTGGATTGTTCAGTGGGAAAAAAAAAACTTACCGTCTTCAACTAAGTCTCGTTTCCAAAAGGACTGTTCCGAGAAGGGTATTCCAGATGAAGTTTTAGGGATTTAGGAAAAAAAGATCCCATTAACATTTTTCATCTCCCGCTCAAAATTTTGGAAAATTGGCTAGGCTATGACTCTCGAAAAATTGGAAAGAACCTTTTTCCAAGCTGTTTTGTGAGAACCATAACCTTACAATTTAGTTTCCCCATTATATAATTAATAATAAATGATATTATTAAATTTAAATATAAAAATTTTGTTCAATTTAATTAATTTAAGTAATAATAATTTAGTCCATCTAAGTTTCACTATAAAAATATACTAGATAAATTTATCCCTAAATGTCCAAGCTAAATTAAGTATAAATTTATCCCTATTGACTATATTAAATATAATTAAGTAGAATGAATTAAGTATAAGTGAGGGAATAGTGAGGGATATGTCCTCGCTAAATTGGCGAGGACTACATTCCAAGCTAAATTAGCGAGGGCTATTTCCTCGCTAAATGATTAAAACTCACACCACTTTACAAACCATTGGCGAGGACCAGAATCCAAGCTAAATTAGTGAGGACAGTAATCCAAGCTAAATTATATTCTCGAAATTTATTTCTTTTATTATATAATTAATAAGAATTAATATTAATAAATGAATATAAATATAATAATTTAATTTAATTTAGCTAATTTCAATAACAATAATTTAGTTCATCTAAGTTTTTATAATATAATTAATAATAATTAATATTATGAAATATAAAAATAATAATTTAATTTAATTTATTTAATAATAATATAGTTTATTTAATTTTTGCGAGGGAATTGTTCTCGCCAATTTAGCGAGGATTTTAGTCCTAGCAAAATTAGCGAGGACAATGTCCTTGCCAAATCCTTCATAAAGAAAATGGCATGTGATTCACGGTTTGGCGAGGGAATTATCATCACCAATTTAGCGAGGATTTTAGTCCTAGCAAAATTAGCGAGGACAATGTCCTCACCAAATCCTTCATAAACCAAATGGCATGTGATTCACGATTTGGCGAGGGAATTATCCTCGCCAATTTAGCAAGGATTTTAGTCCTAGCAAAATTAGCGAGGACAATGTCCTTACCAAATCCTTCATAAACCAAATGGCATGTGATTTAATTTAGCGAGGATTTTAGTCCTAGCAAAATTAGCGAGGACATTGCCTTCATAAACTAAATGGCATGTGATTCACGGTTTGGCGAGGGAATTGTCCTCGCCAATTTAGCGAGGATTTTAGTCCTAGCAAAATTAGTGAGGACAATGTCCTCGCCAAATCCTTCATAAATCAAATGGCATGTGATCCACAATTTGGCGAGGGAATTGTCCTCGCCAATTTTGTGAGGATTTTAGTCCTAGTAAAATTAGCGAGGACAATGTCCTTGCCAAATCCTTCATAAACTAAATGCAAAATCATTTGACTATTAGCGAGGGAGTTGTCCTCGCTAACTTAGCGAGGATTTGTTTCTCGCAAAATTAGCGAGGATTAAGTCCTCGCTAAATGGTTCATAAATTATTTTAGCCATGAATTAAGATTTAGCGAGGGTTTTGTGCTCACAAAGTCGTCTCTATTTTTTGAGCCAAAATTTTGGTGCCAAAAATTAGCTACAACATAAATTTATTATTGCTAAATTGTCGCAAAATCGGTTTTCCCACTAGCCCCTAACAATATTTGCAACAAAAATCATTTTTCGTCGCAATGTTGTCACTAAATGGCTCATTTAGCAACAAATTTTATTGTCCTCGCTAATTTTCATCGCTATTCTATATTTTTTTTATAGTGATAAGATTAAAATAACAAAGGTGATCAGGATCTACTCGATTATCATCATGCATATAATCCAAATAGTGCTATGTTTTCCAATTTCCCCCAAAATAATACCAAAAACTAATGCTTTCTACCACCATCCCTAAACTTACACAAATATAATGAAATTTTAACTCAATATTTTGCTACATTCAATAAACCAACAAAGAATACATAAACACAAAAAATACCACAACCTAATGCATGAACAAACACACATAAAAAGAATGCATACCATTTACAACAATGGTTGATATATATCACGATGCTTTTTTCTCACAAATTCCACAAGCATACCTTCGATATATTGCCAACCAGGAACCCTAAATGCAAGATTTTGTCCTTTTACTTTGAGAGGGAAAAAAACTCTGTATATTTGTCTTCCTCTCTAAGTTTTACAAAAAGATGGAGGGAGAGAGTTGGTGATAACATTAATTGTGAAAGACATTAATCCATTTATTTTCCCATTTTCAAATTTTCAACGTTAGATGCCCAATTGGATTTTCTTTTTCTTTTTCTTTACGGACTAGATCGATTACTAAGAGTGATATTGATGGTGTGGCATCACATGATTGGCCTATTTTTTGCCGTTTGCCACGTTTAACGTCTGTTAGTTTAAGGGATTTTTTAACCCTGTAATCTATAATCCAAGGGCAAAAAATTGTCAAAAAACAATGAGTATAAGGGCTTAAATGGCTAAAAAAAGATTAAAGGCAAAATTACCCTCTTTTAAAAAGTTTAGGGGCAAAATTTCACCTTGTCCCTAAAATAAAAGACAAAATAATGAATAGGAAATATATAACACTTTTTTTAGAGTATACTACATGTCAGCATTTTTGTTTTTCGATTAGTATATCCTTTATTTTGCTTTCTCTATCTTTAATTTCATTATTCAATTGATTTCATTTTTCATCTTGAAATAAATTAGTCTATGTTTTAAGTTCTTGATTGATTCTTATTTTCTTCTCTACTGACATCTTTCTCCTAATGTAACTTTTGTTTCTTTTATGTTTTATTAATTTTTTTTAATTTCTACAAGAAATTATAAGCTTGAATTGGGTCAGAAAAAATAGAGGAATTGCTAGCTATTGTTTGGTTTAACATTCAAATTAGTATAGAGAGAATAATTTTAATTAAAATTTAGAGATTATGTATGAAACCTCTTTCCCCTTTTCTTTCTATCTCTAATCATGGCAAATGCAACTTAATTTCTTCCATTATACATTCAGCTACGATCCTCATATGCAATACAACAATAAGAGGTCATATGCATAAATACCCCCTCTCTCTCTCATTCTTTCTCTTCTCTGCTTTATTTTGCAACCTCTATTTTTGAGTTTGCAAACTCTTTAAGCTATAAACTCTATTTTTCTACAATTGGTTTTGTAAGTTGTTTATATGTTACCCATTGATTTGTTCTTTATTTTTTACGACTTTGGATCCAAGCAGTTGCCACAACCAGCTAAACCTACCATTTTTAGTTTTACTTGGAATATTTGGAAATCCTGCCATTTTTTAGAATAATTGATCTTTTATTCCTAAGGTTTCATCGATTCTCATGCCATATGGATATTTCTAGTAGATACTTTACCATTGACAACTATTCTAAGTGTACACTTCTCGCCAAACTCGAAACTGTACATGGTTGCATATCATAAAGGAAGCTTGTTATCCCATTAATTATCTTTTTCTCTTTTTACTACTATTCTCTTGATAATCACTTAGAGAACACTTGTATGACTGAAGCATTGGAGTCTGATGTTTACCAAGCCACTAAATGAATTTGTTTATTGTCTAAATCATATCTAGTAAGAGTTCCAGACTCTTATTGCCTACTCTATTCAAAATTTGCCCTCTACTTCACAACTTTTTGAGAATGAATTGAAATCATATTCGAAACTTAAAAAATATATTTAAACTAGAGAAAACAAAGACTAACACAAATGTATACTAACTTCCTCTCGGAAACATTGATTTTTTCTGTGCGCATATCTAACCATCAAAATAAACCAAGAAAAAGAATGATCAAATTCATATGATAAATCAAAGAAATTGAATAAAGAAGAAAAAAACTATACGTACCTCTTCCCTACAATCTTATTCAATCAAGAGATTGATGCAGTAAGTTCCGGGCATTGACTCGGTGCTAACCACTCTGTATTTCCCATTTGGGTTCCAAACTTCAATTGATATATGTTTTGCCATTGCTACTTAAACAACCCTGACAAGCAAAGAAAACTGAACTGAGACTCCCTTTTTAAAATTTTTGGTGGCAAATTGAGCCAATTAAGTTATGGTGTGCTAATGCATTCAGTATATTCAGTAGCCTTTTGCCCATTGGATTAGCTTTGACTTTGACCACTACTGATTGGATTATGTTGAAAGGTGTATGTTAATAAGGTGGAGTGGTTGTCCAGTGGATGTGGTTTGTTTAGATATAGTAGGAGTTTGTGGTTATGTTTGCAATTAGCGGGTAAGGATTATAATGTTTAGGACTTACATTTTCACGGTGAAATAAAAAAGAAAATTAGTGGCTAGTGTTATATATATGTAGAGCAACTGATCTGAATATTTTCTTTTCTTATATGGATTTGAAGGTTTCATCCTTTTGCTTTTCTTTTCTTATATGGCAAGACAATATATCACATGTCATTTACTTTTGTTCTCTTTTATAACATTGTGCACACACACATATATAAGGGATGTGTTTCTTGAATTCGTGGTTTGCTTATATATAGACAATATTTAAAGATGAGAAAATGTAAAACAAATTATGCAATAGTCTATGACATGATGAACAAGAGTAGTTTTGCTTGGAATGACGCAACCAAATGTATTGAGGTTGATAGCGATGTGGCATGACAAGCTTATATCTAGGTTTAAAACTTTATCATTCATGTATTTAATTTTTTCATAGAACTTAAATCTAATTTATTATACTTTTTGTATTTTTGTAGCACAATACTGATGCAGTGGGATAGAGAGAAAAACACTTTCCTATATTTAATTCCTTGCTAATATATTTGGGAAAGATAGAGCAACTGGTAAAAGAGTAGAAACACCAGTTGATATGGCAAATGCAATTGACCTTAAAGATGAAAATTTAGGTAATATTAATGACGATAGTGTGCAAGGGATTGATATTAATAAGACTTCACTAATGTCAGTTCCAAACGTATCTACCAATACATCTCAAACTAGAAAGAGAGAAAAATAAGGTAGGTAATGAATCTGATGCCAATAGTATGGAATTATTTAGAGATATATTCAAAGAAAGTGTTAGTCAAATTGCTACTATGATTGAAAATTTTGTTAGAGCAAATGATGAATGTTATGATATTTTCAATGAACTGGAGGCAATGGGTCTTTCTACTGAAGATCTTCTTAACGTTTTTCAAGCAATAATAGATAAATATCAACATGTGGCATCATTTAGGTCACTAAAACTCGAAATCAGGGAGATATTTGTTTCAAAGATTACTTAAACAAATAAAGGGTGTTTAAGATAATATCCAATACATTAGTTACATTTTTTAATTAGGTTGCATCTTTCACAAAAATATATGAACTTTTTGTATTCATTGATTATTTGGATTATGTCTAAAATAATAATGATGAAGTTTATTTATTTTGATTTTTTATTGGACTATGTATAAAATTCTTAATAGTAGCACATTTGTTAATATATTTCAGCTATATAATTAAATGTTATTAATTAAGTTCTTTGTTTGATTGTTAATTTATCTACTAATATACATTTGTATTCCAAGAAATTTATGCCTTTTTTAAAAAAAATTGATTAATATACAAAAAATTGTAATTTATAATTAATACTTTTTCCTAAATTGGTAACATTAAAAATAATTTAATTTTACATTTTTTTATTTTTTTAAAAAATAATACAATACGACATTATGCACCAAACATAATATAAAATATTACAGGCTGATACAATTTTGTACCAAATACTATATAATATAATACAGGCTAATGCTATACAAGCTAATACTATAAGGCTAATATTATATAGAATAACACAATATAGTGAACCAAACATAGCGTAACTGTCACCGAGAAACAAAATGCTTCCTTTTTGCCTACATTTTTAAGTTTGGTGTGGCATTTCTGATTATTATAGAATTTCATATTCAAAAATGATATTTATCTTTCTAGTTTTAAATTCACTTTTTCTATCAATATTCAATGAGAAGAAAATTTAATTCTCCCCCAAATCATGATTTTCAATTATTAAAGAAGTGGATTTCTTATGACCCAAGGAATTTTTTAAGGAAAAAAAATCTAACCTTGTATTATAATTGAATCATCTTCAAATGGTCAAGAGTCTGGAAATTTTCTATTTGATGATAGTTCAAATCTCACTTTCTTCCATATTAGATATATGTTATGTCATATTTTTCTACATGTATCCTATTTTTTCTCCTTTTTATTTTTCTATTTGGCAGCCACTCTAATGTTAACACTAACATTAAAATATTTTAAAAAAAGCTCAAATAAATTGTTGTCTTCTTTTTGGAATAAGAAGACAGTAGTTAAAAAGCAAAGGAAAAATTCATTATTAAAAATTTTATCGTCGTTTACTATTGACTTTACACAACAATGTCTCACTATCATTTGCAAGTTTTATTCTCTCTCTTTTTTTCTTTTTTTTTTTTGAATAAAAAGACTTTATATAAGCAACTGTTGAGTACAAGGGGGAGGAGAAGTAAAACTTACTCCATGAAAAGCAACAGAGCTCCTAGCTAAAATATGAGAAAGATCATTGCCTAATCTTCTAAAAAAGTGAATAAACAACTATTAAAATTGAGACTAGCAGCAATACAATCTTGGACAATTAACCCAAAAGCGGTTGCATTAACAGAAGTTAAGGTGAGAGTATGGTGAAAAATAAGGCAATCCGTCTCCATATGCAAATGTGTGATGCCTACATTTTTCATCCACGCTAGAGCTTCCTTTATAGAAATGGCTTCTATAAGAAGAGGGTCAAATGGATAGCCTAGAGAGCCATGAGAAGGTACCACAAACTTCCTCGAAGAGTCTCTGTAAATCCAACCATAACCAACCTAATTTTCTCCCACCAAAAGAGCAGCATCACTGTTACATTTTACATAACCAGCAGGAGGAGGAACCTAAATTTCTAAAAGCGGAGGAGTGGTAGAAGGATTAAATATGAAATCCTTTTGATATACCACTTCCCATTGATTTAAGTAGCAACTAGCCATACGCAAAACAACATAATTACTCATCCTTTGCTGTTGCCAAACAAATTTATTCCTCTTAAACTAGACGGCCCATAACAAGAATAAGGCTTGGTGAAGTTTATATTGCTGCAAAAAAGAAAAATAGTGACCTATAATTGTTGCCACTGAAGCATTAACATCAAAACAAATGCCAAGAGAACTGTCATTCTAGATTAATCTTGAGAAGGAGCAGGCAAATAGGACATGATGAACAATTTTCGCAACAAGAGGCAAATAAAAAGGACAAACATATAACTCAATTGCATGTCTCTAGAAGAGATTACTTCGAGTAGGAAGAACATTGATTATACATCTTGACAAGAAAATACGAACTTTTAGAGGAATAGTAAGATTCCAAAGGAACTACCAAGCAAAATCGAAATGCACAAGAGGTCGAGATAACCCATGAGTAAGGCAATTAACACTTCTTATTGAATACTGATCATTAGGTTCAAAATGCCAATATATAGAATTTGATAGAGCATGTCATTTTAGAGGGATTTAGAAGATTCTATTATAGTCTCTAATATTGAAATTCACCTAAATGAGAGAGTGTTCGATGCATTTCCACCACTTAATAGGAGAGTTAAAACCTTTGAATTTAGGAGCAGAAGTTATCTTCTAATTAAAAGAGTCAATGAACCAAGCATCTTTATAAATATCAATATCCTATCAATTACCAACTTGCCATCTATAATTATGAATGACCATCTCCCTAGCCACCAAAATGCTTCGCCAAGTGTAGCTAGGGTGATGACGTAACTGAGCCTGTGCTAGACTACAATCAAGATAGTACTTACCTTTGAGGACTCCAGCAACAAGAGAACCTATTCTAGTAAGAAGCTTCCAAAATTTGCTTGCCAAACAAACCAATGTTAAACTCATAAATATTCTTAAGACCAAGCCCGCCCATTTTCTTAGGAGAATAGAAGAGTTCCCATCGAATCTAGTTGATACCTCTCAACTGTGAACCACTTGCTTGCCACCAAAATCTATTAAACATGCGATGAATAGAATCATAGATGCCTTGAGGAATGAGAAAAAGACTTATTAAATAAAAGGGAATAGAGTGAAGAACTAATTTGATAAGAATTTCTCCGCCACCCTAAGAGAGAGACTTATTTCTCTAGTCATTGAGCCTTTTCTAAATTTTGTCCTTAATAAAAGCAAAGGCCTAAGTTATATTTTGTCCTTAATAAAAGCAAAGGCCTAAGTTCTATTTTGTCCTACACATTGGCATGACAAGATATGAAGTGATCTGGTGGGACGTCGAAATACCCAACAAGTTGCAGAAGAGACGGCACATGTATGGGTCCACATTCTTACTGAAAATTGGTGAGCATTTATGGAAATTTACAGTCTGACTTAAAGTTAATTTATACATAGCTAGACAATTTTTAATAGCCACAACTTCACATAAATTAGCTCTAAAGAAAAAATAGAAATCTTTTGCAAATAAAAGATGACTAACAGCAGGGGCACATCAAGCAACTTTATAGCCATGTATAATTTTCCTTTTCTCTAAGTTGGATAGAGCAGCTAAGATACCTTGAGCACACAAAATAAATGGGTAGGGGGAAAGGGGATCCCCTTGTCTAAGACTCCTTCTAGGAATAATGGGGCCTATGGAGTACTTACTGGTGTAAACTTGATAAGAAAAAGAGGTAATGCACATCATAATAATGTTAATCCACTGGTCATGAAAACCCATCCATTCCAAAACATTCTTTAGGTAAGGCCATTTCATTTTATCATATGCTTTAGCCATATCTGGCTTCATAGCAATAGTGCCACTAGAACCTTGTGATTGGCGATTAAGACAGTGACTAACCTTAAAGGCAAGAATGATATTATCTGTAATCATTATTCCAAGAATAAAAACACTTTGAAATCACATCATTTAATAAAAATTTCACACGACTTGCTATCATTTTAGACAAAATCTTATAAACTACATTATAGAGGGCAAACGATTTATAATCAAAAATATGCTTAGGCTGCTTAGTTATCAAAATAAGAACAATAATAGTGTCATTAAGAGCAATAGGCATATTATAGGTATTAAGAATGTCTAGAATGAAAGACAAGATGTCTTAACTAATTATTTCCCATTTAGATTAAAAGAATCCTGGGTCAAATTCATCTGGGACTAGAGCTTTGTCAGGATGCATAAAGAATATAGCTTATTTAACTTCTCCAACATCAAAAGGCCAAATCAATTCTTCATTATGAGTTGCTGAGACACATGGTTTAATCAGGTTAAGTAGTTCCTGACTATTGGAATTTGAGGAATTAAACATTATTTCAAAGTACTGTAATATGTGATCTTAAAGACCCGAATTCCAATCCAATAGAACTTCTTCCATGTCAAAGAAATGATTGATCATATTTTTCTTCTTCCTAGTAGAAGCATAAAAATGGAAAAATCTTGTGTTCATATTACCATCTTTAAGCCACTATATCTTCACTCTCTATTGCCAGTATTTATCCTTTTGAAATAACAAACCAACAAGCTTTTCTTAGATCTGTTTAAAGCGGGAAATAGACATAACATTTGACTTAGGACACAATAATTTTAGTTCCCGCTTACAATCAACTATATCATCTAGAAACTATCTCAAAAAAGCGACCCTAAGTACCCAGAGATAAAGAGCAAAAAGCAAGATGTTGGGGATTAGAAAGAGAACCTGATTATGTCTAACATTTAGATATAAGCTCTCTACATTCTTAATCTTTGAGCCAGACATTCTCAAATAGAAAATGAGCATTGTGGGCTAAATGACTAGAATTAGTAGATAACAAATGCCATATGGTCAAAATTGATCATACCAATATGAATAACTCGACTATCTGGGAAATCATAAAACAAAGAATCCATAGCAAACCCTATATCTAATCTTTCCCAAATCCAATTCCCATAACCCTTAGAACATTCCAAAGTATACTGATAGCCATAATAGCCTATATCAGAAAGGCCACAAAACTAAATAGTATTTTTAAAAGCATTAATATTAGAGATGCGGTAAGGATTTCAACCAACCTTTTCAAAGCTAGAAAGAATGTCATTAAAGGCCCCCATTGCAACCCAGAGCCAAGCATTATTAGAAGAGAGATGAAGAAAAAGTTGTCTATGAGTCCCAAATATACTCTAAATGAAGGTGAGTAGAGTATTAAAATAATTTTTTAAGTACAGATGGAACAAAGTAAATATTTTAAAAGCACATGTTGAATTCAAATATAATTTATACTATAAAAATCACTCAATATATTTTACTCAACCTTTTTCACAACAATTATAAGTACATGGACGAAACTTAAGGTGGTTAAATAAGCAATTAAAATAAAGCCAATTTTATGGCAATGTCCAGATAATTTTCTTGATAAAATACATATCAATTTTATAATTCTATTCTACTCTAGATAAAGCACGAAGCAAGCATGTAACATATAGTATAATAAAGCACAAAAATAAAGAGAGAGAAAGAGATAAAGATATGGACACCATGATTTAAAAAGGTTTGGCCAATGCCTACATCCTCTCCTTTAGACAATTTGTTTTAAGAGTTTTCTCTTTTCTAAGGTGACTTTATTTAACGGGCAAAAGTAAAATACCTCTACATAAATAGTTATCCCAAGTTTTTCACTTTTTCTCCCAAGTAAAAAACTCTAAAACACTTAACCCTTTTTTTCAAGTAAAAAGATCCAAATTCTTATTTCTTTTTTTCAAGTAAAAGAACTAAAACACTTGCTAGCTTCTTTTCTTAGGCCCTAGAAACCTAACCATTTAATGCCCTAAAAATTTACATCTGACATGCATGGTACATTCTAGAGAATGAACAGTAATCCTAAGATAGTTTTCAGAGTAATTATAGCAGAATAGTATAGAAAAATTTAAAAGTGTTTAAGGGTTTAATGTGCTCAACCTAGGGAAATTCTAGGATAGGTGACCTGGCAAAAAGTTTGACTTAAACCCAAAATGAGAAAATAAGTGTTAAATGAAGTCCAGTGGTATAATTTGAGAAGAAAATAAGGTTAAATAGGTCCTCAAAATAAACAGTGAAGATTTTTCTTAGTACCATATAAAAGGTTAACTATAAGTTTGATCGAACTCAAAAATATTCCATAGACCTCTAAAAATTATATCAATTGTATAGACATATTATAAATATCATAAATGAGCTATTGGAAGCAAAAAATAATTTTTCCAACAGTTTTGAAATTTTAAATTTCGAACTGGTTGACTTTGCCTGTCGAGCTGGAAGTATATTGAAACGATGTCAGAATGATTTGAAATTTTAAGCACAAGTTCTTCATATATTATTTCATGTGAGAAAAAAAGTTAGAGTATTCTGACAAGCGAAACATCATTTTTTTGAAAAATGGTGAAAAATCGAGGTTAAATTAATTAATAGGCTTAAATGCCATATTTAAATCATAAAAGGGCATAATTGTCATTATAAAATTTGCCATGATCAGTTACCTACATCATCATAGCAAAAAGAAGTGTAGGAACCAATGAAATTATAACAAGTGGCTTAAAAATAAGCCATTCGATTAAATAGTAAATGGAGGAATCTTGGCCATTGGTATGGTGTACTTAAAGGCAGACTATAAGGGTCTAGAATCCTATACATTTTTGCCCAAAGTTTGGTAAATTTCCTCCCCTTTCCTTGCAAAATTTGAACTAGGCATTCTTTGGCTCCTCCACCATTTTTTCTTCATTTCTCTCTCCTCCCACCATATCTCAAGCCCTAATTTCACCTAAATATACTAGAAAGCATCCTTTTCATCCTAGAAATTAAATTTAAACAAGAAAAAGCTTAAAAATGGAGAATTTTTAGTTAGAGAAAGTTGACTTAATTAGATAAGATCTTAAGTTTTGTTATAATTAATTGGGGATTTTGGTATAGGATTATAGAGAATCATGAATAGAATTATTATTGACTAATTTCATTTGAAATACATAACATAAACTCATGATTTTCTCCTTCCTAAATTTGGTCCAAAGGTGGATTTCAAGAGAAAGGAAAGGGCAAAATGGAGGAAGACAAGGGAGATGAGAATTAATGGATACAAAAACTACACTTAATTTCACTTATTTCTTGAATTTTACCTGAAAATTTTATTATGTAACCATAGGGAATCAAAGGGAAAATGGGAGGAAATAATGGAAAAGGATGATAAATCATGGATAAGTGTTTGAAAAAGAGGTATATGGATACCCAAACTAGTTTATTTCATGTGTTTAAGGTTATGTAAATTAGGAATTTTGAAATGAGTTGAGTAAAAATTTAATTGATAGTACATAAATGAAATTAGATGCGAAATGATGAGACTAGTATGAGAAATTTCATGAAATTATGATTAAAGGTGAGAAAATGGCATAGGAAGGCATTATGTTTCTTTAAGAAAAATTATGTAATGTGAGTATTAAATTAAGTAAATGGTAAATTAATGAAATTAAATGTTAGATAATAGAATATTTGATGTCAAATATAAGAAAACATAACTATAAATCACATGTTAGTTGTACAACCTATTATGTTCCTTATGAATAAATTAAGTAAATGTTTTTTAATCTTTAATTAATGATATATTAATGTAATTGAGAGAACAAGAATAAGATATGTGATGTTAAATGTAAGAAAACATGTTTAGAAAAGATATGTTAGTTATGGAACCCATTATGTAAGAAAATGAAATTTAGGTTTAATAAATAATTAAATAAAATCAAGGTTAGAATTATCCTTAATATGCATGGAAGACATATTGAAAATGTGTTAAATGAATTAAATAAATTTATACACATATGTTCTAATAGTGACCAAATGGTAATCTAGGTTCTACCATATAATAATTAGATGATTATTTGTATATTAAACATGAAATGTATAATACAATGATGAGTAAACATAACATGATTGATTAAAACTAAAAACAAAATGTGGACATAATATTATGTAAATAAATGTAATGATGTACTTAAATGTAACTAAGAGTTACTAATGTATAATAGATTTATGTCAACACATAAATACATAAAATGATCTTAGGAATATATATGACATGGGAAAGAATGAGAAAACCCATTGTATGTATGAATTTATAATGACATCGAATGGTATACCCTAAGAAAATGCCATGTTTCCATCAAGATTGAATGATATTTACCTTATATGTTACTATTTCATATGTTATATTGATGAATGAATGAGAAATGAGAATGTATGATATGTGACATGATGGAAACAACATACAAAATTATGTAAAAACACAACATTGTGTGAATCACATGAAGTAACCATGTGAAAATAAAATGTAATATGAGTTAAATAATTACCCTTAGTGTATAGTGGATAATCCAGGATCATAAGATATAATGGCTAACCATAGGGACCCATATACCGTGGTAGCATTATAAGATCAGATTGCTATTAAGGGATGGCTACGTTCAAGTGGTCACCTCACACATACAGTCATAAAGTATATACATACAGTCATGCAGTATACACATACAGTTATACAGTCCTCATCCCATATATCCGGTTTAAGAATTTTTACTGGTTGCTACTAGGGATAAAATTGTAAATATGCAAGACAATAAGGACTAAATGGTAAATTATGCATAAAGGTATCACATGTGTGATTAAATAATAAATAAAGTGAAAAATGTGATTAATAGATTATGGAAGGGTAAAAATTCAATTACGTGAGAAAATAAGGATTAGATGACAAATTATATGTCAAAAATATTATTTATGTGGTAAAATAATGAAAAAGATGAATAATGAGATCAATTGGTTCAAAAGGGGCAAAAACATATTACGCGATAAAACAAAGGTAAAATCGTAAATTGACATTAGAAATATGGTTAAAAGTGTTAAAATGGTCAAATAGGAAGAAAGGGGCAAAATCGTAAAAAAGAAAAAAATTGAGGGATCAAACTGTAATTTGTCATCACATGAGTAGGTTTAAAGACCAAAACGTAAATTTTTAGTTTAAAGTTGAATGAGAACCAAAGGATATACAAGGACCAAAAATTAGAGTTAAGTAAAACACTATTACAAAAAGATAAATCATAGGGACTAAATTGTAATTTACCACCACGTAGGAAGAACATGAGGAAAAACATGCAAATTTGGGGCTAAAGTGGAATAAAAACCAGAAAAAAGCAAAAAAGAGTAAAATTTGTGAAAAATAACCAAACGTGCATTGAAAAGGAAGTTTAGGGATCAAATTATAATTTTCACCTTAAGAGGGAAAGTAAAAGAGAAAAAAAAGGCATAAACATGTAAGAATGAGAATTAGATGATAATTGGAAAAAGTTAAAGAAGAAATTGTAAGACAAAATATAATATTTAGTGATTAAAGAATAAAAAGAAAAGAGATATAAGAAAATAATATTAATAGGGACTAAAAAGTAAATCACCCTCACATAAAAAGAGTCATTAAGAATTAAGACATACAAAGGATCTAATTTGATATTAGGATAAAGAATTTTATAATGAAATAACATTTAAGGATTTAATATGTAATAGTTATTTAAATGTAACTATAGTAATAAAAGAATCAAAGAGCAATTAGAGAATCAAGAATATAATTAAAATTGCTAAGAACAAAAAGGATGCAAGAATAGAAATAAATAGGGATGAGCATGACTGGTCTATTAATAATTTTTTTAAACCAGTCTATTATTATCGGTTATACACTATATCGGTTTTGATTTTTAACTTAATTTTTCGAATCGATTTATCAGTTAACCATTAAAAAATTTTAATATATAAATTTAATAAATTATACAATTTATAATATTATTTTTAATAATTAAAAATGCTTTAGAAATGAAAAAAAACTAATTAAATACAATATCCATTAAAATAATCAAAATAAAAATAAAATTTCCATAATTAATTATAAAAATTAAAAATATTCAATATAAAACTAACAATAAAATGCTAATTATGCAAATAATTTTAATATTTATTTACTAAAAATATATATTTTACAAAATTATATATCATAATATTTATAAATTACACAAAAATTAAAAAATATAAGTGTAAAATTTAAAATATAATTCATAAAATATATATATATATATATATATTCGGTTTCGATTTTGGATCGATTAACCATCGGTTTTTAAAATAAAAATATAAACCTAAAATTTTGGTTCGGTTAATCTAAAAATCGATTTGATTTCGGATCGATTTTTCGGTTAACCTAAATTTTGGTTAACCATGCTCATCCCTAGAAATAATAAAGTTTAAAACATAGTTGCATTTGTGAAATTATTATTATTATTATTATTATTATTATTATTATTATTATTATTATTATTATTATTATTATTATTATGAAGAAATATTGTATAAATTCAGAAGAAATTTTACAAGTGACTAAAAGAATTAGGAATCAAGGTTTATAATTTGGAAAAGCTAGTATGTGGCATAATTTAATTGGAAAAAGAAACATAAATATATTTAAGAATAAATACCTAAGAAAAATTATATAAATTGGGAAATGATTATTAAGATAAAGCTTTAAGACAAAAATTTTATGTTATAAACACATTATGTAAAAACATTAAATCTGGCCATGAGATTTGAAATTTGTATTATAATTAAGCATAACTAATGAATCAAGAAAAGACAGACAATAAAGTAATAGTAAAGCATTAGGCAAGAAGCAAGTAGCTGATTAAAAATCTAATTAGGGATCTAGATATATATGTACGACAAAGAAAGCATTTTGTGGCATAAGGATTGAGGTGAATATTAAAATACAAACTAAACATTAGACGGAAATATCAGTGAGATCAAGTATAAGATGTTGAACAACACAAATGATCACTGAATTAAAAATGTAGAAATCAACCCATATGAGAAAGATCAAAAGTAAGGATGAGGAAATAAAATCATATAAAGGGATCTAGATAAAAGGATAATGATAAGTCCAATAAGATTGATGAAAAATATAATGGTATTATGAGCAGTATATTAGAGACAAATGCCTGAATTGTAGAGCATGCAATTGGCCATAAACAATAGTAAAATAGAATAAAGAACACAAAGTTGTACACTAGGTGAGAAAAGTAGGTAGTGAAATGAAAACTAAAATATGAAAAAAAAACATAAGCTTAGTTATAAATTAAATATAGATTTTGTAGCTAAATGACTAAAAATGTAGTGAATATCGAAACAATTAGAAAAACAAAAAGGAATTAACAAAAATAGCACATATGTGTAAGAAACAACGGATGACTCATGACAAAAATAGAAATAAGAAAGGTAAGAACTGGAAGTAAAAGAAATCAACTCAAGTAAATTAGATTATTTGATGATATTAAAATGAAAGAAATAAAGACAAAAATTTTATTGTATACTTATACCGTGAAATTTATTAGTTGGGTATCCACCATTAAGCATTATATGCTCAGTGAGCAGATTTTGATGCATATGGGTTTTAAAGGATTTAGGTCGATACTCGAAGGGATGGGCGCTAGATTGAGCAGAGCTGCACAACCATGATGATAAGTTTTGATATGTCATATGTGGCAGGTATGAGTAGGACTGTGCTCTGTATGTGTATCATACTAAAATTTTAGTTATATGGCATCATGGCATTTGTGGTATATGGATGTTACAAACAAAAAATTATCGTACATCATTTGATAAACCTTATTATAGATGATTACAATCATTTGAGGATATGTGATTGATGCTCATGATGAAGTGAAACTTACAGCAATATGATGTACTAAATAAAATGTGTTTCACTGACTTTTTACACTTGAAAGATGGCATCTTTATATAGGAAAATAAAATAGTTGTTAGGTGTAAACCAAAGTTTGAAAAACATTTCCAATTCAAGTTTGAAAGACTGATTTTATGCTTTCCTTAAAACAAGTTAATAGCTAGAAAATTTTTATTCAGAAATCATTTCCTTGAATCATTTATTTAATAGTTGAAAATATTGGCACAAATCTACTTTTCTTTTTCAAATAATATTTAAATAAAGAATTGAAAAATTTTAGGAAAGAATCAAATTAAATGTGATATGATTTTGAAAATCTATTTTTATGCATATAATGAGTGTAAATGTGTGATTACTCAAAAAATAATTTTATAAATATTTTCCTAATAAATCTTGATCTTCATGAGAATTAAACAACTAGGTCTCATAATGATACATCACATTTTTATTTTGTTATACTTTGGATAGAATACGTGATACCAGATTACTTCATAGACCTACTACATATATGAACTTTAAAAGGCCCAAACACATTAGTTTGTTTTGCTGGTCATCAAAATCCATCATAGGCCTTGAGCAAATATTCTCCCCCTTTTTTATGATGACAAAACATCTTACATATGTAAAGTTTTGATGTAGTATGAAACTCCTAGGCACAACTCTCCCCCTCAAAACTAAAATAAATTCTGTAATGAAGATCATTTAAAATATCCACACACAATCATCACATCACATCACACTTCTATTCTCCCTTCTTTTTTCATCAACAAAAAATGAATATAGATGAAGCTACACATATATCAAAATCAAAACAAATACAACTAAATGATCAAATTAAGAGAAATCAAGATTAAAATGCAAACACAACTAAAATATCCAACACTGTCAAACAAAAGCATATTAAATCGTAAATGAAATGTTTGAAATCAGTTCATGAAAAATAGATTGAAGATCACTCAATGTCTTCGAGATGAGTACTGCTACCAATTTCTTCGGGTTAGGGGTTGATTTGAACTTGTAACTAACAATCAACCTTGTAGATCGACGAATAGCAACAGGGGTATGCTTGGGAGTCGAAGAAGGTGAGGGTGATGAGAAAGGAATGGGATCAACTAAAGATAAATTTTTGTCTCCATATTCAGCATTTGCAAACATCTCCTCAGTCCATTTAGTAAGGTCACCTGAAGTAGAAGGCAATTCCCCTAAGATTTTCCATAATCTAAGCCAAGGTAAGGCTTCGGGTTTGCAATCCATCCTTTGACTAGGTTCCCTTTGATCTTTTGCTTCAGTCATTGCTTCCTCTCCATCTTTTTTAGATTCTACCTCTACACCTATGTCTATATTGACATTTTTATCACTCTATGGGGTTTTTCCTTTTTATTTTTTTTATCTTTTTAGTCTCTTCCTCTTCTTCTTCTTCTTCTTCTGTACTTTTAATGCTTGACTCATTCTTTGAAGATTTTTCTTTTTCTTTCTCACTAGAATCTTCATCAACTAACTTCATTTTCTCATCCATAACCAATGCCACATCATTATTCTTTCTCAGACTTCAAATCAATTTCTTAGAGGTGGAATCCAACTTCACTTTTTTTCATATGCGTTGCTTATCCACACCCTTAGATGAAAGCTTTTTTTTTTTTCCAAATCATTGAAGCCTAAGTTCGAAACTTTTATAGAAATGCTTGCCAATTCTCAATTTTACAATAAACCTCTCACAATCAGCATCTTCAAGGTCTTAAAATAGCAATGAGAATCATGGTAAAAGGTAACCGTTGATTTTTTTTTTTTGAATTGGCCATTTGATGAAATATAATATAGGGAAGATTAACTTGGTATCCTTTAAACACATGCCATATAATAATCAAATCTGTATCAGTAACATGTTCAACACTTCCAGCCTAGGAACTAAATCTCTACCAAAAATTTGTGCAAAATGCAAAATTTCAATTTTATGTTGGTAGAAGGTAGGTTTTTATCTTTCTTATTATATTCATCCATACCTATTATTTCCTTCAAGAATTTGATTTTTTTTAAACTTCCTATTTCATTGATTTTTATACTTTTTGTTAAAACATTTATTTTTCATGTTAAAAACAATGGCCAAGGCTCCAAGGGTAAAAATCTTATAACTATCCCCAATTTTAACAGTAAATGATTCTTCACCAAGAAATTTCCTAGAATTGAAGAACTCTTTAACAGTAGAAGGGAAGATATTTGATTCAAAAGTTAAAATACATTGCCATTTGAGTCTTTCCAACCAAACCACTACTTGGGTCTCTGTTGCTTTCAGCTCTTCCCAATCCACCAACTTTGGAATGAGAAATTCTCGAATTTCTTTTACTTTTAACATTGATGATTCTTTTGTTTTTTGAACAAAAAGAGTTTCTTTGATTTTCGATTTAGGCAATGGTTTCTTACAGGCATGAGTTTTTGTTCGTACCATTTTTGGTATTTTGGTTAAGAGAGAATCAAAATATAATAGGGTTTTTAGGTGAAAATATTTTTGAAGCAAATTTGATAAAAAGCCAAAAAAGGACATGCATTAAATAAGTAGGTGAAAAGGTCCCTTTTTAAAAAAAATTAAAGAAAACCCATTTGTTTTAGGAATTAGAAGCGAGAACACTTTTTTATCCAAAAGTGAAAGTTATTCCAAAAGAGTAAAGTTTCTATTTTTAAAACCTAAAAATGTGCGAATATTTTTAGGAATAAACAAAGAAAAAAATGCAACGTGATAAATACTTTCAATTTTAAATAACTAAACTTAAAAACACAACACATCAGTAGAACACCAAATGAATGTTCATTAAGCACAACAAACATAAAACACATAAATAACTATTCACACAAATAGTAAATAAAATACAAAATAAATTTAAAGAAAATAGGATTATCTTTTAAGATGATTTTCCTGATATGCCCATACCTAATTCTCTTCTTATCTTGCAAAATTGCTCTTCTTTCAATGGTTTAGTGAAGATGTTAACAAGTTGTTGTTTAGTAGGGACAAAGCTTACGATGATGTCTGCTCTTTGCACACGATCCCTTATGAAATGATGTCTGATTTCAATATATTTTTTCCTTGAATGCATCACCGAATTTTTTTATGAGATTTACTGTGCTAGTATTGTCATAATAAATCGATATGTCCTTGAAATTGAACATATGATCAACTAATTATTGTTTGATCCATAATATTTGAGTTGTACAACTTCCAGCAACTATGTACTCTACCTCAGCAATTGATAAATGAACTAAATGTTATTTTCTGCTAGACCAAGTGATAAGTGATTGGCCTAATAATTGACAAGTTCTGGATGTGCTCTTTCTTTCAACTCTATAACCTGCATAATCAACATATGAATAACCAACAAGATCAAAGCTTGAATTTTTAAAGTACCACAAACCTAATCCTTGGGTTCCTAAGAGATATCTTAGGATATGTTTTATAGTTGACAGGTGTGATTCCTTTGAATTTGATTAGAATCTAGCACAGAGACAAACAATAAAGTGTATGTTCAATCTACTTGTTGTAAGATATACCAATGAACCGATCACCACTCTATGAAGCTTTTGATCCATACTTTTACCATTTTCATCAAGATCAAGTTTAATTAATGGACTCATTAGTGTGCTCACTAGTTTGCCTTCCATCATTTTAAACTTCTTTAGGAACTCCTTTGTGTACTTACTTGATTAATGAATATTCCATCCTTATTTTGATTTATTTGTAGTCCTAAAAAGAAGGTTAATTGTCTCATCATACTCATCTCAAATTCCTCTTTCATTGGATTTTCAAATTCCTTGCACATTGAGATGTTAGTAGCTCCAAACACAATATTATCCACATAAATTTGCACAAGTATGATATGATTTCTTTATGTTTTATAAATAAAGTATTATTAAATTTTCCTTTTGAAAAATTATGCTTAGTTAGAAAATTTGAAAGTCTTTCACATCAAGCTCTAGGAGTTTAATTTAAACCATATAAAGCCTTTGTTAATTTAAAAGCATGACTAGAAAAATCTAGATTTTCAAAACCTAATGGTTGTGCAACATAAACCTCTTTTATTTAAATAGCCATTTAAAAATACAATTTTAACATCCATTTGCTAAAGCTTAATTCTTTTAAAACATGCAAATGCACACAAGATGAGAATAACCTTTAAACGTACAACAGTTGGAAATGTTTCATCAAAATCAATACCTTCTTCTAGATTGTATCCTTAAGCCACAAGCCTTGCTTTATTTCTTGTTGCATTTCCTTGTTCATCCAGCTTGTTTATAAATACCCATTTTGTACCAATAATTGAATGATCTTTAGGTTTAGGAACAAGAAACTGTGATGCGAGCCATGCTTCTTTTTGGGTTCACCCTTGAAGGCCCGCTTTTAGGGTCTGAGACTGGAAGAGGCTCACTATTAATCATAAATAGGCTACTTCGCTATAGAAAGGGGCAAGCCCAAAATTTTTTTGGTAGTCAATCCATGAAGGCATCTACTAATGGGGCTAAAAGAGGTAGGTATCATAGAGTTGCCACCCAACATAACATTAGAAAATGATTCTTGACCTTTTGATGCATAAACAGAGATTAGTGTTAGGGACATCACTCTTATTAGGCACCTTAGTTATGTGTTATTTTATAATTGAGTTTTAAATTTTAATCCACTCTCGTCTCTCACACAACACAAAGCTATAGAATGGAATAAACATTTTGGGCAAACAGTAAAAGTGATAAATAAATAAATTAAATCAAACTACTTAAGCTTATTATAGAAACAAATTATCTAGATAATAAAATGACATACATACATAAATCAGGGCATTCATTTAGGTTAGGAACATTGGTTTTGAATGAGAAATTGGACATCGGTCCAAGTTTTGAAGGAAAACGCAAGTTAATTAATAGCAATCATTTTAAGTGCATTTTCCTTTTAAATGTGCACAAAAAATCCTTTTTTACTAGATATTACATCCCCAAAATAAAAAAATCCAAAAAATATAAAATATAATAAATAATAAAAAATAATAAACTAAATAATAAATAAATGAAATAAATGGATGAAATAATCAAATGGATAGGTGCTATTTATCGACCCATCAGCAGCAGGGAGGTAAAAAGGGGGAAGGGGGAAGACTCCCAATACAAAATACTTCACAAAGTCTCCCAAAAGCAAATGAAGTTACATACTCATATAAAACCATAAAAAGCAATCGGTTAGCATCATGAGGAAAAAAATAAATACATAATAAAATATAAAAAAGAAGATAATCATACATACATAATTAAAATTTATATAAAGAATGGACAATTAACACTTTGGGGATTAAAGAAATAATATAGATAATGAAAATGCATAAAATACATGAATAAAGGTCTAAAAATCAACCACGGACACCCCTATAAGGTGACGGATGGCCACAGTAGAAGGAGGGACGGGATGAGAAGGAACTCCTGTGATGTCCCACCTGTTGCATTGATAGACAGCCATCTGTGGGAGCTTTTTCCCATCTATCACTTGCAGGATAGAACAGAAAGCTAGAAAATCACACAAAATTGCAAAAAGGCCTAAACACCCAAACATTAAAGCCTAAAGCATTCCAAACTAAGATTATAACCTTAACTCATGCAATAACTATACCAAAACTCATTAAAATATAGAATAACAGAACAAGAATAAAGCTTGAAAATATGCAACAATGGAGGAAACCACAACTTGAACATGCCATTATCATGCATATTTGATCCAAATTCGTACATCATTAAATCTAAACGTGTGAATCAATGAATCACAACATATAAATACATTTATTTTAACAATAATCAACATAATCATGGATGATATTTTTTAGAGAGAGAAAATATAAATAAGGAGCCTAGAATATTACCCTTAGGAGATATTCTAACTCTAAATCTCTTGAAGTCCAGATCTCCACTCTGATTGTAATCCTCATGTTTTAGAAACACTAAGTTATTCTTTGTGTGTATGTGTGTTTGGATCAAAGAAATCATTAGAGAATTTTCTTCTTAGAGAGAGAAAAATTAGTTTCTTCCTCTCTAAGAGTTGTCTCTATGATCAAAGAATAATTCTGCCCAAAAACCCTAAATTTTTTTCCTTTTATACCTAGGGTAGAGTTGGAGTTGATTTCCAACTCTATCTCTCCAAATCCAGAGGTATGGATCTTCCAAAATCCGAATTAAAGATCCTTAAAAATTTATCTTCCCATATTTGAATTTCCAGAATTTGGAAAATTTAGGTATTTAACCACAGATGACTGTCCCTCATGTAAAAACTAAAAATTCACAAAAATACCCCTAATCTAACCTATACAGGAGAGAGTGGCCATAAAAGATCTTCCCTCATGTGACAGATGATTGTCTATCAACATCGGAGGTAAAAATCATGGTTTCTTATGCTATTTTGTTAAAACCTTTTAAAAACATTTAAGAAATCATAAAATCTTTGAGAAAAATGTGAGAAATTCACAATTAGGGATTCGAGATCCACACCTATTGTCAAAGATATACTATTTTCTCATCATCAAGTAACCCTGATCTAGGCTACCTAGGGTCACGATGTCTACAGCTACCTTTAATTTTGGGGAGCTGATGCACTAGTGCCAAAGTGAGCCAAAATTTAGAGTAAAAGGAAAAAGATGCATACTTGAGGTAGTGAATCTCTTGGTTTGTAAAAAATAAGTACCATTTGAGGCAGTAAGTCTCTTAGCTTATTAAAACATGTACCTTCTGAGGTAGTGAGTCTTTTTGTTGGGTGGTTATTGTCAGCTTGTCGACACATTAACCCTAGTTCGGATAGTTAACATCAATTTATTGATGTGTTAACCCTAGATTGATTGTTTGATTTGCACCAGCTTATCGGCATATAGAATCAAGATAAGTTGACTAAATCTGATTAGTGTCAACTTGTCAGAATGTAGAACCAGATTGCCTAAGTGTATCTGATTAGTGCCAACTTATTGACATGTATAATAGAGACGATTTGATTGAATCTAATTAGCACCAGCTTATTGGCATGCAAAATCAGATTGCCTTATTGTATTTGATCAGTGCCAATTTGTCGACATATAGAATCAAATGAGATTGAGTGATGTTTGGCCGGTGTCATTTGTAGATCTACCTAATCTTTCAATTATTGTGGTTAAGGCCCTTTGTAGGTGCAGCTGCCCCTTTTGAAACAACATTCTATTTAAGGAATTTTTGGCAAATATGCATTTGTGAGGAGTTATTGACATGCTTGAAGCTTGTGTTTTGCAAGTTTATGTCTATCTTGAAAGTATTTTAGCTTAATATCGTGATCTTGGCTAGATTCTGTACACTTCTTAATGACTATGTCACCACTCTGTAAATTGGTTCCAATGTAGGAAAAACCATCATCATCAAGGTTTTCGACATGTCTAGTCTTATTTTGTGTCTTTCTAAAATTTACATTGCCATCAGGCTTTTGTCTCTTGCCTAGTAGTGCCTTGTTGTCAACATCAATCTTATAACTTCTTATGCATTCAGATCGAAACATCCCGTGCTTTAAAGAGTATTATTCATTGTCCAGGAGTCCTCTTGGTTGTAGCCCAAATGAACATTGATTGCTACAATGGCATTATAACCATTATACAACCCTAGCTTTGGTAGTATTCCATTCTGACCTCGTGATAATCCAGGCTTTGCAAGGCAATCAGTGGTAAAGGTCTAAAGGATGGCCTTTCCCACAACTTAGACTTGACAGCAAAGACATTTCCAGTTTATGATGTTGTACCTCATATCTTGTTTCCTATTAACTCCAACAAAATGGCATTTAACACTCCATGCAGTGGGGCAATCCTCTTCTAATTCAGTAATTCCCTTATCCAAAAGAGATCGGGAAGAATATGATCCTTTTTTAAATGACTTTAGTTTGTGTGAATTCTCAATAAGTGAAAAGGGGATTTAAAATCCTCTCAGAATCAGAAAATATCCATACTTCCCTCTATTGTATGTCTCTTTTAATTTTAACTTGTTCAGGCCATTTCTAGTGATGAGGATAAGTGCCTCAGCCCATCCTCTTATTGTGGTGCTAGATATATGCTCTTTGATAGGGGTTTCAGGTACCTGTGAGAAGGACTTATTAGTGTTCTACTTTTTGAATTTGTATGCTTTCTTTTTCTTCTTTTCTTTTTTTTACTATTGCCTTATTAAATTTCTTTTCTCTTTTTTCTTTTTTATTTGTTTAACTTGTCATTGCATATTAATTACATGTTTTCGTGGTATCTCTTTTTTCCTTTTTCTTTTTCAGGAATATTAAGCATGAATAAAATAATCAAAATATAAAATAATTACATAAATTAGATACAAGTTCTATCTTTATATGCATCATAAAAATTTAAACAAAGTTATAAACTCCTTGAATACAAAATAACAAATCTACTGAGATGGCCCTAGTCCTTTGCGATAGGCTGGCCTAGATGGAGGTTTGAAAGCTGAAGGCTTAGGAGATCTAGCTGGTGCCATAGTTTGCAGTGATACTAGTGGCTGCTCATTATCTTGCCTAAATTTGAAGTGAAATCCTAGCAATGCAACTGTCAAGGGTTGTAAAATTTATGCTATCACCTCTGCTAATCGCTCTGATCCCCAGCTAACTCCAATGATTGCCCTGGAGTGCTACTCAAGATATCTCATTAGATCACCCCTCAAGTACTCGATGTACCTCCTCAACTGCTCATCTATCTCTAATACAATTTACCTACTTTTTGGGACTTTAACCTCTATGCGAATGCCCTGCTCCCTAATCTGGGTGAGCGATTTATCAACCACCTATAGGGATACATCAAATCTTTACCCTGCAGTCACTAACTCAACTCTAATCTCTTGCACGTCAGACTATAAGGACTATACTACTACTGGCAATGACTGTAAAGACCGCACTGCTGCTAGTATTGATCGTAGCATCTGATCTAACCGCCTGATAGCCTCCTTCATGGTTATCAATCTCCTAGAGATGTCACTAAATGAGAGGGTTAATGATAGATTCATTGGTGGTACAATAGATAAGGATGCCTCTAGGTGTGCTAGTGGTAATGGAGCAATCAATGTGGATGATCATGGATGCATATATGGCAAAGGACCAGTAGAGGTAGATGCCTCTAAATGTCTATAAGGAAAAAACCTCCCCATCCTCCTAGCTAGCGACTGCTGTGTCTAATCGGTGATCAATAATGTGCTGGTAGCTGAGATGACCCTCCCAGAAGATCCTAAAGTCTATCTATTTATTGATCTTATAGTCAGAGTTAATGTCTACTCCATGATGCTCCTAATGCTTATCCTCCTGGTCATTATGATGTCTTGGCTATGTTGGAGGTGCTTGTGGGACTGCTGGTGCCTCTTGTAGTGGCTGATCCTGAACATCTCCCTCTACAGGTGCATCTGGCACCATGGGGTCTTGACCACACTTCTCTCTGGTCTTTGGGATGATCGATGGCTGATACTAACCCTCCTATCCCTGAATCAGCTTTACCATCTTTATAGTAAGTGTAACCTATAAATCCATATAAATATCCTCCTCAATAGGTTCCCCAAACCTACTCTCATCTACCCTTAATGCCAGTAGTAATCAAGTCATGATGCCCCCTAGGTGGCCACTCTGACTATGAGGCAATGATCTCATGGGTAATGTCCACACACTTGTGCTCTCGTATCCCTCTTAGGCTGATGATCTTGGTTGAATTAACTGACTCAGAACTCTCGGTATAACCCAAGTAGGATATGGATAACAGCCTCTAAATATCCTAATATGCTTGAGTGGCTAACATCGTGCTCTTTGCTGTATCTGACTAATATTTAGCCCTCAAAAGTACCATTGCTGTCCATCTGGTCCAGTCCACTATCTTATTGGGTGTGACCACATCGAGCCCAACCGGAAGGCCTATAGGCTCAGTAAATCACCAACATGTAATATTATAGTGAATGCCTAATGCTAGAATGACACCACACCCTCCTCAGTGTCTGATCTCTAAGAAGCCTCCATACTCCAAAGTGGCTAAGACCTCCCTTGTCACATCTAGATAGGTCTGAAATGCAGAGGCAAAGAACTCTGTTCACTTTGCAGTAGCTAGTAGTCAATTAATATCTTTTATTAGTCTGACAGACTATAAGAACTGCCTAGATATGAAGCGACTAGCTCTAAACTGGACTCGTAACAGTGCTCGATATCTGCAGGCTTGCTGTAGTGTCATGTATGCAGGTGTAAGTGGGGCAGGAGTAGCATGTACAGTCCTTTGAGGCATCTTATAAAGAAAGATTATATGTTAATTTTAGGTGATTAACTAGTGTTACAAGTAAATTAGTGTGTTAGATTTAGTCAAAATTCTGGTAGCATATCGACTTAAATTGGGGCTAGCCCTCCTATATGGAAATATGTGCTAAGTAGCACAATGTAATGAATAACATTTTAAGCCCATTAACGGGTAATCTAGCAAGCATGCACGGCAAATGTGGTACAATAAATATTTTAGATTTTATAAAAATTCTAACAAAAATTCAACAGCATTTCGGCTAGAAATGTGACTGTCCCTTGCACAAAAAAGCATTTCAAACTAATCCACGGGCCATCATTGGCTGCTAAGCAACACAACCTAAGTTATTCAACACAAGAATTTAAATTTATCTTAAATTATTTCGGTGCAATTATAGTCCTAGTACAACATGTTTTTAAAGATACAAAAATAAATAAAAGCTACCTATATTAATTGCTAAAATATTTACAATTTTTGTGCCCATACACAATGGTTATTCTTAGCTATAGCATTATGTAAATGGTTATTTATAAATTTAAATTACACTCCTAAGGGCATTATTTAAGTCTAAGTTACAAGGTAATATGCTTGCATAGATTATGCCTAACACTAAAGGTTTAATATAAAAAAAAGGCTAAAATGCAATTAAACTAACAAAAGAATAAATGTAATGTAGGAAAAAAGGTCAAATAACACTTACTTAGGATATGAACAATGGATGAAATAAAATGCAAAAGAAAGAAGAAAAGATTTCTCCACAAAGTGTATGTCATTCCCAGGAGAATTTAGAAGAAAACGGCTTACAAAACGGACCAAAAACAAGGGAGAAAGCTCAAGAAAATCGAGAAAACCTTTAGGATTTTGAAAATTGTAGTTTAGGAGAAGAAGAAGAAGAAGAAGAAGAAGAAGAAGAAGAAGAAGAAGAAGAAGAGGAAGAGAAAAAAGAAACGACTTTTATTTTCAAATTTTTTAGCGTAGAAGGGAAGGTCGTCCATCGCTAATGACAGTCGTCGTATAGTACGTCCTGGCTGTTACTATTTTTTTATTTTTGTTGACCTTTTATCCTTCTTTTTAATTTTATTTCTTCATTTTTAATTCCTTATTTACATTATTTACCTAAAAGCACATTGTTTTTGTCCTTGTTTCATATGTCTCAGATTATTTTATTTTATTTACACATTTACATACATGTATTATTTATTTTTAGTCATACATATTTACTAAAAACCCAAAATACCCCCTGAAATTTATCGTGCTTCTTGAATTTCTGGAATTTTTACGTCCAAACCCTTTTGAATCATTTGCCTTGGTTATGAAACTTTTGGAATCCCTACAAAAAAAATGAAAACAAAAGAAAATGTAACAACATGCTCATGCAATGCATGGGACATGCAAAAAAATGCATTTTGGTCATTCAAAAGCAACAAACGGGCTGGCCATGGCTTACTTCTTTAGGGATGGCCATCTGTCATCCCTTTTTTATAAATAGTGCCAACTTTCTTTGGTCTTTGTGGCTTTGACTCCCCGTTTCTCAAGGAATCTTCTGCCATGTTTTCCTCTTTTTTCCCTTTTTCATTTTATTCTTTCCTTTTTTGGTTATTTTTCTTTTTGTTATTTATTTTTCCCTTTTATTCTTATACTTAGACCATTCAAAAATTCTTGTTACTATGACTTCTACACTTGCAAAATTACACCGATTATTAGATGACCTAAGAACCTGGGAGGACCCTATTTTGGCTCTGTATTCTAACCTACGATTTCTGAAAAGAGTATCCTTTGAAAAAAAACTTGATTTTTGCTACTACTCAATATTGGGACCTAAGATTCCATGTGTTTACATTCACTCACCAGGAGTTATACCTTTTACCAGAATAATTTGCTGAGATAGTTGGTGTTAGATTTTCCCCTGGTACTTGAATGTGTCTACCTTCTATCGTTCCTAATTATCGCCAAGAGGTGGCTCGTGCTTTTGGTTTCCTTCTTTTTGAGGCTAGAGGTTCAATACCTCATGATAGGACCTTTTTTTTTACCCTTTTGATGGATGTTCTGGATGATTTTGATGATGTGTCCACTTTTTAGTTTGGTGTCATTTTACTTTGCTGCTTTGCTCGATGCCTATTGATATGCACCAATAACTTGATGATTGGGGACTATGCATTGTTTAGGATTGTAGACAGTGTGCATAGAGGGCACAATCCCTTTCCTCTAATTTAAGTGAAGACCATTATTGTTTTGAATGTTGTTCATCTTGATCCTTATTCCCATCTCACTGGTAATCCCATATTGCTATAGGTATGTCCTTCTTTTAAAGGTAGTATACCCTTTGTGGGTTTTTATACTGGCTTTTCTTATTAGAAAATGAGTTTTTTCATATTTTCACATATTTTTTACCTTATTTTTGCCTAAGATGATTCTAACTCACCCTTGCAGCTTTTTTTCCAGATATGGCTTTATGAGAAGTTCAAGCTCTTGTCAGATTCTCCTTCTTAAGTTAAAGCTATGAGCACTTATCCCATAAGATATGTCATACTCAGACACCTACAGCGTGAGTTTTTGTTAATCTAAGATAGAGTCAACTAGTTGGCCCATTTGACAAATGATGGCATCATGTTTAGGTACACTTGGCTTCCCATCACTTTAATAGTTCAAGATAGAGCATCTAGATACGTCCCCCTATGTGGATTGCATCAAGCTACCTTCTATGTCATTACCCACTGTGCTCGTCAGTTTGGGGATTGATAGGACATCGTTAGGTGTCTATTAGGCTTTCAAGGTGGTATTCTCATTGTCCCTTTCCTATCAAAGTATCATTGGAGGATTTGGACGCGACTCTCTGTAAGACTACTATTCTTGAGATCAATACTTGTGACTTTACCACTTCTACCTTATACAATTAATGGGTCACCAGTCCGGCAGTCGACAATAGGCTATCTCATCTTAGTTACCTAGATAGAGAGAGGGATGTGATACAAATAGACTAGATTAGATACCATCATGGATTATGTTTTGTCTTTTATTAAACTTTTTAAATTTCAACATACGAAATGGATATGTTACTTTCAGATACATTGATGATGTTATGAATACATGTATGATGTTTCTTTAAGATTTCAGTATATATGATCAGCATTTAATATTATCCCAATGGCATTTATTATTTAATCTCAAAGTAAAACTGTAAAATCATCATAACTCTTGTCATCAATCGGCCCTCTTGAATTTTCTTGATTAATTTACTCCCAACCTTTAATTTTTCCCCATGATGCCTTTTTTTGGTTTTCATCCTAACAAGGTGCCTTATTTTAGCAAGGCTACCATTTTTTGGTTTTCGACCTGTGGGGTATTTATTCTCTTCTTTTTCTCTTTTAGTCTAGCCATAAAACCTTTTCAATCTATCTATGTTTACCAATTCTCTGAACTCATTGCCATAACTGTCTGATAAAATGGTAGCTCCCTTGGATAATAACTTCTTAAGTATGAAAGGTCCTTCCCACGTGGGCCTAAACTTGCCTCAAATATCTAGGATTCTAGGCCTCATCTATTTGAACACCAGATCTCTCTCTTTCAGAGGATGCTTCTTAACCTTATTGCCAAACGAATGAGCTAGTCTCTTCTAATAAATTTGGTTGTGATAATATGCCTTCATTTTATCCCCATCTAGTAAGTTAAGCTGTGATAACCTCTATTTAGCCCATTTTGCTTTGTGTAACTCAGCTTTTAAAACTACCTTCAAATATTGATGCTTAATTTTTACTGGCAGTACTGCTTTCGTCCTATAAACCAGAGAAAATAGAGTAGCCCTTATTGAAGTTTTGGCTGTGGTCCTATAGCCTCATAATGCAAAGGGTAGCTTATCGGCTTAATCTTTATAAGTTCAAACCATCCTAGCTAGAATTCTTTTGACATTTTTATTAGCCACCTCAACTGCTCTATTTGCTTGCTTGAGGTTTATAAAGAGAAGACTTATAGTGTTAAAGCCCATATTTAAAGTGCATTTGCTTGCTTTTGCTGGAGAGCTATAACCCATTATCCAACACTATATGATGAGGCAAACCATACTTACATATCAAATTCCTTTTGATGTACTTAGCCATATCCCTTCCGTTTACCTTTTCGAAGGATTCTACTTCTACCCACTTGGTAAAGTAGTCAATAGGCACTATAATAAACATGTGCCCATTCGAAGTAGGTGGATGAATCATACCCATAATGTCTATACTCCATATAGTGAATGGTCATGGCGATGTAAGGTTGCATAACTGAGAAACAGGTAAATTCCTCAAGTTTGCATACTGCTGGCATAGTTGGCACTCTCTGACATACTTGGAACAATTAGTGTCCATTATGAGATAAAAGAATCCTTAACGTATGATCTTCTTTGTTAAGGCTAAATTGTTCATATGGGCTCCACACACTCCCACATACACTTCTTTCATAACCCTTCTTACCTCCTTTTCATCCAGACACCTTAGCTGAATTCTATTAGGCTGTCTCTTATAAAGCACTCCTCCTACAGTAATGAATTGAGTTGACAACTTATGAATCATCCTTTGGTCCTTTTCGGTAGCTTCTTTAAGAAACACTGACTTTTTCAAGTAGTTCTAGATGTCATAGTACCAAGATTTTCCATCATCCACCTCGATATCTATGATCTTCTCATTTTCAAAGCATGGCTTATCAACACTTGAAATCAGCATAGGCTTAATACTCACCTCTTTCTAATTATCCACATTGATACCAAGGTGGCCAAGGCATCCGCTAGTTAGTTTTCCTCTTTAGGTACATACCCAAAAGTACAAATCTCAAATTGGCTACTCAGTGCTTTAGACATTTGAGATAGGGCAGTAATCGCTCTTCCTTCACTGACCATTCATCTCTCACTTTATAAACTACTAAAGATGAATCTTCAAACACTTCCGTGGACTTTGCCCCTATGGCCAACAAGAGTTCCAACCAGAAGATGCATGCTTCATATTTAGCTTCATTATTTATGGCCTTGTACCTTAGTTTCTTAGCTAATAGCATCTTTTCTCCCTCTGAGGTGACTAAGATTACTCTTACTCCTGCTCCTTTATTATTCATAGGTCCATCAAAATAAATCTGCCAACACTGGACTGTTATAGTTGCAATGTTCTCGTCGGGGAATTTATAGATCATCTATTTACCTTATAGTGATTGATTAGCCAGGAACTTTACTACTGCTCTCTGTTTAATGGTCTTCCTAGTAATGTATTATTTATCTAACTCTTATAGGAGAATCAACCACCTTTCCATTTTTTCTAGGAGCGAAGGCGCTTCTTGCAAATACCTAAGAGGGTTCTGCTTTGCCATAACTTGTATCTTATATAAATGAAAGTAGTGTCTCAGTTTCTTTAATGCCCATATGATCGCTAGACAGATCTTTTCAACTTTTATATACTTTGCTTCATAGGGGGGAAACTTCTTACTAAGGTAGTACATCATATGCTTAATCCCAAAGTCATCCTCTTGAGCCATCATTGCCCCTACTAAACTATCTTCTATGGCCAGATACAAAATCAAAGGTTTACTTGCCTGAGGCAGTCTTAGTATTGGCGAATGTAGCAAATATTCCCTAATGGTATTAAATGCCTTTTGACAATTCATGTTCCAAACCACTGGCCGATCCTTCTTAAATAGCTTGTATATGGGTTCGCAAATCAAAGTCAATTTGGCTATGAATCTGCTTATGTACTGAATTTTCCCTAAGAACCCTATAACATCTTTTTCCTTTTGGGGTACTAGCATCTCCCTAATGGCTTTTGCTTTATTTGGATCTACCTCTATACCCTTTTGGCTCACTACATGCCATAAGAGCTCACCTGAAGTGACCCCAAAGATGCATTTCTTCGGGTTGAGACAAAGGTTGTAGTCATCAATCCTCTAGAAGAACTTCTCTAATGCTTTAAAATGATCTTCTCGGGTAACTGACTTGATCATCATAACATCCATGTATACCTCTACTTCCTTGTGAATCAAGTCATCTAGTATCCTAGTCACCATCCTCTGATATGTAGCACCTGCATTTTTAAATCTAAAAGGCATGACTTTGTAGGCATATATACCTTATTTAGTTATAAAGGCTATTTTAATTCGATCCACTATCTTGTTCAAAATTTGGTTATACCCGACATATCCATCCATAAAATTGTACATGGCACAGGCAGTTTCACTATCAATCATAACATCTATGTGAGGTAGAGGGAAATTGTCCTTTGGGCAACTTTGTTTAAGTTCTTGTAATCTACATAGACCTTAACTCTTCCATCCTTATTTGCCACAGGAACTACATTCACCAACCATGTAGTGTATTGAACTTCCACTAAGAACTTAGCCTCTGTCTATTTCCTAACCTTGTTTTAAACCTTTTCAGCCCACTCTAGTCTAAGCCTCCTAAGTTTCTGCTTAACTGGTTTATACCCTGGGCATGTTGGGATGGCATGTTCAGCAGTTTTTTGATCTATCCCTAGCATGTCTTCATAGGTCCAGGCAAAGACTTTTTTACATTTTTTCAATATTCTCTCGGATCTTTCTCTCTCTTTAAGAGTTATATCTGATGCCATAAATTTTTTTTTGGATTTTCTTTTATATTTGAGATTAAATGAACATGTGTTTGTTGAGTTAATGTCAAATATAAATGGTTCATGATCACGATTATGCATATTGAAATCAGAAGAAATATCATATAAGTAAGCAAAAGTGTTCATCTTATTAATATAATCAAAAGAGCAATCATTGTTCTTGTCAAAAAGTTCAAGAACATAAATAATATCAGTAAAGGTATCCTCTTCAGTCTTAGTAGCATCAGATGTCTATCCAACCTCTGAGTCATCCTCGGGTGGATCCTCAACTTCTATTTTCCCTTTTCCTTTTAGCTAAGCAGAAAGCAGCTTCTCTATCATGACTCTTTCAGGCACTTCTTTGTCCTAAGCTGAATGGTGCAGTAGAATCTCTTCATCCTAGAAACCCTCAACTGGCTTAATAATCCCTTGCTCCCAATCGAAGATATCATTAAACAACTCAAATCCTGGCACTATCTCACCCTTTATTAGTTGAGGTTTATTCTCTCCACAGTAAAGGTAGATATCTAAAGCCGGCACAAAACTCTAAAAGATGTGGGTGATTCTGTTCACCGCTTCTTTCTTTTTTTTCTTTTTTATTGGGACTAGTAAAGCCTAATCCCTTCTTGTCCTTTTGATTGGAATTTTTGTATTGATGAAAATGCTATAGAAATTTTATATGACATATATTTAGCTAAAATTGAAATAGTGTCAGATTTAGAAGAATTAGAATACAAACTTTATTATATGCATATCTAAGATGTTAAGTATAATAATAAGAGAAACTTGTGATATTATATTACAAGAATGTTATGAAATAACAAGAAAAATATAATATTATAAACACGTAATATTATAAAGATATAATTAGAAATGTGGGAAATGAATGTATATTTATGGAATTAAATAATACAATTGAAGGATATAAAATACCTAGACTACAAGAAATACGAGAATAATTAACAGCTATAAAAAATAAATTAGAAGAAGACATAGCAAAAATTACCGAAGAAATAAATAGAGCAAGTATAAAATTAAACAAAGAACAAATGAATCAAGGAAGAGAAAGAATAAATAGAGAAATAGAAAAGAAAAAAGAATACATTAAACATATAAAAAATCGAATACTATATTTAAAGGGTATAAATGTAAATAAGAATATTTTAAAAATATTAGAGAATGATTTTAAATATAGCCAAGAAAAATTACAAGAACAAATAAATACTGAAAAAAAAATAAAATGAGTAGTATACTAGAAAAATTTGAAAAATGTTTAAGTTTATTGAATTTATATACTATAAAAAGTATTAACAAAATAATAGAAAAAATGTATGATCAAATAAGAGTACTATATGACAATGAATTGAGCAATGACATTTCAAAAGAATTTAAAGAAACCTTTTATAAAGAAATGATAAGAAAAGAAAAACTAATGAAAAATATAAGATTGGCATTAATTATTATAAGAAATAATCTGGAAATAGAATTTTAGAAACTATAGGTACTAAAAAGAAAATTTTCTAAATCAATCTATTTTTGATTTTTTTAGTGAAAGAGGTATTTTTAAAAATGGAAAAAAAGTAGGGTAGAAATGAAAAAGATCCTTGATATCAAATATTGATTTTCTATATAGTGTATGTATACCAAATTAATGAAAAGTTGATATATAGAGCAAATATATACCAAGCCAATGGAAGGAAAGAGCATAATTAAGAAAGGAAAACAAAAAACTCACTAATAAAATTCTTTTTTTTAAAGAAATAAATATAAACATATATCTTTGGCTTCTAGAAAGATGAACTTGGCCAGCAAGAATTCTTAACATGCAAATCCTAAAACTTAGTTGTATAGTTTTTCTAGAAAGTCTTCCCCACGGATATATACTATTTAAGTTCCCCTCTATTTTTTAAATTCTAGAAAATCTTCAATTGATATTTCTACTTCTTGGAAATTGCTAAATATTCATAATCTTTTATTGTAAAGTTGTCCAGACTCTTTCTAGTAGCCTTACACAAAATAATATAATATTCCATCGAGAAGCCTTACTTTTCTGTCTCTCTCAGTTTCTTGTCTTCATCCTTTATATGTCGAAACTTGGACTTCCACTATCGGCTATCACAATTCATTTCTCAATTTTTCCTCTGCAAGTATAATTATTCTAACCCATTCCCTTCATCTATACATAAAATGGAAAATTCCATTGAAGAATTCAAAGATGCTCTTTCTTTATGTGATCTTTCTCTTCGTGATGACCAAGAAATCAAATACAATGAATATGATGGTCTAAGCTCTTCTTCATCAACCCAAGAGTTCTTTGAGTTTTCTTTAACTTTTGGGACCAATTCTACAATTGAAGATATCATTTTCTGTGGGAAAATAATTTCTTGCAATGGTAATGATGATCAAAGAAAATATCCATCAACCAAAAAGAAGGCAATTAGGTCATTTCCATCTTTCAAAACTTCCTCGCCACAGTGGCCAAAGAATTTTCGGTGCTTGTCAATGGGAAATTCCAGCAAGAAACACAAAGTTATACTTGGATTAGCGAAGATTCCATAAAAAATGAAGCTCATCGATTTAAGGGAAAGACAGAACCGGAGGACTCCGCCTCCCATGTTACCAACGATGGCTGGGAAGGGTGGAAAATCGATGATTGTTTCTAGGGATAAGAGTGGAGGAAAGAGTTGCAATTGGGGTCTGCTGAGGCTGTTCAGATGTAGGGCTCCAGATCTTGCAAAAATGTTGGGTGGGTCTTCTTCTTTTGGCTGTCTTTGGCTGGCCAGGCCCTGTTTTAACTAGAATTTTGGATTTTTTTTCTTTTAAAAAATTCTTACATATTCTTTCGATTTTGTTATAAATAAAAGCAAAATCAGAACAAAATATAGAGAATAACGAGAAGTGTGATTTCTCTGTTATATTTTTATTATCTCTAAAAAAATAACAATGTGAGTATTTATAGATACAAAACTTGGTCTATATAGGAAACAAATAAATTCAAGAAATAAGTGAATATAGCAAATAAATCAAGTAATAAAGGAAATAGCCAATATGGTAAGTCATCCAAATAGAAATATATCACAACACTTTCCCTTGGATGACTATACATTATGAACATGCCTCGTTAAAATCTTGTTAAGAAAAATTCAGTGGGAAAAAAATTAGTGAAAGAAAAAGAGTACAATATTCATATGTTCTTCCACTAAATAATATAATGAATCACACTAAATTCTTTAATTGGCACATTCCAATATTGTGCATGACCGGTGTCTAGCAAGTGTACTAGATCGGCTAGTAATATAGGGAAATAAAGATTAAGACCCAAAATATCGAACCCAAGGGAAACTTGTGCTTGTGTGCTAATTCAATTCTAAAACAAATTTTTGTGGGTAAAGAGAGAAGAGAAATCCCAAATTTTGTAATGTTTGAAGAATACAAACTAAAACTAAAATAAAACAAATAACGTAAATTAAAATCAAGAAAAGAACTATTGAAAACAAGTAAATTAAATGAGGTAAAAATCAATGATAAAAACAACTTTTGCTAAAGGACTATCCACCTTAACCAATATTGTTACGACTTAATTAAAATAAAACATACAAGTGATTATGGAAAATTCAGTTTAACAAACCCAGATAACTTTCTCAAGATTATCATTCTAAGTATTAAACTCCCTTATTCAGAACAATTCAATACTTAGCATAAAAGTCTGAATTAATCCTCTAGATGTCTATTAAAACCTTTCTCAAGAGCTTTAACTTCCAACTATTCTTGATTACACCTTTCTTAATCTCAACTTACTCAAATTAACACATAGTCATAACTTATTCAGATTATAACATGCATTAATCCAACTAAATTAACCTAAGAACATACAAGTCATTAATCAACTTAACTCAATTAGTTAACCGATGTTTAGTCACGTTAATAATTAACTTAAAGTTGAATAAAAACAAGACTATGCTTAAGAACCAAGAAATAATCAAACTTGTATTTAAATTGAAAAAAAAACTTAAGTCATAGCAATACAAGTTAAGGACTCAAATATCCTTTAGCAAAAGTTAAAGAAAACTATCACAAGTCATAATTAAAACTAAAAACAAAAGCTTGAAGAAAAACTGTAAACCCAGAAACGTAAAAATAAACTAAGAAAAACAAAGCTAAAAACTCCAGATTCATCCCCCTCTTCTATGTTTTAGCTGGCTATTTATAGGCCAAAGTAGATGTGAATTACTTCCCAAACTCTCAGAATTGAATTGGAAGTAATCTGGCTGCTCAAAACAGGAGATTTTGTCTAAACAAGAAACTGAGAAAAACTGCGCAAATAGGAATTCTTGAATCACGTGACCACAGCTCCAATCTGGTTCTCCTACACGTGGGCACGACTTCATTTTCTTCTCCTCCACACGTGGCCACGTGTGGAATTTGCCTTGGATCACACGTGGTCACGTCCCTTGCTTCCTTCTCTTCCTTGCTCCTTCATGTGGTCACGCCCTTTCACTTAAATTCCTTCATTCTCTTTTCACATGGCCACGTTCTCTCTTAATTACTCTTCCACGTGGTCACGTGTATGTACTTCACTAATTTCACATGGCCACGGCTCAATGCTCTGGAATGGAAGCTCATTTTCTTGATCAATTTCTTCAAATTTACGCTTTTGGCCCAAAACTTTGCACTTTTTACACTTTAAACCCTTTTTCATCAATTTTACCCTGAAAATCATACAAAACACAGAATTAACCTTAAAAACATAAATATTAACTAAATAACTCTAATTAACCTAAATAAAACCAAAATAACTAAATAACACAATTAAAAACACATTAAAAACCATATATAATTCACACTTATCAAATACCCCACACTTAAACCTTGCTTGCCCTCAAGCTAATTAGAAAAAACCCTCATTCAAAACTTTTAAACTTGTATCAAGATATGTAATTTCATAACCAAACTTAGCATTTTAACACAAGCACTTAATATAACCTCTAAATAAATCAATCTTCAAACAAGAGAATATGAGATATTTTCCTTGTGTGTGTGTAAGACCAAATCATTTTAAGTATTTTCCAAGTCCAAAACACCAATGCAAATTCATAGTCAAGTTTAGAATGAATGTACACATAAGTATACACATGGTTTCGTGCTTAAAACTCTAGAAACACCATAGACCTCTCCTTTAGCACCGAAATCCGAAGGTCATCTCCGCTAAGCAACTCAAAAACAAACTTAAAATCACATAGGTCTTACAAAGGTTGTAATGGGGCTAAGGGTATGGGTTATCAAAGAATGGATAAAAGATCAACAATAAGATTAGCCACTCTAAGATAAAATAAACTAACTTTTCATCCCATTAACAAAAACTTAGCCAAACTTTCTCAACTTTTCACAATTCAAAGCTCTTATAAGAGAGAAATAATAATTAAAACTCTCTTTCATTCACAATTTATACCCTTTTTCAAGAAGTCATAACCACTTTTCCTTGTAACTACCCCACACTTAAGATTTTGCCATACATGCTAGCTTTATTTCATTTTTTTCCTCTTCTTTTTTCTTTTTTTTTTCACAATTTCCCTTTTCTTTTCTAGCTTTGATATTGGCAATACAATAATATAACATGGATAATAACAAGGTAACAATTCACTATTTCCTTTGACTTCAATAATAGTCCTTTGATCATAATCATCTTATTACACCTATCAAGATATCCAATTCCTATTAATCCATCCTATCCTAGAGTGGCTAATTCTAGAAGGGAAGCTAAAAGCTTTTTAGGCTATATGGTAAAATAAATGAGTGTAACAAGAAAAATAAATATGGCACGCATTAAGCATACCTCATTAGGCTCAGAAATGGCTAACAACGGATAAATATGCATATAGGGTAGGAAAATAAGTTAAAATATGGCTCAACAAGAAAAACATTGCCTAGATCACTTTCCAAGTTGTTTTGAGTTGCTTTTATGCTTTGAAGGGTGATGAGGAAGGTTCTAGTGTTCTAAAATTCATCACTTAACTATTTCAATGCATTGTTTTTCTCTAATTTTAAAAATTGGTCTTAAGTGCTCAAAAGAAGTAAAAACTAACAAATATTTATCAAGTCGAAAATTAACCTACCTAAAGATTTATTAAACAACATTAATGTTCTATTGCTAAGTAAAGGTTTAAAACATGCATATTCTAAATCCAAGTTGAAATTGTTCCAAGTTTTGAAGATAACTAGGGCAAACTAAGTTCTCATGCAAAGTAAGTGAAACAGTAAACTATATAAATTTTACAACCTTAAACAACCAAACAAAACATAAACAAAAACAAACTAATGGAAAATAAAACACAAAACACAACATAAAAACTTGATTCATGAAAAAGAAAAGAAAAAGAAAGATAGAAAACTCCCCTGAAAGGAGGCTACCCCCTCCTCAAGACTTTGCTGTCCGCAGCAACCAAAAATCTACTGAAATGGAGGTGGTGGTGGAGGAAAACGTTGCCAAAACTGTAGAATAAAGTGCTCCACTCTCCTATTCCCTTCCCTTACTTCAGCCCGAAGCATATTTAACCTTGCTTGCATTTGATCGAGCCTCATTTGTTGAGCATCCATCCGACTACTCAATTGATTAAACGATGCTTCCCATTCCGATGTTATGGGCTCATGAATAGGGGAAGGGACAGCTGGGGCAACATGCTCCTCTTCTAGCTTATTTGGCTGCTCCTCTTGCTCCACAATCCTAATATGGGTTTCTCTCAAATACTCCTCTCGTGTTGCCCAATGTCCTCAGGGCCTAGGTATCAAAATCTTCATCCTTTTCAACATTCTATTATTAATGCAAGGCAAATCTCCTAGAAGTGGCTCGCCATAAACCGGATGATTAACTGCACCTGTCAAAACTGTAGCTACCCATCCAATAAAGATATTATCAATGTTACCTGGCATTTTCTGCAGATCCTTAATTTGACTAGCTATAATGCCGGCTCCATTAATTGCAATGCCATCCATCATACATCTTAAAACTATGGTTTGAGAGACACTAATAGTACTGGCATTCTTTAAGTTGTTATACATAGTTTTTGCCAAAAACCGATGAATTATTCTCAAAGCATGAGTTCTTAGAGCATGTACCTTGCACTGGCCTCCTACCCAAGGCTCATTCAATTTAAGATCTTTAATTCTCTCCCAATTCTCCGCAGGTGAAGCATTTTCCAATTCCCAGGGAGCAGTTGGCACAAAACCTAAAATTTCATAAAATTGAGTGAAGGTTAAAGAGTATCCTTTCTCACCTAGCTTAAAACCAACTGTGCCATCCGAATCATTTCTTTTGAAATAACATTCAAAGGAATACAGAAGATCTCTATCCATCTCTAGGTACACCTTTGGTTTCTTTTTTATGAAATCCCCCCAGCCAATGTTTTGAAGCAACGGTTCGATCTCAAAATCCCACAAATTTCCAGTTGGGATATTGAGGAACAAATGACTTAAGTAGGCAGGCTGCACATAGTTGTACTTGTTGAAATAATCAAATTTGTTAACCTTCGTCCGGTCTACATATGATGGAATTCGTACCCCAGAGGAACTAGCGACATCAGGGTGTTTAGTCCTTTGAGGTGCCACTACAATCAAAGAAAACACAATGTAAGTATTAATTTCTAACACCAAATAAACTGCTTATAAGTGCATGAATATGTATGATGCATTATTTGGATGAAGTGAAAATTTAATAGCATATGTCATGCAAAATACAAAGATCATAAACAACTCTTTCACAAGGTAATTGACATGCATCAATGCAAACTAGAAATATGCCAACCAAAGAGTGGAGGTTAAAGTTTTTATTAAAAGAAAACTCATTGAGGCATTTCATCGAACACATTGTGAGCATAAGTTTGAGCATGAATTTCAAAAGCATAACCAATAGCGTTTATTATCCAATTCTATATTAACCATCTATTACATGCACTCAATAATCATAATCATCCAAATAAGCAAAGACAATAAACATGCACACAATATGTGAAGTGCAGATTAACCTAAAAACTAAACATTTATTGAACAAATTTGTACAAAACACTACCATTGATGATAAACAACTAGTAATTACGGAGGAGAGGAAGTAAATACTTACTTGAGAATGAGAAGTACACCAAAAATGCAATACAAAGTGGAGATGGCGTGTGAGATGTTCAAAAACCTAAAAATTAGGATGCAAAGGTGGAAACCACGATGATGAATGATGAAAGAGGAAGCTAATGGAGATGATGAGTGTTGGTAGAGAGTGAAAATTCGTGGGCACGGGTGAAGATTAGGGTTGATGATGCGTGGACACGGGTTAGAGTGAAGAAAGAATGAGAAGTGAAGCAAAAAATAAAATCGTGAAGTGTATATAGGCAGCAAGTTGGGGCGTGGCCATGTGAAGTTCCAAAGAAGAACCACATGTGGTCACGTGTGGGATTGCTCTTGTACAAGGCGTGGCCATGTGTGGTTTTGTACAAAAAAATCCACGTGGTCATGTGTTTCAAAGAAATGTCTCCCCAGTCCAACCCGTGGCCACGTGAGGTTCAATGAAGAACTTCACGTGGTCACGTGTAGGTATATTTCCTGCCTCCTTTCTTCGTTTTTGAAACACAGCTCTTCTTTCAACGTAATTTTTTCCCAATTCTTAGTTTTGAAAACATATCTTATTTTAAAAATATTGTTCTCTTCATTCTTTTCATGAATCAAAACACACAAACATGTAAAAATGCAACAATCATGAACACTTAATTAAAACTCAACTATAAAACAAAGAGAGAGAATAGAAGTTCTGAATTTTTAAAGTCTTCAACTAGACTTTTCAAACCGGATTTTAAATATCTTGAAGGACCATGGTTGCTTCAGCAACCTCTTGCTGTCCGATTTGGTATGGTTTAAGACGATGACCATTGACTTGAAATTCACGTCCATCTTTTAAGTTCTTGATTGTCACTACACCGAGATGATTGCTTGCTATCACTTGATATGGTCCAAGCCATTTCGATTTCAGCTTTCCTGGAAACAAACGAAGACGACTATTATAAAGCAGTACTAACATTCCCGGGACAAAATTTTTTACCCTTAAATGCTTGTCATGCCATCGTTTTGTCTTTTCTTTGTAGAGTGCAGCATTGCTATACGACCATTGTCAAATTTCATCAAGTTCATTGAGCTGAAATTTTCTTCTTTCACCTGCATTACTCAAATCAAAGTTAAGAAATTTTGTAGCCCAATATGCTTTATGTTCTAATTCTACGGGAAGGTGACATGCTTTCCCAAAAACAAGTCTAAAGGGGGACATACCTATAGGGGTTTTAAATGCGGTTCGATAAGCCCATAAAGCCTCATCTAACCTAAGAGACCAATCTTTTCTAGAGTTATTTACTGTTTTCTCCAAAATTGATTTCAACTCCCTATTAGATACTTCCACTTGGCCATTGGCTTGAGGGTGGTATGGGGTTGTGATTTTGTGCTTGACACCAAATTTCTTGAGTAAGGTCTTAAATTGATGGTTGACAAAGTGTTTGCCCCCATCACTTATAATAGCTCTAGGTGCTCCGAATCTAGTGAAGATATTCTTTCTAATGAATTCCAGCACAATTTTTGCATCACATGTCCTAGTAGCTATTGCCTCTACCCATTTACTTACATAATCCACTGCCACCAAGATATACTCATACCCAAATGAATTCGGAAAAGGACCCATAAAATCAATGCCCCAAACATCAAATATTTCTACTTCTAGCACATTGTTCATAGGCATCTCATCTCTCTTGGATATGTTTCCTACTCTTTGACATTTATCACAAGTGGCTATGAAAGATTTCACATCCTCAAATAAAGTAGGCCAGAAAAAACCTGATTGGAGTATCTTTTGAACTGTTCTATTCGGTCCATGATGACCTCCAACTTCACCCCCATGGCATTGGTGCATGATAGCTCTTTGTTCCGATTCCGGTACACACCTTCTCAATACTTGATCCGAACATATCTTGACCAGGTATGGATCATCCCAAAGGTAATGCTTAGCATCCGCTATGAGTTTTTTCTTCTGTTGCCAAGTAAATTCCTTAGGGAGATAGCCACCTGCAAGAAAATTGGCTATATTAGCGTACCATGGAACTGAATTTTCATAAGTAAAACAAGCACAAATATGTTCATCAGGAAATAAGTCAGAAATTTCTCCCTTTTCGATACTAGCATGATCCAATCTAGAGAGATGGTCAGCTACAAAATTTTTTGCTCCTTTCTTATCTTTTATTTCAACATCAAACTCTTGAAGTAGTAACACCCATCGGATAAGTCTCGGTTTGGAATCCTTCTTGGCAAAAAGGTGTCTAAATGCAGCATGATCCGACCAAACCGTAATTTTAGATCCTAAAAGGTAAGATCTGAATTTCTCAAATGAAAAGACTATTGCCAAGAGTTCCTTTTTCGTAGTAGTGTAATTTACTTGGGCTCCAGTGAGTGTGTGGCTCGCATAATAAATGGTGTAGAAAATCTTCTCCTTTCACTGTCCTAAAACCGCTCTAACGGCGTAATCACTTACATCACACATGAATTCAAACGGTAAGCTCCAATCGGGTGATGCAATGACTGGTGCACTAACTAATTTTTGCTTCAATAGGTTAAAAGCCTGCAAACACTCAGTATCAAAGTTAAATGCAGCATCTTTAAGCAATAAATTAGAGAGTGGCTTGGCAATTTTAGAGAAATCCTTAATAAATCGACTGTAAAAACCAGCATGACCAAGAAAACTCCTAATGCCTTTTACGCTAGTTGGTGGAGGTAGTCTTTCTATCACATCAATTTTTGCTTTATCAACCTCAATGCCTTTTTCAAAAATTTTATGCCCTAAAACAATGCCTTCTCTAACCATGAAATGACATTTTTCCCAATTTAGCATAAGGTTAGTTTCTTGACACCTCTTTAAAACCAATGCTAGATTATGCAAACAAGATGCAAAATCATGACCATAAATAGTGAAATCATCCATAAAAACCTTCATAAATTTTTCAATGAAATCATGAAATATGGCCATCATGCATCGTTGAAATGTGGCAGGTGCATTACAAAGACCAAAAGGCATTCTCTTATATGCAAATGTTCCATATGGACATGTGAATGTGGTCTTTTCTTGATCTTCCGGGGCTATAGTTATTTGCATGTACCCCGAATATCCATCTAAGAAACAATAAAATTTATTTCTTGACAATCGCTCTAACATTTGATCAATAAAGGGCAATGGAAAATGATCCTTTCGAGTGGCATCATTCAATCTCCTATAATTAATGCATACTCTCTAACCTGTAACTGTGCGTGTAGGAATTAATTCATTATTTTCATTTATCACTACAGTCATTCCCCCTTTTTTAGGCACACATTGAACAGGACTTACCCAATTACTGTCAGAGATAGGATAGATAATACCTGCATCAAGTAGTTTCAATACCTCCTTTTTCACTACCTCTCGCATAGTTGGGTTGAGCCTTCTTTGAGGTTGCACCACCGGTTTAAAGTTGTCCTCCATGGGTATTCGATGTGTACAATAGCTTGGGCTAATCCCTTTTAAGTCGGATGTTGCCCAACCAATTGCTCCTTTATGCTTTCTGAGGACTCCAATGAGCATTTCTTCTTCCAAATCTGTCAACAAAGATGAAATAATGACCGGATTAGCATTATCACTTAAAAACACATATTTCAAATGAGATGGAAGTGTTTTAAGTTCAGAGTCTCCCTTAGGAGGGGATGGTTCATCCTCCTTTTCCTTATCCTCAGTGTGCTCTTGTTCCAAAATTTGTATCAATTGTTTCTCCTTTGTGTCCAACTCTTCCATTCTTTTTGGATGTATTAAGCAACTTTGAAGCTCGTCTTTGAGAATGATTTCCTCTTGCTTTGTGTTGGCACATTCTTGAACCTCATCAATAAAGTAAATGGATTCTTCAAAATCATATGAGGGATGTTTTAAAATTTTATTAACATTAAAAATCATTCCCTCCTCATTAAATCTTAAAGTAACTGTTTGTCCATGGACATCAATTAAAGCTCTTGCTGTGTTCAAGAATGGCCTCCCCACAATTAAAGGCACTTTTCTATCCTCTTCCATGTCCATCACCACAAAATCTACTGGAAATATAAAATTCCCCACTTTAACCAACAAGTCTTCAATGATTCCCTTTGGCCTTTTCACCGATCTATCCGCCAATTGAAGCGTCATTCGGGTTTCCTTCAAATCACCTAGATTCAATTTCCTGCAAATTGAATAAGGAATTAGATTAATACTAGCACCCAAATCACATAAAGCATTGCCAACAAAATTTCTCCCTAGTTCACAAGGCAATGTAAAACTACCTGGATCTTCCAATTTTTCAGGAATTTTGTTGGTTAATATAGCACTACAATTACCGGATAATTGAACTGTTCCTATTCCTTCTAGCTTTTTCTTATTAGTGCACAATTCTTTCATAAATTTAGTATATTTAGGCATGTGTAATAAAGCTTCAGCAAATGGTAAATTTATATGCAGCTTTTTAAACATGTCTAAAAATCGACTCAATTGCTCATTTTGTTTTTCTTTTCTAGCTAGAACAGGAAAAGGTAATTGAGACTCATCAAGAACAGTGGAAACAAGTTTGTCCTTACCTTTACCCTTCTCAACTGTTGGAGATACTTTTTCAATATTTTCAGAATTAGAAACACTTACCTCCATTGTCGGTTCCACCTTTTTAGAAGAATTCTTACCAAGTTCAGTCTCCTCTAATTCTTTCCCACTCCTTAAGGTGATTGCTTTGGCTTCCTCCTTTGGATTTTGGTCTACATTAGATGGAAATGTCCCTTGAGCACGGTTTGATAAAGAACTAGCAAGTTACCCCATTTGGTTTTCTAGGTTCCTAATGGATGCCTCTTGATTTCTCATCCAAATATCCTGCGATTTCCATCTAGCATCTTGACTAGCTAAAATTGAGTTTTGGGATGCCATGAAATTTGCAATCATTTTCTCAATGTTAGATTTCTTTTCTTGAGGTGGGGGAGGTTGAGGTTTTTGAAAACCAGGTGGTTGGTGGTATGCTTGAGATGGGTATTGATTAGAGTAATGTGGTGGAGCTTGACTTTGATATGAAAGTTGATTATTGGAAGTTTGCCCATGGTTAAATTGGAGTCTAGGATTGGGGTTAGAAGAAGAACCTTGATTACCTTCTCTCCATGAAAAATTTGGATGGCTTCTCCATCCCGCATTATAAGTATTGCTATATGGATTCAAGGCATTCACTTCTTCTACCATACTTTCAGCATTCTTCATTCCCAAAGGTCCTGCAATACCTATATAAGAATCAACTTCATTAGACAACATAGAGACATTTTTAGATTTAAGCTCATTAATTTCTTTTAAATGTCTTTTTTCCATTAATTCCAATTGAGCTTTTAACATTGCAATTTCATCAACATTATAAACTCCCTGTTTCTTTTGAGTTGCTCTAGAGCTTGCCCATTGAGCATCATTAGTGGCCATCTCATCAAGGAGTAAGAATGCGTCCTCGGGAATTTGATTCATGAAACTTCCATTAGAGGCTGCATCTAGCAAAGATCTTGTTGATGGATGGGCACCTGCATAAAAGATGTGCATTAATTGAAAAACAGGAACTTCATGATGAGGGCAACTTTTCAACAGTCTCCTAAATCTTTCCCATGCTTCATGGAATGGCTCCTCATAATATTGTTGAAAATCACTAATTTGTTTCCTAATAAGTGCAGTCTTAGTGGGTGGGAAAAATTTGCAAAGAAATTTTTCTTACATTTGTTGCCAAGAATGGATGGATTGATTTGGAAGCATTTGTAGCCAATCCCTAGCTTTTTCTATTAGGGTGAATGGAAAGAGTTTCAACCTAATTGCATCAGTCGATACATTAGGAATTTGCACAGTGTCACTCACTTCTAAAAACATATCCAAATGTTGTGCAGGATTTCTATATCCGAACCCGAAAATTGGTTTCTTTGTACCATAGTGATGGTAGCAGGTTTAATCTCAAAGGGTTGGTGGTGAGGGATTCTAATAGTTCTATGCTCTTCATTCCACCTAGGGATAGCATAATCCCTTATGGTTCTAGATCGATACCCATTTCCGGGAGCTTGGTGGGGTATGTGTTGCTCTTCTATCCTAGGTGGTGGATCATTCATAGGTTGTTCAATTTCTGGGTCGTTCATATTGCCTCTTCTGTTCCTATGGAATGTCCTCTCAATTTCAGGGTCTAATGGCAAGATGGGGTTGTCTCTCACCATTAACCACTAATCAACCAAAAAGAAAATAAGAAAAGAGATGAAAAAGAGAAGAAAACACACAAAAATCACTTTAAAATCAAAGTAAACAAACAAACGCCAATGTTTCCCCGGCAACGGCGCCAAAAACTTGACCGGTGTCTAGCAAGTGTACTAAATCGGCTAGTAATATAGGGAAATAAAGATTAAGACCCAAAATATCAAACCCAAGGGAAACTTGTGCTTGTGTGCTAATTCAATTCTAAAACAAATTTTTGTGGGTAAAGAGAGAAGAGAAATCCCAAATTTTGTAATGTTTGAAGAATACAAACTAAAACTAAAATAAAACAAATAACGTAAATTAAATCAAGAAAAGATCTATTGAAAACAAGTAAATTAAATGAGGTAAAAATCAATGATAAAAATAACTTTTGCTAAAGGACTATCCACCTTAACCAATATTGTTATGACTTAATTAAAATAAAACATACAAGTGATTATGGAAAATTCAGTTTAACAAACCCAAATAACTTTCTCAAGATTATCATTCTAAGTATTAAACTCCCTTATTCAGAACAATTCAATACTTAGCATAAAAGTCTGAATTAATCCCCTAGATGTCTATTAAAACCTTTCTCAAGAGCTTTAACTTCCAACTATTCTTGATTACACCTTTCTTAATCTCAACTTACTCAAATTAACACATAGTCATAACTTATTCAGATTATAACATGCATTAATCCAACTAAATTAACCTAAGAACATACAAGTCATTAATCAACTTAACTCAATTAGTTAACCGATGTTTAGTCACGTTAATAATTAACTTAAAGTTGAATAAAAACAAGGCTATGCTTAAGAACCAAGAAATAATCAAACTTGTATTTAAATTGAAAAACAAACTTAAGTCATAGCAATACAAGTTAAGGATTCAAATATCCTTTAGCAAAAGTTAAAGAAAACTACTCACAAGACATAATTAAAACTAAAAACAAAAGCTTGAAGAAAAACTGTAAACCCAAAAACGTAAAAATAAACTACGAAAAATAAAGTGAAAAACTCCAGATTCATCCCCCTCTTCTGTGTTTTAGCTGGCTATTTATAGGCCAAAGTAGATGTGAATTACTGCCCAAACTCTCAGAATTGAATTGGAAGTAATCTGGCTGCTCAAAACAGGAGATTTTGTCTAAACAAGAAACTGAGAAAAACTGCGCAAATAGGAATTCTTGAATCACATGACCACGGCTCCAATCTGGTTCTCCTACACGTGGGCACGGCTTCATTTTCTTCTCCTCCACACGTGGCCACGTGTGGAATTTGCCTTGGATCACACGTGGTCACGTCCCTTGCTTCCTTCTCTTCCTTGCTCCTTCACGTGGTCACGCCCTTTCACTCAAATTCCTTCATTCTCTTTTCACATGGCCACGTTCTCTCTTAATTACTCTTCCACATGGTCACGTGTATGTACTTCACTAATTTCACATGGCCACAGCTCAATGCTCTGGACTGGAAGCTCGTTTTCTTGATCAATTTCTTCAAATTTACGCTTTTGGCCCAAAACTTTGCACTTTTCACACTTTAAACCCTTTTTCATCAATTTTACCTTGAAAATCATACAAAACACAGAATTAACCTTAAAAACATAAATATTAACAAAATAACTCTAATTTAACCTAAATAAGACCAAAATAACTAAATAACACAATTAAAAACACATTAAAAACCATATATAATTCACACTTATCAGTGCACATGCTTCTTGAAAATTGAACTTGGTAGGGCCTTTTGTGAACAAATTTGCTGGATTATCACTTGAACGAATTTTACAAACATCGATCTGTCCTTCTTTTATAAGTTCATGAGTATAAAAGAATTTTGGTGAGATACATTTGGTTCTATCTCATTTGATGTAGCCACCTTTGAGTTGTGAGATATATGTTGTATTATCCTTATACAATTTTGTTGACTTTTTCTCCACCACTAACCCATTTGTTCCCTCAATATGTTGAGTCATGGTTTTCAACCACACATATTCACGATTTGCTTCATAGATGGCTAATATTTTTGTCCGTGATCGAGCTTTATGGGGGTCTGATAGATATCTAACATCACCATACTTGCCAATTCTAAATTTAATCCTTTTGAAAAAAAATAAACCCATGTTAGAAGTGCCACAAAGATAACATGTTTTACTCCATTCTAGTGCCTTCGAGTTGGTGCAGAATTAAATCTTGCTAGCAAATTAACTGTAAAAACTATATCTGATCTAGTGCTATTTGCAAGATATAAAAGTGCACCCATTACACTAAGATATGGTATTTTAGGATAAAAAATCTCTTCATTATCTTCTTGTGGATGAAAATAATTTTTCTTGACATCAAGAAAGAGAACAACCAATAGAATGCTCAGTGGATAAGACTTATCCATATCAAGATTTTCTTTCAAAAATTGATATTAAAATATCGTCACGCTTTTGGCAAACTTTAGATTCATTAACAATATTACAAAATATTTTGCATGGACAATAATGTTTGCCTTTTCCATTTGATAAATTATGCTATCAATTTTAAAGAATTATGGACATTCACAATCATGGAATTTATAGCACACACTTCCGCTTAAATGTCCATGTATTGTGCCTCATTAAAATCCTACTGGGAAAAACCTTGTGGGATCAAAATCCAGTAAAGGAAAAAGAAGCACACAATATTTTTAATACACGTTATAAATTACCTCATTAAAAATCTTAATAGGAAAATCTAGTGAAAAAAATATTAGTTAAAGAAAAAAAAGTACAACGTCTATTTTTCTTTCTTTTATAAAAATATTGGTACACAACTTTAAATTTGTGCATGCAGAATTTCGATACGTAATATTATAAAGTTTTTTTTCTAAAAATGAGTCACATATCTTCTCGATATGCTTACCATATATCTTCTAGATATATGATGTATGAGCTGAAAAATAATAAATAAAATTTATTTTATAAAATTACATGTTTGTAAATAAATACGTAGAAATTCATCTACACATCTTTCATTAATTTAAGATGAAAAATTTTATAAAATTTAATAATATAGTCATACGTACAATGGGTAAATGACCAATGTAATTTTATACTATATCATAAATAGGTTATCTATTATCAAATGGTTTTCTTAACCATTCTTATTCTTTCTCTTAATTACCAACCACTTCTGGTGGTGAAAATTAATCATACAATAGTAATAATTATCATTTCTTGAACATACTATTTTTATGGCTATAATTCTATATTGCTTCATTAATTTGAAGGAATGAAACAAATGTAATAAAAATAATTTAATGACATGTACACAACAAAATCATATAATAGCTATAATAAACGAATGCATTTAATAACTTAATTCAAATATTTCTAAAAAATTACTTACAGATAATAAAATTATACAAATAAAATATATATAATTATATAGAGAACTAAAATCTTTAAAACAATATGTAATTTTAATTAACAATTTGACAATTACCATGTAATGCGTGATTACATAACGCATTAATAGCAATAATATATGATCATGAAATATATTGTATTTAGTAACTTTACAACTATTGGAGTACTCAATGGAAGATAATATATAATTACATTATAAAAATTTTCTTTCAATAATTAAAATCATAAATAAATCATTACAATAGGTAAACTATAACACTTCAAAATTATATACATAAAATTCAATGCATATAATTGTATTAAATAAAAATTTTCAGAAGGATTTATATGCTTCATGCATGATAAATCTTTTAGGAATTATATGTAATTTTATTATCAAATAGGCAAATAATATCAATTAGTTATATACTAATATATTACTAATTTGACAAACAACAAAAACTTATTGCACTTAGTATAAGAAAATGTGTATTTTTACAATCGATGCCAATCCATTGTAATAAATGTCATAAAATAAATCATATTTTATGATTTCGTTGTTTATTGCATAAATCTCAATTGTACTTTTTTGGCCTTATATTTTTTAATATTTTGAACTACAGGTCCAAAAATTCATATTGAATGCAATTAATATCTATATTTTTCAACAGATTTAATTTTAAGATTCTCACTATGTTGAAAATATCAACTTTAATATTTTTATACAGAAATGTTATCGACAACTTTATTCTTTTCGGTTCTTTTTAATAACAAATGACATATTGAGATCTCTTATTTAATTTCAGGTACCTGAACCATTTCTGTGGTTTTAAAAATTAGTTATGTCATAGGTCTCTTAAAGAGTACCCGCTTTCATAATATGACCATATAGATTTATTTACCCTTTGTTATTTATAAATTTTATTTTTATTTGGAATCGAATAATTTACTGTATATGGTAAATTATCCTACTAGGACATTATTCTGAATTAGAACATTTGCAGCTAATACAAATGAGATTTAATAAATCTCTATAAACTAACAAATACATTGATATCATAATTAACTAATTTTTTGAACTTCAGGTTTACGATATAAGGATCTAAAATATATATAATGTATTTATTTATTTTAGCTGCTTTCTTTCCCTGATATTAGGAAAGCTATTAATTAAAATGCAATTTTCAACTAAAATTGCAATTGAGGAAATTTATAATTTTTATGTAAGTATTGCTTGCATCAATTATATATCCATACATAAAAATCGCATTATTGTTCTCATAAAAATATCTAGCAATTATTCGTAGGCATTAAATAAATATTTTTGCTAGACCTTCGAGTATGAATATGTACAACGAGCTTATAACAATTATTTATCCATGACATATGATCACTAGCATTATCAAAAAAATATTTTGATGGCATATTCTGGAAATTGTGCACTTAATTTGAATAATCTCACAAACTATAGGTTATGAGTTGATAATAAACACACATGTCACCATTTTATCGATACATCTTTCAAAAATTATAAAACATTTGAGTGGTTCATGTAAGGCCCCTAACATGACCCTAATTTAATTTGCATATTTTTAAATGAGAATTTTGTATGAGTAAGGGTCAATGGGGTAAATTATTATGTTAATTGCATGAAAATAAAATTTATGAATAAGGTTTAATATTAATTGAGGGTGCAATTGAAGTAAAAAGTATTATTTTGGGATAAATTTGCAATTACAACATCTTTAGAGGCAAATGTGGATAAATGAATAATTGAGAGGTCAATTTAAGAAAAAGAGTTAGTGGGGAGGTCACTTTATAACATGCAAAAAGGTGCATGGTTTTAATGTGACATGCAAAATCTTGAGGGATTAAAGAGGACATTTACCAAAGCACTATATATATGTGTGTGTGTTAGTGGAATGAAAGAGAAAGTGAGAATTAAAGAGGGAGGTCGGCATTTTGAAGAGAGAAATCCAGAAATTCATCTTCTTCTTCTTTCTTTTATCTCTACTAGATCATCTCAAGAAAATTAGGTGATAATTTTGTTGGTTCATCAAGAGTTTAAGGCATTAAGCTAAGGTAATTATTATGTTAATGAATCCTTCATCATCTTCTTCTCTTTTCTTTTCATTTTGATTGAAGATAATATTAAATAAGTGTTGGAAATTTGAATGATGATGATGTTTGTGAAGGAGAAGAGGAAGGAAGAAAGAACAAAGGGAAAGAGATTGCAAGAAGTTAAAGACATAGAGATTTTGTTGTTGTTTTTGGCTGAGGTATGGGAACTTAGGATTATTCATATTGCATGTGAAATTATCTACTGGAACATGTTGTGGTTGGCTTGAAATCTACAGAAAAGTAAAGAGAACACAAGATAAGAAATGCATGTGAGTCTTAAAAATTCTGGGTTTGAGTTCACTGGACGTAGTTGTACTATTTTTGTAATATCTTGAGTTTGAGAATAGATAATTAGATGATTCCAATTGGGTCTTAAACTATACTTATATACAAGGATTTCATAAGAAGAAATCACACTCAAATTCTGCCTCTAGATATTTTTTTATGATTTATTGAATTTAGGAAAACTTCTAAATTCGGATTCTGGACCAGGTTGGGGAAAAATTGAGATATATGTATGTAAAATTATCATAATGACATGAAATTAATTTCTATGAAAACTAGACTCATAAAGAAACATTTTATATGAAGGAAGTAATGCCTAATTTTATTTCTAGGTTTGTCAAATAATTAGCATGAAATTCGTTGAATCTGTTGGGACTGTTAGGGTACAGATGTTGGTATTTTGGGCATATGTAATAGTAGAGAAGTCAAAATATTATTCTGTAAAATTATGAGTAAACTAGATACCTAGGAGTACGTTTTGGATGAAGAAATGTTGGTCTAAATCTCTCTTGATTTTATGCTATGAATTTTTATAAGTTACAGCCCCCACTGTTTTGGTTCTATGAACAGCCTATAGTGTTTTTCAAATAAATCGAGTTATAGACCAGATATTAAGATTAATTTTGATGCTATGGAAACTAGACACATAGGGAAATAAGATTGTAGAAGTCCATTTTGCCTAAAAATGACATCTTCAATTTCAAATTTGGCTCACAAGTCGAGTCCAGAATGCTGCCCTGTGCAGATTTTTGTGATATTTTATTCTATGACTTTTAATTAATTGAAATAAAAAGTTGTTTATGTGATTGTAAAATAAATTGGATAGAGCATGTAATATGACTATAAATGAAGGATTTATAGGCATATATATACATTCGTATGTGTACATAAATAAATATTAGTGATGAAAATATCTAACTTATACATATAATTAGATTTGTACATGATTGTTATATGCCAAATTGATGTACACATATGTAATCCTATAATATGAAAGTGCACATGAGTTGATGATAAAGGCATATATATAGATAAACATGCTTATAAGAATAAGCCTACTATATGCGAATGTACCTACAGGTATGTATATTTATAATTATGTTTATGAGTGTACGAGCATGTATTTGCCCTATTGGATAGATGATGTTTTAGCATGACTATGAATATGTGAGATGCTGAATGAGAATATGATCAAGTTTATGATATGATTATGTATATGAGTGTATGAGCATGAATAAAGTATTGCCTGCAATAGAGTTCAGATGTGGATAGATAGGCGCCTATAGGGAATTGCAGCTGCCACAGTTGACCTTTTTAGGTCCACAGTATAGTTGATCCTGCTGGATCTTGTACAACTCATTTGGGTTGTTGCTTGACCCTTTTGGGTCCTTGACCGGTCCACCGTATAGTTGGCCCTGATTGGGTCCATAGTTTTGATATCTTCGGATATTTACCGTTGATACTCTCGGGTATCCACCGATCCCGTTATCCACTCTTAGAACCTAAGCAGGCTAAGGAAAAGCATTAATATTTCACAGTTAATTAACGTATGAACTATGCTTCTGATATATGATTTATCTTGTTTAACTGCGGTTCCATAAGCATGAGTTGGTATCTATTTACATTATATACAGATCTCATCATGAATTGTATGTAATCAAGTATGCTATCTTTTACTTTTCTTGACATGTAAATATTATTATTATTCAATTGTTTTATATGTCCTATATTTTTTACGACCATTGTGAGTGGTTGTCTTTCATGTTTAGAATTCCCCACTAAGCTGTATAGCTTAGCATGAGTTATTTTGATCCGTGTAGGTTTTTGGTAGTCAAGGCTTTTGTAAAGGAACTTTTTCTGCATCAGGACAGGCCAACACCAGTCTATAGAAGTGGATATAGGAAACTTTTGATAAATCTTGTTTAGTTCCTTACATGTTTTAATATGTATAAGGGTTGTAATATATGTATATGTAAGTTATATGGAAATGAAGTTTGTAATAAGCTCATAGTGAGAATGCTGGTTTATGCATGCATCTAGAAGCTATAATACTCTATATAAATGTGCTGAAATGCCGAATGCTACACATGAAAGAAAAATGGCTAAAGTATGATGATATAGTATAATTATTAAGATATTGGGATTGCATATGAAGTCAATATGCTTATTAAAATTTAAATGTACAGTAAAGATGTAAGAATCCTGATTAGTATATTAGTTATATGATTATTTGGATAAAATGACATAGATTGTATTATTTATAGTAAAGATGTGGTTTAGGGTGTTTCAATTTGGTATCAGAGCATAGGTTTAGCCTTTTCTGGGCAATGTAAGTATAAGATCTTTTAATATGAGATAGTGTTGTGTTGGCCTAATGCAGAAGTTCCTGTTTTCTTATAGATTAAAGATGGAGAACTCCACTAGGGATACTATAGATGAATCAGCTGAAAGTAATTTACCGGTTAGATCAAATCCTCCTAATCCAATGACTTCCTCTTCGCATCGAAATGAAACTCCTACCGCAGTTCCTGGAGAGACCTTGTTAAAAATTTCTCAGGATATGGCCCAGATTCTGCAAAGAATGACCATGCCCAAGGCTCCAATCTCTGAAATTAGAAAGCATGGGGCACAAGAATTTATGGGCACCAATCTAGAACAATCTGAAGAAGCTGAGTTCTGGTTAGAAAGACTGGAGAGGATATTTGATGAAATAAACTATCCTGCAAATCATAAGGTATCTTGTGCTGTGTCCTTACTTCAAGGCATGGCATATGATTGGTGGAAGTTGATTTTGAGACAACCTCAGTTACCTGATCCACTTACTTGGGAATTCTTTGAGGGGGAGTTCAAAAAAAAATATGTTACTGAGGCTTACAAGGAGGAGAAATTGAAGCAGTTTCTGAGTCTGAGGCAAAAAGCTCTATCTGTGGCTGAATATGAAAAGGAATTTAGCCGATTATGCAAATATGTTCCCAAAGAGATGTTGACAGGAATATTTAAATGCAGGCACTTTGAAGATGGGCTAAATGACCGAATCAAAGAAAAGTTGTTCGGATTCACATCCTTAAATGTGGTAGATTTTAATCAACTGGTCACAACTGCTATGAAAATTGAAAAGTATAAGATAGCTAAAAGAGAGAGGGAGCATAAAAGAAGTGGTTCCAGGGAAGGATCATCTACTGGAAAAAGATTTAGAGGAACTCAAGGAAGTCAGCCTGCAGGATCTATTTTCAGTTCTTCTAATAAAGGAAAGAAATAAGAATCTTTTGCCAAGTTTAAAAATGATAAGGAAGCTTCAGGAAGACAGAGTGGGAGACAAGCACCTGAGTGTTCCCATTGTTCCAGGCATCATTGGGGTAGTTGCAGGAAACTGGCTGGAGAATGCTTTAGATGTGGCGGTACTGATCATTTTATGGCAAATTGTCCTTTGAAGTCGGATCAGGGTTTTAAGCAAAAAAATAGTAGGGGAGCTTCTAATGCACCCCCATCTGGAAGAGGTAGAGGCAGAGGAAGGTTTGGACCAGATCATCATGGATCTCAGTCCCAGAATATGTCAAAAACAGTTGATAGACCTCCTACTCAAATGGTTGCTAGACGAGCTTATGCAATGAAGGCTCGGGAGGAACAGAATGCTCCAGACGTCATAACTGGTACTTTTTCTCTTTATAATTGTAACATACATGCACTTATTGATCCTGGCTCTACTCATTCTTATGTTTGTATTGGGGTTTCGGGTAGAGCTAGTTTTAAAACACAACAGTTAGATTTTGATGTATTTGTAACTAGTCCATTGGGACATAGTACAATTGTTAATAAGGTGTGTAAAGACTGTCCTATAGTAGTTCAAGGGAGAGAGTTTCCAGCAGATTTGATTGTATTGCCTTTTCATAAGTTTGATGTAATTTTGGGAATGGATTGGTTATCCAAGCATCATGCAGTGGTGAATTGTGAAATGAAAACAGTAACCCTCAGGAATGATGAAGGAAAGGAAGTGGTAGTAGAAGGCAATTATTCTAAGCTATCAACTAATGTTATATCAGCAATGCAAGCTAGACGTTGCCTTAGAAAAGGATGTGAAGCATTTTTAGCTTTAGTCCTTGACTCAAAAAGGGATACAGTGGAGCTTGACAAAATACCGATTGTGAAAGAATTTCCAGAAGTATTTCCTGAGGAATTACCTGGTCTTCCCCCAGAAAGAGATGTTGAGTTATCTATTGATCTGTTACCTGGTATAGCCCCGATCTCTAGGGCACCATACAGAATGGCTCCATCTGAATTAAAAGAGTTGAAGGTTCAATTACAGGAATTATTAGACAAAGGTTTCATCAAACCCAGTGTGTCACCTTGGGGTGCTCCGATTTTATTCGTTAAGAAGAAGGATGGGTCTATGAGAATGTGTATCGATTTTAGACAGTTGAACAAAGTGACAGTGAAGAACAAATATCCTTTGCCACGAATAGAGGATTTATTTGATCAGTTAAGTGGTGCTGGTGTGTTTTCAAAGATAGATTTGCGATCAGGATATTATCAGCTCAGAGTTAAAGATGGGGATGTTCCTAAGACTGCATTTAGAACTCGTTATGGGCATTATGAATTTTTAGTCATGCCATTTGGGTTGACTAATGCTCCTGCTGCATTCATGGATCTCATGAATAGGGTATTCAGACCCTACTTGGATCGATTTGTTGTAGTATTTATTGATGACATATTAATTTACTCCAGAAATGAAGCTGAACATGTTGAACATCTGAGAATTGTATTACAAACTTTGAAAGAAAATGAGTTGTATGCCAAATTGAGTAAGTGTGACTTCTGGCTTAAGGAAGTTTCTTTCCTAGGTCATGTTGTATCTGCTGAAGGTGTTAGGGTTGATCCAAATAAAATTGAAGCTATTGTTAATTGGAGACCACCCAGGAATGTGCATGAAATTAGAAGTTTTCTTGGGTTGGCAGGTTATTATCGTCGTTTTGTGAAGGGTTTTTCTGTCATTGCTTCACCCCTCACTAAGCTGTTAAGAAAGAATATTAAGTTTGAATGGTCTGATCATTGTCAGGCAAGCTTTGAAAGGTTGAAGAAAATGTTGACTGAAGCTCCAGCGTTGACTCAACCTGTGGCAGGGAAAGAGTATGCAATGTACAGTGATGCATCTAAGGTTGGTTTGGGTTGTGTATTGATGCAAGATGGTAAAGTTGTAGCTTATGCATCTAGACATTTGAAATCACATGAACAGAACTGCCCGACTCATGATTTAGAACTGGCAGCTGTGGTATTTGCTTTAAAGATTTGGCGACATTACTTGTATGGGGAAAAATGCAGGATTTATACTGATCATAAAAGCCTCAAGTACTTGCTTACTCAAAAAGAACTTAATTTGAGGCAGAGGAGATGGTTGGAACTATTCAAAGATTATGATTGTATAGTTGACTACCACCCAGGAAAAGCAAATGTGGTTGCTGATGCCTTGAGTCATAAGTCAATGGCAGTATTGATGTTAAAACAGTGCAGATGGAAATTTGCTTCTGATGGTGCTTTACTAGCACAGCTTAAAGTTAAGCCTATAGTTAGGCAGACAATGATTGATGCTCAGAAGGATGATGTAAAGTTACAACCGATTGTTAAAGCAGTTTGTGAAGGTAATCAATCTAGTTTTTCAGTGAAAGAAGATGGTGGTGTATACTACCATAACAGGTTGTGTATTCCTGATGACAAAGAAGTGAAAAGAATATTGTTGCATGAAGCACATAATACTGCATTTACTATGCATCCAGGTGGGAACAAGATGTATCAAGAGTTGAAACAGTTTTACTGGTGGCCTGGCATGAAGAAGGATATTGTTGATTATATTTCTAAATGTCTAACATGTCAGCAAGTGAAAGCAGAACATCAGTTTCCTTCAGGTCTTCTGAATCCCATTCCAATTCCACAGTGGAAGTGGGAAGACATTACCATGGATTTTGTTACCAGTTTGCCTCTTTCTCAAAGGAAATATGATGCTGTTTGGGTAATAGTGGATAAGTTAACAAAAGTAGCTCACTTTTTACCGGTTCGAACAGATTATTCCATGGATAGGCTTGCAGAATTGTATGTGAATGAGATTGTACGGTTATATGGTATACCTGTGTCTATAATTTTGGATCGAGATCCAAGGTTTACATCAAGATTTTGGCAGAGTTTACAGCAAGCTTTGGGAACACAGCTCAAGTATAGTACAGCTTTTTATCCTCAAACGGATGGGCAATCCGAAAAGGTTATTCAGATTCTTGAAGATATGATGAGGGGATGTGCTTTGGAGTTTTCTGGAAGTTGGGATAAATATGTAGCCTTAATGAAATTTGCTTATAATAACAGCTATCGGAAGAGTATTCAAATGGCACCATATGAGGCTTTATATGGCAGAAAATGTAGAACTCCAGTCTGCCGGACTGAGTTGACCGAATGTAAGTTAATTGGTCCTGACCTTGTTAGAGATACAGAAGAAAAGGTTCAAGTTATCAAGCAGAGGCTGAAAGAAGCGAGTGACAGGCAGAAATCATATGCTGACCTTAAAAGAAGGGATATCGAGTACCAGGTGGGTGACAAAGTATTTTTGAATGTATCTCCTTGGAGAAAAGTGCTTAGATTTGGAAAAAAGGGAAAACTCAGTCCGAGATTCATTGGTCCGTATGAAATTCTTCAAAGAGTCGGACCAGTGGCTTACAGGTTGGCTCTTCCTATGGAATTGGCCAAGCTTCATGACGTGTTTCATGTATCTATGCTTCGCAGATATCACTCGGATGAATCTCACAAGTTACAAGTTCAAGATATTCAGTTATAGCCGGATTTCACTTATGATGAGGAACCGAAGGAAATCCTGGCTAGGGAGATCAGGCAATTGAGAAACAAGCAGATCCCTTTGGTTAAAGTACTCTGGCAACATCATGGTGTAAAAGAAGTAACTTGGGAACCAGAGGTAGCTATGAGAAAGCAATATCCTCAATTGTTTGAATAAGGTATGAATTTCGAAGACAAAATTCTTTAAGGGGGAGAGAATTGTAAGGCCCCTAACTTGACCCTAATTTAATTTGCATATTTTTAAATGAGAATTTTGTATGAGTAAGGGTCAATGGGGTAAATTATTATGTTAATTGCATGGAAATAAAATTTATGAATAAGGTTTAATATTAATTGAGGGTGCAATTGAAGTAAAAAGTATTATTTTGGGGTAAATTTGCAATTACAGCATCTTTAGAGGCAAATGTGGATAAATGAATAATTGAGAGGTCAATTTAAGAAAAAGAGTTAGTGGGAAGGTCACTTTATAACATGCAAAAAGGTGCATGGTTTTAATGTGACATGCAAAATCTTGAGGGATTAAAGAGGACATTTACCAAAGCACTATATATATGTGTGTGTGTTAGTGGAATGAAAGAGAAAGTGAGAATTAAAGAGGGAGGTCGGCATTTTGAAGAGAGAAATCCAGAAATTCATCTTCTTCTTCTTTCTTTTATCTCTACTAGATCATCTCAAGAAAATTAGGTGATAATTTTGTTGGTTCATCAAGAGTTTAAGGCATTAAGCTAAGGTAATTATTATGTTAATGAATCCTTCATCATCTTCTTCTCTTTTCTTTTCATTTTGATTGAAGATAATATTAAATAAGTGTTGGAAATTTGAATGATGATGATGTTTGTGAAGGAGAAGAGGAAGGAAGAAAGAACAAAGGGAAAGAGATTGCAAGAAGTTAAAGACATAGAGATTTTGTTGTTGTTTTTGGCTAAGGTATGGGAACTTAGGATTATTCATATTGCATGTGAAATTATCTACTGGAACATGTTGTGGTTGGCTTGAAATCTAGAGAAAAGTAAAGAGAACACAAGATAAGAAATGCATGTGAGTCTTAAAAAATCTGGGTTTGAGTTCACTGGACCTAGTTGTACTATTTTGGTAATATCTTGAGTTTGAGAATAGATAATTAGATGATTCCAATTGGGTCTTAAACTATACTTATATACAAGGATTTCATAAGAATAAACCACACTCACATTCTGCCTCTAGATATTTTTTTATGATTTATTGAATTTAGGAAAACTTCTAAATTCGGATTCTGGACCAGGTTGGGGAAAAATTGAGATATCTGTATGTAAAATGATCATAATGACATGAAATTAATTTCTATGAAAACTAGACTCATAAAGACACATTTTATATGAAGGAAGTAATGCCTAATTTTATTTCTAGGTTTGTCAAATAATTAGCATGAAATTCGTTGAATCTGTTGGGACTGTTAGGGTACTGATGTTGGTATTTTGGGCATAAGTAATAGTAGAGAAGTCAAAATATTATTCTGTAAAATTATGAGTAAACTAGATACCTAGGAGTACGTTTTTTATGAAGAAATTTTGGTCTAAATCTCTCTTGATTTTATGCTATGAATTTTTATAAGTGACAGCCCCCACTGTTTTGGTTCTATGAACAGCCTATAGTGTTTTTCAAATAAATCGAGTTATAGACAAGATATTAAGATTAATTTTGATGCTCTGGAAACTAGACACATAGGGGAATAAGATTGTAGAAGTCCATTTTTCCTAAAAATGACATCTTCAATTTCAAATTTGGCTCACAAGTCGAGTCCAGAATGCTGCCCTGTGCAGATTTTTGTGATATTTTATTCTTTGACTTTTAATTAATTGAAATAAAAAGTTGTTTATGTGATTGTAAAATAAATTGGATAGAGCATGTAATATGACTATAAATGAAGGATTTATAGGCGTATATATATATTCGTATGTGTACATAAATAAATATTAGTGATGAAAATATCTAACTTATACATATAATTAGATTTGTACATGATTGTTATATGCCAAATTGATGTACACATATGTAATCCTATAATATGAAAGTGCACATGAGTTGAATGATGATAAAGGCAGATATATAGATAAACATGCTTATAAGAATAAGCCTACTATATGCGAATGTACCTACAGGTATGTATATTTATAATTATGTTTACGAGTGTACGAGCATGTATTTGCCCTATGAGATAGATGATGTTTTAGCATGACTATGAATATGTGAGATGCTGAATGAGAATATGATCAAGTTTATGATATGATTATGTATATGAGTGTATGAGCATGAATAAAGTATTGCCTGCAATAGAGTTCAGATGCGGATAGATAGGCGCCTATAGGGAATTGCAGCTGCCACAGTCGACCTTTTTAGGTCCACAGTATAGTTGATCTTGCTGGATCTTGTACAACTCATTTGGGTTGTTGCTTGACCCTTTTGGGTCCTTGACCTGTCCACCGTATAGTTGGCCCTGATTGGGTCCATAGTTTTGATATCTTCGGATATTTACCGTTGATACTCTCGGGTATCCACCGATCCCGTTATCCACTCTTAGAACCTAAGCAGGCTAAGGAAAAGCATTAATATTTTACAGTTAATTACCATATGAACTATGCTTCTGATATATGATTTATCTTGTTTAACTGTGGTTCCATAAGCATGAGTTGGTATCTATTTACATTATATACAGATCTCATCATGAATTGTATGTAATCAAGTATGCTATCTTTTACTTTTTCTTGACATGTAAATATTATTATTATTCAATTGTTTTATATGTCCTATATTTTTGACGACCATTGTGAGTGGTTGTCTTTCATGTTTAGAATTCCCCACTAAACTGTATAGCTTAGCACGGGTTATTTTGATCCGTGTAGGTTTTTGGTAGTCAAGGCTTTTGTAAAGGAACTTTTTCTGCATCAGGACAGGCCAACACCAGTCTATAGAAGTGGATGTAGGAAACTTTTGATAAATCTTGTTTAGTTCCTTACATGTTTTAATATGTATAAGGGTTGTAATATATGTATATGTAAGTTATATGGAAATGAAGTTTGTAATAAGCTCATAGTGAGAATGCTGGTTTATGCATGCATCTAGAAGCTATAATACTCTATATAAATGTGCTGAAATGCCGAATGCTACACATGAAAGAAAAATGGCTAAATTATGATGATATAGTATAATTATTAAGATATTGGGATTGCATATTAAGTCAATATGCTTATTCAAATTTAAATGTACAGTAAAGATGTAAGAATCCTGATTAGTATATTAGTTATATGATTATTTGGATAAAATGACGTAGATTGTATTATTTATAGTAAAGATGTGGTTTAGGGTGTTTCAGTTCACATGGTGGATAGTGGGCCCACATATATTATTTTTATTCATTCCAGAATGAAGGAAATTTAGTCCCTTTATTAGCTAGTGATATTTTAGTAATATTTCTTGAAAACAAGTAGATTATGAGAATTTCTTAAATTGAACTAAAAGAAACTTCTGGTTCTTTAATTGTATGTATGAATTCTCAATAATTTATGTATTATAATTAATTCGGACTAGTCAAATCAATCATGCCAAATAATCAATTATTAATTAGTAAACTTTAAGTTTACTATTTTTATTATATCAATATTTATATCAATTGATAAACATCAAATTTTTTAATATTAATATCAAACAGTTAGTAAATTTCAGGTTTACTAATATTTGTGACAGTCAATAAATTACATATTTATTAGTATTTGTATCAATTTTCAAGTTTATGATAATAAATAAATTTCAAGTTTACTGATATTAGTATTAATTAATCAATAAACTTCTGGTTGATTGATATTTAAATAATTAGTCAACTGCAGGTTATAATATTTGTATAACAGTTAGTAAACTTTATGTTTACTAATATTTGTATTGAAATAAATTCAAATCATCTTTAGAAAAAATATATTACTTATCTTATATAATGTGGATCTCGAATATTTCTTTATCACTGTCAAAATGATATTCATTTTATAATGTTATGTAATTAAAATTAAATTATTCAATTTGATTGGTTCTAAATTTATTGAAAAAGAAAAATAAATTAAAAAAATAAATTAAATTACATTGAAATTCTAAAAGTGATAAATAAATAAAATTTAAATTTTACTCAAAAGTGATAGATAAAAAAGAACGGATGGAGTATAAATTAAATTTTACTTAAAGTTTTGTGAATAAAGAATAAATTAAATTCCACTTAAAGTTTTGTGAATAAAGAAGTAGTAATTGCTATCTAATTAATTGATTGTATGGTGACTCATCAAATGGATAACAATTTATATAGTGTAATTATGAATACTAGAGAAAAGTTAGGTGGCAAATAAATATCCAATGTGTTTCTTTCCAAATCATAGTATAACTTGATTAATTATCTTTTCTTAATTAATTCTTATCCTTATAACTATCCAAATTTAAAATTAATATTTGTTCTGTCCACAAGGATTTCCACCATATGAGTCACTATGCTTATGTAAAAACCACTAGCTATAAATTTGGTAAAATAAAAATGCCCACTCCGCCTCTAATTAAAAAGAAGCACACAAATAATTCTCAAATAAATTGCGCAAAAAAAAAAAGAATTAAGTGAGAATTCTGGTTTTTATTTCACATATATTTTCTGTACACAAGAATAATAATGTGATCTACGTATATGTGGCAAATGAAATGGATTGAGCGGATTTAATTTGGGGAACAAATAAAAAATAGATACGTCATAAATAAATTAATATCCAAAATAATTAAAAAAATTTGGATCAACTTATAAGTTTGCTACGTGTTGATCCAAATGAGTTGTATTGAAAGAAAATATGCTTTAGACATTGTATATTTTAGAGTATTAATTAGCACTAATTAGGGGATTTTTGAAGTGTGATGGTGGTTTATATATATAACTTTTAACTGCAAGTCTTAAATGTTATTATTAATTTTTTTTTTGGGTAAAGCAAGTCTTAACTCATTTATAACTTGTCCATTTATAGCCCAACTCAAATTCGTTTATTTGCCACCTCTATAATTATTACAATATTTTAGTTATTATATTTATTTTATCAAATTATTTCAAGTTATTTTTTGTACTTAGTCTATTGTGTGATGTGGTTATCGTTTTTCTGAGTCAATGTACTCAAACTCTGTTTGCTTTTTTTTTTTTTTGGTGTTGCAGATTCTTAGTTACTTTTAGGAGTGACCATTCAATTACTTTGGTGTATATAAAAACCGGCCAAATCGAACATATTGAAAAATAAATCAATTAAAATTGTTTTGATCGGTTTGATTCAGTTTATTTGGTTTTAAGCATTCGAACTTTTAATTTTTTATACTATTAAATACATTTTAAATAAAAAAATTTAATAACTATTAAATGATAAAATCCAAAACACCATAATTTGAATATTAAAAATTATAATGAAGTAATTATATTGTATATTATAATTACAACTAACTAATTATAATTAACTCATTAATTAATGCATGTAAAAAAAGTTAAAAATATTAAATATGTATTGTGTATAATTATAGTTATAATTATATAAATATATAATTAATTTGATAATTGAATTATAATGATTGGTTTATTTTTTTGGCATAAAAAGAATTTCATTAAAAAAAATGAGCTTGTAAAGGTGGAAAAAAAGGCAAAAGAAACGCATGTCTTAAATTAAAAGATCAAATACAGAATCAGGAGCATGGACAAGTAAGTGAGAGCATTGGTTTGCATATGTGACGCCCCAAAACTTGAGTCAGCTGAGAATATCTTTTAATTTGTGAATAGTATTGAAGGAGTTAGGGATATGTCCATGACTCACGAGATGAGAAATTAACCCCAATATATATGTGATAATATCATAACAGTAAATAATATTAATATGCAATTAGTTCCTTATTTGGATTCCTCTTAATTAGAAATTTGTCAAAATTAGGAGGATATTAATATGGATCGTTACCTAATTTAAATTAGGTAACTGGCATATTCATTACTGATATTATTTCCTATATTTAGTTTCAGTAACTGCCAAATTTAATTTTCTCTTATTAAGGAAAATTTAATTACCTTAATGAGAGCCCTATAAATAGGGCTACGAATTCTATTCTTGGCAAGCAAGAAAATAATTTCATATCGAAACTTTGTCAAAATTCTTCCACACATTTTCTTCCTATTCACTGGGGTTTTTAGTTCGTGAATTCAAGTTCTCATCCCGAGACACAACGAGACGTGGGTGAAAACGATACCGATGATGCAAAAAAAGGACGATCTCGGTAATTGTGATTCTACACTATGAGAGGTATTTATGATTATATCTTGTGATATTTTTATGGCTAATTTTCTTTCATTGGTATCGGAGCCATATTTTTGCATTTCGGCATGATTTATATGTAGATCTGTATTTTTGTGAAAATTTAGACATATTGATAGGCTAATTAATATACATACAGATATGTTCTGTATGTGTTTTTTTTTTAATTCTAGTCTAGAAATTTTTTTGTGATTTTTTGGACACCAAAATTAAATAATAATTTAAAAGTCCATAATAAATATTTCTAGTGGAATTTTTTTTTTTATTTTGACCATACCATTGGACTCATAGACCCTAAAAACACCCCTAGAAAAAATTCGAGAGCTTGAAGCCATCGGGAAGGCGGCACATGGCTTGCACGCGCCACCTCTCTGTTGGGCATGTGCTAGAGGGCGCGTCTCTAGCACGTGCATTGCCACGCACGCTCAGTGAGATGTCACTCATCCACGTAGCCTAGTGGGGGGGACTGACACGTGGCGTTATGGTGAAGTCCCACATGTCAGCTGACATGGCAATGGGGGGAGGGGGCACTTGGTCCATTTGGCACCACGTGGACTAACCAAAAGTCGCCACATGTCACCACATGGCAGCCTGTAGGGTTGACACATGGCAAGGGGCTACTACGTGGCTTGACATGGCATGCCACTTGGCATCCACGTGGTAGATTGTGATGCAGCCACATGGCATGTGGGTCTCGACATGCGGCTTGGTGAGTCATGCCATGTGTCGACACATGGAACAGTGACCAGTTGCCATGTGGCTATTTGCGATCATGCCATGTGTCCAGTTTGTTAGTCTAGTATGTCCACGTGGACCAATGAGTGGTTGCCATGTGTCACATAGTCTCGCCATGTGGCCGCACGTGACCCAATAGGGTCACGCCACATGGCAAAAATGCTTTACTAGCATGTGGTTCATCTGTTGCTCATGAGGGCCACTCTCACCGGCATATGAGGGGTCCTCCAGCCACCATTTTTTACCCATTTTTTTAAATTTTAATTTTCTTATTTTTTTTATTTTTTGGTGATTTTTAAAAAAACTTTTGAGTTACAGAATTATTTTTTATTAATTATTTTTGTTTGAATATTTGTGAAAATTTAAGAAAATTGTGTTTTTTCTGCCTTCTTTAATTTTCAAATATGTTTGAAAATTAATTATGTGGATTTTGTCCTTATATTTGATTGAAATGAGTTTCAATCAATTTTTATTTGTACATGAGTGTATTAACAATTTTTTTTAAACTGTTATGTGTAACAGATATGACAATGATAAGGACACCTATGGTTTCACACACTCCTCAAAGATTTACTCTGTCCAATGCACGAGTGTGTGAGATCCATAGCATGAGGTTTCACAAGAAGGCAAGGAGTTATGATATTTATGCTATTGTGCATCATATAGTCAAAATACATAGAAAGATGCAAGACTGTATTTGGGTTAGTGGCCTAAATAGGGGGTAGAATCATAAGTTACTTTATGATGTGATGTGTGAATCTTTTAGCTGCCATGTGGAACTCTAAAACTTATTTGTTGAGTGTTGGCAAGAAAATTATAAGGATTCCATAATTAAGTTTTTATATAAAGTATCAAAACGAGGAGTGTACAAGAGCAACACTCTATCTGAGATGGTGCTCAGAAGTGGGCATATATTGAATCGCCTATGGTTAACTAATACACACACGGAGTACCCTTATAGTTAATGCGTATGGTCAGGATGATAGTTTCAGTGACTAGGATGATGTTGGGTCCATCGGGATCCTGATTATTTTATGACATAAGTGTCATAATACTATTTTATTTTTTACGGACTTTTATGTTAGGAATTTTGTTTCCTAATTTTGTTTTTAAGATGAGACATTTGTGTCTTCTTTTGGATTTATTGGACTTTATAATAAATGTGTTTATTTTGATTTTGGATATTATGGTGGCTTATAATTTTTATGATGAATGTGTTTATTTTAATATTATTTACCATGCAATGTTTTATAAGTAGAATAGTTGCTTGATTATTAAATTAAAGCTTAATTATCTTATATACTTAATATCCTCGATTAAGTTAGAGAGCTTAATTTCCAATAAATCAAATTTACTATGCATAAATTTTAATATGTAAGGTTAGACATTAGGCCTTAGAGGCTAATTAGATACTAATTGTATCTTTTTTTATTTTAAGCCTAATATATAACTTTAGTAGATTCTAATTTTAGATGCACAGTAAATAGCATGTATTGCCATATTCTTCTTAATAAGTGCAACATATTTTTTTTTAATTTTTAATCAGAGGATCTAAATGGCTTCCAAATCAATAGTCGTTGAATTGAACAAAGATATGAAATTGAATGGCGAAAACTATGAAATCTGGAGTATGAAAATCCAGTATGTATTTGAGGAGCAAGAGGCTCTGGAAACCTTAAGTTCAGTAATAATTAAACATGAGGATGGGACTTCTACTCAGCATAGGCAGGATCAAACAGGTTATGTAGCATGGAAAAAGAAGAACTCTATTGCTCGTATCATCCTCCTAAGTGTAATGAAAGATGATGTCGCCATGCAATTCCGCTTATATCAAAATGCAATAGATCTATGGGTCGCATTACAGGAGAAGTTTGGAGGAGTGTCTTTAACTAGACTCCAATCTTTAACAATCAAATTTGATACATATCAGAAGAGGCCTGATTATTCAATGCGAAAAAATCTCCGAGAGATAGAGAATATGATTTGTTAGTTTGGTGATGCAGGTCATAAGTTGACTGACAAGCAACAGGTTCAGGTTGGCATCCGATCTTTACCAAAGAGTTGGAAGCACATGAAAATGCAACTGACTCACATGGATAGTATTAAGACATTTAAGGATGTCGCTAGACATTTGGACTTGGAAGAAGACCATTTAGCATCGATCAAGGTCAATGCCAAAGTGCATATAGCACACTCCTACTCTGGTAAGAAAAGGTCAAACCAGAACAAAAAGAGGACCTTTTATGGAAAAGGCAAAGAAAGGGCTCAAGAGCCTAAAAAGCAGAATGGAAAGGGGTCCAAAGGCAAAAAGAAAGTGAACATTTCGAAGGTGAAGTATTTCAACTGTCAGCAGAAGGGACACTATGCAAAAGATTGCATTGTGCCCAAACAAGTACACTATTCTAACTTAAGAGTGAGTGAAATTTGTGTATCAAGTTCTGTATTTTTAACTGAACTTCATCCTTTGTGGATGGTTGATTTAGGAGCAATGGACCATGTGACTAGGTATTAAGATGCCTTTATTGAGTTTTGACAAGTAACTACTGAAGCAAAGTGGATTTATGTAGGCAACAATGCAAGAGTAGCAGTCCTAGGAATTGACACATGCAGACTAGTCTTGCGTGAAGGCCGAACCCTACTCCTACATAATGTGCTTTATGCTCCTGACTTTCATAGAAACTTAGTTTCTATTTTAATTTTAATGAAACTTGCGTTTGTTCTGCATTTTAAGGATGATAAGTTTGACCTATTTTTGGATGACATTTTTTTATGGTTTTGGTTTTATTTAAGACAATTTTATAATTATGGATATTGATCTTGATTATTCTAATAAAGCTAGTTTTTCTTTAATATCTTCTTCTTCTTCTTCTTCTTTAAATATGTATGAGGATAATGTAAAATTATGGCATGCTAGATTGAACCATATCAGGCAAGACCGAATGTGTCGATTAGCTAAGGTAGGCTTGTTAGGTGATTCAAATGAGATTGAATTGCCTACATGTGAGCATTGCTTGCAAGGAAAACTTTTTAGAAAACCATTCGAAAAAGGAGCCTGATCCTCAATTCCTTTGCAATTAATTCAATCAGATGTCTGTGGTCTAATGAATGTTAGTGTAATGCCCTGATTTCAAGTTAAGCGGAGACATTTTTCTAATTCGTGAACAATATTTTGATTTAGGCAAACTAAGGTATATTTATCAAGTACTTACCATTTGAATTATTTACGTTTTAATTAAAATACATTTATTAAGCTAATAATTATACTAATAAACATAAATAAGAAATAATTGTGTATAAGTATATAACAAAATGAATACTTGTATTATGGGATAATAATAATAATAATAATAATAATAATAATAATAATAACAATAATAATAATAATACAAAAAGATCCTAAATTTCTAAACAATTCTAAAAGTTCCTAGTTAAATCATATTAGATACATAATTGTTAAAAAAATGAAAATGAACGAAAAAAATCGGGATGGAGCTTCAAAAACAGAGGGAGAGACAGTGAGAGAGAATTCGATCAACACCACATTGTCGCTAGCCTCCTCCACCTTTCCTCCACCATTTGTCCTGTCAGCCCAATCATTGCTCTCTTTGCTTACATTATAGGTGGAAATCTCCTTCCAATCAATAACTTTTCTTTGAGATTTCTATCACCTCCGGCATTGAACGGCGACAAAGACGCTACTGGTATATTCCTGGTGGTTCGGTGTTCCTTCCTATACCCACCGATCACCCCTAATTGTCGGCAACACAGATCGAAGAATGGAGGAGAAGACGATTCAAGTTGGATTTTCAACCATTTGGACGGTACCTGAGCATGGGAACTCCGGTAGCAAGACCCTGGGACCTTGATCTCCATCATGGTGGCAGCAAGTCATCACCGACGAAGCTTCAGTGATACTCCAGCGAGTTTAGGGGCAGACAAAATGATGAAAAAAATACAGAAATCAGAAGAAATAGGTATGTGACTACCAAATTTATTTCCAAGAGTTTATTTAAATTAATCCGAATTTAGTTAAAATCATTTAATCTTGTAGATATTCAAAGGTCTATTGATATGTATTATTTGGTGAAATTCTTTTTAGTTGGATAAGCCTTGCTACTTGAAATTTAATTTTAATCTAAATGCTTTTGTTAATAATCACCGTTTACTATAAAAAGGAGTTTCATTGATATACCATGTTGGCCACTTTAATGTTATGAAGTGCTGGTTGTATGAAATAGTTTTTATTGCAAGCTATTTGTTGTGTAGATATTCTTGAATTATGTTTAATTAGTCTATAGAAAGTGCATTATATGTTATTCCTATTTATGTATATATAGATGTTTGCCTATGGTTGAACTAATTAAGTGTTAATTGTTTGATAAGGAATACGATATTGCCTGGATGAATTGATAACATTTTATTGCTAATGTTAATTGGGTCATAAAAGAATACAGTTAGAAACTACAAATGTGAGTTATGTTATAGCATTGAACACATATATGCAAGAATTATTAAGTATCAAGCTTATATGGGAACGGTTTACGGTATAATGAAATTGATATATTATGCTAAGAACAATTAATGGTATAAAATAAAAAGGATACTGAAATATTTGAATGACCTTAGTGTTGAGTGGGTAACCAGGACCTTAGGATAGTATGGCTAGCCATAGGGCCACTTACCCCACGGATTTTTGATTCTGTTACTGTTTCTGATATGGGTATTGTAACTGTATAGGATTGATATGATGGGACTGATAAATAGCCGGCACATTTTGATATGATACTGGAGTAAAACATCATACCTTAGCGGTATGGTCCCTCCAACTTATGGGATATTCTATTTCGTTTATCCAGTCTAGTGGTGGATTACTGTTGATAACTAGGGGCAAAATCATAAATAATTTACGTAAATAGAGTTAAAAGGATAATTAAAGTATTAGCAATGTTATAAATACGAGTAAAAATAACCTATGAAATATTTAATAAAACATAATGTACTCATTATTTGAATGCTGTAATTAGAACTTAGGTATTGATATGACATTATGAATTGATTCTGAATGTAATGGCTTACTCAAATATTTAATAATATGAGGAATAGAAACATATATATAGGTGTGGGCGAGAGTAAGTTAAAGAAAACTTGTTCAATTATGTCTGATAATTTGATACAATTAAACTATGAAATGTTATCAGAAATAGTAATATATGTGATTCGCAAAACCATATGTATGAGATTATGTATGTTATGATGTTTATATTGAGTATAAGTAGTTGTTGAAGCATGATATACGTGCACATATGTTGATACCAAATATTATAGAATAACTTATAGACTGAGATAAACATAATTAGATACTATGGTAAAACTATGTCTTATTGATTATAAAAGTAGGTAATAATTAACATGTGGGTAAGAAATTGAAAATGAAGTCTTATTCTTATAACTGCTCAGTGATTGTTTGCATCATAATCAAGAACTTAAAATCCCTATGTGTATTCTGAACTAGTAAATATATATGAAATTGATAAATTTACCTGATAAATTGGTAAGTGTGTTAAAAAATATTAATACATATATATATATATATATATATATATATATATATATATATATATATATATATATATCCATTGAGAAATAAAATTGGTAGTCACCGCTAGCTTTTAGCTTAGCACATGATTTTTCTTTTTCGCACGTAGATTGATTTGATATTCAGTATTCTCAACGCAAAGGAAGGAAACCTTCATAGGTTGTTGCAGCTAGAATGGTGAAGAATCAAAGATACAGATAAAATTATTTGTTATTTTTATACTTTGAAACTTTGGCATGTACACAGGTGTTAAGATTGTATAATTTAAGTGTAATTTATAAGTTTCTAGTTGAGATTTAATATTGTGATATTAGCGTAGACATGTGATAATATTTTGTGTAAACTATTGAGAATAAAATATCTGAGTATTGAACTAGTAATATCATAACAGGTAGATTAGCTTAATTATTATTGAGGAGGATGAAAAAATTTTGTGTAGGAGTTTGATTGAGGCTGTGGATCTTGATGATTGAGTTTTAGAAGTGTTGTGTTGTATTTTGGTTTACAGGAGGCTGTGAATATTTAGGGGAGATTCTGTCGAAATTTTTAGTAAAATTTAGAGTAAGAAATTAGAAATTGATAATTAAAGCATAAAATTTATCTTGATTTAGTGATATTCAGAGCAAGACCGATTTGTAACATCCGTATCCGGTTTGTTTACCAGACCGGGTATAGGGTGTTACAGTTAGGGCAAGACATGGGGCCTATTATTTCATCACTTTTATAGATGACTATACTAGGTATGGTCATGTCTTTTTGATTTCTCATAAGTCTAAAGCATTGAGTTGCTGTAAAACTTTTATGAATCTTGTTAAGAATCAATTGGACAAGAAAATTTAAAGTTTTAAGAACTGATCGTGGTCGATAATATCTTTCTGATGAATTTACACTACAAGAAAAATGCAATTTAGCAATGAAAAATTAGCAACGGAAATTGATATTTTCCGTTGCTAATAAAAAATAGCAACAGAAATTTCCGTTGCTAATTTGGCGGTTGCTATTTTTTAGCAATGGAATTTCATTTTTGTTGCTAAATTTAGCAACGAAAAATAAATTCTGTTGCTAAATTCAACCAACTTATTTTCGGTGAATTGGTAATTTTTAGCAACGGAATTTTAAATTCCGAAAAATGAAATTCTGTTGCTAATTTTAGCAACCAAAAGTCAATTTTCTTTTTTTTATAATCATATTATATATATAGATCCAATATTGTATTCTAGGTTCGAGTTCTAATCGAACTCATTATAATCAAATTAAAACATGCCATACTTACTAGATGGTGCTCAAGATAATATATTAAATATTACATCATTAATTGATGGATTGAAAATAATGTATATTAATCACTAAACACTTTTCTTTGTTGATAGATACACATCTCTTAATTCACCCTTGAGTTCAATGAACATAATGAATTCTGATAATGTAAAAGAACATAAGGTGCAAACCAAAGTGAACATAACAATCACATTTGGATAGGGATAAAAAACAAGTTCAAGAGAATCATCTGTCTCATTAAAGACCATAAACAAGCAATGCACCAACTGCACCAATGCCAGGCACCGGGCAGACAATAATTCTGATCGGAGGCAACCCACCACCATTTGCTTTTCTGATAATGACATCATATTTAGCAAACCTCTTCTTTGGTGCTTTACATTGTAGGCATTCATATGTATCCGGCTGCACAAACAGCTAGCTATTTTAGTGTATTTATTAGATAGCTAGCTGGTTGTTCTACATATAATTCAATAGATTATGGATAAAATCAACAATTTCCAACAATTTATCATCAGAAATATAGATAATAAAAATCCTAAATTAAATTATAATTTGAGAAGAAATGAAGAAATCTAACATAAAGCCTAAATGGATTATTTTTTATGGTACTGACTATTTTGGTCATAACTTTTGCTACAAGTGTCAGATTTCTTATTATAATATGTTTTGGAAAAGCTCATTTCAAGACGGTCATTTGTTATGAAGCAAAGCTCTTGTAATGGCATCTTTCGGGCTTAAAAAATGACATTTAGGTTGCCATTTTTTATTTTAAAATTTTTAGGGTTTTTCAGGAACATTTGATCTTTTTTTTTTGTTTTCACTCATATAAATTATTTTCTTTGCCTAAATTATTAAATTATATCTTAATCACATAATTTAATAATAAATTTAAATATAATTATTTATTATTTTTAATTAAATCTATGGAAAATTTTAACCACGATCTTTTATATATCAAAACTATGGACAAGTACTATAATTACCTATTTTAATTATAATAATATTCAAATCGTGTATAACTTATAAAGAATTAGAACCTTCTGAAAATTGGCATGAGGTTCTCAGAATCCCAATTGGTGATAAAGATGAATGCCACAGATAAGCCCCCACAGTTGAAAATGAAGTCCTGCACATTGGAAAGGGAGTTTTAAATTTGATGGAAAAGAGATCAAGAAATAAAAATCATAAATAAGAGAAGGATATAAATATTTTACCCTCACTCTTAGAAGTTTTAAATCTAATCACAAAAATTAGAAATTTACAGGAACCTTGTATAATTACAAATCCAACTAGTTGAATACAAAAACATGATAGGGATTTGAAATTCTTGTGTACCAAACAATGTAATAATTGGTCATTACCATCCATTGAACAAACTAGAACTGGCCTTAGCCTGAATAAATTCTATAACCAAAGCAAGAAACTAAAGCAGAAAGTTCCAATTTAATCAAACCAACAAATGGACGATAATTACCATAGACAAATTAAACTGAACTTCAACTCTCACAAAACAATGATTATCAGAGAACCCAATTACTTAATTGTAGCAACTAAATGTAAGTTAAACGATATACAAACATTTTTTAAAAGTAGTTATGTACTGAGCAATTAAAAATAAAATTGCCGAAGCTTGAATAAATAAAATCTCCTTTGTTCTCCACCAGTTTTTCAAAAACCAAACAAGGTACTGTCATCAAGAAGAAACAATATATACTACAAGATCTTATAGTTGCAACATTAATTACAGTAAAAACTAGATAAATCGCAAAATATAACTTTGATTGAAAGGTGGAAAACAAATTAAATTTACAATACAAAAATAAAAGAGCAGATAGAAAATCTAACCCCATTTTGGTCGAGAGAGAGACCGCAGCTGCGAACCAAGTGATAGAGAGATTAATATGTAGAAAAGGAAGGGAAGGGGTTGATAGTATATAGTTAGATCAGTTTGATTCCGTGTTGCCGAAAGTAGTGAATCTATTTGTACTGTATTTACTGATTTGTGCCACTGTGGTTTCGTGGCATTAATCGAACCCTACAGCTGTAATAGCCTTATTATTTCTTCAACATCTCAAGAGCTAAGCCCTGTTTCGACTCCGAGTAACATTAACGAAATCTCCATGTGAGAACAAGAAATAAAGAACAGTTGAATCATAATTCAAAAGTTAACAAAAATAATGAAAGTGAATTAATTTCAGTAATCAAAAAAGGAAAGAAACAAAACAGAGAAAAGGATACCTATATTAGAAGGAGTATAAGCCTAGTCGAACTAGTTTTCTCATCTTTCTTGCCTTAATTTTCATAGCTACCAAACAAAAATAAAGGTAACTCGAAAGTGCAGGAACCTTAAGATAACTTCTTTCTAATACGCTCAAATGAATTTCATTTCCTTCTACTCTTCAAAAATTTCTCAGGAAACAAACAGACTACAAGTGAGATCAAAGCTAAACAAGTTATAGAGAATTTGGTAAGTAGAGAGTGAAAAGGTACCTATATTTGTGAAAATTGATGGATTTTGAACCAACGGATCTCTGTGGATTGATTTGAAATTCTCCATAGTTGAGCTCCAAAAAACAGAGAAAACAAAATAGAATGAGGAGGAGAGAAGAATAGAAATAAATGAAATAGGGTTTTTTCCTATATATATTATTTTTTAGCAACGAAATTTAATTCTGTTACTATTATAACAACGATTTCAAATTTAGCAATGGAAAATAGATTCCGTTGCTATTTTAGCAACGAAATTTAATTTTCGTTGCTATTTTAGCAATAGAATTTAATTTTCATTGCTATTTTAGCAATGAAATTTATTTTCCATTGCTAAACTTCATCCCAAAAATTGTCCAGTATTAAATGCCGCTATATTTAGCAACGAAAATTAGATTTCATTGCTATTTTAGCAATGAAAATTAGATTTCGTTGCTATTTAGCAATGGAATCTAATTTCTGTTGCTAAATTTCATCCCAAACATTTTCCGCTATTAAATGCCACTATATTTAGCAACGAAAATTAGATTTTATTGCTATGTTAGTAACAAAAATTAGATTTCGTTGCTAATTTTCGTTGCTATATGTTGTCGTTAAAATCTCGCTCCCTTTTTAGCAACAGAATCTAACCATTTTGTATTCTGTTACCAAATCCCTAAAACTTCACCTAATGTTAGCAACGAAATTGATTTTTCATTGCTAAATAGCAACGAAATCGGTATTCCGTTGCTATTTTCATATTTTCTTGTAGTGTTAAAGCTTTATGTGATGAAAAAGAGATAGAACATTAGTTGTCTATTCTTCAAACTCCATAACAAAATGGTATTGCGAAAAGGCAAAATAGAACCCTTTTAGACATGGTACGTTCGATGATGGCTCAAGAAAATTTGCATATCTTCTATTGGGGAGATGCTTTGTTAACGTCCACATATGTTCTAAATCGTGTGCCCTCTAAATCTGTTGCTTCCATTCCTTATGAGTTATAGACTGGTCGGCAACCTGACTTGAGTTATTTACACCCTTGGGGTTGTGCTGCTTATGTCCATGATACTTCAAATAAATTTGGTAAATTAAGACCAAGAGGTAAAAAGAGTATTTTTGTGTGATATTCTGATGTATCAAAAGGATACGTGTTTGTGAGTGAGTAAGCAAATGGCTCGATAACAGAATTTGAATTACTAGATGTCATATTTTTGGAAAATGAGTTTCCGAAGTTAGGCAAAGTAAGTCAAGACTTTACTTTTTACGAAACCCAAGAAGATGAACTACTCGGATCTCTCCATTCGAGTGGGAGGAAAATTGATGAAGAAGGTCAAGACTCTCTTCTTAATGGTTTGGATGTTTGGGATCCATTCTCTAGTGGGAGGATGAGCATGCCTAACTCCAATTGGAGTATGGATATTCAGGATCCTCATTTGAGTGGGAGCATTCCGGACTACAATAAATATATGAGACATGTTTATCAACATTCAAAATCGTCAAAATCTAAAAGAAAAAGTATTTCGCACCGATAATTTAAGATCGAAGGTGTGAACAAGGCTTTTTTTATTACACCATAAGAAAATGATGAGCCTAAAATGGTAAAAGAAGCTCTCTCGTGCCCAACTAAAGATAAATGGATTAAGGCAATGGAAGAAGAAATGGCTTCTATGAGGTCAAACCATGTTTGGAAACTAGTTGATCTATCTAAAGGATGCAAACCAATTAGGAATAAGTGGATTCTTAAAATAAAGCAAAAAGTTGATGGCAGTATTGAAAGATACAAGGCTCGACTATTCGCTAAGGGGTTTACACAATAGGAAGGAATTGACTATGAGGAGACTTTTTTACTTTTTGTTAGATTTACGTTGATAAGGTTAATTCTAGCCTTGGTGGCTAGTTTGAACCTAGAGCTACATCAAATGGATGTAAAGACTGCTTTCCTCAATGGAGGATTAAAAGAAGAAATCTATATGGAACAGCTTATAGGTTTCATCGAAGAAGGCAGTGAACATAAGGTTTACCGATTGATAAGATCAATCTATGGCCTAAAACAGTCTTCGAGACAATGGTATTTAAGATTTCATAGAGTAGTTATGTCAAATGAGTTCAACATAATTGATGAAGACCATTGTATTTATTTTAAAAGATCAAAAAATAAGTTTGTCATTTTAACATTGTATGTAGACAACATACTCATAGCAGGAAATGACAAAGAATATGTAAATCTTATCAAAGATTGGTTGTCATCCAACTTTGAGATGAAAGACATGAGTAAAGAAGATTATATCCTTGGAGTTAAGATTTCAAAGGATTGCTTGCGAAGATTATTGTCACTGTCTCAAGAGACATATATTGACAAAAGAGCATATAGAACGTATGAAGAACGTTCCATATGCCAGTGCCGTAGGAAGTTTGATATATGCAATGTTGTGTACTAGATCTGATATATGCTATGCCATGGGCATGGTGAGTAGATATCAATCTAACCCAAGTGAAGCACATTAGAAGGCGGTAAAAAGGATACTTAGATACCTTAAAGGTACCGCAGATTATTCTCTCTATTTTCAAGGAAAGTATCTACATTTGAGAGGATATATGGATGCTGATTGGGGAGGAGATGTGGATAAGAGGAAATCCATATCAGGTTATATTTTCTTGCTAGGCAAGGGTGCCATTTCACGGAGTAGCAAGAAACAAACCTATGTAGCCCTTTCGAAAATGGAAGCAAAATTTATCGCTTCCTCAACTGTAGTACATGAGGCAATTTAGTTAAAATGGCTTATGGACCATCTGAATGTGACTGCTTCAGAGGAACCTGTGATAGTCTATAGTGATAGTCAGTCATCGATAGCTTACATTAAAGATTCAAAATTTCATAATAGGACAAAGCATATCGACATTAAGTATAAATACACTAAAGACATTGTTGTACGAGGATAAGTGAACTTTCAATATATTTCTACATATGATATGATGGCAGATCCTTTAACTAAACCTGTATTGATATGAGCTTGAAAAGCTCATAAATATTGTGTTTTCATGTGTAATTTTGTTGAGTATAGTGTTTATTATGTTGGAACTTTTATGTGCATTTTGTTTCTTTTATGTATTTTGTGTGTTTGTGGATGTTTTATTTATTTTGTAGGAGAAAGGGAATGGTTTGGAGCTTAAAGGATATCACTTAGAGGAGGAAGTGAAAAACTAAGGCTACAAAAGCTGGTGTCACGAGCACAACAATGAAGGGAGGTCACGACAGCATGTGGATGAGAGAATAGCCAGCAGATTGCGAGGGAATTATGAGCAAGGCCAAGGTACGCTATTTCGCGAGCGCGATAGGGGTCACGAACTCGACAAGAGGCGGTTGAGAAAGGAGTTGAATGTGAAGAGTTGCATTTTTCATCAACACTTGTAATCTTTTGGAAGAAGCACTTGAAGGGACATCTCTTTTTAGAGATGTATATATATTACTTTGAACATAATTAAAGATGATGAAGATTTTTTATTTTGTAACTTTAAGAACAATAGTTTTAGCATTTTAATTTTTAGTTTAATTTTCATGATTTGAAGAGAAGGCAAGAAAGGAAGAAGATATATTTGGTGAATTGAAAAAGGGTTGAGAGATCCCCTTATTTTATTTCTAATTTTACTTCTTCTTTGTAATCTTTAAATGAGTTTTATTTAGCATTTGAATTATTTGAATGAATATCTATTTTCCATTTATATTATTAGTCTTTGAATGTAGAATTCTCTATTAGTATAATTTGCATTTTAATTATAAGTTAAAGGAGGATTGAGAGGTTCATTTTAACTTACATCTAATAGGAATTCATTATCAAAGCATAGTTTGATAGATCACATATGGAGATAATTGCTATAGGTTGGTGAATAATCTTAAAATGTGTAATTAGAATCAACTAGTTCATTAAAGAGAGATAAGGATTTGCATTTTAATTGTATGTTTTAGGCATTCTAATTCATGTCGAGAGAATGGATTAGAAATATATTCCAATTTGGCTTACTGATAAGATTAAACATATTAATTGAAATAATGGATTCAAGTGCATGATCATTAGTTTTTCATTACTAATATTGTCTTCTTGATTATATTCAACTAAGATTTAATTAGCTTACATGATAGAGTAGTTTAGAGTTAATTACAATTTATTAACTTTGTAAACAATATTAAAATTAAGTAGTAATAATGAATAATATCAATTAACATTCCTCGTAGGATCGACATTTAAATTACTATAATCGGTACACTTTATACTTGCAATATTAATGCTTATAGATATAACATAACAAGTTTTTGGTGTCGTTGCCGGGGAACTGTATGATTGAGTTATTGCATTATGAATCTTGATTTAAGATTTTGGATTACGATATTTAATTTATTTTTATTTGTTCATTTTGTTGTGTATTTTCAGGATTTGACAGTTCATGCCTCGCGCAAGGAGTTCGCAAGAAGATCTTGAACCATTGAATATAGAGATAGAGAGATTTATTTCGAGTAACCGCAAATCCAACAAGAAGAAAAATAGGACCAGGAGATTGACCATAGCTGAAGAAGAGAATCCACCGCAGCTGATGGATTTTGCCACATCGGCATTGAGTGGGGCTCAACAAGGGGTGGTAAGACCCACGATAAATGTTAATTAGTTTGAGATTAAACCATCGCTTTTACAAATGATTCAAAATAGCAATCAATTTTATGGTCTGGAAAATGAGGATCCTAATGCTCATTTGGAAAACTTCTTAGAAATATGTGATACCTTTAAAATAAATGGAGTTTCGGTTGATGCAATTAAGCTTAGGCTTTTTCCTTTCACATTGAAGGATAAAGCCAAGGCTTGGTTGAATTTCCTAACTAGGGGGTATATAAAAACTTGGGATCAGTTAGCCCAAACATTTTTATCAAAGTATTTCCCCTTAGCCAAAACTACAAAGATTATAAAGGATATCACTACTTTTGTTCAACATGATAGTGAATCTTTGTATGAAGCGTGGGAAAGGTTTAAAGAGTTGCAGAGAAGTTACCCACACCACAATCTTCCAAGGGAGTTGTTGATGCAAACATTTTATAATGGGGTGAATCCAACTACTAGAGGCACAATAGATGCTGCAGCTGGTGGCTCTCTTATAAGGAAGACAACAGAGCCTGCGTTCGAGTTGTTGGAGGAGATGTCCATGAATAATTGCATGTGGCCAACCAAATGAGCAAGGGAACCAAGTTATTCAAATGCTAGGGGAGTACATTTGATAGATTTAGTAGTGGCTTTGTAAGCCCAGGTTGAGAATTTGACACAGAAAATTAATAGCCTAGGTATAGGAAGTAGTCCACAAAGTGGGTATAACATATATGGACAACTAGTTTATGGAAGCGAAGGGTGTAATTTGGGTATAGCCAGTATGAAAGAACAAGTGAGTTTCATCCAAAGGCAAGAATGAGGAAACCCCATACCCAAACACTTATAAACTCGGTTGGAGGAACCATCCTAATTTTTCCTGGGGTAATAATAACAACCAAAATAGGGGTGTGGGGTTTCAACAGCCTCAAGATAGGTTTGGAGCCTTAGAAGTTAAGATGGATAGGTTTTTGGAGGGAATTAATATGAAGTTTAGTGCTCAAGAGGAGACCCAAAAAAGGCTATAAACTAAGTTCTATCAAATAATAAAGAATCAAGCCTCCTCAATTCATAATTTGGAAGTTCAATTGGGGCAAATTGCCAAGGCTCTTCCGTCACGATTACAAGGAAATTTACCAAGTAATATGGAGGACAACCCGAGAGAGAATTTGAAGGCGATAAATTTGAGGTCAGGGAAATCTTATACTAGTAAATTTGTTTCTACTAACAAGACTAATAAAGTGTAGGAAAGTAATAGGTAGGATAAGCCTATTGTCGCGACAGAGAAGGGAGCAACATCTCTCGCGAGTGAAGTACCTACCGTGACCTCGCCAGTTACAAAAGAATTGCCTTCTGTTGTGAGCGAGACACCTATCACGAGCGCGACCAATGGGGATCTACTAGCAAAGACTCTAAAAGTGTTTCAACCTCAACCACCATTTCCTCAATGCTTGAAGCAGGAAAACCAAGATGAGCAATTCCAATCTTTTCTTAACAAGTTGAAGCATGTGCATATTAATTTAAATTTTGTTGAAGCTATAACACAAATTCCTAATTATGCAAAATTTTTAAAAGATTTAATTACTAAGAAAAGGAGTTGGGAAGATGTTTCTACAATTGAATTGAAAGAGGCTTGTAGTTCCATTATTACAAATAACTTGCCTACTAAATTGAAAGATAATGGTAGTTTTACAATTCCATGCATTTTAGGGGATGTTGAGTTTTCCAAATGTTTATGTGATTTAGGAGCAAGCATAAACCTTATGCCATTAACTATTTTTAAAAAGTTGGGATTAGATTATGTTAAACCTACTTCAATGGTTTTACAATTAGCTGACCAATCAATTAAGAAACCTTATGGCATAGTGGAGGATGTGTTAGTGAAAGTTGATAAATTCATTTTGCATGCTGATTTTATTATTTTAGACTTTACATATGATGTGAAATGCCCATTGATATTAGGGAGACCTTTTATGAGAACTGGTCGGGTATTGGTTGATGTCTATAAGGGTATTTTAATTCTGAGAGTGGGGGACGATAGTGTAAAGTATCGCATGGATAGAGCATTAAGATACCCTATGGATGAAAATATATACATGAAAATATATGTCATAGATGTTTGTGTTGCAGCAGTTTTTGATAAAGTAGGTCGACAGGAGTTGATTATTGAGGAACAAGTTAGTAGAGAGAAAGAGCATGAGAGTGCAAGGCCAGAATGCTTATAACAAAATGAGGCATCTATACCACTTTCGATAGTAAGTCCTCCTACGGTAGAGTTGAAAGAACTACCCAGTCATTTGAGGTATGCATTCTTTAGTTTAAACCATACTTTACCTATCATTGTGTCTAGTAAACTCATTAGTAATCAGGAAGCTTTGTTAATAGAGGTGGTTAGAAAGAGAATAAAGAGCATAGGTTGGCAAATTTCATATTTAAAAGGAATTAGTCCTAACATTGTCATGCATAGGATTAACATGATAGATGAATTTCAACCTAAGGCGGATGATAAAGGAGACTTAACCCGAATATGAAGGAGGTAGTTAAGAAAGAGGTCATTAAGTTGCTAGATGTTGGGATTATTTATCCAATTTTTGATAGTGCTTGGGTGAGTCCAATACATTGTGTACCTAAGAAAGGAGGCATGATGGTAGTTAGAAATGAGAGTGGGGATTTGATTCCTACTAGAACCACCACGGGTTGGAGGGTTTGTATTGACTATAGGAAGTTAAATTCAACCACTAGGAAGGATCATTTTCCTTTACTCTTCTTTGATCAAATGTTGGAAAGGGTAGCTGGACACTCTCATTATTGTTTTTTGGATGGGTATTCAGGGTATTTTCAGATTTTTATATATCCTAGTGACCGGGAAAAGACTACATTTACTTGTCCATATGGGACTTTTGCTTATAGACTTATGCCTTTTGGGTTATGTAATGCACCTGCAACTTTTCAAAGGTGCATGACCTCTATTTTTGGGAATATTATTGAGGACATCATGGAAGTTTTCATGGATGATTTTCTATCTATAGTGACTCATTTGAGTTGTGTTTAAATAATTTGGATAGAGTGTTGGCTAGGTGTGAGGAGACTAACTTAGTACTTAATTGGGAAAAATGCCACTTTATGGTTGAAGAGGGTATAATTTTAGGCCATAAGATTTCAAGTAGAGGCATTGAAGTGGATAGAGCAAAGATTGAGTTAATAGAGAATTTACCTCCACCGACTACACTTAAAGGCATTAGATCATTCTTAGGTCATGCTGGTTTTTATAAAAGGTTCATTAAGGATTTTTCATTAATAGCTAAACCTTTAACTAATTTGTTGGTCAAGGAAGTGCCTTTTTAAATTTTCTGATGAATGTATGCACGCTTTTAATACTTTAAAGGAAGCCCTTATAAGTGCACCCATAATCACTTCTCCTAATTTGGAAATACTTTTTTATATTATGTACAATGCAATTGACTTAGCAATCGGTTGTGTGTTGGGCCAAAGAATTGGTAAATATTTGCATGTGATTTACTATGCTAGCCATACATTATCACTACCTCAAGTGAATTACACTACCACTGAAAAAGAAATGTTGGTTGTTGTTTATGCATGTGATAAGTTTATGTCTTATTTGTTAGGATCTAAAGTCATAATCTATACGGATCATGCGGCTTTAAGATATTTGTTTTCTAAAAAAGTTGTTAAAACTAGGTTAATTCGTTGGGTTCTTTTATTGGAAGAATTTGATCTTGCAATTAAAAACAAGAAGGGTTCTGAAAATTTAGTAGCTGATCACTTATCTTGATGAGAAAATGCTAAAGGACTAATAGGGAATAACACTGAAATCAATGAATCCTTTTCGGATGAATCTCTTATGGAAATAACTTGTGAACATGTGCCATGGTTTACAGATTTTGCTAACTTTCTTGCTACAGGAATTGTGCCTTATGGATTGACATGGAAATAGAAAAAGAAGTTTGTTAGTGATGTTAAAAACTACCTGTGGGAGGAGCCCTATTTGTTTAGAATAAGTGGGGATGGTGTCATAAGATAGTGTGCGAGTGAGGAAGAGACTGTGAATATTTTAATGCATTGTCATTCCTCATTGTACTCGAGGTATAATGGTGGTACAAAACTTGCTTCTAGGGTGCTTGAGTGTGGTTTTTATTGGCCTATCCTATTTTAGGATGCTAGGACTTCTGTAGCTAAGTGTGATAAGTGTCAAAGGCCAGGTAATATAGGCAAGAGAGATAAGATACCTTTGAATAATATTTTGGAAGTTGAGATTTTTGATGTGTGGGGAATAGACTTTATGGGTCCATTTTCTATATCTTTTAGGAAAGCTTATATATTGGTTGGGGTAGACTATGTTTCTAAGTGGGTTGAAGCTGAGGCTTTGCCAACTAATTATTCAAAGGTAGTGATCAAGTTTTTAAAGAAACTCTTTTCAAGGTTTGGAGTGCCATGGGCTATCATAAGTGATGGAGGTACATATTTTATTAATCAATCTTTTGCATCATTATTGCATAAATATGGTGTAAATCATAGAGTAGCTACTCCATACCACCCACAAACTTGTGGATAAGTAGAGAATTCCAATAGAGAGCTTAAATGGACACTAGAAAAAATGGTTTCTAACTCTAGGAAGGATTGGGCGCATAGGCTTGACGATGCATTATGGGCATATAGGACTGCTTTCAAAGCACCTATTAGAATGACTCCATATAGGTTAGTGTATGAGAAAGCATGTCATTTTCTTATCAAGTTAGAACATAGGGCTTATTGGGCTATCAAGACTTTGAATTATGAAATTAAAGACGCTGGTTTTAAAAGATGTTTCCAATTAAATGAACTTGATGAATTGCGTCTTCTTTTCTATGAAAATGCCCGTATATATAAGGAAAGGTCTAAGAAGTGGCATGATGCTCACATTAAGTATAAAAGCTTTAAGATTGGGGATAAGGTTTTACTTTTCAAATCTAGATTAAAATTATTCCCTGGAAAATTAAGATCCAGGTGGAGTGGACCTTTTAAAGTGACATAAGTCTTTGATCATGGATACTTAGAACTTAAGAATAGTAAGGGAGACTTGTTTAAAGCTAATGGTCAACGATGTAAGATATATTTTGATGGAGCATTCAGGGAAAACAGGTATTTTTTATCTCTTTGAAGTTAGCTTAGTGGTTATTTGTATGTTTAATTTCTATTTTCACTTTTATTTTTGTTGTTTTATTTTTACATTTATTTGAGATACTCACATAGTTATTTTTATTTTACAGGTTATTTTGTATGACTTATATTTATTTTCCATTTAAAAATAAATAATTAAATAATTCACACATGAATTGCCTTCTTTGTCGCGAGCGCGATAGTTGTCGCGCATGCGACATGGATGAGAGGAATTGTTTGCAGGTTACTATCGCGAACGCGCCCACATTACCCTTGCACCTGATGCACTATGAGATGGGGATTTAGTTACTGTTGCGAGCGCGCCATGCCTCGCGAGCTTGATAGGTTTGGGATAGAGTATTCTGTCGCGATCGTGACATTGTCGCGAGGTTGCAACGGGATGTGTCTTTTGAAAATCTGGTTGTTTCCCTTGCTTTTTTATCTACCCTATAAATAGCTAAAACCATACACCAGCCATTTCATCTTCCCATTTTCTGCAAGTTTTCACTTTTCAAGGGTTTTTTCCTCTCTAGATGTTCTTCTTCTTCTTTTTCTTCTTCTCTTTTCTCCCTTTCTTTGGTTTTGTGGGTGTGCTTCTTTCTCCTTTGCTTGATCTTGTTACAAGACTACAACATGGTTCACATAAAGACTGTCGGATGCAAGGACAAGCAACTCGTGAAAGGCCCAAGCTCACTACCTCCTACTGTTGATTACCTTCAGGATAGGTTTGATTGTCCTTTTCCCATATTCACCGTGGAAGAAGGTAAGAAATTCCAATTTTTCAATAAAAAAAATTATGTGGGTATGCTTCATTTAGATTTTGCTTTGCTTACTAATCTATGGCTTACATCATAATTTGATAAGTTTATTAAATACATGAAGTGGTGAAAATTTGTTACCATGACCTTGCCTGTTAGGAAAGATTAGGCAGTAGAATTTTTTGTCACTTTGGCTTATGTTGACAATAAAAAGACTCAATTTAAATTTAGGCATCAGGGCTGTGAGTTTGTTTTTGGCTTTGATGAAATGCATGAATGGTTTGGCTTTCCTTTAAATGAAAAATGCTTTAATTCCAATGTATTTGACCACATGCTTGTTTGGCATAAAATAACCGGCTTAGATGTGTTTAACAACAAAAATGCACTAAATCGTCTTATCAAGGATGATGCTCTATTTTTATTTCATAAGTATATTTCTCATGCCTTGTTTGGGAGAGTTGAGAGCACAAAAGTTCAGAATAAGGATTTATTTATGCTTGATTTGATGCTATCACGTAAAACACCTTGTTCCATAGATTTCATTTTTGATGGTTTATATCATGCATCTATTGCTAGGACAAAAATGATAGGCATGTGTCACATGGTTACCAAAATCATTTTAGGGTGTTTAGGCTATTTGGCAAACTTAACTTTGGATGAAAATGAGTCAGTTGCTTTAATGGATGTCAAATACTTGAGCAATTCACATGTATTAGATAGAGGCACTTGGCCTCCCCAGTTTATTGCACGTTTTTTGCAAGGTGCTAGTCCTAGTCACGACAAAGGCAAAGGCAAGGCTCCCGAATCTTCCGCTGCTGCAACCCAAGGCGATTTAGATGGCTTTGAGGAAGATGTAGGTGGCGATGTTGGTAATTCTGGGGCTGACAAGATGGGGATGTTGGCCCTAAAAATGTCACTGGTATGTAGCGTATTCTCTCACAATTAGATGGTATTGAGGGGCAAATCAAAGTATGGCGACACGCATGGATTCACTCGAGGCTACTGTGCACCAGATGCATAAGAGTCATAAAAGCTTAAGCCGCAAGTTGCTCTCTTTCTTCGGCCAGCAAAAAGTTTAATTAACTCCTTCACCTCCGGGGTCCCTTAGTGGACCAACTGAGTAACCATTCTATCTTCTTACTTTTCATTTTTTATTGTGTGTTTGTGTTTGCATGTGTTCTGTGGTTGTTGTATTATGTGTTTTGTCTTTGTTGTTTTTCTCACACAATGAGGACATTTTGTTATCTAAGTGTGGGGGGATGTGCATGTTATGTTATTATTTTTGTTTATTATTATGCGTATGTTGTATTGTGAATTTAATTTTTGAGCATGTGTATTTGGCACCTATTTGGGAATAAATGCATGCTTTAATTTGCATTTCTATCATTTTTAGTCTAGTTAGGCAAATTTTTAGGCCAATCATTTTCATTTTACCTTGACAATTACATGTATATAGTAAAGGTTACGACTTGGAAAAACATTTTAGTGTAGGTTCTTTTTAAATTGAATATCTTCTCACATGTAAACATATTATTTTTGCCAATTTATTTCTCAGGGTAATTTGACCAATAGCTAAGTGAGCTTTTGAGCCTTTTACATTGAAATTTTTCTTGTATGAGAACCTTAATATGCCATGTCCTCTAGAATTTGTTTTTGGAAAATTTTGAGATTACATTTAGTATGTGATGAGCATGAAAAATGATAAGGGCATTTAGATTAAACAATTTTTGGCTTGCTTTAAAAACTTACCTTCTTGACTTTAGGTAGCCAATTTTGAGCCTTAAAATTATTTTTGTTGAGTAACATGTAATTAGCCAATATCCTTTGCTAAACCAAAATCCATTTCTTCATGTTACCTTTTGTGAAGAGAGATAAATTGCTATATCATTAGGAGATGTATATTGTTAAATTAGGCATGATGGTATTTAATTAAAATGAGAGTTAAATTCCCTTCTTCTCTAGGTTTAATATTGGAATAGAGCTAGTTTCTACAAGATATATATATAAGAGAAAAGAAAAAAAAGAGAAAAAAATAAGAATAAAAAAAGAAACTAGTAGTAGTGTGCCATTGAGAAGGGCATATGAGAAGTAATTTTCATCATGCAATACTTAAATTCTTCAACAAATCTCCTATGATATAGTGATATTGTTTCTATTCACAATTCAAGCTACTTAAACCAAAACTGACCTACCATTAACCTAAGCCAAGCTAAAACCTTTGTAAGACCCTTTGATTTCATGTATCATTTTGTACTAGTAGTGGAGATGTTTACTATTTACAAGCTTATGGTAGGCATTGGCATGTTTAAGGAATGAGAGAAATACTAACCTATAAACACATTGAGTGAATTAGTGCTTCAAGAATATAGTGTTTGAGTGAGAACTACTCTAGGCCATGTTTGGTATGAAATAATATTACATGTGTTAAGATATTCAAGTTCTTAAGTTCACACATTCTTATGCTTTGCTACTTCATAATTTTCCAAATATGCATGGTTGTTTAAGTGTAATGGATAATGGTTTGGTTAGACAATTTGTATATTTAGGCCAAATTTGTGAAGAATGCATGTTTTTGTATGTGATTTCCAAATATTTTTCAAATGCAAGTGTGAGCTCCAAAATTATATGTTTGTGTACTTTAATTTCTCTTGCATTTTGAAGTGTTTCTTGAGGACAAGCAAAAGTTCAAGTGTGGGGAATTGATATGAGCTTGGAAACCTCATAAATATTGTGTTTTCATATGTAATTTTGTTGAGTATAGTGTTTATTATGTTGGAATTTTTATGTGTATTTTGTTGCTTTTATGTGTTTTGTGTGTTTTGTGGATGTTTTAGGAGGAAGTGAAAAGCTAGGGCTACAAAAGCTGGTACTACAAGTGTGACAATGAAGGGAGGTCACGACAGCATGCGGAGGAGAGAATAGCCAGCAGATTGCGAAGAAATTATGAGCAAGGCCAAGGCGCGTCACGAGCACGACAAGAGGCAGTTGAGGAAGGAGTTGAATTTGAAGATTTGCATTTTTTCATCAACACTTGTAATCTTTTAGAAGAGGCATTTGAAGGGACATCTCTTTTTAGAGATGTATATATATTACTTTGAACATAATTAGAGACGATTAAGATTTTTGATTTTGTAACTTTAAGAACAATAGTTTTAGCATTTTAATTTTTAGTTTAATTTTCATGATTTGAAGAGAAGGCAAGCAAGGAAGAAGATACATTTGGTGAATTGAAAAAGGGTTGAGAGATCCCTTTCTTTTATTTCTAATTTTACTTCTTCTTTGTAATCTTTAAATGAGTTTTATTTGGCATTTGAATTATTTGAATGAATATCTATTTTCCATTTATATTATTAGTCTTTGAATGTAGAATTCTCTATTAGTATTATTTGCATTTTAATTATAAGTTAAATGAGGATTAAGAGGTTCATTTTAACTCGCATCTAATAGGAATTCATTATCAAAGTATAGTTTGAGAGATCACATATGGAGATAATTGCTATAGGTTGGTGAATAATCTTAAAATGTGTAATTAGAATCAACTAGTTCATTAAAGAGAGTTAAGGATTAGCATTTTAATTGCATGTTTTAGGCATTTTAATTCATGTCAAAAGAGTGGATTAGAAATATATTCCAATTTGGCTTACTGATAAGATTAAACATATTAATTGAAATAATGGATTCAAGTGCATGATCATTAGTTTTTCATTACTAATATTGTCTTTTTGATTATATTCAACTAAGATTTAATTAGCTTACACGATAAAGTAGTTTAGAGTTAATTACAATTTATGAACTTTGTAAACAAGATTAAAATTAAGTAGTAATAATGAATAATATCAATTAACATTCCTCGTGGGATCGACATCTAAAGTACTGTAACTGGTACACCGTATACTTGTGGTAATGTTAGGTCTTAGGGTTTGTTTAGGATTTTATTAATACTATAATATCTTGACATTATTATTTATAAATAATAATAATTGAGTTCACTGTTGGCAATACATGAGTGTGAATGTTTATATGTGAACATTTACTATTATAAGATAAAGCATGTCGAACAGAAAAGTAACCCACTCATATGGGTGTTTACATTAGTTTTGTTAATAAGTTAACAAAGTCTAATATGAGGCAATTTTTGAACATAAAGTGAGTTTTGAGAACTTGTTCAAAATAAAAGTGTTGTCTTGCAGAAATTACAGGATGAGTCTTGTTGACATGCGGGATAAAGACACGCATGAGGTTGTGTGTTTTGGACTAAGATTCAAAATAGGATTAAGAATGATCCGATGATATGTTAAATGTAACTATCATATTTTGTCCAAAAATCTAAAAGTAGTCCTTAAGGAAGTGGACTAAAGTTAGATGCTTTGGTGCATTACAACCTTATGCTTCTGTATAGTGTTAAATAATAAGACGTGCGCTCCTTTAAAAGGAAAGGAGAGAACACCATAGCAAAAATATCATACCATGTGCGCATAAGTTGACCAAGGGAAGGGAATCTTATGTGAATGATCTAAAATTTTCCTTAGTGTGAGACCCTATTTTTTCGACCCTCAGAACCCTTAACTTATACCAGAAGTATAGTTCAGTGTGGCTAGCTTAGTTAGTCTCCAAAGGATCATGGAAAAACTTTAGCCCGATGGATTTGACTAGAAAAGCAAGTTGGACTATGACAGATGGGATAGAGTAAATGGGAAAGATGTTTTTTGATAACATTTGGTGGTTTTGTGGTTCATCGGTTAACCTGTTGTAGTCTTTATCAGTAGAGATACAATAGTGAATACAAAAATTATTTTTATGAGATCATGAGATAAACAACGAATGTTAGAAAACTATCTAGGGTTTGGCATACTATTATAAGAATATCTTATCTCTCGAGATGCTATATATCCCTAACAGTTGTATAGCACTAGTGTTCTCGATGTATGTCGATCACATGAACTATCTACCTGTATGATATTAGAGAATGACTGAAAATTATTTCATCATGTGCAAATGGGAGATGAAGGAGTTAGGGATATGCCCATGACTCACGAGATGAGAAATTGGCCCCGATATATACATGATAATATCGAAATAGGAAATAATGTTAATATGGAATTAGTTCCTTATTTGGATTCCTCTTAATTAGGAATTTGTCATAATTAGGAGGATATTAATATGGACATTTATCTAATTTAAATTAGGTAACTTACATATTAATTACTGCTATTATTTCCTATATTTAGTTTTAGTAACTGCAAAATTTAATTCTCTCTTATTAAGTAAAATTTAATTACTTTAATGAGTGCCCTATAAATAGGGCTACGAATTCTATTCTTGGCAAGCAAGAACAGAATTCCATATCGAAACTCTGTCAAAATTCTTTTGCACATTTTCTCTGTATTTGCTGGGGTTTTTAGTTCATGAATTCAAGTTCTCATCTCGAGGCATAGTGAGGCGTGGGTGAAAATGATACCGGTGATGCAAAAGAAGGACAATCTGGGTGATTGTGATTTTACGCTACGAGAGGTATTTATGATTACATATCGTGATATTTTTATGGCTAATTTTCTTTGAAGTATTTTTGATACCAGTTTGCAAGGATTAAAAATTTAGTGAGGATGCAATATGAGTGGGCATTATTTCTAGGCTTTTGAATTAATAATTTTAATTAAAGTACATTTTAGAAACAATCAACAAATTAAAAAAATAGATGTATATGAGATGATGATGATGATGATAATAATAATAATAATAATAATAATAATAATAATAATAAATTAGTGGAATTCTTTGGATTTAAGACTTACGTGGCTATAGAATGGGAGGAAATAAAAAATTTAACAAAGAAGAGAAAAAAAAGAGAAGGTAGAAGAGAGAGATGAGAGAAAGGAGCGCAAAATAGGGGAAAGGTCCCAGCCGATCAACGGCACCACACTGGCTGCCCTACTGCTAGCAACTACTTGTGCCACCACTGTCCTTCCATTGCCGACCCTGCGCACATCGTCCTACCACCTATGGCATTACCGTTGTCCTAAATTTTCTCTCTTAGTCGAAGCTCCATCTCTTCCCTTCGGTCATTTATGATAGCAGCCGATGACACAAGTAGCACCGACTAGTCCCTGAGGGTGAGGCACTCACTCTGGTGTCCTCTACTCTTCCCTACTCGTTGGCAAAGGACAGATCAGAAAGGGAGTTGTCGTAGCTATTCTAGCGTGATTTTCGACCAGATGGCAGAGCATTGGGTCTCATGAAGACCACTAGGTGGTTACCGGTGGCTCCAATTACAATTAAGCAAAGCTTGTGCATCTCCAAAGAAGCTCCTGCAAGCACAGTGATGGACAAAATGAGGAAAAATGTAGAATTTGACTCCAATTAGTATGTAAATACCAAAATTACATCTTTAAATTCATTTAAATAAATTCTAAAATTTTAATGGAAATTGCCTTAATTTTTTGTTGAATTGGAATGTATACGTGTATGCTAATTGTTAATGTTAATTTATAGAGTTGATTGTGAGTTCATTTTACTGCTCATATGACGCGCGTTATTTTTATCGATACTTGATTTCACCCTCGAAACTAAGGGATCATCGAGCTCGAGTAAGGAAACCTCTGACCTTTAGCAATTCGATCCCACTTTTAGGGTCTAACCAGGTTAAGGTTCCCTACCTGGATTGACCGGTTGCTTCACGATAGGAAGGAGACTCAACTCGATTTGCCAAATCTTGAGCCTCAAAAGGCCTGAGATAGCACATCGAGATGTCCCTATCTCATCACTAATAATCGATAGCCGAAAGGCATCTTGTTGGGCACCACAAGGTTGATGGTAAGGATTTGCCATCTAATAGAACATTGGAAAAAAGGATGTTCCAACCTCGTGAGGCCAAAAACCCAAAGATGGTTTGGAACTCCGCTCTTATTTTTATATTTAATAAATGTGACATAACAGCTTTCAAATTAATCGTGTTATCCCTTTTTTTCATGCAAGATTAGAGCAAATATGAAAATTAAAGGCACACCCAATCACATAAGAAAGAGTTAAATTTTGACATATAATAAAGCGGCAAAGGCATCCATAAATTGAGCAGTTCATTGTAGAACTTTTGATGAGAACTTTGTCCTCACATGTGAGTTATTGAAGAAGCATTTCATTATAAGGGTTTGAAGACAGGGAGTTGCCAATCCAAGTTTTATTTAAAAAACATCACGTATTATTTAATTATATATAAAAATCATTTACATTATTAAAACCTAATTCTTATATATGAGTTTCCTGGGCAAAATGTATACATTGGTTTGATTTTATTAATGAAATATCCCAACTAATTACTATAAATATTTTTGTGACACTTTTCATTTGCGGTCGAAAAAGTCTTCTTATAGTAAAAAGAAAGGGTTATAGACTTATCTGTAACACTTGCCTAATTATGCTCACATAAGGATTGTCCATATGATTGATAATAATAATAATAATAATAATAATAATAATAATAATAATAATAATAATAACGAGAATAATGGCAATAACAACAAATGAAAAGAGAATATACATAAAAATCTAAATGAAATAAATAAAAATAAAAACAAGGATTTAGTGCGTGTGTCGAAAATGCACGAGAGTGCATTTGGTGACATACGATAAACTCTTTTGCCTTAAAAAGTAAGAAAACATATTTTAGGTCCGTGCATTGCATAATGCACGGATGTGCATTAAGTGATGCACGACCATACTAGTTTGGCAAAAGGCTAGTTTTCTTTTTCTTTCTAAAATAAAGTCCTTGTCGACAATAAATCCAAAATGAAGCAAAAAGTGAAAGCTAAATACAAAAGAAAGATTTTTAAATCGAATTTTTTTAGGAAAACTGACTTTAAAAATGAAAAAAAAGATGGAATTTAAATACAATAACCAAATAATTTCTATCACACGACAATATAACCTTGAGAAGGGTTTCATAACCTAAATTTAGTAGAGACTAATATATAGTAATTGTGCAAAAGGTGAAATTAACGACTAAAACTTATTATGATTAAAATAATGGGAGAGGTTTTGTTATATTACATTCAACATACTTACTCGATTAGATCGCTCAATGTCATATTCGTGGACCTTTCTTGTGTTCAAACCATAAAAAATAGTTGAAAAGCATAAAGAGCTAAGTGCCAAAACAACCTTTTTCACTTACACACTTTTGAAGGCTTTTATGAAGACAATTTTAACTTTCAAACTCAAAAAATTCCTAACTTCTCAAAAGTAATCGGCCAAAGCTTTATATAAGGATGAATGTATGGGTGTGTAAAGAGCTATGCACAAGTGTAGTTTTAAAAAGTCAGCCACTTACCAACTTGCCTTTGCAAATTCACCCACTTTTAGGCTTTCGAGTTATTGACCTGAGATTTTCTTGCCTATGGTTTGCTTATTTTAGTTAGTCAATGTGCTTTTAATAGCAGAAGATCTGCAGAGTATTGCGGGTGTTTAACTAGTGGATTTTACAAATTGGCATTTGTTGTTAAATAATTATTAGTTGGTAGAAATGTTATTTTAGTGTATATATACTGTCTATATGTTCCTGAAATGGCGGGCATGGGTCGAATATGTTTAAAGTTTTACTACATACATTGTGTATAGTTGAATTTTTAATTGAAAGCTGCATTGCTCAAAATTAATTAGTTTAATTCCGTGGCCCATCGTACTAGGTATAGTTTTCTGATGAATTCGAGTTCTTCATGTTTACCATTCCCTCTTTTTTTTCAGTTACAGAATTAATTATTTTCTTTAATTGCTTTCTTGGTGTTCCATATTGAACTACCACTGGTTTTTATAGGTGGAGTCAATACTACACAAGGAAAATTTCACATTGGAAAAACTTCTGGACGAGGAAGAAATAATCCAAGAATGCAAAGCTTTAAACAGTTGTCTAATCAATTTGTAATATATTTCGTCCCAACTCATTTGCTATTAAGAATGTTTATTTTCTTCACAAATATTTTATAAAGTTGTTTGTCATGGAATTGCATGATTCTTCTTTATTTGCAGTCTACGTGATAGATCCCAAGTAGAGCATGTAACACCCCGACTTTGAGTCGATTGGAAATATTTTCTAATTCGTAAATTATATTTTGATTCAAGTAGGCAGGGGTATAATTTTTCAAAGATTTTGGATGACTAAGCATTTTTGTCTTAGAATTTTGATTTAATGGGTTTAAATTAAAATACATTTTTATAATAAATCACAAATTAATATAATTTAAGTATATAATAATAATAATAATAATAATAATAATAATAATAATAATAATAATAATAATAATAATAATAATAATAATAAGATTGAAGGTAATTAATGGCATATAATAATATTAATTGTGAAAAAAAAAAGAGAAAAGTAGAAGATATTTCAGGTATCAAATATGTGGCCACCAAATTAAGAAAAACAAATGGGAATAGAGAAGAGGCCACAAATTGTAAGAAGAAAGAAAAAAAATAAAATAGAAGGAGATGCAGGTGAGGCACTGGCCACGACAACCGGCGCCTTTGTCGGCGATGCATGTGCCGACGTTGTCTCCCATCATCGACCTAAGTACGGTGCATGTGGTCGTTCAACTCCCACTATCAATGATGTTGACTTGAGTATTCTTCTTCCTGCATTTTCTCTCTCTTCTTCCAAGCTTTCTTCCTTTATTTCGGTGAACCGCGATGACTAATGTCGACACGACACCATTTTTATCAATGAATTCCCAAAGTCACGGTGTTCACTTGGGTACCCTCTGTCCGACTCCAAATGCCGGCGATGAGCTAATCGAAAATGGGTGTGGCGAGTTACTTCGATGTAGATCCCGACAACACTGTAGCTCCTTACGGCGCGTGACCACCGACAACAGGTTCTTGATGATCCTGGCTTCGTGATGGCAGTGTTGATGTAGCTCCGGCGAGCCTACGATGAAGTTCTGGTGAGCCTCCGGTGAGCAAATAATTGGCAAAAATATAGAAAATTTCCAAGAAATAGGTATGTGATTACCAAATTTACTTCCTAAAAATTTAGGTAAATAAATTATAAAATTTAGTTAAGAGATGTTTTATTTCTTTGAATTAATAATTATGGCCGTGTGATTTATTAGGAGTAAAATATTTGCCGGTTGAGTTTTGGCTAATTTAGGATCTTGTTTCGAGTTTTAATATGTTTTTGATAATTTAAATTTAATGCATAAAAGGGGATGGTTATGACACTGTCGGTCGGATATAACTGAACAAATTTACAAATAAGTTGATTCATTCCATTTGCTTCTTCGAGGTTTATCTTCATTAAGTTTTATCAAATTGTTAATTTGCTTATAAAAGTAATGAGTTAAAATTTCACACTTAATTAGTAAATTAAATACATTATAATAAATATAGAATTTTCCATATGCTTAAAGAATTAGTAATTTAACATTACTAGACTCTTGATAATAAACGAAATTGTTAGAAGTGCTGAAAAAAAAAATTGGGTAAAGAGCAAAATCCTGGAACTTGATTAAATTATTGATGTCTTATGTTTTATATATGTAAATATGATATGAAGGAAAAAAATTTTTATAGAGAATTTGGTATAACAAAAATTTAATAGACAAAATGTTATGGGTTCTTAATTAAGATGGTAAATATAATGATGAGTATTTAAAAATTAATGGAATCTTAGTTTGGTAGATTAATTCCTGTATCGTTTATTGGATCAGGGTTATGAAATTAATAGAATATGTTAATTCTAAGGTTAAATCCTTCCTATGTTTAACCAAATTGGTAAATTCGAATTATTGATAGGCTTTTAACAAAAATAAGAAATTGAGATGCAAATTTATAAATTTGTATATATTTAGAGTTAAGTAAGCATCAAGTGTGAATTAAAAAGGAAAATAAAAAACGAGTTATACGTGCTTATTAACTAGTTTTGCAGGTGACTAAGAATTTTAAGAAAACAAATCATTATAATGTTGGTGGACCTTCAGGCTGGAAGAATTACTTTTACATAATTAAACTTTATTTGGTAAACAAACTTATATTGTCTACATAAATTGGGTGTAGTTGAAAAGACTTGAATTGTTCCTCTTTGGGTTATTAGTTTGTTATTCTTTGTCAACCCTTTAAGGTGTTGTGATTATAATGAAATAGTACATTGCTATACAGTATTTATAGAGATAAATATATATAATTTGAATTAAATAATAAGCTTTTGACAAGTATGTGAACTAAGATGAGTTATGTATTCAAGCCATGACAAGTATAGAAGTAATATTAGGAAATTCAATGTGCAATTATAATTTTAACAAGTTGATTGACAAGAAATTCATAAAATATAGATAAATGGAATTAAGAAATAATTGGATGGAGCACTAAAGTGCCCTTGCCAGTAATTGATCATATTAGGAAATGGAAAAGCTATAACTATGAGTAAATTTGTTAAATATTTATGAAATATAATGTACGGGATAAATGAGCGATACTTTACATATATGTGCATAAATGCTTGGGTTTAATTAATTAAGCGCAAAGATGACATGTTATTGAACAATGAAAGATTATGTAAGTATGACTTCCCTTGATGGCCGAATTCCATATGTGATTATAAAGGAATAAAGTAATTAAATGACCATGCGATGATATATGAATGTGATGTGTAATTGATAATGAAATGAGATTTATGGGAAAAATGAGAAACCTACTATATATTGTGAAATTGAGTTTATGCCCTTAGTGTTTAGTGGGTAACCAAGACCTTAGGATAGTATGGCTAGCCATAGGGGCACTTACCCCACAGATTTATGATTTCATTACTAATTCTGATACGAGTATTGTTATTGTATGGGACTGATATTACCTGGCACATTCTGAAATGGGTATTGTAACTGTATGGGACTGATATGATGGGACTGATAGTAACCGGCACATTCTGATATGATACTGGAGTAGAACATCATACCTTAGTGGTATGGTCCCTCCAGCGTATGGGATATTCTATTCCGTTTATCCAGTCTAGTGGTAGCCTAATGCTAATTACTAGGGGCAAAATCGTAAATTAATTATGTATATGGAGTAAAAAGAGATAATTACATCATTAAAAATGTTATAAATATGAGTAAAAGTGAAATAAAATGAGAAATAAGATAAGTTAACTTAATAAAGCATCATAAGCCATGGATTGAGTAACAATGCTGAATATAAATAAAACTATCAACTTCTTAAGGTTAAGAAGTGATTCGTGTAGTATAAATATTAAAGTAAAATTACAAAAATACCTTATGATATATATATATATATATATATATATATATATATATATATATGAATGTTGCAAATGGGGACTTAGTGAAATACTAAGACTGTAGGACTGTGAAGTATCAATCTAACATTAGGGATTGACATTCAAATCAACTGTTTATCTTGTTAGAGTATTAAATGTTATAATAATTAAACCTATAAATGTATACATGTGTGAGTGTAACTTAAGAAAATTTGTTCCGTTAATTCTTAATAAATTTATATAACTAAACTAGGACATGCTACTTAAGACAGCAATATATGTGAACGGTAAACCGGATGTATAGAATTACATATGTAAAGATACATATATACATGTGTTATGATGTTTACACTAAAAATAAACACTACAAGAAAAACGCAAAATAGCGAGGACAAAATTCCTCGCTAAATGATGATTTTTCGTCGCTAAATTAGTTTAGCGACGATTTAGCGAGGACAAAAATTCTGTAACAAAAGTCGTCCTAGCTGATTTTAGCGAGGATTTTCGTCCTCGCTAAGTTTTGCGAGGATTTAATCCTTGCTAATTTTAGCGAGGATTAAAGTCCTCGCTAAGTTTTGCGAGGATTTAGTCCTCGCTAAGTTTTGCGAGGACTTAGGAAGGATTAAAGTCCTCGCTAAATTTTAGCTAGGATGAGTTTCTTGCTAAAATTTAACATGCATTTTGTAACAAAAATTGTTCTTGCTAAATTTAGCATGAGATTTATCCTTGCTAAATGTTCATATGAATTTTTTTTTCTTAATTTAATATGAAAATTTTATTATTTAAATAATAAACTGAAAAATAATAAATTTATATTCACTCAATATTTAATATAAAAACATATATATATATATATATATATATATATATATATATATATATATATATATATATATATATATATATATATATATATATATATATATATATATATATATATATATATATATATATATATATATATATATATATATATATATATATATATATATATTAATGAATAAATTTTTATTTACAAGTGTATATCATTGCTAATAATATATCCAAAATAATACATCCATATATAACAGTAACAATTAAAAATCATAAATAGCTCATAAAATGCCCGTTGCTTTTAGTTCCTATAGTTGTGTAGTGATTGATTGCAGATAACGAAGAACTCCATCCAATGTCATTATTAGAACTTGATCATCATATATTTTTGTCTATGAAATCATAGGAAACGTATAGCCAGTTAGAATACTTAAAAGCATCAGTAGAAAAAGCCATAAGACAGTACTCACGTGAAACAGAGATCGTCAAAACCATCCTGCAAATGTGCTTGGATTAAGAAGCCTGTCAAAAGTAACAATTAATTAGCTAGCATAAACCAAAAGAAAAGATAATAGTTCTTATACAGACAGCAGTCATGTAGTTAAAACCCATGCCATTATTGTTAACAAGTAATTCAAGCAAAATGAAGAAACAATATGGCATTTTTAGCTTAATAAATAAACATGCAAATGCAAAATTTTCTAAGAAACAAAAAGAAAAACACTGATAAGATTGAATATTATCCAAAAAAAAATTTCTTTTCAAAGTAAAATACTAAACCAGAGGTTAAGAACACCAAAGAAACCAAATCAGCTATCAATTTCATAAAAAAAGAAAAAGAAAAAAAAATATTAGGAGAGCCACACGCGGTAAGTATTATACATGCAGTATTATGGTTAGCCTTTTATTTTTTGTCTATAAAGAATTAAATATATTTATTTTTATTGGCCGAAAGATAAAGCTATCTCACAGTATTAATTCGATATGTTTCCTCACTTATAATCTGAGCGACTAATATATATATATATATATATATATATATATATATATATATATATATATGGTTAGTATTTATGAATTGTCATCTCCTCATAATTCCATTATTTCAATATTATTGGCACGGTATTATTATCCTATAAAGACCTACATTTCAACCACAACTAATTTAATTTATTTAAAAAATACCATAGCAATAATATGAGAACTAGCTGCTGCAAGCTCCATTGAAAGGAACTGAACATTGGACAAATCCTTTTGGCATAAGTTTTGAATCAGGAAACTTTGTCATTGGATCAAAGGCTTACGGTTGAAGTTAGCTAGGAAGACTGCAAACAGGATATTGAATAGAACTGTATATCCAAGCAAAGCACCAACCCCTATCCAATACCAGTAACTCTCAGGAAAAAGAGCACGTGCTCTCAATACTGCCTCTCCTAATGAAAAACTAGAATCATTTTCAACTCTCTACAAAAAGCAGAGGAACAAAGAACAATAAGTTTCAAAACAGAAGTATGACGATAAAAAAGTATGACAAGCTTACAATTTAAGCATTGGATTCTAAACCAAGCATGGGTTTTGGAGCTCCATAAGAACAAAATGTAACTTCCATGTCACAAAGTCTAAATGATTTCACTAGCAGCAGCATATATGATTAACAGGGAAGGATTCATTCAGGCAATAAGAGATACTTTTTAGCTCTCTCTAGTATCATTTAATGGGAAAACAGATAATTGCTTACAGCAGTTTTTATATGATTACCTTGCTTTACCATTACCATTAGCAATTGAAAAACTTTAAAAAGCAAATGGACAGATGATTGACAACCTTATTCCAAGAGTTCCCAAGGAATTCATTTACTGAAGCTGCATTTTGAGCATACACCAACGGAGAGGCCCAGAAACCCCAAATCCACCAGCTTGGTATATGCTCTGTCATGGCAACTCATGAAAAAAAAGTTGAGATGAAAGATTGAACATAGAAGCTCCACCCAAAAAAAAACACTCAATTACCTCTTGAAATGATGTATCCTCCAAGAGCCATGACAACCAACAAAGCAAAAGATCAAAGGTGTTTGCAACTATCATATTACAGCCCAATGATCAGATATAACAAGCAGCTTATAAAAGTTATACAATATATAAAAGAAACTGTTGATACAACCAACAGTAAGTAGTATCATGCTCTAATCCCCATTGCATAAGATATTTGTTTAAGACAAGGCATTACCCTGTAAAATGGATACCTGGGAAAGCTGAATGGAAAGAAAAATTCAGGACTCATTCAAACAAGTCAAGAAGTGAGAAATATGTTTTTAGCCAAATGATGACAAAGGCTAAACTATTTTTAGCGATATTAAAAAGATTAACACTTATTCATAGAAATAAATGACCAACAAAGCAAAGACTTAGCTTCCCTATGCACATGAATTTTAGCTAGGGTGCAGGAGAAAGGCATGTAGATGGTAATTGCCTTTGCATTGTACTTAAAAAAAACCATCACAACTGTAAGTATCATCATTCTCTGTTATAAACAATGATTTTGATAATTTATTTTTCTTCAAATTATCTTCTATTTCATAGACTGGACATGTCTTTCGAATTTATGATGGTAAAACTTCACTTCTGAATCACCAATATATGCCATGACAAACACCAACTCAAATAAAAATAATGAAATATCAAAGAAAGAAGCTATCATATGCAAATACTGCAACTAGGTTTATAAAAACCCACGAAGTATTAAAGGAAAAAACCCAAAAAATGAATAAACTGCATAAGAAGTAATGAAAACCTAAGGGGCTAACGGGTGGCTCTGTAGCCAACTTAAACTTCTGGTAGTTGCCAAGCATTTCTAAGATTTCATTAGGCCAAAGCCAACGGTGCTTAGCTTCCTCCAGTATCTGATCTAAATCTGCAAGTTAAAGAAAATTCATAGATAACCAACGATGTTTACATCCAAAAGTCTGGAACAGCCATAAAAGAATCCACAGCATGATATGCAATAAATACAAAGTAAGAAGCAGATTATCTATACAATGAAGCAGAAGTTAGAATCATCAATTACTGATCCTTAAACAGCACTTGCTTTAGTAAGAAACAAGGCTCGGTAAATCCTTATTATTTTTGAAAATGAACTATTTTGAATTTATGAAAGATTTTTTGCATGCTAGCACACCTGGAAAGCGCGCATTGTGACAAACATATATAAGAGAAAGGAGAAGAAGATATTCAGATATTTAAATGAAGAAATAAAAAGAAAATACAAAACGTATAAAAGTAAGACGAAACGAGGGGCAAGATTAAAAAAAAATGCAAGAGACTAACCAAGTGGTTGATTAGGAAGGCATCTTCTAGGCTCGGCCATTGACATAGACCCAAAATATCATCACTGATTACAAGGAGAAGAACCTGCAAATATAGAAAATGCAATACAAAAGCATTCGAGAAATGAGAAAAAGAGAAACGCAAGAAACAGAGCCACCACAGCAGATAGGAAGCAAAATTGGAAGGGAAAAAGAAAAACAAAAGAAATGGAGAATCAAAAACCCTAACCGAATTGAATTAAAGAGGGAAAGAGAGGGAGAGGGAAGAGGGAAAGAGAGAGAGAAATGAACCTTGAAAACGAGAAACGAGAGATGAGCGTGTGAAATCCATCAAAGTCAAAAAGCTAGCCCTATCCATGGCAAGCTTTTTATTTATTTTTTATTCTTTTAAATTTGCTTTCTGCATTCTTTTCAAAGGAAAAGTTCATCTAGTAATGCCAATTAAATCATTTTTAATAACTGTAACATGAATTTCAATTTCCTATTGAACCAGGTATGAAACTGCATCTGCATATTATTACCATTTGAAATCCTCACAGCTACCCCAAAATTCGCAAGCTTCATTTTCCCAGATGTTGTGAGGAGGATATTCTCAGGCTTTATGTCACGATGAACAACACAGGCTTAGACCAAGAAACACAACCCGCAGGGATACCTGAAAGTAAAAATAGCAAATCTTACTATAATTAATTTCTGGACAATTCATCATTTCTAATTTTCCAAAGGCCACTAAACTACAGCATTACCGGAAACTTCAAAGGCAGCGGCGGCAACCCCAATTTCAACAGAAGCAGCAGCAAGCGTCTCCTTGACTGACACTGAATGACCAGATACGGATCTATCCCTGCATCGACCACACATAAATTGTTAAATTCTGAAATCATTTACAGCATTTTCTTAATAACCAACAGAAAAAAGAAGATAAAGCCATCACGAACTAGAGCTTCAACAAGGGACACAAGGCCAAGAGAATTGATTCCTTCGCCATTAGTAACACAAGGCAAGAAGTTGTTCTTCAATGAAGTAGTCATATTGAGAATTGAGATTCGAACAAACGAGAAAGTAGAGAAGAGATTAGGGTTTTATTAGTAGGCCAGAAAGAGAAGAGAGTGAAAAAGAAGGGCGGCATAAAGGGTCAGGTTGTAGAGAACTAGTGAAAAAATCCCGCTAACTTTACTTTTATCCCGCTTAAAATTTTAAGGAAATCAGCGAGGGAATACCTCTCGCAAATTTTACGAGAACTTATTCCTAGCTATTTTTGCTAGGATCCATTTCCTCACAATTTAATTTTTTATTTTATAATTAATAATAATTAAAATTATTAAATATAAAAATAATAATTTAATTTAGTTAATTTAAATAATAATAATTTAATTTATTTGATTTTTGCTAAAAAGATATTAAATAAATTTATTAAATTAAATATAAATAAAATTTCAATATTAAAAATTAAAATTATATAAAAATAGTTAAAATATAATTATCTAACCGTTAGCGAGGGATTTATCCGTTAGTGAGGGATTTTTACTTGCTAAATTAGCGAGAATTTTTTTCTCGCAAAAATAGCAAGGTTTAAGTCCTCGCTAAATCGTTCATCTATTAAATGCCAACTTATTAAACCATTAGCGAGGGTTTTGTTCCTCGCTAAATGGTTCATCTATCAAATGCCAACTTATTGAGCCGTTAGCGAGGGAGTTGTCCTCGCTATTCCCTCGCTAATTTAGCGAGGATTAAGTCCTCGCTAAATCGTTCATCTATTAAATGCCAACTTATTTAAGCATTAGCAAGGGATTTGTCCTCGCTAAATTAGCGAGGATTATTTTCCTCGCTAAATTAACGATGATTTTTGTCCTCGCTAAATGCTTTATCTATCATATACATCTTATTTAAACGTTAGCGAGGGATTTATCCTCGCTAAATTAGCGAGGATTTTGTTCCTCGCTAAATTAGCGATGATTTTTGTCCTCGCTAAATGCTTCATCTATCATATGCATCTTATTTAAATGTTAGCGAGAGATTTATCCTCGCTAAATTAGCGAGGATTATTTCCTCGCTAAATTTGCGACGATTTTTGTCCTCGCTAAATGCTTCATCTATCATATGCATCTTATTTAAATGTTAGCGAGAGATTTATCCTCGCTAAATTTGCAACGATTTTTGTCCTCGCTAAAATTTATCCTCACTAAATTGTCGCTAAAGTTTGTGCCAAAATTTAGGCGCCAATATTAGCGACAAATGATTGATATTCTCGCTAAATTGTTGCAAAATATATGTTTATTTGCATCCCAACCAACATTTGTGACAAAATTCATTTGTCGTCGCAATTATGTCGCTATATCAGTGATTTAGCAATGATTTTTCTTTTTCTCGCTAAATTTTGTCGCTATTCTGCAATTTTCTTGTAGTGAAATAAGTATTTGTTGCAGTATGGCATACGTGAATATATGTTGATATGAAGTATAATAGAATACCATATGAACTGAGATAATAATTATGCCTTATTGATCATAAATTTGATAAAGTAAAAATAGCTAATAAATAGTTTGTTAAGTGTGAATTTTTGAACAAAATCTTATACTTCTAATTGCTTGATGTTTATTTTTCGAATTGGTAAATGTGTGAAAATTTTGAATACATTGGTTTAATATGACATCAGTTGTGAAGTAAAATCGGTAGTCACCAATAAGCTTTTAGCTTAGCGCGTGGTTTTTATTTTCAGCATGTAGGTTGAATCGATGTTCAGTATTCTCAACGCAAAGGAAGAAAACTTTTATAGGTTGTTGCAGCTAGAATGGTGAAGAATCAAAGATACAGATCAAATTATTTGTTCTTATTATACTTTGAAACTTTGGCATGTACACCGGTGTTAAGATTGTATAATTTAAGTGTAATTTATAAGTTTCTAGTTGAGATTTAATAATGTGATATTAGCATAGACATGTGATGATATTTTGTGTAAACTATTGAGAATTAAATATCTGATTATTGAAATAGTAATATGATGACAGGTAGATTAGCTTAATTATTATTGAGGAGGATGGAAAAATTTTATGGAGTTTGATTGAGGCTGTGGATCTTGATGATTAAGTTTTAGAAGTGTTGTGTTGTATTTTGGTTTACAGGAGGCTATGAATATTTAGGGGAGGTTCTGCCGAAATTTTTAGAAAAGAAAATTTTAGAGTAAGAAATTAGAAATTGATAATTAAAGCATAAAATTTATCTTGATTTAGTAATATTCAGAGCAAGACCGATTTGTGACATCTATAACTGATTTGTTTACCAGACTGGGTATAGGGTGTTACATTTAATGGTATCAAAGCTAGGTTTAGGCATTTCTGGGCATAGAGCAATAGAATCTAGTTAAGATGGAAGTTGTGGTACTTTGTTTACTTGTTCACTTTGATAATTGGGGCAGAGATTTAAACATTTTTGCATGGGGATGGGTAACTTGCATTGCCATTTTATGAATAGCGCATCTACATAATGACATGTTCATACACTATTTTTGCATACATTACACTAGCATCATTTCATTTTCCATAACTGCATAAATTTTTGTACTTACGCCCCAATCAAAGGAAAACTGATTGCACTAAAGTGAGGAATGATATAGATTAGAAATATATATGATAAGTAGATAAAAGGAGACTGACAAGATACATAACGAGTGTATAGAATAAGGAAAGAGATCCAGAGATTATAAACGGATAATATGATTTAGAATCAACTAAGGTAAGTGAATATTAAGAAAATAAGAGAAGAATAGTATGTGTACATGCCAAAATAAATGTATACAAGAAATGTGATTCAAGAATGAATCCATTTTCAATTAAGGGTGAGATAAAGATAAAATTTCACTTGCTTGAATAGATTTAAGCGAAGGAGTATTGTTTATCGTTAATGTTTTGGTTAACTTTGTGATTAGAGTTTCTCTAATACGACAAGATTAATATCAGAATGATATTCTGATAATACTTATGACTAATAGTTAATTGAGATATATATAAGACTGTATTCATGTAACAAAATATGGGATAATAACCATGAAGTTCTGTCAGAACTTATTATAGTTGTCTTTAATTGTCAAAGGACTATTTTAAATACAAAAAGAGGAGCTTCATGAATATGATATATCGAAAGAAGCAGTTGACTGGAAATGAGGAAATGGAACATCTTCTACATTCATTGATTAGATTTGAAGTTCTTATTGATTCAAGGATTGTATCAATATAGCACTTCTTCCTAAAGGGCGGACTATTAAATCTCAATCCTTATACGATGTGGAGCCAGAATTTGTTGATTTTAAATATTTTGTACTACAACAAGGAAAGAGTTGTATATACATGATCTTTCTACTCAGAGTAGGTTTTCCATTCTCTTATTGTTCTCACAACCTATACATGAAGTATTACCATTGACAAGTGATGGTAATCTTCATGGAATACAAAGACACAGTTATACTAATTGCAATTTCACACTAAGAATGTTAAATTGACTAAGAAGATTTGTAGGACTATCAAGAATGGTGAAGAAGAATCATCTCTTAGAACCCAAAAGTTTATTTTTGATGAATGTCCCAAATTGTATTTGGTGTAGACTGGCAGAACTAAAATTGTGCCAATTGAATTGGTTGAAATGCTTTTGGGTTTCGTAGAAATCATACAAAGGAAATTGAAATAAACAAAGTCTATAGATATAAATTACTTGGTAATTCATTCCAGATTGATATTGTACCTACCATTTGTTAGTTTCTGAAAGATCTATTTCCTTGGAGATATTGGTTTTCTCCCTTCTTTTGAATTTGGCAGTGTAGAAATTGCTTCGAATATGTTGGGAACCATTTGTAGAATAGAGTGTCAAATCAAGAATTAGAAATAAACAAGGATATTTTGAGACACCGATGAGAGCAAACCAATCAGATAAGGAATTTGATTGACATTATGGATGAGTAACAGCTAAATACTGACAAATTAGAGCAACTAATGAATTCCTTTGAACGGGTTTAATCTTGTTAGTAGTAGAAGATTATATAATAATCTAGTTGGTAGTAATAGACATTACCGATAGGGTTTAAAGGAATGTAAAATGCTTGGGTTTATTTCTTCAGATAGATAAATTTTGAGGACGAAATTTTTTTAAGAGGGGGAGAACTGTAACGCCCCGACTTTGAGTCGATTGGAAATATTTTCTAATTCGTAAATTATATTTTGATTCAAGTAGGCAGGGTATAATTTTTTGAAGATTTTGGATGACTAAGCATTTTTGTCTTAGAATTTTGAATTAGTGGGTTTAAATTAAAATACATTTTTATAATAAATCACAAATTAATATAAATTAAGTATATAATAATAATAATAATAATAATAATAAGATTAAAGGTAATTAATGGCATATAATAATATTAATTGTGAAAAAAAAAAGAGAAAAGTAGAAGATATTTCGGGTATCAAATATATGGCCACCAAATTAAGAAAAACAAATGGGAATAGAGAAGAGGCCACAAATCATAAGAAGAAAGAAAAAAAATAGAAGGAGATGCAGGTGAGGTGCTGCCCATGACAACCGACGCCTTTACCGGCGATGCGTGTGTCGATGTTAGCTCCCATCGTCGGCCCAAGTGCGGTGCATGTGGCTGTTCAACTCCCACTGTCAATAATGCCGACTTGAGTCTTCTCCTTCCTACATTTTCTCTCTCTTCTTCCAAGCTTTCTTCCTTTATTCCGGTGAACCGCAATGACTGATGTCGACACGACACCATTTGCATCGATGAGTTCTCGAAGTCGAGGTGTTCACTCCGGTACCCTCAGTCCGACTCCAAATATTGGCAATGAGCTAATCGAAAATAGGTGTGGCGAGTTACTTCAATGTAGATCCTGACCACACCGTAGCTCCTTAGGGCGCGTGACCACCGGCAATAGGTTCTTGATGATCCTGGCTTCATGATGGCAGTGTTGATGCAACTTCGACGAGGCTCTGACGAAGTTTCGGTGAGCCTCCGACGAGCAAATAATTGGCAAAAATACAGAAAATTTCCAAGAAATAGGTATGTGATTACCAAATTTACTTCCTAAGAATTTAGTTAAATAAATTCTGAAATTTAGTTAAGAGATGTTTTATTTCTTTGAATTAATAATTATGGCCGTATGATTTATAAGGAGTAAAATATTTGCCGGTTGAGTTTTTGTTAATTTAGGATCCGGTTTCGAGTTTTAATATGTTATTGACAATTTAAATTTAATGCGTAAAAGGGGATGGTGATGACACTGTCGGTCGGATATAACTGAACAAATTTACAAATAAGTTGATTCATTCTATTTGATTCTTCGAGGTTTATCTTCATTAAGTTTTATCAAATTGTTAATTTGCTTATAAAAGTAATGAGTTAAAATTTCACACTTAATTAGTAAATTAAATACATTATAATAAATATAGAATTTTCCATATGCTTAAAGAATTAGCAAATTAACATTACTAGACTCTTGATAATAAACGAAATTGTTAGAAGCGCTGAAAAAAAAATTTGGTTAAAGATCAAAATGGTGGAACTTGATTAAATTATTGATGTATTATGTTTTATATATGTAAATATGATATGAAGGAACAATATTTTAATTGAGAATTTGGTATGTAAATATGAATAACGCGCGTCATTTTACTGCTCATATGACGGGCGTTATTTTTATCGATACTTGATTTCACCCTCAGAACTAAGGGATCATCGAGCTCGAGTGAGGAAACCTCTGACCTTTAGCAATTCGATCCCACTTTTAGGGTCCAACCAAGTTAAGGTTCCCTACCTGGATTGATCAGTTGCTTCACGATAGGAAACAGACTCAACTCGATTTGCCAAATCTTGAGCCTCAAAAGACCTGAGACAGCACGTCGAGATGTCCCTATCTCATCACTAACAATCGATAGCCGAAAGGCATCTCGTTGGGCACCACAAGGTTGATAGTAAGGATTCGTCATCCAATAGAACATTAGGAAAAAGGGTGTTCCAACCTCATGAGGCCAAAAACCCAAAAATGGTTTGGAACTCCACTCTTATTTTTATATTTAATAAATGTGACATAACGGCTTTCAAATTAATCGTGTTATCCCTTTTTTCATGCAAGATTAGAGCACATATGAAAATTAAAAGCACACCCATCACATAAGAAAGCGGTAAATCTTGACACATAATAAAGCAGCAAAGGCATCCATAAATCGAGCAGTTCATTGTAGAACTTTTGATGAGAACTTTGTCCTCACATGTGAGTTATTGAAGAAGCATTTCAGTATGAGGGTTTGAAGACAGGGAGTTGCCAGTCCAAGTTTTATTTAAGAAACATCATGTGTTATTTAATTATATATAAAAATCATTTACGTTATTAAAACCTAATTTTTACATATGAGTTTCCTAGGCAAAATGTGGACATTGGTTTGATTTTATTAATGAAATATCCCAAATAATTACTATAAATATTTTTGTGACATTTTTCATTTGCGGTCGAAAAAGTCTTCTTATAGTAAAAAGAAAGGGTCATAAACTTACTTGTACCGCTTGCCTAATTATGCTCACAAAAGGATTGTCCACATGATTGATAATAATAATAATTATTATTATTATTATTATTATTATAATAATAACGAGAATAATGGCAATAACAACAAATGAAAAGAGAATATACATAAAAATCTAAATGAAATAAATAAAAATAAAAACAAGGATTTAGTGCGTGTGTCGAAAATACACAGGAGTGCATTTGGCGACATACGATCAACTCTTTTGCCTTAAAAAGTAAGAAAACATATTTTAGGGTCGTACATTGCATAATGCACGGATGTGCATTAAGTGATGCACGACCGTATTGGTTTGGCAAAAGGCTAGTTTTCTTTTTTCTTTCTAAAATAAATTCCTTGTCGAAAATAAATCCAAAATGAAGCAAAAAGTGAAAGCTAAATACAAAAGAAAAATTTTTAAATCCAATTTTTTAGGAAAACTGACTTTAAAAATGGAAAAAAAAAGATGGAATTTAAAGATAATAACCAAATAATTTCTATCACACGACAATATACCTTGAGAAGGGTTTCACAACATAAATTTAGTAGAAATTAATATATAGTAATTATGCAAAAGGTGAAATTAACGACTAAAACTTATATGATTAAAATAATGGGAGAGGCTTTTTATATTACATTCAGCGTACTTACTCGATTAGATCGCTCAATGTCAAATTCGTGGACCTTTCTTGTGTTCAAACTGTAAAAAATAGTTAAAAAGCATAAAAAGCTAAGTGTCAAAACAACCTTTTTCACTTACACACTTTTGAAGGCTTTTATGAAGACAATTTTAACTTTCAAACTCAAAAAATTCCAACCTTTTGAAAAGTAATCGGCCAAAGCTTTATATAAGGATGAATGTATGGGTGTGTAAAGAGCTATGCACGAGTGTAGTTTTTAAAAGTCAGCCACTTACCAACTTGCCTTTACAAATTCACCCACTTTTGGGCTATACGGCCGTACCATCAGGAGTGTACGGGCATGCATCTCAAGTACTTAAGGCCACTTGCCTAAAAAGGCAAAATTCTTGTGATGCAAGGCCGTACGCTTTTTGTGCAAGGCTGTACAAAGACAAAAATGGAACAAAATCTGCCAACTAGGCCAAATAATGATATTTCCCTTATGTGCAAAGGTGTCTAAGTCCCTGTGCACGGGTGTACACGGTTGGGAACTTACCTAACTTGTCTTTTAAGCCCTTTGTCAAGGAAATTTCTCATTGTTCGACCCTTTGTTCTGCTCGATTGCTTAAATCAAGGGTAAAAACATTTTAAAATACTTTATGTGAAAAGATTTCAACATTATAAGGATTCATCGTCCTTAATTTGCTATCTTCTAACACAACAAGAAAATAGCAAAATAGCAACGGATTTTGTTTCGTTGCTAATTTAGCAATGGAATACCAATTTCGTTGCTATTTAGCAATGAAAAATCAATTTCGTTGCTAAAATTAGTTGAAGTTTAAGAGATTTAGCAACGGAATACAAAATGGTTGTATTCCGTTGCTAAAAAGGGGGGAGATTTTAGTGCCAAAATATAATAACGAAAATTAGAAACGAAAAATAATTTTTGTTGCTAAATATGGCGGCACTTAACAGCGAAAAAAAATTTGGGATGAAAATTAGCAACTGAAATCAAATTCCGTTGCTAAAATAGCAACGAAAATTAATTCTATTGCTAAAATAGCAACAGAATTTAAATTTCTTTGCTATTTTATGTTGAATTTAATGAAGGTATAATTTGTTGCAATGAAATTAATTTTTGTTACTAAAATAGCAACAGATTTCAATTTTCATTGCTTAAAATAATGCCTTCATATAATTCAACTGAAAAATAGCAACGAAATTGAAATCCGTTGCTATAAAAAATAATACCTTTACTAAATTTAACATAAAATAGCAACGAAATTTAAATTCCGTTGCTATTTTAGCAACGAAATTAATTTCCATTGCTAATTTAGCAACAGAAATTAATTTCCGTTGCTAATTTTCATCCCAAATTTTTTTCCGCTGTTAAGTGCCGCCATATTTAGCAACGGAAATTTTTTTTCATTGTTAAATTTAAAATCGTTGTTAAAATAGCAACAGAATTAAATTCTGTTGCTAAAAAAGAATATATCTAAGAAAAAATCCTATTTCTTTCATTTCTATTCTTCTCTTCACGATCTGGGATTTTCTTTTTCTCTCCACACTCAGCTATTTTTTATGGCAGTTCCTCTTTTGTACTTTTTCGCTTCCTTTTGTTCTTTGTACTTGCCCTATTATTTTTGTTTTTTAGCTTTCCCCATTTCTCACTGTCTCTCAATCTTCACGGTATCTATGTTTTTTGATCCCCCTATCATAGTTATTAGGGTTTCCTCTTTTTACTCTCTCGCCAGCTCTGTACTCGATTCTTGCCCTCTAATCCAATCTTTTTTTTCAATTAGACCTAGATTTCTACTCCCTCCTTTAGGGTTTACAGATCTACACCACCTTCTGCTTCTACTTCTTGCTCTTTCTTTTCTTTTTCTTAACATGTTCTGAAAGCTCACATCTCTCTCTGCCTCTTCTCCTGTAAGTGAGATTCTTATTGTTTTCTTTCTTTTTTCAGCTTTGCTGATTTTTCTGTTTTGAGGTTTGTTAATTGTATTTTTAGTGAATTTTTTGTGAAGCTTCGAGTATTTCAATTTTGATTTCAATTTTTCTTTTCTACTTTTTTTTGTTCAATTGTTGTTTTGAGCTCGCTGGTGATGGTGGACTATGGGTGCATTTTGCTTTCGAGTTTGCTTTCGAGTTATTGACTTGAGATTTGCTTGCCTATGGTTTTTTTATTTTAATTAGTCAATGTGTTTCTAATAGCAAAAGAGCTGTAGAGTATTGCAGGTTTTTAACTAGTGTATTTTACAAATTGGCATTTGCTATTAAATTATTATTAATTGGCAGAAATGTTGTTTTAGTGTATATATACTGTCTATATGTTCCTGCAATGGCAGGCATAGGTGGAATATGTTTAAAGTTTTACTACATACATCGTGTATAGTTGAATGTTGAATTGAAAGCTACATTGCTCAAAATTAATCAGTTTAATTCCGTGGCCTATCATACTAGATATAGTTTTCTGATGAATTTGAGTTCTTCATGTTTACCGTTCCCTCTTTTTTTTCAGTTACAGAATTAATTATTTTCTTTACTTGCTTTCTTGGTGATCCGTACTAGACTGCCACTGGTTTTTGTAGGTGGAGTCAATACTAGACAAGGAAAAATTTCACATTGGAAGAACTTCTGGACGAGGAAGAAATAATCCAAGAATGCAAAGCTTTAAATAGTCGTCTAATCAATTTGTAATATATTTCGTGCCAACTCATTTGCCTTTAAGAATGTTTATTTTCTTCACAAATATTTTATAAAGTTGTTTGTCATAGAATTGCATAATTCTTCTTTATTTGCAGTCTACATGATAGATCCCAAGTAGAGCATGTAACACCACAACTTTGAGTCGATTGGAAATATTTTCTAATTTGTAAATTATATTTTGATTCAAGTAGGCAAGGGTATAATTTTTCAAAGATTTTGGATGACTAAGCATTTTTGTCTTATAATTTTGAATTAATAGGTTTAAATTGAAATACATTTTTATAATAAATCACAAATTAATATAAATTAAGTATATAATAATAATAATAATAATAATAATAATAAGATTGAAGGTAATTAATGGCATATAATAATATTAATTGTGAAAAAAAAGAGAAAAGTAGAAGATATTTCAGGTATCAAATATGTGGCCACCAAATTAAGAAAAATAAATGGGAATAGAGAAAAGGCCACAAATTGTAAGAATAAAGAAAATAAAAGGAGATGAAGGTGAGGCGTTACCCATGACAACCAGCGCCTTTGCCGGTGATGCGTGTGTCAACGTTGGCTCCCATCGTCGGCCCAAGTGTAGTGCATCTGGCCGTTCAACTCCTGCTGTCAACGATGCCGACTTGAGTCTTCTCCTTCCTGTGTTTTCTCTCTCTTCTTCTAAGCTTTCTTCCTTCATTCCGATGAACCGCAATGACTAATGTCGACATGACACTGTTTACATTGATGAGTTCCCGAAGTCAAGGTGTTCACTCCGATACCCTCAGTCCGACTCCAAATGCCGACGATGAGCTGATCAAAAATAGGTGTGGGGAGTTACTCCGGTGTAGATCCCGACCACACCGTAGCTCCTTACGACCCGTGACAATCGGCAACAGGTTCTTGATGATATTGGCTTCAAGATGGCAGTGTTGATGCAACTCCGGCGAGGCTCCGACGAAGTTCTGATGAGCCTCTGGCGAGCAAATAATTGGCAAAAATACAAAAAATTTCCAAGAAATAGGTATGTGATTACCAAATTTACTTCCTAAGAATTTAGTTAAATAAATTCTGAAATTTAGTTAAGAGATGTTTTATTTCTTTGAATTAATAATTGTGGCCGTGTGATTTATTAGGAGTAAAATATTTGCCGGTTGAATTTTGGTTAATTTAGGATCCAGTTTCGAGTTTTAATATGTTATTGACAATTTAAATTTAATGCGTAAAAGGGGATGGTGATGACACTATCGATCGGATATAACTGAACAAATTTACAAATAAGTTGATTCATTCCATTTGCTTCTTCAAGGTTTATCTTCATTAAGTTTTAGCAAATTGTTAATTTGCTTATAAAAGTAATGAGTTAAAATTTCACACTTAATTAGTAAATTAAATACATTATAATAAATATAGAAATTTCCATATGCTTAAGGAATTAGAAAATTAACATTACTAGACTCTTGATAATAAACGAAATTGTTAGAAGCTTTGAAAAAAAAAATTGGTTAAAGAGCAAAATCGTGGAACTTGATTAAATTATTGATGTCATATGTTTTATATATGTAAATATGATATGAAGGAACAAAATTTTAATTGAGAATTTGGTATAACAAAAATTTAATAGACAAAATGTTATGGGTTCTTAATTAAGATGGTAAATATAATGATGAGTATTTAAAAATTAATGGAATTTTAGTTTGGTAGATTAATTCCTGTATCGTTTATTGGATCAGGGTTATGAAATTAATAGAATATGTTAATTCAAAGGTTAAATCCTTCCTATGTTTAACCAAATTGGTAAATTCGAATTATTGATAGGCTTTTAACAAAAATAAGAAATTGAGATGCAAAGTTATAAATGTATATATATTTAAACTTAAGTAAGCATCAAGTGTGAATTAAAAAGGAAAATAAAAAATGGGTTATACGCGCTTATTAACTATTTTTGCAGATGACTAAGAATTTTAAGAAAACAAATCACTATAATGTTGGTGAATCTTCAGGCTGCAAGAATTACTTTTACATAATTAAACTTTATTTGGTAAACAATCTTATATTGTCTACATAAATTAGGTGTAGTTGAACATACTTGAATTATTCCTCTTTGGGTTATTAGTTTGTTATTCTTTGTCAACCTTTTGAGGTGTTGTGATTATAATGAAATAGTACATTGCTATACAGTATTTATAGAGATAAATATATATAATTTGAATTAAATAATAAGCTTTTGACAACAAGTATGTGAACTAAGATGAGTTATGTATTCAAGCCATGCCAAGTATAGAAGTAATATTAGGAAATTCCATGTGCAATTATAATTTTAATAAGTTGATTGACAAGAAATTCATAAAATATAGATAAATGGAATTAAGAAATAATTGGATAGAGCACTAAAGTGCCCTTGCTAGTAATTGATCATGTTAGGAAATGGAAAAGTTACAACTATGAGTAAATTTGTTAAATATTTATGAAATATAATGTACGGGCTAAATGAACGATACTTTACATATATGTGTATAAATTCTTGGGTTTAATTAATTTAGCATAAGGATGACATGTTATTGAAGGATGAAAGATTATGTAAGTATGACTTCCCTTGATGGCCGAATTCCATATGTGATTATAAAGGCATAAAGTAATTAAACGACCATGCGATGATATATGAATATCATGTGTAATTGATAATGAAATGAGATTTATGGGAAAAATGAGAAACCTGCTATATATTGTGAAATTGAGTTTATGCCCTTAGTGTTCAATGGGTAACCAGGACCTTAGGATAGTATGACTAGCCATAGGGGCACTTACCCCACAGATTTTTGATTTTGTTACTGTTTCTGATACGAGTATTGTTATTGTATGGGACTGATAATACCCAGCACATTCTGATATGGGTATTGTAACTATACGGGACTGATATTAATTGGCACATTCTGATATGATACTGGAGTAGAACATTTTACCTTAGGGTATGGTCCCTCCAGCATAAGGGATATTCTATTCCATTTATCCAGTCTAGTGGTGGCCTACTGTTGATAACTGGGGGCAAAATCATAAATTAATTATGTATATGGAGTAAAAAGAGATAATTATAGCATTAAAAATGTTATAAATATGCGTAAAAGTTAAATAAAATGAGAAATAAGATAAGTTAACTTAATAAAGCATCATAAGTCATGGATTGAGTAACAATGCTGAATATAAATAAAACTATCAACTTCTTAAGGTTAAGAAGTGATTCGTGTAGTATAAATATTAAAGTAAAATTACGAAAATACCTTATGATATATATATATATATATATATAATATAACAAATATATAAATGCTGCAAATGGTAACTTAGTGAAATACTAAGACTGTAGGACTGTGAAGTATCAATCTAACATTAGGGATTGACATTCAAATCAACTATTTATCTTGTTAGAGTATTAAATGTTATAATAATTAAACCTATAAATGTATACATGTGTGAGTGTAACTTAAGAAAATTTGTTCCGTTAATTCTTAATAAATTTATATAACTAAACTAGGACATGCTACTTAAGATAGTAATATATGTGAACGGTAAACCGGATGTATAGAATTACATATATAAAGATACATATATACATGTGTTATGATGTTTACACTAAAAATAAATAAGTATTTGTTGCAGTATGGCATACTTGAATATATGTTGATATAAAGTATAATAGAATACCATATGAACTGAGATAATAATTATGCCTTATTGATCATAAATTTGATAAAGTAAAAATAGCTAATAAATAGTTTGTTAAGTGTGAATTTTTGAACAAAATCTTATACTTCTAATTGCTTGATGTTTATTTTTCGAATTGGTAAATGTGTGAAAATTTTGAATACATTGCTTTAATATGACATCAGTTGTGAAGTAAAATCGGTAGTCACCAATAAGCTTTTAGCTTAGCGCGTGGTTTTTCTTTTCTGCGTGTAGGTTGAATCGATGTTCAGTATTCTCAACGCAAAGGAAGGAAACTTTTATAGGTTGTTGCAGCTAGAATGGTGAAGAATCAAAGATACAAATCAAATTATTTGTTCTTATTATACTTTGAAACTTTGGCATGTACACCGGTGTTAAGATTGTATAATTTAAGTGTAATTTATAAGTTTCTAGTTGAGATTTAATATTGTGATATTAGCGTAGACATGTGATGATATTTTGTGTAAACTATTGAGAATAAAATATCTGATTATTGAAATAGTAATATGATGATAGGTAAATTAGATTAATTATTATTGAGGAGGATGGAAAAATTTTATGGAGTTTGAATGAGGTTGTGGATCTTGATGATTGAGTTTTAGAAGTGTTGTGTTGTATTTTAGTTTACAGGAGGCTGTGAATATTTAGGAAAGGTTCTGTTGAAATTTTTAGAAAAAAAAAGATTTAGAGTAAGAAATTAGAAATTGATAATTAAAGCATAAAATTTATCTTGATTTAGTGATATTCAGAGCAAGACCGGTTTGTGACATCTATAACCAGTTTGTTTACCAGACCGGATATAGAGTGTTATAGAGCAGTTATTGCGGTATATTATTGAAGAAGCCCCAGAGGATGCTGAAAGCTAATGGGCATTTAAGTAGATCTCATTGACTCGTAAAAATTAATTTTCTTCAGCGTTGCAACATCTCTTTGTTTGCCTCTGACCACTTCCTTCTATAGGTTTCCTTTCATTGCTTGTGAGATATTTACATGCAAAATTGATGTTATTCTTAAGACTTTAGTGGAAGAAGAGCAGGTAGTTTTTAATTTTCCTGATTCCTATGTGTCAAGTTTGGAGATTAATTAATCAATTATCAGATTTTTTTCTAATTTTAGTTCCTCTTTCATGCTACTATAGCTAATAAGCTTACTCTTCTCTTTCTTAGAACCCAATCGACCTCATAGTGCTTTGTTGGCTGGCTATTTTAGCAAGGTATGTTGATAAGTGCTTCATATCCACTTTTTGATGCTTATCTATCTATCTATCCATATATTGCTTGATGTGATTTGCTATTGTGCTTTAGGTTGTCATTTGTCTTATGGTACGGAAGACTGTCCCACTTATGAACTTTATTTAGGTGAGAAACTGTTTTTCCTGGAACTCTGAATTGTTTCCCAATATTGATAAACTACCAATGCCTATTTTCCATGTGAATTCAATAGCTTCAGATAACTGGTATATTTTACTGGAATAGGGTATGATCATTAGTTGGATTTACCATTGTCATTATTGAGATTAGTTTCATTTATTGACTATTTAACTTCTACAGGTCCATCAAGATGTATTCTGTCAACTAGTTGATTTAATTGGAATCACATCCATCATTGAGGTAACATGAAACTTAGGTTTATCAGTTCCTTTTCCTACTCCTTCTTTTCCCTTTTTTTCCTTTTAGCTAGTTCTTGGTTGAAAACATGTCCTGATGACTTTTTGATATCACCCGCATTATGCAGGTTTTGGTTCAGCTTGCAAGGGCTGATGACCATGTATATCCCAATTTTATTGATGTGATGCAATGGTTGGCTGATAGCAATATGCTAGAATTGATTGTGGACAAGCTGAATCCTTCTGTAAGTGAGTCTACTTTGTTGTCATGAAAATTTGCGTGGTTGTTAATGGAATCATAAATCAACATGCTTTGGATATATGGTTTTGATGGAATCAACATTCTCTTATTTTAGCTGGTATGGTCTATATGCCTCTTTGCATTAATTCTTGTGGTGACCATATATTAGGTGTGCTTGTTGTTTATGCAAAGTTTTACGATGAATTTCATTTTTAAAATGATTGGTTCATAAAGTTGGCAGCCTTAAATTCAATTGATTAACCAATTTCACATGCATTACATCAGATAGGAATGCATTTAAATTCATGTACGGTTAAAAAATCTCAAAACCTAGCTAAAAAGAATTGAGTGAATTGGTTAAATAAGGGCAGACACTTGCATCTAATATTTGTGAATGAATGAGTGTGCATGCACATGTGCACCTACTTGGGTCAGAAGCTACCTAAAGTTTTAAGTGTCTGAGTTCTGTTGGAGTGAATGTGCATTTATCCACACATATTTGTATCTATACTGATGCAAATAATATTGGTGTTGAGATTATATAGAAGAAACTTATTTTTTCGTCTATCCAACACATAGGTTTAGTCCTGGTTTAATTAAAAATAATAAATAATAAATAATTATATTTAAATTTAACATTATTATTAAATTATGTGATTAAGATATGGATTCCTTTCACTTGAACTAGGGAAAGAAAATAATTTATATGAGTGAAAACAAGAAAAGACCAAATGTCCTTGAAAAACCATAAAAACTTTAAACTAAAAAATGACAACCTAAACATTATTTTTAGGGCCCAAAAAATGTCATTACAAGAGTAAAGCTCATAACAAATGACCGTCTTGAAACGAGCTTTCCGAAAATATATTATAATAAGAAATTTGACACTTGTAGCAAAAGTTATAACCAAAATAGTCTGTACCATAAAAATAATCCATTTAGGCTTTATGTTAGATTTCTTCATTTCTTCTCAAATTCTAATTTAATTTAGGGTTTTTATTATTTATATTTTTTATGATAAATTGTTGGTCTCTTCTGTGGCAGTTTTACAATATATGATGATGACTAAGATTTTACATATACTACATTTTCAATTATATGTTACATATGATGAATTATATATACTTATATCCTAAAAAAGAATTATATATACTTGTTTGGCAAGGATGAGATCCATGATTGCTTCCACCCCACACCCCCTTAGAATTAAACTCAGATTGATTAACAGCAAATCCATGCCTTTTTGTTTCATTATTATCTCAAATTGGTTGCAGGCATTTACATGCGAACTCATTATATATGGTTTAATTTTTTATGAAAATTCTTTACCTAGACAAAGATCATGAATTTATTCTTGAATCAAATATTTTGATGAGAAACTAACATGTTTAAGTCACCCACATTGATGCTGGATGTTGGTAGGACTAACATGTGAAACTTTTTTTTAATGTATCCAAGAATTAGCGAATAATTGGAAAAGGACAACCTCCGAATTCACGGTGGAGACATCTGTGAAAAAGAGTGTTCTCTTTATGAATTTGATGCTCTTGCTACTTTAATTGTTATTAACGTTGTTGGCTGCTGCCTTTTTCCACCTCTTGAGGATCCTTTGAAGCCTAAAAATATCAATTATCTTATTATTAGACTTGTTTGAATCCATGTAACTTGTTTGTTGCTAAGAAATAAAGAGAGAGTGTGTGTAGTGAATGATTCATTTATTGTTTCTATGGCGGATCATTCTGTCTTTTGGTGCAATTGAATTGATTATTTCAATTTAAGTTTGAATTTAGTGTTTTGTTCTTAAATTACCTACAAGTGGACCATTCTTAACCAAATTTGCATGAACAAAGATAATATATAAATACCGTTATTTTTGTGCTTGTGCTTACTGTAGAAGCATATTCAACCAATATGCTCACAAATTAAGTACAAACAATTTTTGCAATCTCACAATTACCAACAATTGAGTGTTGGATCTATATATAATATGATTATAAAAAAAACAAAATTGACTTTTGGTTGCTAAAATTAGCAACGAAATTGACTTTTTTGTTGCTAATTTTAGCAACAGAATGGACTTTTCCGTTGCTTAAAATTACCAATTCACCGAAAATGAGTTGGTTGAATTTAGCAACGAAATTCATTTTCCATTGCTAAATTTAGCAACGAAATTTAAATTTCGTTGCTAAAAAATAGCAACCGTCGGATTAGCAATGGAAATTTTCGTTGCTATTTTTTATTAGCAACGAAAAATATCAATTTTCTGTTGCTATTTTTCGTTGCTAAATTGCATTTTTCTTGTAGTGTAAGGGGTTGTTTTTCTTATTAGGTAACTTTGATAAAAGCCTTCTCAGGACTTGGTGTCTACAGTTGCCCCTAACTTTGAGGAGGCTAGTACATATGGGAGTCTAAATGAGCCAAAGTTTAAAGTAGGAGAGAGAGAGAGACACTTACTTAAGGAGGTGATCTCCTAGTCTGCTTCTTAAGAAGGCTTGATTGGTGACCGACACCAGCCTGTGGCAAGTCCCTTGATTTAAAGGTGATCCCACTTTATGGCTATACCTATCACATGTGCTCTAAAGTCAGTGTCAAACTTCTCAAGCCTCTTCCCAATCTCATCTCTAGCCCTTTTGACTATCTCACTATCAGTAAGGAGTGCAATCTCTAATGTTGTGATACGCTTTGTGGCATTCTCCATACTCTTATCCACATTTTGGACCCCAGTCTTTATCCTAGCTAAGTCCATTGTGAACTATCGCTGGCGAGCATCAATATCACCATACCTCTTTAGATATATCTCATGTTGTCAAGTATACTCCTAGCGTATCACCAGTATATCTATGGCCATGGCAATTTGAGTCATGGTCATGCTTTGAATGCCCTATAATATGTCATCCCATAGGGCCACTGGCTGAGGTAGAGGTAATGCTAAAGATGATGATGCACCAAGATGACCATAATCCCTAGGTGGCAACTCCTGCTAAAAGGTAGGAAAGGCCTGCATGGTGGGTAGCACGGCTAGTTCCTAGTAGGCTTTACCTATAAAATAATATGTCAAAGGGACTTACTCCTTTCTAAATCCTGGTCCAAGGACATCCTCTATCTGCTGGTCATCACTAGGCTCCTGCTCAAGATGTAGTGGTTATGGCTCATGCTTTGGTACTTCTAGTGGTTATGGCTCATGATCTAGTATCTTCCTGCTTGGGTGGAAGGCTATATCCATCTCCTCCAAGGTCATCAACTTGATCCCGGCGGGTGCAGCATCATCCTCTCTAGCCATGTGCATGTCATAGGCTGCCTCTCTAAGTAGATACCCTCAACAACATACGAACCCATTAAAGCTTCTGGCATGCCCTCAACTAAAAGCAATTTGGTGACCAACCCTCCTATGACTGTCGCATCACTCGGGTTATGTTGTGTCATCCATATGTGCCTTAAGATGGTATGGCTCAGGTCTATATACCTACCACTCATCATACCCCATAAGCTATATGTCTCTGCCATATTAACAGCACTGGGACTGCCCATCTTTCCCAAATATGAGCAAGAGAGGACTTTATGTAAGTAGCACAGCAACTGTGATCACAGCATGGTGGACTTCACTATCCTTCTCACATATGGGACACCTGGTCTCACAATAACCTCCCATATCTCTACTGAAGCAAATCTCTCAAGCCTGATCACACCTTCTCCCATAGTCAAGCCTAAGATTTGAGTAAGTGCCTTTGTGTCATAGACACAGGGTAATCCTGGATGCCGTAGGTAATGACACCCTCTGCAACATCTAGCTATTGGTTTCCTAAGTAATGAAAGGTAGGAAAGAACTATCTAGTCATCTCAGGATAAGTCTTGTAAGCCCTTGCATAGAAATGCATCCATCATGCTCGTGCTATCAAGTTGTTAGGCTCCTTTAGTAACCCAAACTGATCCAGTAAGCCCTTAGACATAAATCGACTAGGTAGCATATGGACTCTTAACATGTTTCGATAGCGGGCAGCCTATTTTAGTGTCATCCATATGGGATAATGGGGATCCATGTCTTGCAAAATTCAAAGTTTCACAATTAATTATAATACAATATTCAAGGAAGTTATTTAGACATTATCGCTTTTCATGCCTAAATTTCAGAAGCATAACGACTTAGAAATCTAGGCCCAATCCTACACAAAACATATCCATAAGAAGCTATAATAACTAAGTAACACCTATTTTTTCCTAACCCGCCACTGGACACGTAGCGATCATGCCAAATTTCACAAGAGCAATATGTATAAAGAGAATGCTAAGTCAAGGATTTTATCAATATCATATTAATCAACATTATATATATCATCATTTGCTATTATTATCATTACTTCTCTTATTTTACACATGAACAATCATTGCCACTACATGCATTCTTCTCAAAAAAACTGGCTTTGTATACTTTTAAAGCAAGTAAAAATAAAAAAATTCGTCCCCTATTATTTCTTTTTTTTTCTACCTCATTGCACATTTACAAATTATATACTTATCTTTATAACTAAGATTTTTGCCTATTTAGTTGCTATCGCATAAATAGACAAAATTCCACACATATTTCCTATTAGTTTCCATTCCCTACATATTTTATATTGTCATGTTATATACACCCAATATGCACGAACTAGCATTGTTTTTATCTTTATTATTATGTTGTGTACATACCCTATTTTACACATGTATATTCACTCACTTCTTTCTTTGCCAACTTTTTGTTTTGCACATAATACATATACTTCCTACATGCATTTCTTACTAAACAAATTAATCAATTGCACAATATAACAATATTCCTAACAAAAAAAGGTGCAGTAAATCAATTATACACATTTACTGGATTTTTCTAAAATAAAAATTAAAAAAATCATCAGTAGTTTGTCACACACACTCACAGTCACTCGAACCATCAATCTCGCCTAATTTTATACTCATTTTCAACCATGAAATAAGGTAGAAAACCATGAACATACCTTTTTTGGCTGACAAGCAAAACTTGACAAAAACTCATAAAATTTGTGTCAAAACATGCACAATGCAAAAACCTAGCAATGTACCAGATTAGAATCGTGAAATATCACTTATAAGATGAGAAAAGAGCAAAAAACCAAGGGCCATCATTTGAAATCAGTGAAGAAGAAGAAGAAGAAGAAGAAGAAAAGAAGGAAAATTTGATATTATTTAAGTTTTAGGAGAATGCATCGGCATATAAGGGAGTGTACGATCGTACTCTCCCGTATAAGGATATACACTAAAAATGCAAAGGCGCGTAAGGCATATAAATCCAAAATTTGAAAATTTTTGAATATGAAACGTTCCTATACATGCAAAATGCTACGTTCATAGCATTTTTGCATAAGTTTTGACCCAAACTCATGTAAAATAACCCTAATTTTTTTTTTCAAAATAACTCTAAAAATTTATAGTTCTTTAATTTATTGGTTTAATGGAATAAAATTATTTTATTTACAACATACCTATGAGGAATTATTTTTACACTAGCGTAATATTAACAAGCTATTATTTATTATTACCATCTTCATCATTTATTCAGTTCTATTTTTATCTACCCATACATGTTTAACTTGATATTATCATGTACATATTATCTCTTCCCTTTTTTTAGTTAATTACATTTTGCTATTATTTTTCTAGTGTTCGTATTTTTTATGTATTCATGCAAAATATACTCCCTGAATTATTTAAATTTGAACTGCCTGATAAAGGATGTAACTTTAGATAGTAAGCCATCCTTGAGATGTGAATTAGAAATGAAATATGCAAAAACATTATGCTGGAACCGTGTATGTAGTTGTTAGATTACGCAGGATGAGGTGTATGACATGCAAGGCTACTTTTACTTTTCATTTTGACCAGGTGGTAAATGGGATTAATGTATTGGTGTACACTATGAATGCATGGCTGTACAGGTCAACTTATAAATATGTGCTCTAGATTTTCAGCTAGTCTTGCTCCCCATTTGAACTTCCCTCATCCTTTTCCAGCTCTTCTATTTGTACCTCTCACTGTGTTGCTTTGCCTCATAGCCAACATGACCTCTTTTTTTTAGTGCCTTGCCTTATTACTAGATGACTACTCTACCTAGGATAACCCCATCTTATCCCCTTATTCCAACTTAAGGTTCCTTTGAAGGGTAGAACTAGATGAACATCTATTGGTGGCCTCTACATACTACTAAGATCCCTATTTTCATGTATTTCATTTAACAATGTGGAGATTTGTCCCCTTCATGAAGAGTTTACTCCCATTTTGAGTTACCTTGGGTACCCTTCCATGTGTACCAAATTGTTCTCCAACTATCCCTAGGAGGCTATTCATGCTTTAAGAATTTGTCTTTCTAATGTTGGGGTGCTTGCTGAACCCTTTGATCCTATGGTATTTAATTTGTTGTTTGACAGTTTGTACTATTTCAACGGCAATTAGACTTATGTTGTAAGCACTACCCTTTTTATGTGCTTAGCCTATTACTTGTGTATCACTAGCAGAGGTGGCACTCTAGAAGACTATCGATTGTTTGACATTGTCAATGGCATTCGCAAAGGACTGAACCTTTTCCCACTGATATTGGCAGAAACCTTGCTTGGATTAGATAATGTGAATGCTGATCCTACTGCTCTATTTACTGGTAGCCCCTTGCTTTTCCAAGTATCTATAGTCATTTATTTTAAGGTAGTGCGCCTCTTATAGGTTTTTACACTAGCTTTTATTTGTGGGACATGTGTCTTTTTATAGATTTTCACATGACCCTGTGCCTAATTTTTGCCTCAAATGGATGCCAAATCGTTCCAGTGGCTTTTATATTCATTATTTTTATTATTACTTATCATCATTATTTTGTTCATCATTATCATTTCATCATTTCTTTTCATTGATTTTTTTATTTTTATTTCATTTTTTTATATCTTATTATAAGAGAAACCAAGAATGTTGGTTTAGGGGAAAAGAAACATCTAAAACATATATTGAGAAAATAAGTTCATATTCCTTATATGGTTTAGGGGATTCAAAGATCCCAAACAACAAAATAACTACTCCTTACTCATAATGTAAATAACAAAGAAAAAAGGAAAATAAATTATAAAACTCATTTGGAAGTATGGATCTGAAGTGCATCAACTTCTTCTCTTCGTCTCCAAGCTTTCTCTTGATCAAAATTGGAACTTTAAACTATAAACTAACTCCAACTATGTATTTTTGTAATTTTTATGTAAAATTATAATGAAAGAGTAATTTTTACAAGTAAATCTATAGAAACTAAGTATAAAAACCCTAATGTATGAAGAACTACAAGCTAGAACTACAAAGTAAAACCCTAGAATTCAAAAACCAGACAAAATATAGCTTTTATAGTGGTAGAGGACATGACACAATCGAAACAAGTCCAATCGATTCAAAGAGTATTGTAGCTCAACACACAGTTGAGACACTTTGGTCTCAACCGAGTGCACCCTTCTAGACAAAATTATCCTCGAAATCTACCTTAGACATGGTGGAGACAAATGGTCTATGCCAATTTCCTTAGTGAAATGGTGCATTTTGATGATCTGTAAGGCACACGACCTAGACAAATGATCTCAGTCGAGTGCTAGCCATTGTTTCCATATAAAATTCAAAAATACACTATTAAACACTCAAAAACTTCATAAATAACAAAATAGTCCTATTATGTATAAAAAGAGAATTTTAACACTTAAAACATAAAAACACGCAAAACGAGTTACAAACACAAATAAAAATACACTGAAAATAAACACTAATTTAGAGTTATCAAGGAGCAAAAAGTGAAAGATAAATACAAAAGAAAGATTTTTAAATTGAATTTTTTTAAAAAAAAATTGACTTTAAAAATGAAAATAAAAAGATGGAATTTAAAGACAATAACCTAATAATTTTTATCACATGATAATATACCCTTGAGAAGGGTTTCACAACCTAAATCTAGCAGAGATTAATATACAGCAATTGTACAAAAGGTGAAATTAATGATTATAACTTGTTATGATTAAAATAATGAGAAAGGATTTTTATATTACTTTCAGTGTACTTACTCGATTAGATCATTGAATGTCGGATTCGTGAACCCTTCTTGTGTTAAAACCATAAAAACAGTTAAAAAGCATAAATGGCTAAGTGCCAAAACAACCTTTTTCACTTACACACTTTTGAAAGCTTTTATGAAGACAATCTTAACTTTCAAACTCAAAAAATTCCAACATTCTCAAAAGGAATCAGCCAAAGCTTTATATAAGGGTGAATGTATGGGTGTGTAAAGGGCTATGCAAGGTGTACATTCAAAAAGTCAGCCACTTGCCAACTTGCCTTTGTAAATTCACCAACTTTTGGGCTGTACGGCCATACCATCAGGAGTTTACGAGCATGCATCAAGATTCTTATGGTGCATGGTCGCACGCCTTTTGTGCAAGGCTATACAAAGCTAAAAATGAAAAAATCTGCCAATTAGGCCAAATAATAAGATTTTCCTTGTGTGCAAGGGTGTACAAGTCCCTGTGCACAGGTGTGCAAGGCTGGGAACTTGCCTAACTTGTCTTTTAAGCACTTAGTCAAGGATATTTCTCATTGTTCGACCCTTCGACCCTTTGTTCCGCTCGATTGCTTAAATCAAAGGTAAAAACGTTTTAAAATACTTTTTGAGAAAAGATTTCAACATAATAAGGATTCATGATCCTCCATCTGTTGCCTTTTAAGGCGCATTTTTTCTCATTAGGTAACGCTGACAAAAGCCTTCTTAGTTCCTGGTGTCTATAGTTTAACTTCCTTGTGTGTATGCTATTTATGGATAGTCCAGTTGGTCCAGTGAACCAAGTAATAAAATCATTATATTCATGTTATCTGATTAAAATATTTGATGAATTGCAAATGGAATGGGCTACCTGTGGTGTACATGTTAATAAGCCTTTTTTTTAGTTGGTTTACTACAAAATCAGAAGCCTGGTTAACGTCTCTCGACATACTGATGAAGGAAATTTTGGTTGATAAACCTTAGTTTCTGCTTAAGTCTAGCAAGATTTGATTAGTAAAAAAACCATGGGATTTTACTAGTTTGGTTGTTGTATTAATAAATGCTAATAATTGTGGATGTATATAGTTGTCTTTATATTGTGTTTATTGTTTATGAATAAAATGATATCTTGTACATGTTGACACATTTGTTATGTATTACATCTAGTGGTGGATAAATCATATATTAACTATTCCTCATTAGCATAGTAAACATAGTGTATTGGCATATATTGTCAATAAAACTGTAAGTAACAGTAATTTATTGATGTATAGCTATCAGACTTAGTTTTATATACACTTTATATTTTGTTGTAATTGCTATTAGTTTAGTTGGCTGAGGAGTTCAATTGATTGATTTGTGTATAGGTTAATTAGTGAATTTTTGCAAGCTTAGTTTGATATATATACTAATTGGAATAAGATATATGATGATTTGTGAATGGGACTGAGTTAAGAAATGGATTTTTACTGCCTAATTTGATCATCATTATTAAAAATGGGATATTTGATAACTTACCCATATAGATAAAATAAAAAAGGGAGTTTGCTTGTATTAATTAATAAGCATCTAAATTGAAAATAGAACTTTGAAATGCTATGTTAAACTTTAGGGTTGCAGAACTATGTGGTTCTAATTCCCTACATGGCATACGTAGGAAGCTAAAGAATTGACATCTTTAGTCTAAACCAAATTGTATTAATGTGATTGAATTTTTGGCTTGTATTTGGATTAGTGTGCATGGCATTAGGAAAAGGATGCTAAGTACGCTTGTTAAGATATCATATTTATGAGTTTACATCCAAAATTTATAGCTACAGTTACTAGAAATTATGATGATTAAAATAATTTATGTGAATATATGTTATGCGCATGATGTTAGTACTAATAAAAATCAATATGTTTTAGTTACTTGTCTTATATATTGTATAACCACATGTTTAAATTGTAAATAGTAATGAAATTTTGTTTGATGTGTTTGTGAGTAAATATGTGGTAATTGGGTAATGAGTATGAATATAAGATTTTATTGCCCGCAGTAATCGGTAGAAAACATGGGTATGATATAATTATCAAGCCATAATGGTCGTTATTATTAGGCCGTAATGGTCAAAATTATTAGGAAGAAATGGTTGTGTACATCAGGCCATAATGATCTTTATTATCAGACCATAATGGTCAAAATTATTAGGCTGAAATGGTCGTATACATCAGGTCATAATGGTCATTATTATCAGGCCGTAATGGTCAAAATTATTAGGCTGAAATGGTCTTATACATTAGGCCGTAACGGGCATATAAATCAGGCCGTAATGGTCGTATTCATGAGGTCTTAATAGTCATATTTATTAGGCCTATATGGTCGTATTTGTTAGGCTTAAAAGGAAGTATCCCAGTAGGCTTAAGAAGCCATAGTCCCATTTATCCTTTCGATTTATTCCTTTTAATTACTGTGGGCAATATCCGTAATAAACAATTAAAAAAATAATCTAATAAAGTGTATTTGATTGTATAGTTCAAAGAGTATAAATTATAAGTGTAATTGAATGCATAATAATCTATTATATGCATGGATTAAAAATCTGCAAAATGATGTGATTAGGTTGAATCTAGAATCAATTTTTCTGCATTATTATTTATATTAGTGTAGTATTTCTACATTGGGGTTTTAACTATCTTGATTTAATGATAATATTATTATTATATTTAATGAAGTGATAGTTCCCTAGAGATATTTGATTGAGAAATATACCTTGCTAGTTCTACTTAATGAATTCTTGAATTAAGAAATTTATCTGGATGATGGAAACACTTGGATTTAGTATAAGTACAATTAAAAGCACTTAATTCACTTAATTTATTCTCAAAATATGAAATGTTATGTAAGGTTGTATTCTACATGTAGAAAGTTAATATTAAAATCAAATATTCTGAGATGGTTATTAACTTTAGATTTCCTTCTATTGTTGTGTATTTATCATTTATTGTATTGTGTGACTCTAATTACTTTGCAAGCTTGGACATTTATACATGGGTACAATCTAATTCCACGACTTGTTTATATTTTATATCTAAATATATAGATATAATAAATATAATAAAGTAAAACTAGTAAAATGCTCTAGCTCAGCTTTTAGCTTAGTGCATGGTATTTTCCATGCGCAAGTTAAATAACAACATTTTTGAGACATAAGGAATTAAATCTAGTGGATTTGTATTAGTAGGAGTTATATCAAAGCTAAAGAGGAGAATGTACCAAAAAGAGGCTGTTTGTGGTGTACCTTTGATTCTTTTTCTTAGTTTTCGTATGTATACTCAATGTAAATTTTTGAAGATATATAAATATAATTTAAGTTGCACAACAAAAAAAACTGCAAATTAGCGACGGCACAATTTTCGTCGCTAATTTTGCCACGGATTAGCGACTATTTTACAATTGCATCGCGACAATGAAATTTACTATTTTTTTGCGATGAAATAGCGACGGAATTAAAAAACAATCGCTAATTATTGGCGGGAAGAGTACGCGCCCTGTTTTGCGACAGATTAGCGACACAATTTTTCCGTCGCTAAATTTTATAATTTTTTATTCGGGAAATTACTTCCAGAAATTTTAGCGACTAATATTTTAGTCGCTAATGTTGGCGGGAAAAATTAGCGCCTTTTTTTGCGACGATTTAGCGACGGAAATATATCTGTCGCTAATTAGTATTTTGTTGCTGTAATACGATTAGCGACGGAATTATTTAGTCGTTAATCTGTCGCAAATAAATTAAAAAATAAGTTTTTAAATTTCACTCCCATGATTTATGTATAATTTCAAGTAATTTTAATATACACCATATAAAATGAATATTTTCTTTTGTAACAAAAAATTATAAATTATTTTATACGTTGGTAATAATTTTTTATCAATTATACCAAAATCTAATGTTATTTATTTAGAAAATTTACATTTTTAATCATAATAATAAACTAATTGTTATGATTATTATATATTTGCGTGTTTAAGATTAATAAAAATAAATATTTATAAAATTTATTATTTCATTCAAAATAATAATAAAAAAATTTGTAATTTATTTTTATTTTAAAAAATTTAAATCAAATATTAAATTGTTAGGAATTAAATTGATTTGTTTATCAATTATCCCCAAATATAAACTTATTTATTTAAAAAAATTAAATTTTAATAATAATAATAATAAAGTAATTGTTATAAGTATTATATAGTCATATTATGAAAAATAATAAATATTTATATTTATATAATAATATAAAGTTTATTATTTCATTTAAAATGATTATGAAAAATTTATAAATTATTTTTATTTTATTAAAATTTTGAGCAAATTTTAAATTATTAAAAAATTTAAAATATATATTTATAAAATTATCCTTGAATACAAGGATAAAATGATGAAATTTGGTAGGGGCATTTTAGTAATTTCAAAAATTTACCCTACATATAAAAATAATATTTTCTCTTCCGCCACATCTCTCCACCGTTTCAATTTAATGCGTATATGATTTTAAACTTAATTTATTATTTAGTTGAATAATACAATAGAGTTCAATCCAAGACTTAAACTCATACAAGTCAAAATGAATAAATTTTCTAATTTAATTTCTTCAATTTAATTTATATTATTTTTCTAAATGAATAAATTTTCTAATATATACACACACACACACACACACACACACTTTTTAATTTTATTTCTATTATTTTTCTAAATGTTCAAAGCTTCATCTAAACTCATCCTTATCATTTAACTTCACTACCGCGGTTACCTAATTGAGTGTTATGGAAGACTGAGTAAACTTACTGATTTGAAAATGGAGAAATGGCTTTGAAATTCTAAACATGGCCAGATTAATAAATAAGTTCAGATATTATCTGATAAATCCAAATATCCCATTTGAATCTGCATATTTACGGTTTGGTTGGATCTTCAAATACAAATTAAAAAACTTTTATAAGGAATAGTGTAAGTAAAGATTCAACGGTTAAGTATTTGCCGTTAGATCGGCCTAATTTTTGGTGAGTACGTTCGAAACTTCTTGTTGTTAATTTTGAATGATAAATATTAATTTTTAAGGTCTGTAAGTTCAGTTTTTGTTGCAAAAAAGAGGCAATTTTTTGGATTTTTTACGTAATGATCAGTTTTGTACACGAAGACGATCGAAAAATCATTTGCAGTTAGATTGGCCTGATTTTTTGTGAGTACGTTCAAAACTTCTTTTTGTTAATTTTGAATGGTGAAGATTAGTTTTTAAGGTCTGTAAGTTCAATTTTTGTTGCAAAAAAGAGGCTATTTTCTGAATTTTTTACGTAATGACCAGTTTTGTATACGAAAATTAACGAAAAATTATTTGTCGTTAGATTGGCCTGATTTTTTGTGAGTACGTTCAAAAATCCTTTTTGTTAATTTTGAACGGTGAAGATTAGTTTTTAAGGTCTGTAAGTTCAGTTTTTGTTGCAAAAAAGAGGCTATTTTCTGGATTTTTTACGTAATGACCAGTTTTGTATACGAAGACGATCGAAAAATTATTTGCCGTTAGATTGGCGTGATTTTTGGTGAGTACATTCGAAACTTCTTGTTGTTAATTTTGAACGGTAAAGATTAGTTTTTAAGGTCTGTAAGTTCAATTTTTATTGCAAAAAAGAAGCTATTTTTTGGATTTTTTAAGTAATGACCAATTTTGTATACGAAAACGATCGAAAAATCATTTGCCGTTAGATCGGCCTGATTTTTGGTGAGTATGTTCGAAACTCCTTGTTGTTAATTTTGAATGGTGAAGATTAGTTTTCAAGGTCTGTGAGTTTGGTTTTTGTTGCAAAAAAAAGGTAATTTCTGGATTTTTTACTTAATGACCAATTTTGTATGTGACGACGATCGAAAAATCGTTTGCCGTTAGATCGGCCTAATATTTGGTGAGTACATTCAAAACGTCTTGTTGTTAATTTTGAACGGTGAAGATTAGTTTTTAAGGTCTGTGAGTTTGGTTTTTGTTGCAAAAAAGAGGTTATTTTTGGATTTTTACATAATGAACAGTTTTGTATACGAACACTATCGGAAAATCATTTGCCGTTAGATTGGCCTGATTTTTGGTGAGTATGTTCAAAATTCCTTGTTGTTAATTTTGAACGGTGAAGATTAGTTTTTAAGATCTGTAAGTTCAATTGTTGTTGCAAAAAAGAGGCTATTTTTTGAATTTTTTACATTATGACCAATTTTATATGTGAAGGTGATCGAAAAATCATTTGCCGTTAAATCGGCCTAACTTTTGGTGAGTACTTTCAAAACTCTTTATTGTTAATTTTGAACGGTGAAGATTAGTTTTTAAGGTCTGTAAGTTCAGTTTTTGTTATAGAAATCACTGGCTCGAACATACCTGCACCAGTGAATAGCTTCAGTATCTCATTACTAATAAAAATAGTTTTTTTTTGTGAGATTTTTTTATATATTGTTAATAGTAAATTAAAGTATTATATGAACCCTTAATTATTATATATTATAATTATTTAGAAAAAATAATAATTTTTATCAAATTCCCCTAAATATAAACTTATTTATTTAGAAAATGTATATTTTTAATAATAATAATAATAATAATAATAATAATAAACTAATTATTATAATTATTATATAATTTACTTTTATTTTATTAAAATTTGTTCAAATATTAAATTATTAGTAATTTTAATTATATATATTACCAAAACATCCTTGACTGTAAAGTTAAATGTGAAAATTAACAAGGATAATTTAGTATTTTTGAAATATTAACCCTAGGTATAAAAGCTTATTTTTTCTCCCCTGCCTTCCTCCTCCGTCTTTCCTTCCCTCCTCCCTGCCTCCTCCATCGCAAAGCCTCTACCCTAGGGAGGGAAGGCTGATCAACGGTGTAGATTCTCAACGATCTCTTCGCTACCGTTTTCTCTCCATCGTCGGTCATTTTCCGTCGTCGGCCGCCATTAACGTCATCTCCTTCGATTTTTTTTTCTTTTCTCATTCTACCGAGAGCTTTTATCTCTCTTTCCAGTGACTAGCGGCGAGGTTGGCTTCACGACTACTGTCGGAGAATTTCCAGTGGTGATTCGAACATTTCGATGTCCTCCGCTTCTCTTCACGACCACTGAAGGTAAAAATTGTAGCTTGGAGTTCTTTTTTAATGCTTTCCTAAGGCACAAATATTAAGCTTTTATATGAGCTTAGAATTAGATCGAGATCTTTTATTTGTTCAAAATATCACAGAAAAAGAAGATAAAATCAGAAACAGAGATTTATGCTAGATTGAAGTTGTAATGAAGGGGAAAAAATATTATGATTAGTTGATTTCAACTATAGTTCTGTTTATATTAAAAATTTAACTGTAAACATTCTATTACAGAGTATATCTTCTTTAAATGTATGATTGGAAGTGTTTGCTAGTGGGATCCGATCGCATCAGCTTCCAGTAATTATTTTTATGTGGCTGAATTTATTAAATGTTTGCCTTTTGGATTGTAGCGTGACCGATCTTCAGGAATATGTGTAAATTATGTAGTTAGGTAATGCTTTAGAAGCCTTTTCCTTTAGCGCATTATTACGTGATTCTTTCATGGACACAAGGCTCTGGCCTTAGGGGCATGATTTGTGTATTTAAGCTAGCTGTGAGGACTTTTTTTAAGGTTGAGCATGGGATTTAATGTTTTATGCAATCTGCAAGTTTCACTCAGAAGGTCAAGTGAAGGTTACATTTAAGCAACGTGTGACTGTTGAATAAGACTTGTTTTGGATTGGGCAAATATGAACCAAATGGAATGGCATTGGTTTTAAATTTTATTGCGTTCTGCAGTTTTTCATTTTACTCTTGGATGATTGAAAAGTTTTTTTCATTGGAAGGAAGAGATGAAAACATAACTCATTGGTAAGAAGCTAAGTTTGCTTGATCATTAGGTTTTAAGATTTTGATAGACTAGCCATGTGAATTTTTTTAGTCAAGAGAGAGAATTATCCTTCTACCACTAGTGATTTATGATTCATATTCTTCTTTACTTTCCACAGATCTAGTATATAATGTTAAAATCTGTGCAATGCTTCTTTAGTTGGATGGTCCTTTCTCTAAATCTTTTGTTGTTTCTCTCTCTCCCGGTCTCTTGATAGAAGAATGCTTTGGCACAGCATCCACCATTTCTTTTCTGCTGTACCATGCTTCACTTTCATTTGTTTGCTAATTTTCAAAACTTGATCCACAGGTGCTGTGTCATGTTGTTCCATCCTTAGCAAAGCTGCGTAAGGAAGCTATAGTGGTTGCTTGTTACTCACTTCCATATTCAATTTATGCAGCCAGTCACAGGTAATATTTGGAGGAGATTTATGCAATAGTATTTATTATTTTTATTATCATTTTAATCTCTCCAAATTTCCCTGAAATTAACATAAAAAAATCCATATCATGTGAATGCTTGATATAATCTCGACAATTTTCTGAAGATTACATTTGGTTCTTATTGTGGCCACCTTCGCCTGTCTGCATTATGTTAACATCGTGGAAAAGAATTTTTGCATTTTCTAATTTCCGTTCTGGTTTCCTGCCATATTCATGCATGCATCAGGTCAAGGTTCATCTCTGATCATATGTTTGGGAATTCTAATGGGCTACACAGATACATTGTTCAAGATGTTGTGTCAACTCTCAGGTATGTGATAAGAGAACATTTAAGTGATGTTCAAATTACAAATCTTATTTTTTTTCCCGTTTCTGAACGTTAATAGGCATTGCTTAGTACCTTTTTTTCTTTTTATAATTTTTATTTTGCTTTTAAAAGTACCTAAAAATAATAATGCAATTCTTGATTTACACTAACTTATTGATATAGAAGAATTTAAAAGCCCAATGGTAAAATATGATATTAGGCTCACTGAAGTTGAGCCCTGTATCCCTTTTAACATTAATCCATCAGGAATGCAGCCAGTTCTTACTACAACTTATCTCTTAGCAATCCCAAGTATTCTTGCAGGGTAATTTTATAAGATCACTTTTTCCTTTACAAATCCTTTTTTTTATTGATGATTGGTTCATTTCAACTGCATAAGTTTGTTTGTTAGGTTATCAGCATAATAATTTTTCACATACGCCCGTCAAAGCCCAAATCGTTTTAGCTCATTTTCTATTCTAGCGGACCTATTAATGTCAAGCTTGATATTTGGCTGTAGTTTGCAGGCTTAAATTTGGACAAGACATTCATTATCTCTTCTGGTGCTTGAATAGAATTGAACTTTATAATTTATAAGATAAATCTGGCTGAACCCAACGTGAGCCGTAAGCACATCAAGTTTATTATACATCATGAATTTAAATTGACTGGTTCATAATCGTATCAAGTCGATCAATTTTGAGTAGAATTAAGTTTGATAATTCTAACTTTAATCTATTGGTAATGTAAGATCGCATAAGTTTTGTTAAAATTAAGTCCCATCTCCAATGATAAACACACTCATGAAATGATGAAAATCTCATATAATGTAGACAACGATTTCATGAAGGTTGAGCATGGGATTTAATGTTGCATGCTTGAGTATCTCGCTGTTATATTACCTTATAGTACAGGGCATCTGTGATTGCTGGATTGTAGGAAGGGTTAGAACGACAGGGCTGCTGTTGTAATTGATATAGTTCACAACCAGAGTTGAAATATAAATGAAAAATTAGTAAACCAAAGTCCTGTTTAGGAATCTTTATCAGTTAAAGGTATTTTCATTTGTTCTTGTTGGCGCTATATGCTCTTTGAAATTTCCTGTATGGCTGGTGATGGATCATTTTTTTCATTAGGTCTCTGCCCAGCGAACCAGCATAACTGGAATGAAGCAATATCAAGGAAGGCGACCTAATGCTTTCGAATTTAGATCCTGAAGGCCCTTCATGCCATTATTTTATTTAAATGACATTGTTGGTGTTATTTAGGATGATATTATTAGTATTTTTTGTACTCTTAAGAGAGATTGATAACATTATGTACGATTTCAATTACTTATATATATATATATATATATATATATATGTGTGTGTGTGTGTGTGTGTGTGTGTGTGTGTGTGTGTGTGTGTGTGTGTGTGTGTGTGTTTTGGAACATATTATGCTTCAGAATAAATATATATATGTGTACGTGTACTGCATTATTGTATACAGGTTGAAAAATTAATAAATACAACCAAAAAAAAATTTCATTATGCTATAATTCAAATACAGCAAAAGAAAAAATTAAATTATGCAATAATTTAGCGACGGATATGCGACAGAAAATCTGTCGCTAATATGTAATAGATATAATTTCGAAAATAATTAGCGACGGAAAATTTAGTCGCTAAATATTATTATTATAATTCGGCGACTAATTAGGAATATAAATTAGCGACAAGACGGAAATTTTCGTCGCTAAATTAGCGACTGATTTTAGATTTCGTCGCTAATATATTAGCGACTGGGCTATTAGCAACTGTTCGTCGTGCCGTCGCTAAATTATATTAGCGACGAAATTTTGACAATTAGCGACGGCATTTTAATTCCCATTTTTTTGTAGTGTTGGTTATGTAGTTAAATTGTAAGTAGTTAATTTAGTTTAATCATTATACAGGTATACACTGATTTTTTTATGGCTTGATTAATAAAAAAAGGAAATATCTTATGATAATATCTGGAGGATGGGAATTTTACATGCATTGGAGTTTGTATTTGTTGTAATGGAGTGGAGATATGTGCGTTTAAAAGTGTATTTGTAACTTTTTGTACAGGAAGGTTAACACAATATTTAGGAAAAATTCTACCAAAATTTTGATAAAATTAATGATAGATTTATAAGAGTATTTAATGAAAAGGAAAAGATATTTTAATGTATCTATATATTTATAGATGATAGAATAACTTGGAACATTTTTATCCGGTCCACTTATCGGATCGGGTTTAGAGTGTTACAACATATCTCTTAGCAAAATCAAAAGATAGGTTTACATTTAAAAGAGGTAAATAATTTTAAATAATTAAATAGAAATTAAAACTCAAATAAGATCTATTTTTTATCACCGAGAGAGAATTCAATTTAATTATTAGTTTATGTGCCCACGACGAGTTAAGTTTGGATGGTGACTTGTAATATTACTAACTAAAATCTAGTTATGAGTTTGTTTTCTACTAAATAGTGAGTTTCATGAGAATTACTCTAAAAAAAATAAATTAAATTAAATTCTCAGTATATGCTATATGGGGTCAATTTCATCTATGATCACTAAACTTACGCCTAATTGTTCAAAAATAACTGACTTATTTTTCATGACTTAAATATCACTGAACTTATCACCTTTTTGCAGAAAAAGTTATCTTGAGTGATTTCTGGCGATTACTCTTGCTGGAATGCTGATGTGGCACGTCACGTCATATGCTTGGACATATGTGGCATGACACATCAGTAGTCACGTCACCAGAAGAGGCCACGTGTGTCCAAAAATAATTGTTCATACAAGGTTGTACCTAGGAAAGAGGTATAGGATAATTAGCAAGTGCTGCTAAGATTTATTGGGAAATTGTCTTCAAACTATTAGATGGTTATCCTAAACACAAAAAGAGGAGTTTTATGAATGCGATATGTGGAAAAAGAAAGAGCAAATGAGGTTGAATAAGAATTTGTTGTCTAGAGATGATGAGGTACTACGCCTTTGAAATCCATTGGTTTAATTAAGAGTTCCTATTGATTTAGAGGGTCTAACTCATATAACACTTTCAGAAGTTGCTATTAGGCCACCCTACTTATGTTATGAGAATGTAGCACTTGCTCCTAAAGGGGTTGGGATACTATACCTCGGTTTTTATAAGATATAGAGCTAGAATTTGTTGATTTTAAATATTTTTGTGTTACAATAAGGAAAAAGGGACTATACACATAACCTTTCTATTTAGAATATATTTTCTCCTTCTTTCATTGCCTCACATACTGTATATGCAGCATTGCCATTGACTAGGAAATGATGGCCTTCATGGAACACAAAAACACAGTTAAATAGGGATAATGCTGATGAGAGGCAAATCAGTTAAATGGGGAGTTGATAGACATTGTAGATGTGCAACAACAAAATGCTGACATATTAGAGCAATTAATGAACTCCTTTGGCAGACTTGATCTCGTAATTGGTGGGAATTTGTATAATAATCTAGCTGGTAGTAACAGGAACTGCCGTGATGGGTTAAAGGGATATACTCCTGTTTTCTTTCTTCAACTAGATAAATTTCAAGGACGAAATTTTTTTTAGAGGGGAAAAATTGTGACACACCAAATCCAAGTGACCTAAATATCTGTCAGATAACTTAATTTTAAAGATGACCCAATAAAATAAAAAGGTATTAATAAGTATTAGAAAAGGAAGAAAATAAGATGATGATGATGATGATGATGATGATGATGATGATGATAATAATAATAATAATAATAATAATAATAATAATAATATCTTGGGAAAAAAAAATTTCTATAGTTACTAGAAAATTCTAGACAAAAGGCCATAGCCACACAAATTTACTAAAGAAAGTAAGAGACAAAGGCAAGGGGGAAAGAGATCAGGATTGGGTGAAGGGAAAGAGACACCCCACTCTCCTTATTGCCGATCAACGGTGTAGACCACTGGTGCCTTCTTCTCCACCGCTGCTGACCCAATTGCCAACTTGCTTCTCCGTTCATGGCACTGCTTCTACTATTCTTTCTTCATCACAATTGAAGGTTCCCCCCTTCTCTTCAATGAACCACGAAAGCTAATGGCAACACCGGTTACACCAATGATTCCCTAAAGGCGAGGCGTTCACCCGGGCAGCCTCCATCTACCTCTAATCACTGGCAATGTACATATATAAAAGGAAGGAACGGGTGGTTTTTGAGTAGATACCGACCAAATGTTAGAGCGTTGGAGCGCATAACCACTGCCGTTGGACTCCTCTCAAGGTCAGCTGCCTCTAAGAGATTTCAGTCCCACGTCAGCAAAGCTCCAACGAGCACAATGATCGACTGAAAGGGGATAAAATGTAAGAAACAATTCTATCGGGTATGTGACTACCAAAATTACCTCTGTGGATTTTGTTTTAAAAATAAATTCTAAAATTTGTTAAGATTTGTTTAGTTTTTAATCAAATGTCTATTGCTATGTGAATTGTTTTTGCATAATATATTTGTTAGTTGAGTTTTACCTATTTAAGATCAAATTCTAAATTTTAACGTTTTTGATTGGTGATTCGAATCTAGAACGTGAAAAGGGATGTTATTGATATAATCTATTATTATTTCTTTTTTTTTATACTAAGCACCTATTTTATGAAGTGAATTTCACTACAAAGTACAAATTTGTTGTTCTGTCTTGAAATTTTAGTAATTTAGGAAGACAAGCTATGATGGGTTAGATATATATCACAGTAAGAGTTTGATAGCGCACAATTTCAAATTTTAAGGATAAAAGAGTTTGACCAAATTATTGATGATGCTCAAGAAGAATTAGTTAGCTTAATAAAAATACATTTATTTGAAAGGAAGGGAGCACATAAGGTTTAAGGAAATAGATTAGTTTAATCTTGGTAGGATAATATACCATAAGGCTTAGTTATTTCTCTTTCAATATAGGATTAGTTGATAAATTTGATAGAACTTATGACACTTCTAGTCTATATGCATTATTTGTCACTATTAGAAAGGAAATCTACATTATTACTAATGATGAGACGTTCAATCACAAAAAGAAAAATTGGTCTTTAGGTTTTCATTTTTATTCGTAAGCAAGAAGCTATATTTTATCATGCATATGTAATGTCAAGGTCAGCTAAAGCTATTAACTTGTTATAGTTGTGGGAAAATCGATTTTTATATCTGATGTATAGAGATTTATTACATATATTGGATTAATAACACTAATACTTAGAAATTAATTAAATGTCTTTAAAGATGAATCAAGCATGCAACTTAAAAGTAAAATGAAATAATTTAGCTTAGCCTTAGTGTGTTAATAAACTACAAGATTTAAATTAATTAGATCTCGGTTCAGTAGATTAGTTTTGTATTATTTATTGGGTTTGATTTATGAAATGAGTTAGATGCATTAGCCCAAATATTAAGTCCCTCCTATGCTTAATCGAATTGGTTAACTAGAATTATGGACAGGCTCATGGCAAAAATAAGAAACTAATTGAGATATGTAATTAAGAATACACACACACACACACACATTTAGAGCTGAGAAGTATTAGGTATAATCTAAATAAGAAACATAGGAAATTGATTATATGTGTTTATTGATTGATTGAGCATGTGACTAAAATTTAAAGGAAACAAATAGTTTGACCTTGGTGAATCATTAGACTACAAGGTTTACTTGGTTAAACTTCATTTAGTAAACTAGTTTATATTTTTTATTATTTACTTAGCTTGGTTTGTGAAATTTAATAGACTAGAATTGGTTTAATTATAAGAATACGTTCCTATTGGCCCATGGAAGACGATGAAAACGATAGGTATTGAGACTAAGCAATGCTAATATGTGTGTGTGTGTGTGTGTGTGTGTGTGTGTTTTATCTAATTTAATGATCATTTTATATTTTCCTTTAGTAAAACTAGACAAGAATTGGACTAATGGAATAAAATTGGCATGCCAATTAGGGAAATTTAGCAGTACTATATCCTAATATGATTACCGAATTGAATGGCTCTGAGAGCTCTTCTGGTGGATTTAATTAATCGAAATTATGGGTTGTATGGTTTCGAGAACTTGATCCACTGATGTATGTATATATATAAATATATAGTTAATGGTAAAATTATGAATGTCAAGAACAAGAAAATAACGTTGAATGACCGTATGGTTTCGAGAACTCGGTTTCATATTTAATTCCCATTTATCCAGCTCGGCTTACAATTCCACTGGATTTTACTGGGGGTAAATATAAAAAATGAATAAGTAGATGAAACTTTTATAAAAACGCTTTAATGAATAAGGTAAATAGTTTATTTGTACTGTAGTTAGTTATGCATTACATAATTTGATATAATCCAATACAATTAGGAATGTATATGGATATATACAAGTATGTGTGTGTATGCGATTGTGTGTGAACGTTTGAGATTTGATGTTTGTGTCCTATTTGGTACTGTTTAGCGAATAAGTTATGTGAATTAAGGTGCCAACCTTGGAACTAACAATTTAGTATAACAATATTTTCATCGTAAATAAGCCAATTATTACTAACCATTAAATTTTAAGTAATTTATAAACAATTAAGTACACTTTTAAGTAATCGTTTATTAAATTACGTGTGAAGTTTTAGTATTGATTATTTATGCTTATATACACTATAAGTTCGAGATTTACGACCTTTATATTATATAATTCTATTTGTGAATACTTGATGTGTTATAAAGGTATTTTTTAAAAAAAACTATCACCGAAGAGGTAAATTTGATAGTCATTACTAAGCTTTTAGCTTAGCACGTGGTTTCTTTTTCGCGCGTAAGTTGAGGACCACAGAATGTAACCTATATGCGAGAAATTGCGGGATCAACTACAGCTAGCCATATCGAGAACTTGGAATGGGATGTGACATCTAAATAAAATTTTGTTATTATTTTTTTACTTTGGCATGTGCAAGGTTAAATTTTGGTCTGTAAAATTATTGATGTTTCGTTGGTGTTAAGAAATTTTGTAGTTATTACAATTGTATGATGAAATTTTTATGGACAAAGTCAAGAATAGATATCTGTGAAATGTTAATCTGACAGGTGGAATTTAGTTTGACTGTTTACATATTGAGGATGGGAAGACTATGTTGGAGTTTATTTGAAGTTGTCGATTTAGCTGTATGATCGTAGAAGTGTTTTTAAAGCTTTTCTTATAGGAGATTTTAGAAGGTTGTGGGGGAAATTATGTCCAAATTTTTATAAGACAACAGTAATTGTTAAAGTAATATGGTTTTTAAATAGAAAACTTTGTATCGACTCTTTTGAAGGAATCTAAGGCCAAGTGTGACATTCAGTATTCGAGTCCTTTAACTGATTGAGTATAAGGTGTTAAAGTAATAATGGTAAATTATATGAATTATGTAATAATAGATGATAATTGTTGTTGATAATAGATTTTCATATTTGGCTATATATATATATATATATATATATATGAGTCTCAAACTATTAAAAAGTGCCTATATGAAAATTGTTAGTTGAAATGGATAGAAGCAATACATGCTAAATTAGATTTATGTAACGTAATCATACCAATAGTCCAAACACCTGAATCAAACATGTTAGTTATTCATGAAATTGATCATGGATGCATGTGGTTGAGAGACACAACTCAACACATCAATAGAATGTGAATATTATTGTTCAAAAACAACAATCAACATTCTTTCGATTTATTTTAATTAGGTTATGAACCGAACTGACCTAATGCATAACTCTCTCTCTCTCTCTCTCTCTCTATATATATATATATATAAATTTCAATAGTTTTTTTTTTTGAAAAATTAAATTAAAATCCATAATTTATTGTGCTAGCCACCGCTCGATCTTTTAAAAAAATATTTATTTTTTAAAAAAATTACTTTTAAAAATTTATGAGTTATTAAAATTTATTGAAATTAAAATAAAAAATAATATGAATTTAAAATTTAATTTAATGACTTAAAAAATTATGGCACAAAAAATAATTATGAATTTATTCCGAGACCCCAAAGGATAGCCCAATCCAAAAACCATCCAACTCCAACCTGAGCTATAATTTGAAATTATTGACAAGTCAAGAACTTGTTTAGAGGGAAGATGGGTGGAAGTTCAAGTAATCCTAAAGGTTATATTATGATGAATTACACTACACATTACATGATGGAGTTGGTTGCACCCATGACTCTACGGATACTTCAATAATATTTCTACTTCGAGATGGCTGAAAATTCATTTTTCTTATTGTAAAATCGTCAAAACTCTTCTAGTAGCCTTACCCAAAATAATATAATATTTCATCTAGAAGCCTTACTCGTGTCTCTCTCAGTCTCGTCTTCGTCCTTTATATATTGAAACTTGGTCTTCTACTATCAGCTATCACGATTCATTTCTCAATTTGTCCTCTGCAAGTCTAACTATTCTAACCCATTCCCTTCATCTATACACAAAATGGAAAACTCCATTGAAGAATTTGAAGATGCTCTTTCTTTATGTGATCTTTCTCTTCATGACGACCAAGAAATAGGATCGAATCTCATTTCTCAATATGACGATATAAGCTTTTCTTCAACAACCCAAGATTCATTTGAGTTTTCTTCAGCTTCTGAGACCATTTCTACAGTTGAAAATATCATTTTCTGCGGGAAAGTCATTTCTTGCAATGGTAATGATGATGAAAGAAAATATCCATCATTTAAAAAAAAGGCAATTAGGTCATTTCCATCCTCCGCCACTTCCGCGCCACAGAAGCCACAGAATTTTCGATGCTTGTCGTCGAGCCATTCCGGCAAGAAACACAAGGTTATGCTTGGATTGGCGAAGATTCCGTCAAAAATGGAGCTCAGCGATTTAAGGGAAAGACAGAACCGGAGGACTCCGCCTCCCATGTTTCCGTCGATGGCTGCTGATAGTGGTAGATCGGCTGTTGTTTCCGGCAATGGGAGTGGCGGAAAGAATCGCAATTGGGGTCTGCTGAGGCCGTTCAGATATAGGGATCTTATAAACATGTTGGTCAGGTCTTCTTCTTTAGGCTGTCTTCGGGTGGCCAGGCCATGTTTTGACTAGAAATTTTGTGAGGTTATTTTACAAAATTAAGTAGATAAATATGTGTGATGCAGGCATTGATTATCTATTATCCAACCTTTAATCGTGCGGAGTATTAATTATCATCATGTTGTGTTGCACTGTGAATTCTTAATTACCGGCTTGATTCTGAAAATAATCTAGTTATTATGTGGTTTATTACAATATTTTAGTTATTACATTTATTTTGTTAAATTATTTCGAGTTATTTCTTCTACTTGGTCTATTGTGTAATGTGGTTATCATTTTCCTGAGTCAAAATGTACTCAAACTATATTTGCTTCTTTTTTTTCAGTTACTTTTAAGAGTGAGCATTCAATTGGTTTGGTATATATGAAAACTGACCAAACCGTACATATTGGAAATAAACTCGATCAAAATTATTTTGATTGATTCCGTTCGATTTATTTGATTTTGAGCATTTAAATTTTTATAATATTAAATATATTTTAAATAAAAAATTTAATAACTATTACATGATAAAGTCCAAAACACTATAATTTGAATATTAAAAATTATAAGATGTAATTATATTGTATATTATAATTACAACTAACTAATAATAATTAGCTTCGTAAACATATACAAAACAAAAGTTAAAAATAGTAAATATATATTGTGTATAATTATAGTTATAATTATATAAATATATAATTAATTTAATAATTGAATTATAATTATTAGTTTCTTTTTACATAAAAAGAATTTCATTAAAAAAGTGAGCTTGTAAAGTTGGAAACAACAGCAAAGGAAAAAACATATCTCAAACCAAAAGATCAAATACAGAATCAGAAGAACGAACAAGTAAGCGAGAGCATTGGTTTGTATATCTCTTAACAAAACCAAAAGCTAGATTTACATTTGAAACAGTTAAACAATTTTAAATAATTAAATAGAAATTATAATTCAAATAAAATCTATTACTAGGCCTGACAAAATTGACCTAAACCCAAAATTTTTTCCTAATTTGTTCAAAAAAATTATCCAAACCCAATCCAATCAAATATCCATTGAACCAACTCAAAACTAACCTATTTTATTCTCTAACCCAAATAAATATCAATTAGACCCAACTCAAATAAATACCTACTAGGCCAACTCAAAAGGTATCTATTTTATTCTCCAATCCATTGGATCTGTACCCAATAGGTTTCTTCCAAAATCTCCTATTTGCTCCTTTCACTTAGTCTAAATTTGCTCTATCCCTTCTGAGTCGTCACCGCCTCTCTCCCTCTCTACCGTCGAGTCACCAACGCCTCTTTCCCTCCCCTTAAGGGTGTTCAAATGTGGATTGGGTGAGTTACAATTGATTTTCTCTCCAATCCATCTAAATTGTTAAATGGGTTGAACCCAACCCAAACCAGAAAGGTTATGAACTAAAATTTTTTTATGTTGGATTGGTTGATTTATGTGGGTTATATGAGATATGTTAATTTTTTATATTATATTATAAACATATAAATTATTCATATTTATATATTTTTAAATATAAAGAATTAATTTTATTTTTTTAAATACCGCAAGCTTACAAATTCATAGTGCCTTAAAATTTAGAATTACATATAAATTTCATAAAAAAAATTAAAAGTGTCCTAAAATTTAAAATTATTTTTAAATTGGTTGTATATGCCGATCTTTTCAATACAGGTTTATTAGTTGTATATGCTGATCTTTGAAAATAATTGTTTGTTTTGGATTTAATATATATGGGAATATAATATATTATAAATCTATCGTAAAATTTAATTTTCAAATTGTATCATTGTTGTTGGGAATGTAAAAAAATCATATAATATATTATCGTCATTAAAAGTCTAATGAATACAAAAGTGAAATCATACTACAAGAATCTTCTTAGTGATTAATTTTTACTTATTTTATTAATTTAGTATGGGTAATTTTTCTATATTATAGCTTTAATCAAATAAAGAAGATTAAGTAGGAGCCCATATAAAATTTCAGATTCGATTTTTTTAATGATAATTTTGTAATTAGTGATTGTATTCTTCTTTTTTATAAATATTTTTTTAAATGCCACATACATATAAATTAATAGTGTCATAAAATTTACAATTATATATAAATTTCACAAAAAAATTAATATTGTCCTAAAATTTAAAATTACTTATCAATTGGATATGTGGCATGTGATTTAGTGCCACCTGTATTAGACAAAACTATTTTCAATTTTTAAAATTTAATTAGTTAAATAAGCTAACTAACAACAGTAACAAATCCATCAACTTTCAATTAGCTAGAAAATAAAGCATTATGTCGAATGCAGTAGTGGCATTACTCATGTTACTATCTGTTGCAAGTGATAGGGACATTATGCTGTAAAAAGTCAGCAAGCGATTGGATCCACACCGCCACCGCTGCTGCTCCCACAATCACACCACCGCCATCCCATGCCACACCACTACCGCTATTGTTACCCCCATCACCACTGTCACTGACGCCACTACAAAATTGCAGCCGCCGTTATCATTGCCATCACCAGAATTATTATTATAATATAAATGAATAATTAAAAGAATATAACACTACAAGAAAATTGTAATTTAACAACAAAAAATAACGAAAAATTGACAATTTTCGTTGCTAATCAAAAATAGCAATGAAAAATATCAACGAAAATTTTGGTTGCTAATTCGATAGTTTCTATTTTTTAGCAACGAAATTCTAATTTCATTGCTAAAATTAGCAACGAAAAATAAATTTCGTTGCTAAATTCAACAAAAACAAGCTTAAGTGAATTGATCAAATTTTAACAACAGAAAATAAAATTCAGCTGCTATTTTTAGCAACAGAATAAAAATTCAGTTGCTATTTTTAGCAATGAAATTTAAATTTTCGTTGTTATTTAATTACAATTCCATTGCTATTTTTAGCACCAATAAAAACAATTTATGACGGTTCCATCCATTGTCATTCCATCACAAATGATTATTATAATTTTTTAATTGTTACAATTAGAATAGCAAAACGATAGATGAATCATAAAAATCTAGCAACTTTGTAGGAATCGCAAACAAATTAAACCAATTAATTTGAAAATATTGCTATGTATTTAGTCAGAAAGATATATAAAATTTCAAAACCCCAAAACTCTATATATATTATAGTAACTTAAATTAATTAATAACATTTTATCACTAAAAAAATTAATATTTTATTTAACATTGCTTGCTTAAAAAATATTAGTCCATCTGTTTTACTTCAATTGACAATTCTTAAATTCTTAAATCAAATAAATAATTAATTAACATTAATTATAATTTACTGAAATGTTAGCTATACTAGCAACTAGATACAGCCACTTGTACTCTCAAATGAAGGAAATATTAGCTATACTAGCAACTAGATACAGCCACTTGGAGTGTACTTGTGCCATAACCTAACAAGACTTAAAATGCAAATTTGATATTTAAAATGAGATTGAGCTGCATGATGTAATATGCACCGAGTCTTTTGTGCTTTATAAATGCCCCATAACCAACTAAAATCATAATTTTTAAAACTTACATTAAGTGAATATATATGTTGTTCCAAGAATGAACCAACAACCCATCCAAGCCAAAAACTCTGCAAAAGAAAATCATTTACTGTTTTGTAGCATGCTGTCGCAATATAATGTCCAGCACCCTTATATCTTCTTAAGAGTTCTCTGATTTCTGTCCACAGAGAGCATTTGTAATGGCTTGTATGGGAATTTTTGCAGCAAAACTTTTCTCCACTTTGAATGTTTGGACTGATATGGGCACCACAATCTTTTTCTATCACTCTTATTAGGAGTTCCATGCCCATGAAGTCTTGCATTTCCATTATTTCTGGCAAAAGAAAAACAAAAACACTTTTAACCATATGTAAGTGGTCAATTCATCAAACAGAGTTCACAACAGGAACATCTAGCCGAAAAATATTTCTAGCCCTTGTTATATTAATTGTTATACAATACAAAAGATGAATGCTAACTTATATTTGCAAAAAACTGAAACCAAATTAAAAAAAAGGAGAAGAATTCCTGTAATTGATTTAACAGAAATAATAACAAAATCTTAGCATAATTGTCCAATTATAGAATAAAATATATGCATGAGTAATGTAAAGAATCCTAATCTTATTTAGCAAAGGAAAGCTACGCTTATAGATCCAGGTTATTTCAGTAAAGCTAATCATCTACATCAACTTCTCTTAAATGTCATGCAGTATGTGATAAGACGTCACTGTTCAGTATGTAAGAAGAACTAAAACTAATCCTCGACCTGGTTACTAAAATATATCTAGGCCACTTGGATGACATCTAAATATTTTTATTGAAAAACTAAATTCCTGCACCATCTATTTCAATCTCAATCTTCATGCTTCCTCTAAAAAAACAAAACTAGCATGTCATTATGGTTCTTAATGCAACAACATGAACACAAGCTTTGCAGTAGATATCCCAAAATCAAAGGCATTAATCCATTGTTCAAAAAATATTTACTACTTTACATGCTATCAATTGAATGTTCACAAATAAATATTTCCACCTCTATGCTTAATATATATTTTCAAGAGTAACAAGATACAAGTCCATCAGCAAGAAGAAACAAGATACAAGTCCATCAGCAAGAAAAACATCCCTGCTGAAACTCAAAAATTGATAGGCCATAAAAACAACATCAACGCAGGCCAACAACAAAGCAAGAACCTAAGCAAAGTGCAACTGAGCCTCTTCCAAAGAATAAAGCTTCAACAGCAGAACAGAGGCCATAAATAAAAAAAATTAAAGTCTAAAAAAAAAATAAAAGCAACCCAAGCCAAGATAAATAGATCACGAAGGCAATATTTAGCAAGGTAATAATCATATACTGGCTTCCTTCAATGAATCACCAGCACTAGATCCACTACACAAGTACACATGGCCATATAAATCAAATGTGTAATATACTAAAAAGAAGGAATCGGTAAATCATTTTTGCACTTTTGGCTTTTGATTTAGAGACTAAAAAAAGGACATAATCAAAACATATTATTAGAATGATTTCCCAATTTAATTTCAAAATAAAAGTAAAACTAAAAGGAAATAAAGAGAAATGGTAGAAAGGCATACAGGGCTAGCAAATAAATTGAATAAAGTGAATTCATATACACACAGACACTCACGCAAAGGAATGAGAATGGAAAAACCATGTTGCTAAAAGTAGATAGACTGACCTTCAGATTGAAAACCAGTTGATGCAACTTCTGATTATATTTCTGAAAGTCGGAGGAAAGAGCTTCATGTGAGGCTTTCTCAAGACCACTTACTACAGAAATAGCAGCATCTGGCCAACGAAAAGACTTGCTATTCTGTCAAAAAGCAACAAAGATAAAACAACAAAGTTAAGGAACTTTGTTCTAAAACCTCAGCTTTGAATGTCTATTGCTGTCTATCACAATATCAAAACCAGAATAACATATGTAAACACAGTGAATATATTTTGTGAACAAAGAAAGACAGAGAATGAAGAGCATACATACCCATATAAAATAGAGAAAAGTAGAGCAGATAACCATCAAATTAAAGTGAGTCAGCCAATAGGAAGAAAGCATCCAACTTTCTTTAAATTGAAAATGCATAACAAACCCACCAATCCAAAAAGAGGAATTGCTTTTGACTAACTATATAGAATAGTTTACAAATTTTTAAAAGTAAAAGTCTTGAAAAGTCATAAATTAATGCATATTTATCTCAGCATAATGGAAAATCTCAACCAAACTACCAGTAGAAATGTCAAAAAGCATTTATTGGAAGTCTTGACTACTCAACCCAGATATGAAGGCATAGACCAGCAGTAACAAATGAACAAAATGGCATGAGTACCTTCCTGCAAACGTGGACCATCCAGAACATACACAACACCAATATATATATATATATATATATCAATTTATCAATCAACTTGTTATTGCTACAAGAGACTCTCTATGAGGAAAAATGGAACTTAATCAAATGAGAAAACGAGATAGATTAAAGCACATTTAAAAGCAGAATTAATAGATTGAGAAGTACTTACTGGATGACAACAAATCAATATCCACCATATAATTTGAAAGAACAGCAAAAAAAAATCCAACTTTTTTAACTAGCAAATTGCAATCAGTATCTCCCAATCAGTATCCTATCAAATAAATTCATATAAAAAGTCACGTTAGGAAATAAAGAAACAAAGAAAGAGAACTCCATCAATTAGGTACATAAAAATTATATTGGTAAATCATGAAATGCTTCAGTCTATATGTTATGAATCCCACATCGGTTAACTGCCTAGGCAGTTAGTGGCTTATAAGTGTGTGGGGCTTCCTCCACTAATAGGAATTCCTTTTGGTGGATAAGGGGCCTTCACATTTATGGGCCTAGCATTGCCGTTCTCTATCAATTGGCGCCGTCTGTGGGAAAGCGGCCCAGGAGAGGAACCCCATGGGAGAAGCCGCCAGTGGGTGACAAGCAGCCTAAAAGAGAAGGGGTGAAAGCGGCCCAGGAAAGGAACCCTTGGGGAGAGGCCGCCAGTGGGTGTCAGCCACCGTGGACGTCGGCTGTTGATGGAGGGAGCAATGTTATGAATCCCACATCGGTTAACTGCCTAGGCAGTTAGTGGCTTATAAGTGTGTGGGGCTTCCTCCACTAATAGGAATTCCTTTTGGTGGATAAAGGGCCTTCACATTTATGGGCCTAGCATTGCCAGTGATAGAGAATATGCTGGACGGGAAGAGGCCCATAGGCCCACAGCTTGGCAAGTCTACACAAGACGATCCAACAAGAAGGCTGGAAGAGGAGAGGGAGCTGAGTTGGCAGCAGTTAGTTAGAAGGCGAGAGAAATTTGTATAAATAGGGAGTAGTTTGAAAAGGAGGGTATTGAGAATTTTGTTAACACAATTTAAGTGTGAGAAGGGAAGGAAGAAGGCAGGGTGTTTGGCTGCCCTTCCTGGAGTAGGCCCTTGTTATCGTTTTCCTGTTTTGGTTATTGTCCATTTCTGTTTTCTTTAATCTTGAACAACTCTGTGTATTGAACTCCATTGCCAGAAATACACAGTTCCTTTTATTTGAATCAAGTTGTGTGATTGTTATTTCAGTTGTTTATCGTTTTCTTTATCAATTGGTCCGACCTGCCGGATCTTTAAGTGCAAGGAGAGAAAAATGGAAACTCGTTTGCAATCAGTCAATGGCCGATTGGAGGAGACTGAAAACAAGGTGAATGGCCTTGAAGCATATATGAAGGAAATCACACGTTCCATCACCGAGCTGCAATCTTCTTTAACAAACTATCAAGCGGAAAAGAAAAAAGAGGATGCTGAGTTCAGGGAACAGGTTTGTCGATGGATGAGAAGTTCTAAAAAACAACCCGCTCAAACTGAGACTTACGACTCTCAGGAAGCATCTGTTCTGGATAGAAGTGGGCAACAACAGGGTCAGGAATCCGTGCCACGCCTGAACTACCGTCTCAATACCAACTATTTCACAGATCCATTGATTTCTTTACGAAAAGTTAAGTTGCCAATGTTTAACGGAACCGATCCTCAGGGTTGGGTGATGAGAATGGAGACTTACTGTCGCATCAACCAGATTCCACCAGAAATGAGCGTTAATCTGGCAGAGTTGTGTATGGAAGGGGCCACGATCAACTGGTTCACTATGTTACTGGATGTAACTCCTACACTCACTTGGGAACATCTTAAGAGAGAGATTATGCGACGATATGGAGGACTTTACTCTTCAAGCCCTTTTGAAGCATTGGCAGATCTGAAACAGGATGGTAGCGTTGATGATTTCATCGAAGCTTTTGAAATGGTGGCAGCGACAGCTCCTGGTTTGCCTGAATCGCAATATGTAGGGTATTTCATTAGCGGATTGAAAGAAGAGATTAAAGGGTGGGTTAAGGTGCACAAACCAAGTGATCGGGTTGAAGCTATGAGACTCGCACGTTCTATTGAAATTTCGTTGAACTATGGAAGACAGAGGATGGGTTATTCAAAGGGACCACCGACTTCAGGGAAGGAGAAGGAGGGGCCATTTAGGCTGACTTCTAATGCTGGATCGTGGGGAGGGGCAAATAGAGTTGGATCTCCTCAATTCCAGCCCAATTCATCTATTGGGCCCAGCCAAGGCAAATACCCAGCCCAAAATCTAAACAACCCACCAGCATTCCAATCCCGATCTAGTGATTCCAGTTACTGGGGAGGCAGGCGGCAAGGTTTCCGGCAACTGACCAAGACGGAATGGGAGGAACGACGGAAAAAGGGGCTATGTTTCCAATGTGGTCAGAACTACTCACCCCAGCATAAATGCCCAAGAGCTCAACTAAAGGTGATGCTATTAGGGGAAGGCGATGAGATGGACGAGGAGGAGGAATTTTTTGAAGCTGAAAATGAGGAGGATGAGAACCCAGCAGATGGAGAGTGTAAGGCTTTGGACTTGCAGGGTCTTCAACATCAATTGGGAACACTCACCGGAAATAGCAAGGATTTAAGCACCATCAAACTCCTAGGAACAACCAGCGGTATTCCTACGGTTATGCTCGTGGATAGTGGCGCCACCCACAATTTCATCTCCTCGCAGCTGGTGTCGGTGCTGGGTCTTCCGGTAAGTCCTATCAAAACCCTTCATATCAGGTTAGGGGATGGGAACTTGATTGGGGTCAATAGAAAATGCACTGGAATTTCCATTCAGATAGGGGAGTATACTTGTTGTCTTGATGCTTTGGTGACTGAGTTGGGGGAATTAGACGTGATATTGGGAGTGGAATGGCTAAGCACCTTAGGGGATGTTACCGCAAATTGGGCATTGGGGTCACTGAAATTTTTAGTTCAAGGTAAACTGGTGGAACTCAGCAGGGTCCCCGTGGGACAGGGGACATTGCAGCCATTGCAAATGGGGTTAAATGGCTATCTGAACCAGTTCTCCACCGAAACTAATGGCTCTCCTCATACACTGTTCCCTCCGTTAGACCACCTACCCGACCACCAGGGTCAAGAATTGAGTGCTTTGTTCTTCAAGTACAGGTGTGTTTTTGCTGAGATTGAAGGTTTACCACCCAAGAGAACTGTGGAGCATTACATCACACTTCAGCCTGGACAGGGACCGGTTTGTGTGCGTCCATACCGGTATCCCCACCACCACAAGGCAGAAATTCAGAGGCAGGTGAATGACATGCTTGAACAGGGAATCATTAAGCACAGTCAGAGTGCTTTTTCGAGCCCGGTCATCTTAGTTAAGAAGAAAGATGATACATGGCGGATGTGCGTTGACTACCGAGCACTTAACAAAGTTACAGTACCGGATAAGTATCCCATTCCGGTTATTGAGGAGTTATTTGATGAGCTGGGAGGGGCAATTTACTTCACTAAACTTGATCTCAAATCGGGATACCATCAAATCCGGGTCCGAGAGTCAGACATTGAGAAAACAGCTTTCCGAACTCATGATGGCCATTACGAGTTCCTTGTGATGCCTTTCGGATTGACCAACGCACCTGCTACATTTCAGTCCGCCATGAATAACATATTCCGACCGTTGCTTCGAAAGAATGTCTTGGTATTCTTTGATGACATCCTCGTTTACAGCCGCACATGGGCTGAACACCTGCAACATGTGGAGTTGGTCCTCAACATCCTGGCAAAACACCACTTTGTGGTTAACAGTAAGAAGTGCAGTTTTGGGCAGCGGACAGTGGAGTACTTGGGCCATGTAATTAATGGGGAAGGGGTCTCAGTCGATTCCAGCAAGGTAGAAGCAGTGAGGAATTGGCCTACTCCCACTACAGTCAAGGGCGTGCGCGGTTTCTTGGGTCTCACCGGTTATTACCGGAAATTCATTGAAGGATATGGGAAACTCGCCAAACCGTTAACTGAATTGACTAAGAAGGATGGATTTAAGTGGAATCCTGTAGCCCAGGAAGCTTTTGATGTCCTTAAACAGAAGCTCACAGCAGCTCCATTATTAGTGTTGCCGGATTTCACCAAACCTTTTGAACTCGAATGTGATGCGTCAGGAGGGGGAATAGGAGCTGTCCTTATGCAGGATCGACGCCCAATCGCTTATTTCAGCAAGGCTTTGTCGCCACAAAACCTCATTAAATCAGCCTACGAGAAGGAAGTCATGGCCATTGTCTTGGCAATCCTCCATTGGCGACTGTATTTGCTGGGACATTCTTTTACAGTATACACAGACCAGCAAAGCATCCGCCAATTGATGCACCAAAGGATCACAACCATGGACCAACAAAACTGGCTTGCGAAGTTGATGGGTTACCGTTTTGAAGTGAGATACAAGCCTGGAAAGGACAACCGCGTTGCTGATGCTCTATCCAGGGTCACGGGAAAGGCAGGAGAGTTCCAGGCTGTCTCCGTTATACCTCGTTGGGTGGATGAACCGGTTCTGAACCAGGGAATTGACAGTGACCCGCAGTTACAGAAAATAATGGCAAAATTGCAACGGGATCCACTCTCCCATCCAGGTTTTGTAGCACGACAAGGTACTCTTTATTTTAAAAACCGGCTAGTTATTCCTGCTTCTTCCAAGTGGATTCCAACTCTTTTGGCTGAATTCCATTCTAGTCCTTTTGGAGGACATTCTGGCTATTATAGAACCTACAGGCGGTTGGCTTCACTTTTTTATTGGGTAGGAATGACTAAAGCAGTGCAGAGGTTTGTCCAATCTTGTGATGTGTGTCAACGGTTCAAAGCCTCCACCTTAGTTCCTGGAGGATTATTACAGCCCTTAGATGTTCTTGAGCATATTTGGGAAGAAATATCCATGGACTTCATCACTGGGTTGCCACGATCCAGGGGATTTGATACCATTTTGGTAGTAGTGGACCGGCTGTCCAAATATGCCCACTTTATTCCCTTGAAACACCCATTCACAGCTAGATCTTTGGCTGAAGTGTTCCTTAGGGAGATTATCCGCATTCATGGGTTACCGAAGTCCATTCTTAGTGATCGGGATCCATTGTTTGTCAGCAAGTTTTGGCAAGAAATTTTCAAGCTGCAGGGTACTCAACTCAAGTTTAGTTCAGCCTATCATCCACAAACCGATGGCCAAACGGAAGTGGTGAACCGATGTGTCGAAACGTACTTACGTTGCTTTGCGACTGATCAACCTAAAACATGGTTGTCTTGGCTGTCCTGGGCAGAGTTCTGGTACAATTCGAACTACCATGTATCCATCAATACCACTCCCTTTGAGGTGGTTTATGGACGCAAAGCTCCAACTGTTTTCCAGTACGTTCCTGGAGAGATCCAAGTAGCAGCAGTTGGGCAGGATTTAGTGGATCGTGATGAAGCTCTACGACAGTTGAAATCCCATTTAGCTCGAGCTCAATCAAAGATGAAGAGTGCAGCGGATCAGCACCGTAGGCAAGTGGAATTCCAAGTGGGAGAATCAGTCTATGTGAAGCTACGACCTCATCGCCAATACTCGGTGACTGCCAGGATTGCTCCTAAGCTGGCCCCCCGATTTTATGGTCCTTTTACTATAATTCAGCGTCTTGGCCCGGTTGCTTACAAGCTGGAGTTGCCTCCCGGAGCGAAAATACACCCGGTTTTCCATGTGTCATTATTGAAGAAAGCTATTGGGTCAGTTCCAGCGGTGTCTTCTCTCCCTGCAGGAATGGAACCGGATGAGGTAATGTCTCCTACTCCTCTCTGTGTGTTAGCAAATCGCACCATCTCCAAGTATGGAGAAACTACCCCACAATGGCTGATCCAATGGAGTGATGGAGGCATCGAAAATGCTACATGGGAGGATGCGTTTGTGATTCAACATCAATTTCCTACTTTCTGTCTTGAGGACAAGACAGTTTCCCCACCCGGTGGCAGTGATAGAGAATATGCTGGACGGGAAGAGGCCCATAGGCCCACAGCTTGGCAAGTCTACACAAGACGATCCAACAAGAAGGCTGGAAGAGGAGAGGGAGCTGAGTTGGCAGCAGTTAGTTAGAAGGCGAGAGAAATTTGTATAAATAGGGAGTAGTTTGAAAAGGAGGGTATTGAGAATTTTGTTAACACAATTTAAGTGTGAGGAGGGAAGGAAGAAGGCAGGGTGTTTGGCTGCCCTTCCTGGAGTAGGCCCTTGTTATCGTTGTCCTGTTTTGGTTATTGTCCATTTCTGTTTTCTTTAATCTTGAACAACTCTGTGTATTGAACTCCATTGCCAGAAATACACAGTTCCTTTTATTTGAATCAAGATGTGTGATTGTTATTTCAGTTGTTTATCGTTTTCTTTATCAATTGATAACTGCTCCAACTCCGCTTCATCCTCCTTCCCAGCCTTCTTATTGGACCGTCTTGTATAAACCGAACAAGTCGTGGGCTTGTGGGCTTGGCTCTCATCATGGATAGCATCTTCTCCATCATTGCCATCGGGTGGGGAAGCAGTCTTGTCCTCAAGACTGAACTGAGAAAAACTGGTGGCGGATGACATATTCATCCTGCATAATTTCAAAGAGAGCCGATGGTTGTCTACGAAACTTTGGCAATCGAGCTAACAATATGAGCATCCTGCAGAACATGGTAGCCGTACTAGTACCAAAGCCCAAGTCCCACCCTTGCTGAAGGTCAACCAATCCATTCTCTTCAGATAAAAGAATGTCCATAGCAAGGCCAAGTGTTGCCTGGACATGAGATACATATGAGAATCCAAAAGCCTCAATGGTCAGAAGAAGTCCATGCAAAGACCAGATATGTAAACCTGTAATTGTACTTTTTGCCAATGATGATATTGAGCTCACAGTGGGAGGCACTAAACTTGACAAAGCCATTCCCCTTGCACTGTGATGAATGCATCCAAGAGCAAAGGCAATTGACCCTGCATAGTTTGAGTCTGTTGCTCTAGTAAGATCACCAAGAAGCAACCTAGTCATTCTGGCAGTGAACACATCATGTCCAAGGTGAGCTAGAAGACCAAAACCTTCTTTTGATGCTCTACTTTGGGATGCACAGATGTCTCCCTCTGCCAGAATACTCTGAAATATAGCTTGTACTGCATTTAATATCTCGGATCCTAAAGGTTGAGGACGTAATGCAATCAGAGCCTTCAGACCAGCAAGTAACCCCACACATATATTTGTAAAACTAGCCCCATGCCATGCTTGCCTCTTCCCTGCTTTTAGACGCTGCTCTATCATTCCTAGAAGGTGCAGCATCCCACTGTTATCTTGAGAAGCAAAAATGATTCCAAAACACAGAAGCATCTGGTTCACCAATGTCTTCCTTATTGTTTCCGGTTGAGGAAAACTCAACACTTCATTCTCCCATACACAAGGCATAAGGCCATCCTTTCCACCTTGAAAAGTCCGAAGTTCATCTTCAAACCAATCTCTTCCAGGAATCCAAGGACCCAACCATGCGTCTCTTTTGTCAAGCAGCAACTTCAAGCATGAGCTTTCTTCACATCTGGAAGCATCTCTGTAGGGAATTGTACATAATTGGAGAATCCGGGAATGCTTACTCTTATATGCCATTGGATCAGGAAGTGACTGATACACCACTAACGTTTTGATGATGAATATGTCAACCGATAACTGAATATTTGCTAGTTCTTTGCTTTCCAGCTGCATAACATAGGACGGAGCACTATTTAGGTATTCAATTACTGTTTGAAGTAGGATCTTGTTGTTCACAACATCCCGAGAAACAAAGCACTTTATAAAGGCTGTGAGTGCATCAACAACGGCAGACCACACACAAATCCTCGACATAAAATCTTCAATTTGCTTAAATTCCTCCTCTGGATTCCGACCAAAAAGAGGAGCCCATAACGTAAGAATATCAAAGACCTCATCTTCTAGCTCCTCCTTTGGCATGGAAGACAAAACAGAGGACAGAAGAAGCCAACCAGATTCCTTTTCAACTGTTGCTGCCACAAGGTTGCGACTGGATTCTGTCAGCATTTTCTTTGAAACTTGAAGCACTGGTCTCGGCAATCTTGCAGGATAACCAAGGGGTAACTTCGGAGAGACAGAGACCACAGCTGCCAAGACTGAAGCTTGTCCATGCAAGGAATCAAGCTCAATTTTCAAACTATTTCCCTGAGATCTCAAGACCGACACTAACTGGGGAAAAATTAAATTGATTGTTGCTCCACCATTGGTCAGCATCAACGTGGAGATCTCGTTGGCATTTCCCTGCAACTTAATAGTGTTTATCTCGTTGCCGTTCCCTGCCACAGCACCCACTTGGTGTGGAAACCAACTTAATCCAAAGACTGTGCAATACTCCATCACCCTTGCCACCCTCCTGCTGATGACCTTAGGAAGCGGACTGCCGTTGATGACGCAGTCATCCTCCGTCATGTGCCTAATCGGCTGCGATTTCAACACCCCAGTCTCCCCTACCTCGACAGCCCTGCCGGCTCTACTCTCCACGACGCTCTTCCTCGGAGACGTTGTCGTTCCGAGCGCAGCGATTCTCCTAAAAAAACAAACCCCTTCCTGCGTCGCCGTGATTTCCACTCTGTTTTGGTCCGTTGATGAGTACCTGCTCTCTTTTGTTCCCATCGGTGCAGCTCAGCTGAGGGTGGAAACTGTAGTTGTTTGTGGTTTGAGTAGAATGGGGTTTGTGGCTGGTTTGGGCCCAATATGAGATTGGGTAAATGGTTTAGTGGCCCAGAACAGTTGGATCCACTCCACCTCGCCTGAAACTCATGGATTCTGCTGCTGGCCCCTTCTCTGGCCTTCAAACAATTTTGGAGCAGTCGTGTGTATTCCCCTTTGCCGATTCGCAGACAAGCATTACTGGAAATTGCAAATCTCATGGCTTTCACGCTACCTTCAGGCTGGTGCTCCTTGAACCTCCAGTTATTGTCTTCTCTCAAATAGCAAAGACGGTACCCGATATCCTGTTGTGCTGGCAGCCCAAGCGCTGTAGCAACCTCCCTCTCAAAAACTTCGTCGTTCCCTTCTACTTTCTCCTCTTGCTGTAGATCTGCACAACTTTCAGAAGAGTTGGAAGAATAACTGTTGTGCTGTTGCTCCGCTATCTCTTTCTTTTTATCATTCTGGATCTCAGAAACGGGTTTGGTTAATTCATTGAGACGAACAGTGAGCTTTGCAAGTCTCTGGGCATTTTCATCCATTCTGGCTTGCAAGGGTTGTGGACAGGTCTCCATTGGCATCCATTCACTCTCCGAGTAAATAGGTTGTTTTTCAGAAAGTCTCATCCAACTGCAAACCAGGTTCCTAAACTCAGCATCCTTCTTCTTTTCCTCCGCCTGATAGACTGCCCAGGAAGTCTGAAGCTCGGTAATGGATCGCTTGATCTCCTTCATACATGCTTCTAGGCCGTTCACCTTGCTCTCTGTCTCCTCCAATCGGCCATTCAATGATTGTAAATGAGTTTCCATTTTCGCCTAAGTGTGTTCTCCTTGCACGCAGAGATCCGGCAGGTCGGACCAATTGATAAAGAATATGATAGACAATTTAATAACCAATCACACAACTAGAGACAAATGTAGTAATCGGGATATATTGCTCTGTAAATGAGTTCAATACAAAGACTGTTTCTATAAGAACAAAAATGGAAATAAGAACAAGAAAAAGATAACAAACAGTAAGGGCCTATAATCCAGGAAAGGCAGCCAAACACCCTGCCTCCTTCCTTCCCTCACTCACACTAAACAGTGCCATACAATTTTCTCGATACCACCCATTTTCTAAAGATATCCCTATATATACATATTCTCCTTTACCTAGCTAACTGCTCCAACTCCGCTTCATCCTCCTTCCCAACCTTCTTATTGGACCGTCTTGTATAAACCGAACAAGTCGTGGGCTTGTGGGCTTGGCTCTCATCATGGATAGCATCTTCTCCATCACTATACATCAGGTACCAAAAGTTGAATTTAGGAATATAAGGGCTCTGTACTGCAAGCCCTTCATCATGCAAGATGTTGAATAAATTTAGATATGCTATACATCTCTGTACAAATGCTGATGGTGTTATTTATCTGTATACAAATTGATGAACAATTGAAGGCTCTAGTTAGTAATGTTATGATAAAATTAACCTAGCTACAAAAATGTATCTTTGATTATGCATGCTGCTACAAGAGATGTAAGCCGACTGAGCACCTCAGGGAGTACTCTGGCTGAGATGCCTGGCAAAATTGAAAGCAGCTCTTGGACAATCCAAGCAACATTTACATCATGTTGATTACCCAGCATAGCATTTGTTAGAAAGCAATAATATTTGTTAAAAGACAAGAAATTCTAAAAACAGCTACAAAATAACAACAACTTGAAACAATAGGGGGAGCATTTCCTACTCCAAGTAGTGCCAGTATTTGAAAAAGCTGTTCCCTTGTCACAACATCAATCCCTTTCACAATCTGCACCCAAAAAACAAGAGGCCTTCAAATTCTTTTTCTGGTAAAATATAAAAGTTTGACATTTGAAAATGCTGTTAGTGAAGATACCTCATCAAGAAGAAATTCTCGGAAAAAGTTGCCCTTCTTCGAAAGCAGAAATGCTAATGCTGCTCTAGTTTGAACTGTTGTGTTTGTTGAGGTGCAGTTAAATTGAAGACAGGACTTTCTTAACTATGGAGAATGCCAAGCTCAGCCATATTCCCATTCATATCTTCTCTGCCTCCACTTTTTGCTGCAGTGATGAAATTCTCAAAGGCTTGAATGACATCAATGAATCTTTCGGCATCAAAAACACAAGGTTTCCCATAAATTGTATAGTGCAAGGCATTCCTTAGACGAAGGGATTCATTAGTGAGGAGCCTCTGACAAAAGAAAGAAATGCGAGAAATGATATCATCCTATTAGACACTTAAGAGAGAATGAAAATCTGTTAACGCTCAGTATAGTCTAGTAATATACATATTACAGAAGGTTCATGCAAGGTATTGGCAAATGCTAATGCCAACCAAATAAATTATGTTTTGTATTTGACCGTGGATACTAAAAATCAATTCAAGCACATTGACTTCATACCAATCATAACTTTAACCAGAGTACAAAAACTTTCAGAATTACCCATCTAAATATCATGGCCATGAGCATTACAATATATGCAGATCATAGAGACAAGCAGTTTTGAAAATGATGAAATAGCTATTATTCACTGGTACTAGACCTATGCAATATAGGGATAGGCCTCATCAACAATAGCAAAATCAGGATTGCCCACTAGAGCTTTACCTTCCAGCACACTGATTGCCTTAATTATGAGAGCAAAATAAGGGGGTATCCTAAATGGATAATCAAATGTTATTTGTGCTAGATCTGATGCTAGCTCCTGAAAGTTGATGTTTTTTGCTCCTCCGCCTTCAAGCGCTTGATCAAAAACCTTAGCCAGGACTGGCAAGATAGGTTCTAAATTAACACCTTCGGGAATGAAATCAAGTTTAACAAAATCTTTGACAATAGCAGGATAGTCCCTATGTATGAGATGGGCAATCACTTCAATCATTCCATATTTTTTATCATTTGTTAATTTTGTGACGAGACCTGTCACAGCAAAAAAACGTTTCAGAGTCTGCATAATTGGGTTATAATGGCTAGAAGAGAACAAATAATCAACAGAGAATTTAAGGATCCAAGCCAATAAATGTCAAGAAAAGCAGAAAAACATATAGTGAGGAGTACATAAGCTTGTATCTTTTGGCAATATCATTCCAGTTACTGAGATAATGTTAATAAGTAACAAATTATAATGATTAAATGCATCTTCTTAGCAGTCAAATATGCACACAAGCAATTTCAGGATCATGAAAGGAAATGAATCTCATTTGACTGTCACCAGGGTCAGAGTTTTATTTCTTTCACACGACAATGTAATCTTCTCTTTAGATCACAGAAATATGTTAATTAGCAACATGAATGAATAAGTAGTCAAGTTCTCTTGATGATCCAAATGGCTCATTTTAAGAATATGATGACAATTAAGTACATAAAACACATGCTAAATCCATGAGGAGTCAAATATTAACACAATCAATTAAGACATAAATTGAATGCACGTTCTATTTTAATGAATGCATACCTGGAGTTATTGTTGCACACTTGATTGCAACATTGTACCTGAAATCAAGACATCAAAGTTAATGAACCAGCAAACCACAATCAAGTTCAACAGCACTGATGAATTCTGTTATATCAATCCAAAAATGAAGAATATGAAGCACAAAAAAGAAAAACAAGATCTAAGTACTTGATGTCCAACTCCAGAAAGGGGAAAATAAGCCGCTAATATGTGCAGAAAACATTATTAAAATAAGCAACTAGCAACCTTGACCAAACAGCACTCCAAAGAGTAAATTCATAAGCAATAGGTAATCACCTTATCCTTGATTGATTTCCAAAAAACCCGAGTCATTTCATCTCCTGTATCACAATAATATCAATACAGAAAATAGGAATTAATATAATGAATTGCATAACAAGCATGAAACAACTTTAGCAAATAATTTCAAACTCAAAGTCAGGTAATCTGTCGATAGTGCCACAACTTTGTGACATCAGGCAATGTAGAATTCAAATTCACTTCCTCAAATGCATAATGAAATAGACAACCAAATCGAAAGATAATGTGATCCTTGCAATCAGCTATTTAGATACAGAGAAAAACACGAAGGAAAAAAAAAAACCTTTATTGCTTCTTTTACATTATTAATTCTAGCATTAACATTATTATAGTAATATAAGAAAATATGAAAATGTGCATTATGAAATAAATCCTCATCTGGGCCAGGCACCTAACTAAAAAGCATATTCAAATTAATATATAGTAAAACAAAATGCAAATCATATGTTCTGTCAAGTTATAACGTATAGAAGCAATTAGTTCTGAACTACTATCCCTAGATCCTACAATAGACAGAATGAACCAACACTACTTATAAGCAGTCAAAAGACCATCATGTTAAGGATCTAAAAAGTAATTCTCAGATTAAAGCAATAGCCAGATCACAAATTCTGTATTATTCTCCATAGAAAAAGGTATCCCTATATCTCATTTGTTGTCTTGTGAAAATGAAAACCTTTTAAACAGTAAAGAAACATATTTTTTTTACCGATAAAAAGCATTTATGTGCATAGCAGATCTCTAAGGCGGAGAGGACCCACCAACTCTTTTTGGCAGAAAATAAAAGATCCGATGACATCTAAATCCAGAACAATGTTAAAGGTCACAACAAGCAACCCGCTTGAGCAAACAAAGCATCAAGAATCTAAAAAGATAATATAATTTGTATAAACCATTATTAACCGATCAAAATCAGTGTCTAATCACCACAATCAAAATTTAATAACAAAAATAAGTAGTAGCTGCAAATGATGAGATCAGAACCAACAACAACGATTAAAGGGAAATCTCACCGTCCATCTCAACGATGGGGTTGGCAACCTGGATCTTGTCAAAAGCCATGGTTTTTTCTTGTCAATACCCAAAATATTGATTCTACGTCTTGAGATTAAAGCTGAAAATGAAGAAGCAAGAGATGGGAGCAAATGGGAAGACAGGTTAAGCTAATGGGGAGCTGCAACCGATCCGATGCGGGGCAGTGGTTATGACGTGACGGAGACGGGCTTCTGCAAGAAGCTGCCAGCAGTGGAGGTGACACTGGAGCTAGCGGCTCGCTTCGCTCCCCTCCTTCCTCGCCTAGTCTCCGATCTCCCCCTTTTTCCTCTTTGTTTTTTTGCCTTTTCCTTCTAGCAATTTTGTGGCTCTAATAATTTCTTCTAGACAATTATAGGAACTCTAGATTTTTGTTATTTCTATTATTATTATTATTATTATTATTATTATTATTATTATTATTACTCTATATACCTATATACCTGTTTACTTTAATTTCTTTTATTTCAATTTCTTATTATTAGTTTCTAAAATGCACTTTATTTAACAATTATTAATTTTGAAAAAAAATGCTAACTCATATCGCATCTTCGATAATTTGATCCTTGCAAATTGATGACAACGGTATTATTCACATATTAAAAATATTCTCAGGCTACTCAAGTTTTGGAGCGTTACATTATTAATATATCAACTTTGAAATTATAATTACACATATCGGATCCTCATGAACCAATATTAGAATACTATTCATTTATTAAAAAATATTTTCAGTTCTGAATTAGACATGAAAAACTATTACGTTGCTATTTTAGCAACAGAAGAGATTTCGATTGCTATTTTCACAACTGAAAATTTTAAAGGTTTCTAAAATAGTAACCAAATATAATTTTCATTGCTATTTTAGAAACAAAAAATATATTTGGTTGCTATTTAGACAACTTTAAAAATTTCAGTTCCAAATTAGCAACAAAAATCTATTTCGTTGCTAAAATAGCAACGGAATTTATATTCCATTGCTATTTTAGCAACAGAATAGTTTTCGATTGCTATTTTTGTAACTAAAAATTTTAAAGATTCCTAAAATAGCAGCCGAATATAATTTTCGTTGTTATTTTAGCAACGAAAAATATGTTCGGTTGCTATTTAGGAAACCTTAAAAATTTTCGGTTCTGAATTAGCAACGAAAAACTATTTCATTGCTAAATTAGCAACGGAATAATTTTTCCGTTGCTATTATAGCAATGAAATTTAAATTTTGTTGCTAATTTTCATTCCAAATTTTTGCGCCATCTGCTAGCGCCTTATTTAGCAATAGAATAAGCAGTCCGTTGCAAAATTTGGTTGCTATATTTTGGCGCTAAAACTTTCCTCCATATTTAACAACAGAAAACAACCATTTTTATTTCCGTTGCTAAATAGAAAAATTTTAACCAATTTTAGCAGAAGAATTAATTTAAATTCCGTTGCTAAATTAGCAATGGAAATATTTCCATTGCTATTTTAACATTTTGTTGTAGTGTATAATCCAGTTTTTAAATATATAAAACAATTTTGTAAAAAATAAATAATAAAAATTGAAAATAGATGAGTAAAAGAAAAAAGTGTGAGTAAAAGTGTATTTAAATAAGAGTGTAATGTGGGTTAATTGATTGGATTATATAATAACCTATAAGCCACATGTATATTTTTAAAATATTAGAATGGATTGTATAGTTTATAATAACCTATTATAATTATATATAAAAAAAAAAAGTGGATTAAACAAGTTGGGTTAGATGGGTTAAATAGGTTGCACCAAATTTGAACACCCCTACCTCCCCTTCTCTTCAGTTGTCACCGACCGTCATTCATCCAAAGCCTCTGTCAACAAACGGTGTTGCCACTAGAATTTCATTTGGGTGAAACGACAACCTATTGATTTATTTTGTGAATTCAAATTTCCCCACAATTATGGAATGAAATGCAAATTCTGTTCTTGTAATGAAAACCGGTTGTTTTCTCCATGCATTTTGTGGATATGGCTAAAGGGAATTGCTCAGAAAACTTGCCATTAAGAATGCTGAAAAAAATTGAAAAAACATCGATGCATAAGAACAAAGGAGGAGCCATTGCGGTATTGTTTGTTGAGCTGTATTGGCAATGACAGCAAATCATAATTTATAGGATGGTGAGAACTGATAACTGATGTTCTTTTAATGATTTTGGTATGGAGGTAGGCCTCTTGTAGCAGAGTAATTATTGCTTGTTGTAGTATTCTGTTTTCCCATTATGTGACGAACATAGTATAATGTTTGAATTTATTTAGTCTTGAAATGAGAAATTAACATGGCAAGTTCTTAACTTTGATTACTTAATTAACAACTACAGAATAATTTATAACAAAACAAAGGAATATTCTGTCATAGGCAGCATGTTCGGCGGGGCCTGTTGTAGTTGAAAATGGTGCATCATTTTATAGGGTTCTTACTATTTTATTTTGAGTTTCATTCCTGGGCTTATATTTTTTTGTCAAAGGAATATTCTGTTCTATTATATATATATATATATATATATATATATATATATATATATATATATATATATATATATATATATATATATATATATATAAAATCTAATGTTGAGTTGCATGTATTCTCAAGCAATTATGCAGTTGCTTGACAAATAGACTCGGAATAATTAATAATATAGTTTCTACGGCTAGTTTAGTTACACTTCATGTGTGTATAGTTTTTTATTTGATAATTATTATTTATATTATATTTTCAATTGAATATTATTATCATTGGATCCATTAATTAATTAATAAAAAAAATTATAATAATTTGCATTAAATTCATGGGTCGGCCCAAATCCGTCCAATTCATTTTGATATTAACCCATTTATGACCCATATTTTTTGATCTATTTATAACCCTTTCATTTATAATCCGTCCATTTATGATCCAACCCAAACCCGCCCAAACCACCTCAATTACAAAGAGTTTTAATCAGCAAGAGAGAATTTGATTTAATTATTAGTTTATGCACCCATAATGAGTTGAGTTTGGATGGTGACTTGTGAGTTTGTTTTCTACTAAATAGTGAGTTTCATGGGAATTACTCTAAAAGCAATAAAATTATACACTATATGGAATTACATTAAAGTAAAATCCAATTTCTTAGTCTTATAGAAATAGAAGGAAACCAATTAATCACTCCTTAATTATTCTAAATCAGATCCCATTATTATCTTGTAAATTGGTCCCTTCGACTACATTTATACGAACTGTAAAGCTTAATTTCTAATTTATTCATTGACTTTGTTGCTATGAATTCCGTTGAGCTGCAACTGATTGCTTGCACTTCATGTAAATTTGCCAAGTAGCTATGACATAAAAGTGGATTATATAATATGAAATAATCTATCCCAATTAATTTTGGCTATTCTTCACATTTAGGCTTAATATGTTGTTAATTGCCATTCTAATGAACTTTTTCTTTTCCTTGCCTCATCTCTAAGTTTGGCCTCACGTTAAAAATAATCCAAAATCAAAGTTTTTACACTCCTTTGATTATAAATTTGCATCCAAAAAGGATATCTTTCTTGTTTTATATTCACTTTATTTTTCAATAAATAAGGTGATAGAGTTTGAGTTCACCCATAACTCTATTAATATTTATCCTAATCAGTTTAAGATAATCAATTCTAAATTCAAAAGGAATTAGAATTCAACTAGGGTTATGGCTCTAGAATTCCTCCATAAAAAGGGGTTTAGAAAACCTAATTGTGGTTACTAAAACTATCATAAAATTTTGATTTACGTATCAAAATAATCCTCTCCCATTCTGTCTTTCTCGATTTTCATTGTCTTTTTTCTGGAGCAACTGCTTGTGATTAAAGACCTTGCTAGTGATGTAAAAATAAGAGATCCCGTGCTTCCGCTTTTTTGAACGATTTTTCCACTACATGAGGTAAATATATTTATTCTTGATTCTTATATTTATGCTTTTATGGGTGCATAATTCGTTTCATTGGTATCAGAGCCTTTATTTTGCATTTTGGAATATTTTTCTTTTAGATCTATAATTTATATGTAAATTGGTAGATCTAAATAGGTTGCATGAACACCTATATGATTGTTATTTGTGTATTCTTGATATATTTTCGAATATATTTTTTTTGTATGTATGCGTACACCAAAAATTTGGTAAAAAGTTTGTAACAATCAATTAAAAGTTGGTATTTTTGAATTTTAACCTCACAATCGAATTCCTAAACCTCAAAAACCCCCGCCAACCGAAACATGATTATTGGAAAACACCTCTAGGGCGACACATGGAAAGCATACAGCACCTATGCTAGGAGAGTGCCAAAAAATGCATCCCTCACGTGCTTGGCCACCTATCATAGTGAAATGTTACTCTAACACATGGACCAATGGAGACACGACACATGGACCACTGTAGTAGTGCCACGTACCACCATGTGTCAGGGTGATGTTTCACTCCAACATGTAGACCAATGGGGAGATCACATGTGGATCATTGTGGTGGTGCCATATGTCAGGGTGATGTGTCACACTGACACATGGACCATTGAGGGTTAGACACGTGGCATGTTGTGATGGCGATACGCATCATATGTTGCCACGTATCTGATTATGGTAATGCCACGTGGCATGTGTAGGTCCACCTACATGCTAAGTAGACCAATGTCTGATTGCCACATGGACCAATGGCTAACTGCCACGTGGACCAATGGCTGACTGCCACGTGAAAGACTGTGGTCATGCCACATGGCACTTGTCAGTCCACCTCAATGCCGTGTGGGCACTATGTGGATCAATAGTTGACTACCACATGTCAAACCGAGGTCTGACATGACAACATGTGGCCCTATGGGGTCGCACCATATTGCAATAGGCATCAACTAGCACGTGATTGTGTGTGTCGCGTGTGGACCTCATCCTCGCATGCACGTGAGGGCTCCTCCGGCCATTAAACAGCTCATTTTTTTAATATGATTTTCTCAATTTTTTAAATTTTTTGAAAATTTTTTAAAGACCAAAAAAATATTTTTGGATTTTTTCCAAATAAAATTATATTATAAAATTGATAAAAATATGTTTTTATTGCTTTCTTAAATTTTCAAATTTTTTTTGAAAATTATTTCTGTGGATATATCCTTATTTTTTATTGAAATGAGTTTCAATTATATGTGTTTGTACATGAGTGTACTAACTATTTATTTTCTATTATGTGTAACAGAAATGGTAATGATAAGGACTCCTAGATGTCCATGGATCCTTAAGCTATAGCAGAAACCAATACAAAAGTGCAAAAAATTCTCAAAATGAGGATGGATAAGAAGGCTCGAGTTGATGAAATTGATGCAATAGTTCATCATATGGTGTTTATGCATGAACAAATATAAGAGTGCATTTGGGCTAATGGATTAGACCGACAAATTAATAATAGGAACTTGATTAAGGTGATGATAAACTCTTTTGGTCACCATCCAAATGTGAAGAACTTGATGGTTGAAGCCTGGACTATAGAAAATGGAAATTATAGAAAGTCAATACTATTGTTTTTGTTCAAGGTAACCAAAAGAGGAGTGTTTAGGAGCAACACTAAATCTGAGATGGTACTTAGAAGTGAACGTTATGTATATCGTCCATGGCTTCATGATCGATTTCATGGCATACCTCTTTATTTATTCAATAGGGTTAGAAAATCATTTTCCGTGATGAGGCTAGTTCTGAGATGTACTAGACTTCCTAAGTAGTTGATATGAGTGTCAAATTTTTTTATTTAGCGGACTTTTGGATAGGATTTTTTTCCTGTTGTTATTCAAAGACAAGTGCATCTTATTTTTTAGGAATTGTTATATGTTAATTATTGATTAAATAAATACGTTCATTTTGGATATTATGTTGGCATTTAACATTTATTATAAATATATTTATTTTATTGTTAATTGCTTTGCAATATTTTATAAGTAAAATGATTAAATGATAATTGAGTTAATACTTAGATTATGAAACATATAATATCCTCTGTTAAGTTTAAGAACTTAATATCCAACAATTAAGATTTACTATGTATGAAATTATAACCTGTAAGGTTAGAAATTAAAGCTTAGAAGGTAATTGGATACTATTAGTAAACTTTTCGAATTTGAGCCTAATAGATAGCTTTATTAGGTTATTGCTTCAGTTGCATAGTAAATAACATGTATTGCCTAATTCTCCTTTAATAATGTGCAATTTTATTTAGAGATCAAAGGGTCTAAAATGGCCACAACTTTCAAATCTATTACTGACAAACTAAACAAAGATATGAAACTAAATGGTGATAATTACGAGATCTGAAGTATGAAAATCCAATATCTGCTTAAAAAGCAAAGGCTCTAGAACCTTTAAGTTCGATTATGGCTGAACCTGAGGATTACACCACTACCCAGCATAAGCGGGACCGAGATGCTTATATGGCATGAAAAAAGAAAAATTCTAGTGCTCGTATCATCTTCCTGAGTGCAATGGATGACGAGATCACTAGGCAATTCCCTAAGTATCAAAATGCAAAAGATCTGTGGATTGCAAGAAAAATTTGAAGGCATTTCTCTAACTAAGCCATAACCATTGATGATCAAGTTTGATACTTATTAGAAGAAATCTAATCACAGCATGCAAAAACATCTAAAAGAGATGAAAAATATGATATATGAGCTTAGTGAGGCTAGTTATAAGTTGATCCATGAGTAACAGGTCTAGGCTATCATCCACTCTTGACCTAGGAGTTAGAAGCATATAAAGGTGCAATTAACTCACATGGATAGCATAAAGACATTTGGGAATGTCACTCATCATCTTGAGCTTGAAGAGGACCATTGGGCAATGATTAAGCTCAATGCCGAAGTGTATATGGCATAGTCCCATTATGGTAGAATGAGTTTTAACCAAAACATAAAAAGAAGCTTTAATGGTAAGGGTAAGGAAAGGGCTTAAGAGCCTAAAAAAAGCAGAAGGTAAAACAAAATATCAACAGATCCAAAGGAAAAAAAAAAGATAAACATTTCAAGAGTGAAATGTTTCAACTACCAATAGAAAAAATACTATGCAAGAGAATGCAGTGAGTCCTTATAGTTATACCATCTTGACTCAAGAGTGAGTAACATTTGTGTATCTAGTTTTGTTCTTCTTACTGAATTTCATCCTTTGTGGGTGATAGATTCAGGAGTAACGAACCACGTGACAAAGGATCAAGATACCTTTGTCTAGTTTGTTTATATTCTTTCTTTGATGAAAGTTGGTTTCATTTACATTTCAAGGATAAAAGTGTACGCTTGTGTTTGGATTATGTTTAATATGGTTCTGGTTTTATTTCGAACAATTTTATTATTATGGATATTGATCCTAATTACTAGAATAATACTAGTTTTTCCTTAATATCTTTTTCTACTTCACATACTTTTGAGAACAATGTGAAATTATGGCATGCTAGGTTAAATCAAATTAGGCAAGACAGAATGAGTAGGTTAGCAAAAGTAGGTTTGTTAGGTAACCTTAATAAAATTGATTTACCTACTTGCGAACATTACCTAAAAGGAAAACTAGTCAGAAAATTGTTCGAAAAAGGAACTAGCGCTGAATTTCCATTACAATTAATCCATTCTAATGTTTGTGGTCCATTAATGAATATGAGGCCAAGGCATGAGACCTACTATTTCATCACATTTATAGATGACTATACTAGATATGGTCATGTCCACTTGATTTTTCACAATCCAGAAGCATTGAGTTGTTTCAAAACTTATATGAATCTAGTTAAAAATCAATTAGAAAAAAAATTAAAGCTTTAAGAACTAACAAAGGTCAGGAATATCTTTCTAATGAATTTAAAGCTTTATGTGATGAAAAAGAATTTGAGTATCATTTGTCTATTCCTAAAACTCCACAACAAAACGGTGTTACAGAAAGGAGAAATATGACTCTTTTAGACATGGTAAGATCTTTGATGGCTAAGGCAAATTTGCCAATCTCCTATTGGGGAGATGCACTATTAACTACCACATTTATTCTAATCCTTATGCCCTCTAAGTCTGTCATATCCACTCCTTATAAGTTGTGAACTAGTCAATAATATGACATAAGCCATTTACGACCTTGGGGTTGTGTTTCTTATGTCCATGATACCTCAAGTAAATTTGATAAAGGTAAAAAGAGTATCTTTGTGAGATATTCTGAAGTATCAAAAGGATACATATTCATGGGCGAGCAAGAAAATGGCACAGTGACAAATTTTGAATTACGAGATATCATTTTCTTAGAAAATAAATTTCTAAAGTTGGGCAAAGTGAGTCAAGACTTCACTTTTTATGAAACTCAAGAAGAGGAACCATCAGGATCACTCCATCCAAGTGGGAGGAAATTAGAAAAAAAGGTCAAGACCCTTTTCCCAATGATTCGAATGTTCTGGATCCTTACTCTAGTAGGAGTATTCTTAACTCCAATGGGATCATGGAAATTCAGGATCTTTACTTGAGTAAGAGTATTTTCGACTCCAGTGGGAGCATGAAGCTCAGTCCCAGTGGGAGCATTCCGAATTATGATGAATATATGACATATATTTATTAAGAATTAGAACCGCAAAAATCTAAAAGAAAAATTATTCCACGTAGGTGATTTGAGATCGAAGGCTTCAACGAAGCCCTTTTAGTTACCTCATAAGATGAAGAAGAGCCTAAAAATATACAAGAAGCTCTTTTATACCTAGCTAAAGAAAAATGGATTAAGGAAATAAAAAAAAAAGAAATGGTATCTATGAGATTGAACCATGTTTGAGAAATGGTTGATTTACCGAAAGGATGCAAACCAATTGGGAATAAGTGAATTCTCAAGATAAAGTGAAAAGCTGATGGAAGTATAGAAAGATACAAAGCTTGACTGGTCATTAAAGGGTTTACGCAACAGGTTAGGATTGACTATGAGAAGACTTTCTCACCTTTTGTAAGATTTTCATCCATAAGGTTAATTCTAGCCATAATGGCTAGTTTAGACCTAGAGCTACATCAAATGGATATAAAGATTGCATTCTTCAATAGAGGATTAGATTAAAAAATCTATATGGAATAACCTAGAAGTTTCAATGAAAAAGGCAACAAACATAAGGTTTGCTAATTGAAAAGATCAATCTATGGCCTTAAACAGTGTTCAAGACAATGGTATTTGAGATTTCATGAAACAACCATACCAAATAGGTTCAACATGATTAATGAAGACTGTTGTTTTCATTGCAAAAGCTCTAATTTTCATTGTGTGTAAACGACATACTAATAGCAGAAAATGATAAAGAGTACGTAAATAAAATCAAAGATTAGTTGTCCTCTAACTTTGAATGAAAGATATGAGTCAAGCATACTACATTCTTGAAATTAAGATTTTAATAGAATATTCAAGAAGACTATTAATTGTCTCTTTCACAAAAGACATATATCAACAAAGTCCTTGAATGATTTAATATGCAAAATTGCAAACCCATTGATAACCCCATTGCTAAAAATTAGTTTCTTAGCAAGGGTGTGTGTCTTGAAGTGCTAGAAGAAATGGAACGGATGAGAAATGTTTCATATGCCACTGATGTGGGTGGTTTAATATATACAATGTTGTGTAAAAGACCTGATATATGTTATGCAGTGGGCATAGTAAGCAGATATAAGTCCAACCCAGGTAAAGCACATTGGAAAGCAGTGAAAAGGATAATTTGACATATCAAAGGTACCACAGACTATTCTCTCTGTTATCAAGGTAAGGATCTACGATTGAAAGGATACATAGATGCTGACTTGGGGGGAGATGTGGATGAGAGGAAATCCACTTCAAGATTCATTTTCTTACTTAGAAAATGTGCCATCTCATAGAGTAGTAATAAATAAACATGTATAACCCTGTCAACAATGGAAGTTGAATTTATCGTTTCTTCAGCTATAGTATAAAAAGCAGTTTGGCTAAAAAGGTTTATGGAACATTTAAAAGTAATTGCTTTAAAGGAACCAATGACCATCTATAATTACAGTTATTCATATATAACTTATATCAAAAATCCAAAATTTCATAGTAGGACTAAGTATATTGACATTAAGTATCATTACACAAAAGATATAGCTGCATGAGGAGAAGTAAACTTATATTACATTTCCACGCAAGATATGATAGCAGATCCATTGACTAAACCTATATCAAGAGATGTGTTTGAAAGACACATTAGATCTCAGGGCTTGCATAAAATTGAGTTGTACTATTTTCGTATGTAATCCCTTTATATTATTATTTATGAATAATAATTAAGTTTATTATTGGCAATACATGAGTGTGAATATTTAATGTGTGAATATTTATTGTTATTTATTATATGATTAAGCATGATGGATAGAGAAGTAGCCCACTCACACGGGTGTTTACCTTAGTTTTGATAATGAGTTGACAAAGACTAAGATGAGGTGATTTTTAAACATATGGTGAACTCGAGAGCCTATTCAAAATAAAAGTGTTGTTTTGTAGAAAATACAATATTAGTCTTGTTAAGGTGTAAGATAAAGACATATATGAGGTTGTATGCTTTAGATTAAGATCCAAATTTGGATTATGTGTGATCCCATGGTGAATGAAATGTAACTACCATATTCTGTCCAAAAGTCAAAAGTAGTCTTATAATGGGAGGACTAAAGTTGGATGCTTCAATGCATCGCAATCTTATACTTCTATATGGTGTTCGAAAATATTTTGCAACACATACACTTCTTAAAGGGAAGAAAAGAATACCATAATATATGTTTCATACCATGTGTGCTTAAGTGGCCAAAAGATAGGAATTTCATAAATAAATGATCTAAACTTTCCCTAGTATGAGACCTTATTTAAAATCAACCCTTAGAATCCTTAATTTATCCTTAAAGTATACTTCAATATGGCTAGCTTAGTTAGTCTCCAAAAGGTTATGAAATATTTTGGCATGGCAGATCTGACTAAAAAAGCGACTTGAAACATGATGGATGACATATAACAAGAGAGGAAGATGGCTTTTTTTTTTATCACATTTAATAGTTTCGTGGTTCACTAGTATACCAATTGTAGCTTTTATGAGTTGAAAACAATAGTGAACACGAAAATTATTTTGTGAACTCATGAGTCAAAAAAAGTGAATGTGAGAAGCCAATCTAAGGTTGAGCATATGTGAAAAAGAATATCTTATTTTTACTTTTCGAGATGCTACATATTCCTAACAGGTGTGTAGCACTAGTGCTCTCGATGTATGCTAGTCACACTGTCTATCTGTCGTATGACTGTAGATATTAACTGGAAAATATTTCGTCACGTGCGAGTGGAAGATGATAGAGTTTGGGTGTGCCCATGACTCTGTCAATATTTATTCTAATCAATTCTAAATTCAAAAGGAATTAGAATTCAACTACAATTATGACTCTAGAATTCTTCTATAAAAATGGGGTTTAGAAAACCTAATTGGGGTTACCGAAACTATTGTAAAATTTTGGATTGTGGAATCGTTGTTTTTTTTTTAACTATCTTTCTCAATTTTCTCTAAGGGACTTTTAGATTGTGGAATCGTTGTTTTTTTTTCCTAGCGCAACTACTTATGGTTAAAGATCTTGCCAGTGATGTAAAAATAAGAAATCCCGTGCTTTCGCTTTTCTCAATGGTTTCTGCACTATGAGAGATAAATATGTTTACTTCGATTATTGTATTTATGCTTTTTTAGGTGTATAAATCTTTTCATAAGAGAAAAAGAAGTAAAAGAAATTAATTCTACTAATCGTAAATTTAGTTATTAGAGAATTAGCGGATTTGTCATGGACATGATCCAAAAAAAATAAAAATAAAATTAATCCAACCTTAGGTATGAATACTGCATAATCATGAAGCTTCTCTTCAATATTTACTGAGACAGCATAGTCCAATTTTTTAGAAAATACCGTTTTTCTAGTTCAGTTTAAATAGTAGAAATCCATAAGGATAGTGGCAAGCAAAATGGAGAGAAAAAAGGTGGTCAAAATATAATATATATGGATTCAAAATATTTAGAGTGACCAAATAAAAATTTAAAAAAAATATCAAAAGAATTTTTTATGTAATTTGTAAGGATCTAAAATGTTTAAGCAAGGCAAGTTCCTACTCAAGTTTGCCTTGAGTACACCACTACATATAGGAAAAAAAAACGAGAGGCAAAAACCTCATAATTAAGAATGGCAAAATTTTTTAAATTTATTATAAAATATTTTTTTTTCTGTGGATATTATTATATTGGTCATTTTCTTTATAAGCTAAATTGTTTCCAAATATATTTACTTCCTATATAAATAAACTCTTCCTATATGGACCAAATTTTTGTACTAATGTATATTGTTATTGCAGTTACTTATATGAACACAGTAATAAGAAAATAATAATAGTATTCTCTTTACTCTATATTTTCTTAGTCTTGATTACATATGTTTTCTTATATTTTTTTATTTTTTATCTATTTATAACACGTTATTAGTACGATTGAAATTATACACAAATTTTGATTACTGAAAACTATTGGTTCACTATAACTCGACTCGAAAGAATTATAGTTTTCATTTATAAAAATTAAATGATAAGTAAATTTGTATTTGAATTATTTTATATAATTCTAATTCTTACGTTTAAATTTATGTGGTTAATTAATTTCATGGTATGGAATTACAGGCCACGAAGTTAATGTGTAGACAAAAAAACTAATTAAATTCAAGATTGAAGTATATGAGATTTACATTTAAAAGAAAAAACAGTTACATATGTTAATATGTTTGGCTTATAATTTTCTATAAGATAAAGCATCCATTATTGATTATTATTAAATTTGAGATTAATATATGAGGTTTATTTTATGTACGATTAATTTTTATGATATTATTAATTAGATGTGAAAGAATCATCATATAGGATTTTAATTTGTTATAATTATATGTATCAAAGTGTTGATGCTTTATTTTTAATTTATTAAGTATATATGCCTTTATATTCTTAATGGATAATACAAAATTTTTAAAAACTTTTGAAAAGTTATAAAGCCAGTATTTAAATATAATTTATTATATATGGAGTATTATTTATTTAATATATATCTTGAAAAAATCTACTAATTTTTAAAGATATCTACTAAAATGAATATCAATATAAAATTAAAATCAGAAATATTAAACAAATCCCTATCTGAGTTGTATGAGATAAGAAATATATTTTTAAAAATAATTGAATTTATTCTGGTATAAATATTAGTAAACCTAAATTTTACTAACAAATAGAGATATTAATAAATCTAAAATTTACTAACAAAAATAAATATTAGTAAGATTCGGTTTACTAATTGCTACACTAATACATATTAGTAAACCTGATGTTTACTTATTAATATGAAGTATTACTAATAAACCTGAAATTCAGTAAGTGATATATAATAATATTAATAAATTTGAAGCTTGATATAAATATTAGCAAAATTAAAGTTTACTGATTTATGTTAAAAGAAACTTATCAATTGATATAAATATTTATATAATAAAAATAATAAATTTAAAGTTTACTAATTGAACAACATTTTATTACTTAGCATTATAGGTGGCAAAATTGAGTCAAACCCAAAATTCAACCCAAATCCAAATAAATACCCATTGGATCAATCAAAAATTAATCCATTTTATTTTTCAACCCATTGGATCTATACCCAATGGGTTTATTACAACTATATAATTTGTTGACTTCCATCTACAAGTGTTTGCTTTTCTCAACATTTTCACCTCTCACCAATCCTCCTTCTATACTTTCTCACTTTATATATATATATATATTGAAGGAGTTTGGGATACGTCCATGACTCACGGGATGATAAATTGGCCTCGATATAATAGAGATAATATTGAAACAGGAAATAATTTATATGAAATTAGTTTCATATTGGTTTTTTTCCTTAATTAGAGAATCTACTATTAATGTGTGCATTAATATGGGCAGTTACATATTAATTTCGTAACTGCCATATTTATTGTTTCCTTATTAATATTGTAACTGCCAATTTAATTCATCATTATTAAGGAAATTAAGTATTCCTTAACTAGAGCCCTATATAAGGGCTTAGTTTCTTCATTTGAAGTAGAGGAGAAAATTAGAGATACCGAAACTCTATCGGTTTGTCTCCTCGCATATTCTCTTTGTCTAAAGGATATTTAGTTCATGGATCTATACTTTCATCCCATAGTTCATGACACGTGGGTGATAGATTTTTGCCGGTAACGTGAAACAATCGATTTCTGCTCCGCTTCAACGATCTGCGCTTCGAGAGGTATTTATGTCTACTTCTCGCAATATATCATGATAAATATAATTTCTTTAATTGGTATCAGAGCCCATATTTTTGCGTTCCGACATGTCTATAATGTAGATTTGATTTTTTATGAAAATTCAGATATGTTTATAGGCTGAATTGATATGCATATTAGTTATGTTCTATATGTAATTTTTTTATTCTGGTCTAGAATTTTTTTTTGTGATTTTTGGACACCGAAATTAAATAATTATTTAAAAAATTCATAATTAAAATTTCGAGTGAAAATTTTTTATTTTTTACCACACCATTCGACTCAGGGACCTCGAAAATCCCACTCTAGAAAAAATTTGACGACTTGAAACCACCGAGAAGCCGGCGCATGGCTTGCACATGCCACCAATGTGCTGGGCGCACGCCAGAGGGTGCATCTCCAGCACGCGCCTAGCCACGTGCGTTGAGTGAAATGTCACTCAGCCACGTGGCCTAATGGGGAAGCGATAAGTGGCATTATGGTGAAGCACCACGTGTCAGCTGATATGTCAATGGGGGGTCCACATGATGCCATGTGGCACCACATGATGACACATGTCACCACGTGGCAGCCTATGGGGCTGACACGTGGCATGAGTCCTGCCACATGGCATGACGTGTCATGCCACTTGGCATCCACGTGGCAACCTGCGGTGCTGATACATGGCTTGTTGGTGCTGACATGTGGCTTATTGAGTCATGCCACGTGTGGACACATGGACCAGTGACTAGCTGACACGTGAAAGATCATAGTCATGCCACATGTCAATTTTGTTAGTCCAGTTGGCGCCATATAGGATCCACGTGGTCCAGTCAGTAACTGCCACGTGGCAGTGGGGTCATGCCAATCAACGCCATACGGCCCAATCAGGTCGTGCCACATGGCAGAGTGCCTTAGATGGCACATGGTGTATCTGTCGCGTGTGTGGCACGTGAGGCCCACCGTCGCTGGCGCGTGATGGCGCGTGCGGCCTCCTCCGACCTCCAAATTAGCTCAAATTTTTTTAATCTAATTTTCTTAATTTTTCTAATTTTTTGGTCATTTTTTAAAAATTTTTTGAGGACTAGAAAATATCTTTTTGGATTTTATTCCTATAAAACTTATTTTAAAAATGATAAAAATTGAGAAAATTATTTTTCCTGCCTTCTTAAATTTTCAAATTTGTTTGAAAATTATATTATGTGGATATTTCATTATTTGTTGATTGAAATGAGTTTCAATCATACGTGTACTTGTACATGAGTGTATTGACCATTTATATTCTGTTATGAGTAACAATTTGTCTTTATCTTTTGGATTGAAATGAGTTTTAATCATACATGATTGTGCATGAGTGTACTTACTATTTAATTTTCTATTATGTGTAATAGAAATGGTGAAGATAAGGACTTCTAGATGTCCATAAATTCGTCAAGGAATTGTAAAAACCGAAGCAAAAGTGCAAACGGTTTGCAAAATGAGGATACATAAGAAGGTTCGAGCCGATAACATTGATGCAATAGTGCATCATATTTTGTGTATGCAGGAAAAGATGCAATAGTGCATTTGGGCTAATATCCTGGACCAAGGAGGTGTTGACAGGACCTTGTTTAAATTGATGAAAGATTTTTTTTATCGCCTACAAATATGAGAAACTGGTTGGTTAATGCTTGGATCAAGGAAAATGGAATTTATAAGAAAACCATTATCCAATTTTTGTATTTGGTGACCAAAAGAGGAGTGTTGAGAAGCAACATCAAATCTGAGATGGTGCTCAGAGGTGGACGTTGTGTGTATCGTTCATGGCTTCATCATCGATTTTGTGGCATACCTCTCGATTTATTCGAAAGGGTCGAGAAATTATTTCCAGTGACAAGACTAGTTTTGTCACATTCTAGGTTTCCTGAGTTATTGACATGAGTGTCAAGTTATTAATGGTTAACAGATTTGTGGTTAGGATTTATGTTTCCTATTATTAGATTAAAGACAAGTGTGTTTTATCTTATTTTAAATATTTTCTCTTTTTGAGATTGTTGGATATTTAATGATTGATTAAATAAATAAATTTATTTATCTTTTAGATATTATATTGGCATTTAACATTTATTATGAATGTGTTTATTTTATTGTTAATTGCTTAGAAATATTTTATAAGTAAAATGATTGCATGATAATTGAGTTAAGACTTCGATTATCTTATATATAATATCCTGAATTAAGTTTAAGAACTTAATGCCCAACAATTGACATTTACTATGTATAAAATTTTAACCGATAAGGTTAGACATTAGGACTTAGAGGGTAATTGGAAACTTTAAGTAATCTTTTCGAATTTGGGCCTAATAGATAGCTTTATTAGGTTAATTTTTGATATACATAGTAAATAGCATGTATTTCTTGTTCTCCTTAATATTGTGCAACAATTACTCCATTAGTGATCAGAGGATCTAAATAAAATATGTACATCTAATATGTGCTTGAAGAGCAAGAGGTTTTAGATGCCTTAAGTTTGATTATGATTGAATCTAAGCATGGCACCATAGTCTAGAATAAGTAGGATCGAGATGCCTATATGGCATGAAAAAAGAGATGTTCCACTGCTCGTACCATATTGCTAAGTGAAAATGGATGATGATATTGCTAAGCAAATTTTGCAAGTGTCAAAATGCAATGGATCTGTGGGCTACTTTGCAGAAAAAATTCGGGGATACGTTTCTGACTCAATTTTGATCATTAGTGATCAAATTTTGATACTAATTAGAAGAGTTTGATCATATAATGCGGGAACATCTAAGAGATGGATAAGATGATATGTAAGCTTAGTGAATCTGATCATAAAATGATCAATGAGCAATAGGTCCAAGTTATTATCCATTCTTTACCCTAAAGTTAGGAGCATATGAAGATGTAACTAACTCATATGGACAAGATTAAGACATTTAGGAATGTCGCTTGTCATTTTGAGCTTGAAAAGGACTGTATGGCAGTGATTAAGATCAATGCTGTAGTGCACGTGGCATAGTTATGTTCTAGTAGAATAAGTTCTAACCAAAACAAAAATAGAAGCTTTAGTGGTAAGGGTAAAAGAAAGGCTTAAGAGCCTAAAATGAAAAGATAAAATAGAATCACATAAAGTCCAAAGGTAATAAAAAGATAAAAATTTCAAGAGTGAAATATTACTTCAACTGCCAATAAAAGGATCACTGTGTAAGAGACTTTAATGTGTCCCAACAGGTACACTATCTTAACTCATGAATGAGTGATATCTGTGTATCTAGTCATGTCTTTTTACTAAATTTCATCCTTTATGGGTGATAGATCCAAAAGTAATGGACCTTGCGACAAAAAGGATCAAGATTTTTTTGTCTGGTTAGTTTCTATTTTTGCTTTAATGAAACTAGGTTTCATTTTCATTTTAAGGATAACAATGCACGCTTATGTTTAGATGATGCTTAATGTGGTTCTGGTTTTATTTTTAACATTTTCATTATCATGGATATTGATCCTGATTATTAAAATACTACTAGTTTTTCATTAATTCCTTCTTCTATTTCACATTGTTATGAGCATAATGTGAAATTTTGGCATGCTAAATAATACAACATTAGCCAAAACTGAATGAGTCAGTCAGCCAAAGTAAGATTGATCGGTGATTTGAATAAGCTTGAATTACCTACCGATGAGCATTACATGAAAAGAAAACTAGTGAGGAAACCGTTTAGAAAATAGAAACTAGAACCCAAAACTCCATTGCAATTGATCCATTCAGATGTCTATGATTTAATGAATGTTAGGGCAAGGCATGTGGCCTATTATTATTCATCACTAATATAAATGACTATATTAGGTATGGTCATGTCCATTTGATTTCTCACAAGTCTGAAGCATTTAGTTGCTTAAAACTTTTATAAATCTTGTTAAGAATTAATTGGACAAGAAAATTAAACCCTTAAGAACCGACCGTGGTTAAGGATATCTTTCTGATGAATTTAAAGCTTTATGTGATGAAAAAGGGAGTGGACATCGGTTTTCTATTCCTCAAACTCCATAATAAAATGGTGTTCTAAACTGTGTGCCCTCCAAGTTTGTTGCTTCCACTTTTTATGAGTTATGAACTGGTCAGTAATTCGATCTGAGACATTGATGACCTTAGGGTTGTGTTGCTTATATCCATAATACCTCAAATAAATCTGGTAAATATGGACCATGAGGTTAAAAAGAGTATCTTTGTGCGATATTTTGACGTATCAAAAGGATACGTGTTTATGGGTGAACAAGCAAATGGCTCAGTAACAAAATTTGAATCATAAGATATCATATTTTTGGAAAATGAGTTTCCTAAGTTAGATGAAGTAAGTTGAGAATGTACTTTTATGAAACTCAAAAAGATGAACTAACCAGATCTCTCCATCCAAGTGGGAGGAAAATCAAAGAAGAAGGTCAAGACTCTTTTTTCAACGGTCCGGATATTCGAGATCCATTCTCCAGTGGGAGTATGAGCATGCGTAACTCCAGTAGGAGTATGGATATTTAGGATCTTTATTTAAGTGGGAGCGTAGAGCTTAATTCCAGTGGGAGCATGCCAAACTATGATGAATATATGAGACATGTTTATGAAGAATTGGAATTACAAAAAATCTAAAAGGAAAAGTGTTCCATGTCGATGATTTTTTAATTATCCCATAAGAATGCCCAGCAAAAGATAAATGGATTAAGGCAATAGAAGAAATAATGGCTTCGATGAGATTGAACCATGTTTAGGAACTGGTTAATCTACCTGAAGAACACAAACCAATTGGGAATAAGTGGGTTCTCAAAATAAAGCAAAAATTTAATGGTAGTATCGAAAGATACAAGGCTTGGCTAGTTGCTAAGGGGTTTACACAACAGAAAGGAATTGACTATGAGAAGACCTTTTTACTTATTGTTAGATTTACATCGATTAGGTTAATTCTAACCTTGACAGCTAGTTTAGACCTAGAGCTATATCAAATGGATGTAAAGATTGCTTTTCTCATTAAAAAAAAAGACAGCGAACATAAGGTTTGCTGATTGATGAGATCAATTTACAGCCTAAAGTAGTTTTTGAGACAATGGTATTTGAGATTTCATGAAGTAATCATGTCAAATGAGTTTAACATGATTGATGAAGACCATTGTGTTTATTACAAAAGCTCTAAAAACAAATTTGTCATTTTGACTTGGTATATAGATGGCATACTAATTCCAGAAAATGACATAAAGTACGTAAATCTTTATCAAAGATTGGTTGTGATCCAACTTTGAGCTGAAAGATATGGGTCAAGTTGATTATATCATTAGAGTTAATATTTCAAGAGATCACTCAAGAAGATTGTTGTCATTATCTCAAGAGACATACATTAACAAAGTTCTTAAACGATTTAATATGTAAAATTGTAAACCCATTGACAACCCCATTACTAAGAATTAGTTTCTTAGCAAAAGTATGTGTCTTAAGACAGATGAGCAGATTGAACATATGAGGAATGTTCAGTATGCTGGTGCCATAGGTAGTCTGATGTATGCAATTTTGTATACCAGACTTGATATATGCTATATTGTGGGCATAGTAAATAGATATCAGTCTAACGCAGACAAAGCAATTGGAAAGTAGTCAAAAGAATACTTAGATACCTCGAAGGTACTGCAATTTATTCTCTCTATTTTTAATAAAATGATCTGCAATTGAGAGAATATTCAAATGTTGATTAGGAAAGTGATGTGAATGAGTAGAAATTCACTTCAGGTTATGTATTCTTGCTTGAAAAGGGTGCCATTTAGTGGAGTAGTATGAAACAAATCTTTGTAGCCCATCAATATTGAAAGCTGAATTTGTTGCTTTCTCAGCTGCAATACAAGAGGCAGATTTTTTTGAAACCGTTTGTGAACCATTTGGCATTAATTGCCTTAGAGGAACCGGTGACAGTCTATGGTGATAGTCAGTTGTTGATAGATGTATCAACATTAAGTATCAATAAATTGAAGATATTGTTGTACTAGGAGAACTGAACTTACAATACATTTTCACGTTGTATGTGATTGCAAATCTATTAACAAAACCTATATTGAGAGATATGTTTTGAGAGACACATTAGATCTTAGGGTTTGCATAAGATTTGATTTGTACTATTTATGTGATCCCTTAATATTATTTTTTATGAATAATAATAAAGTTTATTATTTGGCAATACATGAGTGTGAATGTTTATATGTGAATATTTACTGTTATTTATTATATGATTGAGCATATCGGACAGAGAAGTAGCCTACTCACGCGGGTTTTTACCTTAGTTTTTATAATGAGTTGACAAAAACTAAGATGAGGCGATTTTTGAACATGAAATGAATTTTGAGAACCTGTTCAAAATAAAAGTTTCGTCTTGTAGAAATTACAAGATGAGTCTTGCCAAGGTGCAAAATAAAGACATACATGAGGTTGTATGCTTTTGATTGAGATCTAAATTGGATAAAATGTAATATTATGATAAGTTAAACATAACTATCATGTTCTATCTTAAAAGCCAAAAGTAGTTCTAAAGTGGGAGAACTAAAGTTGAATGCTTCAATACATTGCAACCTTATGCTTCTGTATGGTGTTAAATAATGATAAGAAATACGTTCCTTTAAGGGAAACAAAACACCATAACACATGCATTATGTGCTTGAGTTGACCAAGGGAAGGGAATTTATATTAATGATCTCAAATTTTCCCTAGTGTGAGATCCTAATTTTTTCAACCCTCAGGACTCTTAACATATACCTGAAGTATAGTTAAGTGTGGCTAGCTTAGTTAGTCTCCAAAGGGTTATGGAAAAATTTTGATTCGGCGGATCTAACTAGAAAAGCGAGTTAGGCTATGATGGATGGTATATAGAAAAAGAGGAAGATATTTTTCGATCACATTCGGTAGTTTCGTAGTTCACCAGTATACCTATTTTAGCCTTTATAAGTAGAGACACAATAGTGAACACGAAAATTGTTTTTATGAGATCATGAGATAAAACAACTAATGTGAGAAAACTATTTAGGATTTGGCATACAATTGTGAGAAGATCTTATTTCTCGAGATGCTATATATCCCCAACAGGTGTATAGTATTAGTGTTCTCGACGTATGCCGGTCACATGAACTATCTGCTTGTATGATAAGAGAGAATGACTGAAAATTATTTCGTCATGTGCGAATGGAAGATAAAGGAGTTTGAGATACGTCCATGACTCACAAGATGATAAATTGGCCTCGATATAATAGAGATAATATCGAAACAGGAAATAATTTAAATGAAATTAGTTCCATATTGGTTTTTCCCTTAATTAGGGAATCTACCATTAATGTGAGCATTAATATGGGTAGTTACATATTAATTTCGTAACTGCCATATTTATTATTTCCTTATTAATATTGTAACTGCCAATTTAATTCATCATTATTAAGGAAATTAAGTATTCCTTAATTAGAACCCTATATAAGGGCTTATTTTCTTCATTTGAAGTATAGGAGAAAATTAGAGATACCAAAACTCTGTCGGTTTGTCTCCTCACATATTCTCTTTGTCTAAGGGGTTTTTAGTTCGTGGATCTATTCTTTCATCCCGTAGTTCATGACACGTGGGTGATAGATTTTTTTCGATAACATGAAACAATCGATTTCTGCTTCCGCTTCAACGATCTGTGCTTCGAGAGATATTTATGTCTACTTCTCGCAATATATCGTGATATATATAATTTCTTTCATATATATATATGTATGTATGTATTCATGCATGCATGTATGTATGTATATTTATTTTTACATTTGTTATTATTAAAAGAAATTCTGAATAAAATTAAAAAAAGGTTTTAATATTTGTACAAATTCCTATTTCTGTAGTAAAATTAAATTATTAATAAAATTTTTATTTTTTTTATACATCAACTTATTATTTATAATTTTATATTATGTTTTCAATTGAATATTATCATTATTAGATTCATTAATGAATAAAAAATTTTATAATAATTTGCAGTAAACCCATGGGTCGATCCAAATTCATCTAACCCATTTGGATATTGATTCATTTATAACCTATATTTTTTTAACCCATTTATGATCATATCCATTAATGACCCACCCATTAATGACCCAACCCAAACTTGCCCAACCCACCTATTTGCCACCTATACTTTTTTTTTTTTAGGAAAAATGACCTTTTATAAAAGAAAGATCATAAACACATAGGAAAAACATCCCAAACTCTTGAGGGGTCATACAAAACTGAAGGTCTAGCTAAATTATGAGCCTCAATATTATTGGCCCTGCTGATCCAAGCTAGACTAAAGTTCTAACTACTCAAAATAAGAGAGTTGCAATCTAAAATAACTGTGCAAAAATCAAAAAAGTCTTTTAAACTATTACAAAAAGCAAAATAAACTTCTTGAGAATCGGTATAAATGATACCCTTCAACTGAAAATTCCTAACAACCCAAGATAAAACCGAATGAAGAGCCATACCTTCTGCAATACAAGGTGAAAACACACCTGGCTAATGACCTGAAAGAGCTTTAAGAAACTGCCCATTATTATCCTTAAGAATAGCCCCATAACCACACTGCCGCCTATCGACAAAGATAGCTGCATCCACTTTGCACACCCATATCCCATCCTGACTGGTGGTAGGTAAAAGAGAATCTGGCATCCTTCTGTCATACAGATCAGGGATAGCATTAAGAGCATGTTTTGCTGCTATCTAATCACTCATATAGGAAACAACATTATGAATGATAACATGCGAAGCAATCAAAACATTATCCCACAGAAACTTGTTCCTTACATTCCACAACTGCCATAAAACCATACACATCTCCTTATTTTTATCTATACTTAAACAGTTAAAATACGAGGCAAGAATATCAATCAAAGGCCAGGAAGAATTCGAGATATTTAAGGCAAAAGAATTCCAAATGTCTTTAGCCAAGCAACAACCAAAAAGAACATGGATAGGATCTTCCACCTGGTTACACAATAAACAAGAAGGTGTTATATCAATACCCCTTTGGACTAATCTAGCCCAAATAGGTAACACATCTCTTACAGTTCTCCAAAGGAAATTCTTCACTTTTGGGGGAATTCTCAACTTTCAAATGATCTTCCAAATAATATTAGGATGGTTATTTCCTGTCCTACTTCTACCCAAAGCAACATAGTAACCACTACGAACTGTGTAGCAACCTCTCTTATCGAAATGCCAAATCACTCTATATCTTTTAGGAAACACAGGCATTAGAATCTTTAAGATATCATAAATGTCATCCATACTACAAGACTCCACCAGTTTGTCAAAGTCCCACTCTCTCCCATTTCCATAAAAAAAAGCATAAACTCTAACATTATCATCCACAAAATTCGTACCCTTATTCACAAAGAAATTCCTATCTCTAGGAATCTAGGGATCCTTTTTAAAAAAGATAGACTTCCCATCACCCACCCTCCATCTCACACCTCCTACAAGAATAGATTTGGTCTAAAAAATACTCTGCCAAGTAAAACTAGGATTGGATCCTAATTGAGCTTTCGAAAAATCCCCTTTAAGAAAATATTTAGCTTTAAAAATGCGATAAGCAAGAGTATTATTCTGAGAAATAAACCTCTAACCCTGTTTGCCAACATTGCCAGGTTGAAACAATGTAAGTCTCTAAACCCCAACCCTCCTTCATTTTTACTACTACATATATTATTCCAAGAGAGCCAATGCAAATTATTATTCATATTTCTCTTTTTTCCCTACCAAAAAGAATTCATCATCCTCTGTAATTCCTCTAAATGGATTTAAGAATCATAAACACACTCATATAGTAAGCTGGGATAGCTTGAGCAATAGTTTTCAATAAGATCTCCTTACTCACTCTAGATAAAAAATTATTATTTCAGGCTGACACCTTATGCATCAATTTACTTTTCAGAAACCCAAAGATGGCTCTCTTATTCCTCCCAATTAAAGAAGGTAGACCAGATAACAACAATGATTTAAACGGGTAGACATACCAAGTATATTCGAAAGATTGATTATAATATCAAAGGAGACATTGGGACTAAAAAAGATACCCAATTTTTGAAAATTAATAGACTAACCCGAAGCTTTCTCATATCTATGAAGGATCTTTTTAATCATATAACACTCTCCTACTAAGGCTCGAAAGAAAAACAGGGAGTCATCAAAATAAAAAAAAAGGTGAGAAACTCTCGATCCCCTTAAACTAGATCTACTTCCCTGAATAAGCCCACGTCTCTCAGCATCTTTAAATAAACAGGATAAACCCTCTGCACAAATAATAAATAAATATGGGGAAATAGGATCTCCTTGTCTAAGCCCCTTCTCCGGAATGATGGGACCAATATCCATGCCATTAAATAAGAAAGTGTATTTGACATTACAAACACACAGCATCATTAAATCTATCCATCTCCTAGAGAAACCCAAACACATTAACACAATCTCCAAGTAAGTCCAATCCACCCTATCATAGGCTTTGCTAATATCAATCTTAAGAGCAACTAACCCATTTCTACCCATTCTACAATTCTTTATACTATGAATCATCTCAAATGCTACTAACACATTACCAGTAATTAATCTCCTAGGAACAAAAGCAAACTGACATTCAGAAACAATATTTGGTAAAACTTTAGACACTATTTTATATAGGACATTACACAAAGCTATAGGTCTACTATCTCTAAAAGATTCTAGGTTGTCAATCTTAGGAATTAAAACAATCAATGTATTAGTGAGTGAATTAGGAAAATTACCAGCATGCAGCTGCTGTTGGTAGCCTGCCATCATGTTTAGACCAACAATCTGCCAAAACTTTTGGAAAAATGCTGGTTTAAGACCATCTGGCCTAGGGAATTTGTCCGAATGCATTTAAAACATTGCCTTCTTTATCTCTTGTTCTGTAAATAGAAGCAAAAAAGCTTTATTGTCTACATCTGTAATCCTCTTATCCACTATCTTTGTAACCCGGTTACAATCAACCATAGAGCTCTTAAAGAGATTCGAAAAATAATTGGTGATAATATCCCCAAGTCCTTTACTGTTCGAAACCCATGCTTCTTGGTCATTCTTCAGGGCAGAAATAAAGTTATTTTTCTTCCATGATTTAGCTTGTGAATGGAAAATTTTGGTATTTTGGTCTCCATTCTTCAGCCAAAAAACCTTTGCTTTCTGTCTCCATTTAACTTCTTCATTCTCAAGTAGAAAATTGTAATATGCTTTCAGCTTCCTCACAAGATCCGAATTCATCATCACATCATCCCCATTAAATTGTTCAATTCTGCTCTCTAAATTCTTTTTTTCCTGTTTATCCTTTTGAACCCGATTCCTACCCCACTCATCCTACACTCCACAACAGTATTGTTTACGCTCTATTAACCCAATATTATTCGAATTAAGCCAACCTTCTTTAACTACTTGAAACACCTTTCCTTCTAACAGTCAACTGTTCTTAAAGTGGAACCTTTTTCTCCTCCACAAATCAAATTTTTTATTTAGATTGATGATAAGGGAAGAGTGATCCAAAGTAAGAGACATACCCACTTGAAAAAAATAGTTCAGAAAGATGGAAAAAAAGCCAGCATTACACATTACTTTGTCAAGCTTTTCCTTTACCCAAGCATCCCCGCTTTTATATCTTTCCCAAGTGAACAACGTTCCTTCTGAAGGCAGATCAAATAACCCGCAGTCTTTCACTGCACTTCTAAATCCTTGGATCAGATATAAGGGGTGAATACCACTTCTTCATTTCTCCAAAGTGTTCAGTATGTCATTAAAATCCCCTGCTATTCACCATGGATCTGTCTCTATTTTTGCTTCCCCTAGCTAACGCAGCAAATGCCATGAATCCCTACTCCTTGTCGTTTCTGAGAACCCACAAAAACTAGTAAAAGCCCACCTTAAATCCCCAAGCCCACTAATACCGATATCAATAAAGTTTTGATTAAAACTATTAAGATGAACTTTAAGTAAATCAGTCTAGAAAATAGCTAAACCGCCACCTCTTCCCAATTAGTCCATGTTAAAACACCCTGAGAAACTCAAAATAGTTTTTATTTCCTCAATTCGACTTTGATTAATTAGTGTTTCCATTAAGAAAACCAAAGAAGGCCTATGACGAAAAACCAAGTCTTTCAAATATCGAATTGTCCGAGGGTTGCCTAAGCCCCGACAATTCCAACTTAGAATCTTCATCATGACCGGCTGGCCTGCTTAGCAGGACCTGCCAATAAAGATAATACATGAGCTTGGGTGTTCATGGTAGGTACCGTAGCTAAATCCGTGTTCACAGAAACAAGTACAGTAGGATTTTGTCTATGTCGTTTGTTTCTTTCCTCTAAGCCCAAAGGGTGGTCTTCTAATTGAAGGCCCATATTATCCTCAAGCCCATAACCCATTTCATACTCCATACTAATATCCACCCCTGCCTTAACTAAATCCCATGATCCACTCCATTTTTCAATTCCCTTAAACATAGCTCCCCTAGAATTCAAAACTCCTATCTTACTCGAATTATTTTCTTTATCTCCTTCCCCTAAATTAGCTTGAGGATTTGATAACAGAGTACCTCTTTCATCCCGAAGCTAGTTGGTCAATTGAAAATTATTTTAGCGAGGCTGAACTTTGATAGTGTCGCTCTACTGCAAAGGCAAAATCATGCCACCAGGTCTGATTCTCAACCTATAGCAACTATCAACATGGCCAAGTTTACCATATAGATAACAAACACAACAAAAAAACTGTCAATTAACAACTAAAATTAGCGACGACACAATTTTCGTCGCTATTTTTGCGACGGATTAGCGACTGTTTTATAATTGCGTCGCGAGAATGATATTTACTATTTATTTACAACGAAATAGCGACGGAATTAATAAACAGTCGCTAATTATTGACGGGAAGAGTACGCATCCTGTTTTGCGACGGAATTAGCGATAAATTTTTCTGTCGCTAAATTTTATAATTTTTTATTCAGGAAATTAGTTCCAGAAATTTTAGCGACTAAAATTTTAGTATCTAATTTTGGCGGGAAAATTTAGCGCCTTTTTTGTGACGGTTTAGCGACGGAAATATATCTGTCGCTAATTAGTATATTGTTGCTGTAATACGATTAGCGACAGTATTATTTAGTCGCTAATCTGTCACAAATAAATTAAAAAATAAGTTTTTAAATTTCACTCCCATGGTTTATGTATAATATCAAGTAATTTTAATACACACCATATAAAATGAATATTTTTTTTGTAACAGAAAATTATAAATTATTTTATAAGTTGGTAATAATTTTTTACCAATTATACCAAAATCTAATGTTATTTATTTAGAAAATTTACATTTTTAATTATAATAATAAACTAATTATTATGATTATTATATATTTGCGTGTTCAAGATTAATAAAAATAAATATTTATAAAATTTATTATTTCATTCAAAATAATAATAAAAAAATTTGTAATTTATTTTTATTTTAAAAAATTTAAATCAAATATTGAATTATTAAGAATTAAATTGATTTTTTTATCAATTATCCCCAAATATAAACTTATTTATTTAAAAACAAATTACATTTTAATAATAATAATAAAGTAATTGTTATAAGTATTATATAGTCATATTATGAAAAATAATAAATATTTATATTTATATAATAATAATATAAAGTTTATTATTTCATTTAAAATGATTATGAAAAATTTATAATTTATTTTTATTTTGTTAAAATTTTGAGCAAATTTTAAATTATTAAAAAATTTAAAATATATATTTATAAAATTATCCTTGAATACAAGGATAAAATGATAAAATTTGGTAGGGGCATTTTAGTAATTTCAAAAATTTACCCTACATATAAAAATAAATTTTTTAACACACACACACACACACACTTTTCAATTTTATTTCTATTATTTTTCTAAATGTTCAAAGCTCCATTTAAACTCATCATTACCATTTAACTTCACTACCGCGGTTACCTAATTTAGTGTTATGGAAGACTGAGTAAACTTACTGATTTGAAAATGGAGAAATGGCTTTGAAATTTTAAACATGGCCAGATTAATAAATAAGTTAAGATATTATCTGATAAATCTAAATATATAGTCCATTTGAATCTGCATATTTACGCTTTGGTTGGATCTTCAAATATAAATTGAACAGCTTTTATATGGAATAGTGTAAGTAAAAATTCAACGGTTAAGTATTTGCTGTTAGATCGGCCTGATTTTTGGTGAGTACGTTCGAAACTTCTTGTTGTTAATTTTGAACGGTAAAGATTAGTTTTTAAGGTCTGTAAGTTCAATTTTTGTTGCAAAAAAAGAGGTTGTTTTCTAGATTTTTTACGTAATCACCAATTTTGTATGTGAAATCGATCGAAAAATCATTTACCATTAGATCGGCCTAATTTTTGTTGAGTACGTTCGAAACTCCTTGTTGTTAATTTTGAATGGTGAAGATTAGTTTTTAAGGTCTATGAGTTCGGTTTTTGTTGCAAAAAAGAAGTTATTTTTGGATTTTTTACGTAATGACCAATTTTGTATATGAAGACGATCGAACAATCATTTGCCATTAGATTGGCCTGAGTTTTGGTGAGTACGTTCAAAACTCCTTGTTGTTAATTTTGAACGGTGAAGATTAGTTTTTAAGGTCTGTAAGTTCAGTTTTTGTTGCAAAAAAGAGGCTATTTTCTGGATTTTTTACGTAATGACCAGTTTTGTATACGAAGATGTTCGGAAAATCATTTGCCGTTAGATTGGCTTGATTTTTGGTGAGTACGTTCAAAACTCCTTTTTGTTAATTTTGAACGGTGAGATTAGTTTTTAAGGTCTGTAAGTTCAGTTTTTGTTGCAAAAAAGAGGCTATTTTTTGGATTTTTTACGTAATGACCAGTTTTGTATACGAAGACGATCGGAAAATTATTTGCCGTTAGATTGGTCTGCTTTTTGGTGAGTACATTTGAAAATCCTTGTTGTTATTTTTGGACGGTGAAGATTAGTTTTTAAGATCTGTAAGTTCAGTTTATAGAAGCTTTGGTTTTCTATAATTTTTGTTAATCTAAAACATGGATTATTATACCAGTGATGTATTTTTCAGTAGAACAGAATCGAGAGAGATTTGAAGTGAGTTCATTATGTGAATACTTGATCTATTTTTTGAATTTATTTATTTAGAAAATTTACATTTTTAATAATGTTTTTGTCAATTATCCCAAAATCGAAACTTATTTATTTAGAAAATTTACATTTTTAATAATAATAATAAATTAATTGTTATATTTATTTTATAATTACATTATGCAGATTAATAAAAATAAAGATTTGTAAAATAATAATATAAAATTTATTATCTCATTTAAAATAATTTTGAAAAATTTTAAATGAGATATTTTTATTTTGTTAAAATTTTGATAAAATATTAATTATTAGAAATTTTAATTATATGTTTACCAAACATTCCTTGAATATAAAGACAAAAGGGTGAAGATTGGCAGGGACATTTTTGTATTTTAAGAATGGTAACCCTTTGTAACGCCCCGAGTTTGAGTCAACCGATAAAATTTGTTTAATTCATTAATAATGTTTTAATTCAGGTAAATAGTGATATAAATTTATCGAGGAAGAAAATTTTTTGTTTTAGCTTTGAATTAAGTATGTTTTAAATTAACTATTTTAGAAAGCCATAAAGAAAAAAAAATCAGAGTAAAAGATATTAATATAACTAAATTTATAACAATAATTAAAATAATGACAATAATAATAATATTTCCCTAGAGACTTCTAGATAAAAGTACTATGGCCATAGAAATTTGTTTTGAGGATAAAAAAAAAAGAAAAAAAGGGGGGAAGATAGAAATCGGGGAAGGAAAGGAAAAAGGGAAAGGAGAAGAGGAGAAGCAAGGGGCGGCGTTCTCTCTCCGGCGATTCTTGCACCGTCGCTGCCTTCCGTTTTCGATCAAGCCATGCCATCCTTCCCTACCGCCGATCAACCATAGCATCGCATCGCCCTCTCCTTGTCGCTCTCTCTCTTTCTCCTCTCCCTACCGAGCGCCTTTTCTCTCTGGCGACCTGCGACGGTGGATGGCGGCAAGAAAGGCACCGGCAAGTCCCCAAAGTTGAGGTGGTCCTCCCTATACCTGCTATTCCTCCCCACTTGCCGTCACGAGCGGATTGAAGAGAGAGGCCATCGACGGTTCTTGGGTAGATCCCGACCAAACGGAGAGGTGTTAGAGCACGTGACCACTGGAAATGGGAAGCTGGAGTTCTTATCTTCATGGCGGCAGTGTTGGTGCATCTCCGACGAGCCTCCGACGAAGCTCCGATCACCGGTCCGGTAAGTACATGGTCAAAATTTGACCATGTATTTTTTAATATTTATATATTACCCATGTAAAGATCAACATCTGCTTCTTGGATATTGGATATTCTATAGTTGTTTGGTAGAAAGAGTACCCTGACGCCCATGTTTTATGGGGATTACAAGGACATGCACTTCAGATTAACCTGTTTATAAGTGTTAGTACTTAATTCTGCTCTTCCAAGTTCACTAATTCTATTGACATTTAGGATTGGGATTTGAATTCAGTAACCAAGCAAAGGGGAACTCGTTAATAATGTGGGCAATAACGTTATTTAAAGTATTAGTGTATAGACCTTCTTAGTAATGTTAATTGCTTTCAGATTATCCACCCAAGGTTTAAGTTACATCTATGTGGGTAGTAAAGTTATTTAAAGTGTTGAAGTCAAAGTTATTTAAAGTGTTGAAGTCATTGAATGGTTTGGTGGGAGTATGCATAAGGTTGGAGAAAAATATTTTAAAATTTTTTATTGACTCAAGAGATGCTATTGAATTGTTAAGGTCAGTGAGTGTGTGTATAATCTGATTGTGCTTCCTTAGGACCATACAGCACTAACTGGGGTATGAAGCTTCATCATTGTTTTCTAATTGAATACTGCTTGTCCCTATTTACATTCCATATATTTGGCTTCATTTTTCTCAGGGATGTGTTTCAATGTTCTATATTGATATCTTTTTGGCGGGTCCGTCATTTGTGGCATAAGAATATAGTAAAGAGATGCTCAGATACAGAGATGCAAGTCCAGATGTTGAGACGGCTTGAAGAGGTGGTTGATGATACTCGCCGAGGATAAGGAACCGTTGATTCATTTGAGGTTTTCATGGAAGATTTTATTGATTGCTTTGATTTCATTGATTATTTCAAGGCGGTATGGTATCCTAGAATAGGTTGGTCCCCTTGCTTTTCTTGTTTTAAGTAATAATTATCCACTTGATTGCAATAGTAGCATTTCTTTCTATTTTCATAACTGTTAAATAACATTGCTGTTTTTTTGGATGGGATATACAAGAATTAGACACATGAATATAACATAAAATGAATAAGGTGGAGATGCATGGTCAAAATTTTGGGTTGTTTGATTGGCATTAATAATTTGAATACATGGTCAAAATTTTATTCAATAAACTAAATCTTAGCTGCAAGTAGATGTTAAATTATTTGGTGACTTGATAGAGAAAATTGTACCTCTAATTAGTGATGTCGTTTAGAAATTTAGATATGTATAAAGATAGAAATGTTAAATGGGAACAGGACTTGAGGTAAGTGAAGTTTTATTTAAAAATTTAGATAGTAATTAAGTCATAATAATTAATATGCTCTTGATAATATAAAATATCATTAGAAATGTTGAAATATCGTAAAGAAGAAATGTGAAATTTAATTAATTAATTGGTTGGTGTATTCCATTTAATAAAAGTAATTTCAATAAGAAGAATTGAAATATCTAACTAAGAATTGGACATTCAAGGAATTTTACCAAATAAACGATTGCAGGTCTCTAACTAAAATGTTAAAAGTGGTTATAAAAATACTTGAAGTCAGGGAGTAACATTTTATATTAAGATTTAAGTTCTTATATGTCCTTGTTTAGCTTAAGTAATTAATAATCGTAAATAAATTGTATTTGACAATAAGAGGTTATTAGGTTAAAGGATGAATTTCATATATGCTTAAAAAAGGTATCAATTAACAGTAATATGCTTGTGAGCAATAAAAAATATTGTTTAAAATCATTTGCCGTATGATTTTGGTTTGAACTTATCAATTTACAGGAGGTAGATAGATTTCAGGATTTAGCAGAGGAGTTGAAGCTTTAGGGTTATGATGGTATATGGAAGGTTTGTTTTGAAGTTCTATATCTTCTTGCATTTTTCTGATCCTCACGCTACAGCTCCTTCCTCTCTTTACATTTACTTATGAAGCACACACTCTTTGTCAAATGTCATGTTCTGTGAGTTCTATTGTATATACTTAGCATGCAATAATCTATTTAATTTATTGAAGTGATATAGCTGAAGTTGAACTAGAAGTTGGCTTCACCATCTTCTTATTTAATCATCCATAAAAGGAAAATGATTAAAAAGCTCAGTGATTCCCCTTTTTCTTTTTCGTGTTTGTGTAGATGCGAACTGGCAATGCGTTCGATGGTTGTGCAATCTTTTGCGATCATCAAGGTAAAAGACCATCTATAGTCTTTTGTGGCTCTTGATTTGGGTCTCTTGGGGTACTTCTTGCACATATTCCTGTAGAATACTGATTTTCCCACTCCTTAGCGACCATATCTTCACTAATTTGTATCTAGTGTTACATTTGCACATGGTAGTTGTAGTGGAATATTTAATAATTGCTTTAGGTTGGAAGCAAAGGAAACATGCATTACATTTGCACATGAAAGGTCTTTTAGCTTCTAATAATTGGCTACTTTGGCTTTTAACTATTGACAAGAACAAGTGATAATTTTGGATTTACTATTGAGGTAAGCAAAAATAATTTTGGATTCCACACAGCAACTTCAATAGATAGTGATTTCTAGTTATAACCACTACCCCTTCAGTTCTTGCTGCCTATATCCATGTCTTCTAAGTTGAAGACACGATTAGAAATATAAATTTGTGAAACTTGAAATATAAAACATATTTTTGGCATGTGAAACTTTCCAAGGAGCATTTTGTTCTGAAAAATTTCATAGCTAGCAATTTCAGAAATTATTTCACATGTACAATTAGTTCATAATGTTTATGCAAGCAGTTTGAGTTTCAATTGATTTTACTATGAAACAAATAGACTCCATATTCGAATGAAATGCGTTAAATATAACATAGATGCATATATTTATATACTTAAAGATAAAGTCACAACTTTGGGATGAGTTTCGCAGCTTAAAAGTGAGGACAGGGCTCTTAAGGACAGATAATGCAGAGCACAAGGAGACGTGAGAAAGTGCAAGCGTGGTGCAAAAGGTTTCAGACATCCTAAGATTCTTAAATTCACCTTTCATACTTTTCTAAATCTGTTTTAGCTGTCCGTGTAACTAAGAATCTGCTTAGTTAGCAGAAATCCTTTTGTGTAGAATGTCGGAAACTAGCAGTTATGGTTAAACATCTACTAGGCTGAATTCTTTCATTATAACTTCTATTACTACTCAGAATTGATTTTATTTTTAGGTCGTAATTTGAAGAAAAATTATCACTTGTTCTTGTCATGAAATCCTGGTGTCATGTTATGCGTGCTTTTGCATGGAATGATTATCAAGACATTGCATAAGACATTGAGTTTTAATATATTTTTGGAATAACATATAGAACTAGAAAAAAAGGTATTTGTGTGGCAAATGTTCAGTCATCTCTTTTATGTCATCATTAGGTTTGTATATGGGAAGCCAGATGTCCCAAGAGCCTGTATACTTTTACATATTTGAGGAAATATGCTGACTTTCAAAAATGGTTTGGCTGCCGTATATTTTTCAATTTGTGTCTTGTGTTGATTTTTCTTCTTTGCTTTGCAGTGTGAATCGATGCAAGTGCAGCTTGGCTGAGATTGCAATTAAAGCAGTCCTTGCTGTTGCAGAGATGCTATCATGATCCCTTTTTTTGTTAGAAATTAGTTAAAAAAATAGATGGCTTGATTTAACTGCACTTGTTTTATATATTGTTTTTTTTTTGTTGACTATATTTGTAATGAATTCATTATAAATTATGTATATATGAAAATATTATTATTTTCATTTGTATCTATTATATATGAATTTTATAATATAATATTATTATTTATATTGTGTACAGGATGCAAATTTAAAAAAACAATAAAAGGAAAAAATTAAATTATGCAATATTTAACGACGGATTCGCGACAGCAACGACGAAATATTCGTCGCTAAATTTTACAGTAAATTATTATAATTATGCCATAATTATAAAAATAATTAGCGACGGAATTAGCGACAGAAAATATAGTTGCTAAATATTATTATTATAATTCGGCGACTAATTATGAATATAAATTAGCGATGGAATAAAACATTTATTTCGTCGCTAAATTAGCGACTGATTTTGAAATTCGTCGCTAATATATTAGCGACTGGCCTTTTAGCGACTGTTTGTCGCGGCATCGCTAATTTATATTAGCGACGAAATTCAGGTAATTAGCGACGGAAAATAATTGACAGGTTTTTTGTAGTGAAAAGACTATCAGCCTCTCATACTTAAAGTTAACAAAATGCTATACTCCATCCGCTTTGATAATCTTCTTATATCTCATCAATGGTTTGAAAACATCCACCATCACTCTTATGTGCATGAATTGGTCCATTCTCCTGGTAATTATTTTAGTGTCATACTGCATGAATTCACCAATCAGATTACCAAATCGAACTATCATTCTATCATTCATAAATCTCGGAGGCAAATCATGAATTTAGACCCAAAACAAGCATTTATATAAAGGGACTAAACGTGAATTTTTGTTTGAATGAAGTCTATGAAGCAGTAATAGATGCCTATTGAAACTCCATGGAGATCCCACTAATATACGCACCACATCACATTCGTGGAAAAAATGAAATAGAAATCTTCCATCTCTTATCTGAGAAATGTTAACTCCCTCCAGAGGATGCCAGAGATCTACCATCGTGTTTCTCATATGATCGAAATTGATGACTGCTTTAGTAAGAAATCTACCAACCACATCAATTCCTGGCTAACCTTGATAACTCACATCTAACTCTTCAAAACGCCATCCTTCTGCCTCTTCCTCTCTAATATTCAGATGTGCCAAATCTTCTTCCATTGAAAGAGTCAATGGAGAGTAAAAATACAAAACAAAACAAAGAGATATATCACAGGGACTAATAAATAGCTAGAGAGAGCACAAACATAGCCTTAAAAGGACAATTTGTACTTGAAGTGTTTCATTTGCCACCTATACTTAGCATGACTAGTTTAACCATTCCTAATCAATTATAATGCATAAATTGTTAAAAATTCAAATATACATTTTTTTAGAAAACCAGAATTTTTTTTTCAATTTAAATAATTTTTATAAGCTACTTGTTTTTAAGAATATTAATTACTAAAATATCAGTGATTGATAAAGAAATTAAATTTCATTCATTGTAGAATGAATAAGGATAATTAAAATATGTGAGCCAACTATATATACACCATGTGAATAACTCAAAAAGATAGTGGCAAATGCAAGATAGAAAAGAAGGCTGAAATATATTATATATGGATTTAAAAAATTTGGAGGGGACCAAATACAAATTTAAAAAAATATCAAAAGAATTTTATATGTAATTTGTAAGGATCAAAAATGTTTGAGCAAGGCAAGTTCACCATGCTTATATATAGAAAAAAGGGAGACTAAAACATCAACATTAAGAATGGAAAAAAAAATAATTTATTATAAAATATTTTTTTATTGTAGATTATTATTTTCATTTTTATATTGGTCATTTCCTTTATAATTTAAAATTGTTTTCAAATATATTTACTTTCTATATAGATAAACTCTTTCTATGTGGACCAAATTTTTTACTAATATATATTGTCATTGTGGTTGTTTATATGAACACAATAATAAAAAAATAATAATAGTATTCTCTTTACTTTATATTTTCTTAGTCTTGATTATATATGTCTTTTTATATTATTTTTTTTATCTTTTCTATTTATTCATAACATGTTATCAGTATGATCAAAATTACAAATAAATTTTGATTATTGAAAACTAGTGATTTATTATAATCCGACTTGAAAGAATCCTAGTTTTAATTTATAAGAATTAAATGGCAAGTAAATTTGAATTTTAAATATTCTATATAATTCTAATTCTTATGATTAAATTTATGTAGTTAATTAATTTCATGGCATGGAGTTACAAGCCACAAAATTAATGGCTAGAAAAAAAAACTAATTAAATTTCGTTGTAAATAAATGAATTTATGGATGTCTATAAATTTAACGAGTTTAAACGCCTAATTTATAACCTAGAACTCCTACTTTATTAGTATATTATAACTCAAGTATTTATGTTTACTTATGTAACCTATATATATAAGCCTATAAATATAGGCTTTTTCATGAAATACATATAAGTGAAAATAATAGGAGTATACTTACTTTCTTTCAATTTTCTTCTAAACTCATTCTATTGTCTTTATTATTATAATTTATTCTTATAATATTTAATATAGTTTTCTTATTTTATAACACGCTATTAGCACGATTTCTTTCAATGATTCGTAGTTAAATATTTTTCTTTTATTTCTTTCCAGCTTGCATTATGTCAAATGTTACTAAAGTTGAGTTTGAGGCTCTTGACTTAACTGGCAAAAACTATTTGCCATAAGTTCTCGATGTTGAAATTCATCTTGATGCTAAAGGGCTTGAAAATACAATTTTAGTTGGAAATGAAGCATCCAACCAAGACAAAGCAAGGGCAATGATATTTCTTCGTCATCATCTGCATGAAGGGTTAAAAGTTGAATATCTAACAGTAAAAGATCCACTTGAATTGTGGAATAATTTAAAAGAGTGGTATGACCACTAATAAATGATAATATTACCTAAAGCTCGTTATGAATAGATGCATTTACGATATCAAGATTTTAAAACTAGAAAACCTTTTCAAATTTTCATGCTTCAAATGCATTCTTGCAGCAGCAATATAAAGAAAAGAGTTTCAAAAAGTACTCTAAATTGATCTTATGCTTACTTATAGCTAAACTAAATAATGAGCTATTAATGAAAAATCATGAGACTCGTCCTACTGGATTTGCTCCATTCCTTGAAGTGAATGTAGCAACACACAATTGTAGCCATGGCCATGGTTGTGGTCATAATCGTGGTAGAGGATGAGGATGAGGACAAAACGATTACCTTCATTATAGTGGCAATAATAACAGTAATTTTTCCCACCACCTAAAGTGGAACAATAATAGAGGAAAAGGAAAAAATAAGGTTGACCATAATATCTCTTCAAAAATTAAAGAAAATTCAATATGGAATGAAAGGGCAATGGTCCCGTACTTTTCGTACGGCTGATCATCTTCTTAAGCTTTATCAAGCCTTCATTAAAAGAAAAGAAAAAATGTGGAAACAAATTTGGTTGACCTTAATGATGATGTTGAGGCAAATTTGGCATATAATGATGATGATGGTTTTGGACACCTTACGGATATTACTCATTTGGATGCTTCAGATTTTTTTTCAAGAGTCATGGAGAATAATAAAGAAAATAAAAGACAATAATGTTTAAAATGATTATCTAATTTATATATTATTTCAATGTTATGTTTGTTATTTTATTTAAGTGGTTTTCAAGTTTTTTTTCCTTGTGTGAGTAGTTATATGTATTTATATATTTGTTATATTCTAATTATATGTTTTTTTCTTTTATTTTAAATGAAGGAATGGATGTTTCACATTCTTTAATTAGGCCCATACTAAATAATGAAGATATATGTCTTGTTGATAGTACTACAACACATACCATACTCAAAAATAAAAAAAAAAGTATTTCTATTATTTGATAGTAAAAGATGCTAATGTTAATACTATATTCAGTAATACAAAGTTAATTAAAGGCATTGAAAGAGCTACTATATTATTACTCGAAGGAATAAAATTTACCATAAATGATGCATTATTTTCTACTAAATCTTATAGAAGTTTGTTAAGTTTTAAAGATATTTGTTCCAATGGATATCATGTTGAGATTGGAAATGAAAACAATATTGAATATTTCACTATAAGAAATATGAAAATAGCAACGGAAAATTTTTTGTTGCTAATTTAGCAATAGAAAGTGATTTCCGTTGCTATTTAGCAACAAAAAATAATTTCGTCGCTAAAATTGGTTAATATCAATTTATTTAGCAACGAAATAAAAAATGGTGGAAGTCCGTTGCTAAAAAGTGTGGGAAATCTTAGCGCCAAAAAATAGCAACGAAATTTGTTAACCATTGCTAAATTTGGTGGCAATAGATGGCGCAAAATTTTGGAAAAAAAATTTAACAACGGAATTTAATTTCCATTGCTAAATAACGGATCTTAAAAAATTCAGTTGTGTTAAATAGCAACGAAATTTATTTTTTTTTTCTAAATTAGCAATGGAAATTGAATTCTGTTGCTACGTTACGGAGCTAGAAAAATTCAATTGTTAAAATAGCAACCAAATTCATTTCCGTTGCTATTCTAATAACTTAATTTTTTTAAGGCTCGTTAGTTAGCAACGAAATTTAATTTTCATTGCTAATTTAGCAATAGAATTCAAATTTCATTGCTAAATAATGGACCTTAAAAAATCCAGTTGTGAAAATAGCAACAGAATTAAATTTTGTTGCTAAATTAGCAACGAAAAATGATTTAGCAACGGAAATTAATTCCGTTGCTATATTACGGAGCTGAAAAAATTTAGTTGTTAGAATAGCAACCGAATTCATTTTCGTTGCTAATTTTGCAACAGAATTCACTTTTTAAGCATCTCAACTGAAATTGCCAATTTCTCCTTTTTGGGCTTTAATTAGGCCTCTTGTTACACCTATAATCGAAACATTCATTCACGGTATTCATTAATTAAGAACTACATCTGTTCTAAAATGGAGATATCATTTTAGTTTATCACCACAACTGACTTTTCTTTAAAAAAATCTGTTAATCTCAAATAATATTACGATCAATTCACTTTTAAAAAAACATTCAATTCATTTAATTTAGATTTTTTTAAAGAAGAAATAAATAGACGGTAATGAATTTTTCTTTTAACATTATGGTCATATATCACAACTATAATGATATTGAGACAAATGACAAAAATATTTAAATAAGATAAATAATAGATATTAACCTAAACTTTATATATAGGTTATAATTATTAACTTGAATAATTTCATAAAACAATTAAATTTATACTTATATTTGCGATTTTATTTCACAAAATTGATCAACGAGGCTTGGGTTAAAAATAAATTTTGCTTAATTTTTTAGTGGGGACGGCTAAATCAATGAAAATTCATTTTTATGTGGTATGAATATGTATAGTAAACTTTTTTTTTAATCTCAGAATGGATAACAAACATTGATCAACCTGTTATGGGCCTGAAGTAAACTGGCCCAAAGTCAAGTGGCGCAATTCAAGTATACTGATGCCATAAACCCTAATTCCAAATCACATATAAATAATTTCTAGGGTGAGGGTTTATTATTTCTCTCTTCTTCTTCTTTAAAGCCATTGCAGGGAGAGAAAGCAGGAAGCAATTGAAAAAGTCTTTCTCTTTCTCAACAACTTCAAGATCTTGTCCAGTAAGAGCTCTTTTTCTTTTATTTTTTTCTTTAAAGTCTTTTCTTTTGGAGTGTTAAAAAAGTTTAGATTACATGAGATGTCTAAGTTTCCTGGATAATTTTCTGATTTAGTTTCCATGGATAATTCTTGTTGTGTTTAGGAGATAAGTGATCCATCTTGTATTGGAATAATTCTGATTTGGTTTTCTTCTTGGAAAAGGACCCTATAGCCGCAATCATAAATAGTGCGATGTCTGGAGTTCTAACTATTTTTCCAATTATATTTTGAGCTATGATCTGTTAATTGACCAAAGTTTAGTGCTGGGGAAACTATAATTACATTTATGGTTAATTTTTTTGGTCAATTCTCAGGATTTAGCAAAGCTACTGGGATCCACTGGCCTTTCCCCAATAAGGTCTCTGCCCTTCCTTGTTTGATGTCTTTTAAGATTGCTCAGGATGACAAGAACAAAAGGATTTTATCTGATTCCTTGGTGTCAATTGGATTGTTGTCTTTGTGAACTGCATATGCATTTAAGACTAGCCAAAAGCCACTGATTGCCGAAACCTAGGTATTTAACTGTTCTGTTGCTATTGATTTTGTTCTTGTTGGCAATTTTCCGAGGTGGTGAATAGAAATATCACTACAAGAAAATAGCCATTTAGCAACGAAAATTAGCAACGGAAAATGTTAATTTTTTGTTGCTAATAAAAAATACCAACGGAAATTAGCAATGGAACTAGTGGTTGCTAATTTGATGATTGCTATTTTTAGCAACGGAATTCAATTTCCGTTGCTAAGTCTAACCTATGTAAAATTTGGTTAATTGGTCAAAATTAGCAACGAAAATTACTAGTTCCATTGGTAAATTTCGCAACGGAATTTGTAATTCTGTTGGTAAATTTAAGCACTATCATAAAAATTTGTGACGGATATTTCGTCGCTATTCCGTCACTAAAATATTGTTGATACAATTAATTTCCAACGTCAACATTTCATTACTGCTTCTTACTTCTTTTTTTTTTAATCTGAAATGTCCCTGCTCCTTATATATGATAATATAGAAAGGAATATTCATTCTTAGGTATGAAAACATTAAAGATACCAAATATATATGAGTATTATTATGTTGGAAACCTACACTGCCATACTGTTTGTTTTTATCTGTATTATTTCTCTTGCATATGAAGACTTTAATTATATACGTGCTGTTATTACAGAATTATCTCATTTAAATGGAAAACGGGCAAGTTTGTAATTTTATAAAAATTATATGTCGTTGTCATGGTAACCAACATATGGAAAAAATCATATTTTTTAAAGTTGGAAAATCAAACACAAATTTCCAAGAAGTTACAATATTTCATGCTAGTCAAAGCAGGAATATCCCAATCCAATTCCCTTAGCATATTCCTATGGAACAAAATTTTCATAAACTGGATATTATATTTGGTATTAAATATTAAAAAAATCAAGCTTTTTTTATGGAAAAATAAAATAAAATAAACTAAGTGGACCTATAATTAGAAGTTTTATAATAATAAATGATCAATTATCTCTTATATAAATATGTTTCTTTTTTTTTTTTTGTTTTTTGCATCATACATATTTAATGGAAAAAAATTAGGTATTTTAATAGAGGCAAAATGTAGAAGCTAAAGGTTGTGTGCAAGTTGGATATTTAACTAAATTGTATTTCATCTATTCCCTGCCTATTCAGCTCAGACTATTCCAGTTGAAAAATAACTCTTTATCAAGTACCTAAAAAAGAGATCTTTCCCGTTGTAGGTGGCCAGAGCAATTTCTCTCACTCCATCCTTGTCAATATCATATAAGAGACGAGTAGCATGCACTATTAACTGGTGGAAAGCAGGCCAGCCTGACATATTGTTGAACCAGAATGTCTAGCAGTTTGCCTCGGACATCTGAGGTTTAAAGGCCTACCTATTGAACTTGAAGCTTTCAAAACCATATAATATTAAGAACTCCAATTAACTGTTTCGAATTTGGATCCTACCCAATTGAACTGTTGATTTTGCCCACAAGCCTGTAAAAAAATTTAAATAAGAACAAATGAAAACTAATAATTAAAAAATATGTATTTATGTGCGAATGATTTGGAATATTTATAAGCTAAAATAAGTGTCTTTATCATTATAGTTCTTCTTGACCATTTAGAGAAGTGGAAATGCCAAATGCGGCCAACTGCTGCAAAAGGTCTCTTACCAATCAAACAAACGAGAATAAATGGTTTTAGCTAGAGCATTCCGGCTACCCAATCCCTGCTGAATGAAATTTTGAAATAAATTTTGTCATATTTTTGTACAAAAAATAAAAATAAAAATTCAGCAAGCATTTTGATAACTTCAGTGTTCCTGTAAAAATGAAAATGAAACTAAGTTCCACCACCAAACAGTGCAAGTAATCAAATAAATCATCATCAATTATACAAAATTTCTAGCTCATGGCAAGTCCAAATTTATTCAAACACTGAACAGTAAAAAAGAAAATTATAGCACAGATAGAGCTCATATGAAGAAGGCAACAGTGACCTACAATTATAACATCAGAATTATAATGTGATATGACTGAAAAAAAATGAAATAAAACCTTAAGTATTCGATCAATCGCAGCACTCTGAATGGAACACAAAAGTATCAAAGCAGAAACAACTCCAGTACTAAGAAATTATATGAAAAATACCAGGTTATGCCAAAAAGTATATGCAAATCAAACTTGGAACTTTACCTTTGTAACTCCAACTACTCTAACCTCAACAGATCTGCTTCCTTGGAATACATCAACAGAAGCATTAGAAATTGGACCTGTCCAGAGATGCTGTAACATATCCATAGCTTGAAGTCTTCCAAACTCATGATCTACAACCACATTAAAATGAAGAAAAATTCAGATATTACAAGTCAGTAAACAATAATAACTATACGCATGAGCTAATGAAACAATTACATGTGCAAGCAGATTATAAGTAGTAATGAAAATTTTTACATGTGCAAGCAGATTACTTTTAGCTGAAGGAGTAATGAAACACAAATGTTCACATACAGTATGATATTCTACTCTTGTAGATACCATGTTAAATCTTAAAAGTTAAAACAGTTGATTGTTACAATTAACCAAATAAAATAAACCACAAACTGAAGACTATCTAAAAAAATTTGCTATTGACATAGCTGCTCCAGAGTGTCCATAAGTATAGGCACAAAAATTGCCAATTATTCATAATAAATAGAATAAAGATACTCGTATTGACATATAAGAACATTACAGGCCCAAAGATTTTGGTAATTTGCAAGAGATTCAAGTTAAATCAGGATTCAATACAAGTTCAACAGAACATAATGATGCAAAACCAGTGATTAACCACAACAATGTCATTTTAAAACAATACAGTAGGTATACCTCACTGTAATATCAATAAGCAAGTTAGAAAAAGAAAAGTTTTTGATATAGGAGAGGATTATGTTGCAATTCTAAATAGTATGCCAAAACCTGACCAACCTAAGAGATCATTTCCAAAAATGGGAAAACATCATCAGAACTACTGTTTTCTACAAGAATGCAAGATAAAGACAGAATAAATCCAGCTTATGGGTACTCCTACCAACATTAAAGGCAAAGAAATAAACGAATAAACATGTTACTGACACTTCAAAATCACTAGAATATAGCCCTCTACTTCATCTTTTTAAATGTAGAAAACACTATAAAAAGCAAATATTCAATTGAACAATAATCAGCAAAGAAACACTTGTCCACCAAATGAATAGACAAAAGAAAGTAGGCGAAGTATAAAGGCCTCATACTTAGTTAAATTAATTCCAGTGCATCCTCCGACAACAGAGATTATGCCATTTAATTGCGCTGCAACAGGCACCAATCGTTGACAGAAAAAGTAAGATGACACTAGTCAATAAAATATCAAAAGACAGAATGTACAAAAACTTAGGTTCATCTATAATCACACCACATTTTTTACATTAATTTATTAATAAAACAAACCCAGAATGCTTGAGATTAAAGTGGAGAATATATATATAGTCAGAGAGTGTGTGTATATATATATATATATATATTGAATTAAAAAAAGGATGGATGCCTGTTCTAGCACAATACATTCCAATAATAGTATACTGGGTGCATAGTTAATTTAAAGATAACTATTTATATGCATGATGTAGCTTTTGTTTTCTTAATAGTTTATACATTCAATTGGCATCAAACAAGACATTTATATCATATTAGGTTAATAAATTACAGCATCATTATAAATATAAATATAAATATAAATATCATTTACTAATTGCATTATCAACAGACCCACAGGAGGTCAAAAAATAGAACGAAAAGATTACAACTTTATTATAAATGGACCTAGGAAACACTTTGATAATACCATTAAGTCGACAATCATATCCATTTCGCAAAGGATAAATAAATAAATAGTAATACCTGGTGCTCCAGGTTTGGCATTGCCAAATTCATTTGAAGAATCCTGCTTCTTCCCTACTACTTCAGATCACAGAGACCCTCTTCCCAGTACCTGAATCCAAATCAAATAACGGCATGATAAGTAACAGAGCCACAATAACAAAAACTATTTCATTTAAGTCCTAAAAGAAAAGGTAAATGCAAATAAAATAACTTGCTTGGTTGTGGCTAAAATACACGAAATGAAATAAAAATTAATGCGAATAAACAAAAAAAATAGATGTATCAATTTCCTAGGACTTATGTAAGTATTAGATTTTCTCAATTAAGCTCGTTATTTTTTTTTTATAAACTGGTGATTTTCTCAAATACAACCAGCTACCCAAATAAAACAATAAGACTCTTACGATTTAGACAAATACACAGTTCGGAAAGAGCAACAAAATATAAGTGATTTCCAATCAATTCAAGAAACAAATATGGAAAAAAGAAAAAAAAAATCTTGAAATTACTTGCTACACCTGTAGAGCATGACCACCAAAACAACAGTAAGAGAAAGAGCAAGCCATCCCAAAATTCGCAGCAGGCAAGTGAACAGCGGGCAGGGACGACATGTGAACGATGGCGGTGACATAAGAATGGCAGTGAGGGGCGAAAGAGAGGGAGATCGCAGTGAGGGGAGGAGGGAGATCGACGCGGGATAGGAGAAAGAGAGGGAAGTAGAGGCAAGACTAGGGTTTTATTATTTTCTACTTCTAACAAGTGCGAAAAATACTTAAGCCCTTGATTTAGCAACGGAAAACTCTCCGTTGCTAAAATAACAATGGAATTCATTTTTCAATGCTATTTTAGCAATAGAATAGATTTCGATTGCTATTTTCACTATAAAAAATTTTAAATATTCCTAAAATAGCAACCGAATTTTATTTCCGTTACCATTTTAGCAACAGAAATAAAACTCGGTTGCTATTTTAGGAACCTTTAAAATTTTGAGTAGCGAAAATAGCAACCGAAATCTATTCCGTTGCTAAAATAGCAACAAAACCGTTGCTATTTTAGCAACGGAAAAGATTTCGGTTGCTATTTTCGCTACTCAAAATTTTAAAGGTTCCTAAAATAGTAACCGAATTTGATTTCTGTTGCTAAAATAGCGACAGAAAATATATTCAGTTGCTATTTATGGGACCTTAAAAATTTTCAGTTCTGAATTAGCAACAGAAAGTCCGTTGCTATTTTCACCATTGAAAATTTTAAAACTATCTACTGGCGCCTTATTTAGCAACAGAATAAGCATTCTATTGCAAAATTCCGTTGTTATATTTTGGCGTTAAAACTTCCCTCCATATTTAACAACAAAAAATAACCATTTTTATTTTCGTTGCTAAATAGAAAAAATTTAACGAATTTTAGAACGGAATTAGATTTCCGTTGCTAATTAGCAATGGAATTGGAATGCCGATGCTAAATTAGCAACAAAAATATTTTTGTTGTTATTTTAACATTTTCTTGTAGTGTATTGTTGTTATTGATTTTCTTCCATAAACAATTGTTCATAGTTGAGGGCTGAATTTCTACTACAAGCAATTCAGGAACAATTGATGCTTGAAAGGGATCTGCATGGAAATGTCCAGGTATTGATTATATTTGTGCTGCTTGTGAGTTCATCCAGTGAAGTGCTGCAGAGAATTAATGCTTATAATATCTTTTAACTTCGTCATTGTAGGTTGCCAAAATAGAGAGTGAAAAAATGCTTATTCAAATGGTTGAAACTGAATTGGAGGATAGGAAGCAGCAAGACGCATATAAAGGCCAATTCAAAGGACAGTCCCACTTCTCTGGGTAATTACCACTTTTAATTAAGATCCATATGTTTGGTTCTTTTTTAGAACATAACTTTTGTACTCATGGTGCATTAAATTTTGAAAATGTTAGGAGTAGTTTTCTTTACATTGTTTATATCTACAATGGCAATGTAAACGGGAAAATTGGTGCATGATATGCTTTGTGGGTTTTTACTTCACATTCTCAGTTATGAAGGAAGATGTGGTTTGCCAAAAAACTTCGATTCTGCATACTGTTATGCTCTGGGCTATGGAGCTGGACTCTCCTTCAGAGTGGAAAAACTGGGTTGATATCATCCGTGAGTAACTTTTCTTATTGCATTTTGTTTGTTCTTGCGTGATATTTTTCTATGGCGTTTGTAAATTTCTAGAGTAATTTAATGCTATTAGTTTATAAAATGCAGCGTCTATGATACTTCAATTGGTGAATTGATGTTGACTTCTTTGATAGACGTGGAGAAGAGACATGGTATGCTTTTGTCTTTCTATGTTATCGTCATATTTTTCCCCATTTGAATAAATTCATATCAGCAAAGCAACATTGTTCTAAGTGTCATTTGATAACACTATTTTCATGTGTCATATGCATTGTTCTTAAGTGTCACGATAGAACGCTATATTATATTTGATAACACTATTTCTAGCCACTCCAAGTTGCATACCATGAGAAAAAACTATCTTTTCTCATTTTTTTTATTTTTATTTTTATTTTTTTGAATGCGACAAAAAATAGAGCTAATTGCTTTAATAATGAATTACGGCTGTGTAAAAGAATAGAGCTAATTTTTCATTTATTAATAATTTAATGTCCGCTTTTATATTTTATGCATCTGTTTAATTTATCTTTGGATTATCCATGAACTTAATTAGAAATGTAATTGTTTAATGGCCTGTTTAGTTAGATACTCTAATTGTGTTTCATTAATACAACGTAATCTTAGTATTTTTTTTTTCATTATTCAAGTTTTCTCACTTTTATTATTAATGTTTTTGAGCGACGCTTTCATTTTTTAAATATATATCTAACTTTATGATTTAACTTGAACAACCCAAACTGTTCAATGAGCTTAGTAACAGCTCGAAATGAGAAAAAACATAAGAAATCGACTCTAAACGGTATGTGGCTACCAAAATTATCTCTTTAAGTTAAGTAAATTACAAAATTTAGCTAAATATTGAGCCTTGTTGATTTAAGATCTAGTTTTGAGTTTTAATATTTGGTTTGCACTTTAAATATAACATGTAAAAAGAATGCCATTAATATAAGCTGCTGCCATTTATTTATCGGTATTAAGCCTATATTTTATAAAGTAAATTTTACTATAAAGTGTAATAAGCCTATATTTTATAAAGTAAATTTTACTATAAAGTGTAATACTATGTTACCAACCTTGAAGAGGAATCCTTGTGTGAATTGGTTAGAGCATTATGTGTGTTCTGTTAGCTTGATCTTAGTAGGGTAATAGAGGATTATAAGGATTAATTAATTCTCTTCCGAAGTGGTATTGGTTGGCATGTTTAATGGAACTCATAATGCAGTAAATCTATCAATACTAGGAAGGAATGTTGGATTATTACAAATGACGAGACGTCCAATTACTAATAGAAGAATGGACCTTGTGTCCTTATTATTAATTTATAAGTTGAAAAGTTATATTTTTATATATATGTAATGACAAGGCTGGCCAAAACCATTAGCTTTATCATTGCAAGAAAAATCAAATTTTATACCTGATGTACAAATACTTATTATATGTTTGTTGATACTAATACTTTAGAAATTAATTAAATGCTCTTAAAAGATGAGTTAAACATGAAATTCAAAGGTAAATAATTAAGTTAGTTTAGCTTGGTGTCTTAATATATATTACAAGGTTTAATAAATTGGATTCCCTTTCGGTGGAAATAGTTTTATAATATTTATCTGGTTCAGTATTGCATGAATTTCCAGTTAGGATCATAAATTATTGTGATTGGATAGTAGTTTTAAGTACTTGCTAGATCTTTTGAACTTTGTTTTACTCTCTAATACTGATTATCTGAAAACAACTGTTAGATCTTTTGAACTTTGTTTTTCTCATTAATGTTTTTAGTCTTGTCTTTTTGACATGCTGTTAATGTTTTCTTATTTAACTTAATTTTTATAAACTTAAATCAAGAAGTTGTGAAAAAGTTGGTAATGCATACGGCTAAAATTCGTGTAAAAGTTAGCATATGATATACTTGCCAGAACATTGAGAGGAATGGGTATAAGATTATTTAAAACATATAGATAGATTGGTTACCTTGAGAAATAACACAATATGCTGTTGATGATTTCTTGGCTTTGTGAAGATACGATTTTGAGAATTATATATTCTGCATTGTTCATCAAGCATTATTTCCAGGTACGTTGCTGTGCTTTAGCTTTCAAATTTTCACCTGTTCCAATCAGTTTATAAATGAGAAGTAGCTCGATTATCTTGCACTTTAAGGACTGCACTGCTCCTCTAATTCCAGTTCCAGGTTTCTATTAGCTTCAATTTCTGTATATTTTCTACTTCTTTTGGATTGGGGCGTCATTTACGTTGAATATGAAGTTTACTATTTTTTTTTAAGTAATAATCATGTTGTTGAACTTACATTTGCAATTATAAAATTGAAAATTCGATGGGTCTAGGTTTCTTGTATTTATATTATTTTTTTAATTAAGAATAATGGAACATTCCTAATTAGTCTTGATAGGGTTGCAACAATTATTGTATTTTCTTAATGGTCAACTCTTGATTATTATATTATATGAAATTTTATATTACTACAAACACTAGGATCCTATATTCCAAAGTTTTTGTTTATTAGTATTCTTTTTTTTTTTTTTTAAAAAAAATTGTATATGTTGTTATTTAAAAAAGTATCCTTCATTCAGAAATATTTTTTCTCATGGATCATTTCAGGAAATTCTATTCTACTGCTAGTGCTATTCCCTAGCTTAAGAGAAGAAAATTGGGTTACTTAGGCATCATGAGTGATTTCACATTCAGGTTCTTTTACCTCAGTATCAATTAGTATTATGTATAAGTTTGCCTATATATTTAGCCTTGTAAAGGCGCAACTGGCATAACAGGAGACCTAAATCTATCATTAATTATTGAGCCCATTGGCATTGCTATATGTTTGTTATCTTATGGCGGGGATAAACTGCTCTTGATACCGGTTCCAAGCTATTTTATTAGATAATCAGGTTCATTCCAATAGCTAATGCTTTCGCCGTTTCTTACCGTTAAGTTTGTGCTTATCATTAAGGTAACTATGTTCTATATTTTATTCACATGGAAGGTATTAGACTTTTCTGTAAATTTCAGATTGAAATTAGCCTAAAAAACATTAATGTGCATCTTATGCATGCCTTGCACTTCATCAATAAACCATACTCTTACATTTCCAGTTTCTGTTGGTTTTTTGATAATTTATTGTCGCAACCATTTACTTCTCTTCTGGCTATGCTTTGCTTTTGAATATTGTTGATTAGACCTGTCTTTTGTTCCTACTCTACATTATTTGATTTCTGGTTTTGGAAATGATGGATCCGAGTGTGCTGTACTACCATTTTCTTTAGTTATATTGGATGGTATATGTAGTTTCTATCCATATGCCATTACTATATTCTTCATTCTTATTCTTCTTGCCTCCTGATTTTGTTATCATTGGTTACTGAGATTTTGATATAATTAGTTGGTTTTTGTTCCTTTCCTTTTGCGATTTTGGGTGAGAATTTGTAGTTGTTGAGAGATTTATAGAATCATTCATTTTTGGATTACAGGGGAGAATTTGGATGACAAAATCATCAAGAACTCGGTCTTCTGTTTGGAATGTCAGTGACAAGCATCTAAGTATACTTATGTCTGTAACATCATTATTGTTATTTGCTTGGATTAATACTATAATGATTATCTTGCCTTTAATTGGAGATTCTTTGTTAGGTTATAATGCTAGTGATTCAGACTCAGATGAAATGAAGGATAATTCTTTGTTAGGCTATAATGCTAGTGATTCAAACACACACCTTTAACTAGTTAAATTCACATAAATGATCACTAAAGCACTTGTTATCCCTAACACTTAATCTTGAAATAGACTTTGCTCAACTGTCTGAAATTTTTTAAAAAATAAACAAAACAGGAAAGAAACAGACTTTGCTCAGTTGTCTGAAAATTTTTTAAAAAGAAACAAAACAGGAAAGAATACAAAGAGTTGTTTGTCTTCAAGTCGTCGTGCTATTTCACTATCATACGTGTCCATATAATATTAGGTATGTACCTTGTTACTTTACACAGTTGATCTTATTTTTATGTTCACACTTGTTCAATTAATTAACTCAATTGAAAATAAAAAAAGACCTGCATAGTAGGAGAACTGATATTTACAAAAACAGGTGTGGAAATATTAAATGAAAAAATTTCAGTATCCAATTTCAAGTAGACACCGCATAGTAGACTCCATTACATAATTCTTACTTGAGATAACCCATAAGATCCTTGATGAACTATGTATCGACAAGTAGCTAGCACATAAAGGGTCCATTATGGTGAGATGTACAATATAGTTTATTTGTTGATTGCAACTTTTGTGGTCATTCCTCTTTTCTGCTCTTAGGTTTGATAGATTGGCAGTGGAAGAGGAAATTTTTATTGCTAGTAAGAAGCAGTTTGAAAATTATTAGTAATTTTCTGTAAAAAATTAATAATATTTTAATGACGGAATAGAGGCGAAAGGTCCATCGCAATTTCTTTTATAATAGTGGCTGAATTTACCAACGGAATTACTAATTTTGTTGCTATTTTTAACAATAGAATATGTCTTTCCTGTTGCTATTTTTGTAAAAAAATAATATTTTAGTGATGGAATAGCGACGAAAAGCGATCGCAACTTCTTTATAACAGTGGTTGAATTTACCAACGGAATTACTAATTCGTTGCTATTTTTAGCAACGGTTTTTAGCAACGTCTGTCAGTTCGTTGCTAAAAATAGCAACAGAAATTACTTTTCGTTGGTAATTTTGACAAATCCACCAAAACGTTCCTTGGTTGGATTTAGCAACGGAAATTGAATTCCGTTGCTAAATTTAGCAAAGGAAAAAAATTTTCGTTGCTAAAAAATACCAACCGTCATTTTGCAACCAAATATTCCATTGCTAATTTTATTAGCAACGGAAATTCAACAAATTCGATTGCTAATTTTTGTTGCTATTTTATAATTTTCTTGTAGTGTTTGTATATTACAAATAATGCATCAGGTAATAAATATGTTTTAGAAAGATTGCCAACATTCTCTTCTAGCTTTTATTAAAAAAAAATTAGTACAATTGAGACATTTGCTACAATAAACCAAAAGTTTACTGATCCAAAAATATTCATAGTTTGGCATGACCGATTAGGCCATACCAGTTCAATAATGATGCGTAAAATTATTGAGAATTCACATGGGCATCCATTGAAGAACAAGAAGATTCTTCAGTTCAAGGAATTCTCACTTGCTGCTTGTTCTCAAGGAAAATTGATTATTAAATCATCACCAGCTAAAATTGGAACCGAATCCCCTACACTCTTTTAAACAGATTCAGGGTGATATTTGTGGGCCCATTCATCCATCATGTGAACCATTTAAGTATTTTATGGTATTAATCGATGCATCTATAAAATGGTCACATATGTGTTTAGTATCAATTCGCAGCCTGGCATTTGCAAGATTGCTTGCTCAAATAATTCGATTAAGAGCACAATTTCCAGATTATATAATCAAGTCAATTTGTCTGGATAATACTGGTGAATTTATGTCTCGGGCTTTTAATAATTATTACATGTCAATTGAAATAACAATTAAAAGGCCTGTTGCACATGTTCATAGACAAAATGGTTTAGCATAATCATTTATTAAATGCCTCTAGTTAATAGCTAGACCATTACTTATGAGAAAAAAAAAACTCTCCATTTCTTTTTGGGGGCATGTTGTTTTACATGTAGCAACACTTATGCACATTAGGCCAACAAGTTATCATAAATTCTCCCCACTACACTTAACTTTTGGTCAAAAACAAAATATTGCCCATCTTAGAATTTTTGGTTATGCAGTATATATATATGCCGATTACTCCACCACAATGCACAAAGATGGATCCTCAAAGGAGGTTAGGAATATATGTTGGGTATAAATCTCATTCAATAATTAAATATCTTGAACCACTAATTGAAGATTTATTTACAGTAAGATTTGCCAATCACCATTTTGAAAAAAATAATTTTTCCAATATTGGGGGAAGAGAATAAACAATTGGAAAAAAAGTTACTTAGAATGCATTATCAATATCTCATTTAGATCCTCGAACAAAATAATATGAACTGAAATTTCAAAAGATAATACATTTGTAAAATATTACAAATCAACTGCCAGATGTATTCACTGATTTAAGAAGAGTTACTAAATCTTATATACTAGATGAAAATGCTTCTATTGGAATTGATGTCCCTGTAGGACAATCTAATAGTACAAACACTAGCAATCTACGCCTGAAGCATGATAGACCAATCGCTTCCAAAGATAAAAATTCTCGAAAAAGGAAAAGAGCAAATAACCAAGATGGTCATATTATAGAGGTGGACATTCCTGAAGAGACTCAAGACATAACTAATTATAAAACCCTAGAAGAGGTTGAGGTACCTAAAAATAATAATAATGAAGAGATCTCTATAAGTTATGTCAACACATGAAAAAGATAGAAATGAAAAGATATAGTTGTTGACAATATTTTTGCATATAATATTGTTATTGATATTTTAAAAGAAAATGAGGATTTTGAACCTGCATCTGTTCAAGAATGTAGAAATAAAAAAGATTGGCCAAAATGGAAAGACACAATTCAAGCAGAATTGAATTCACTTTCAAAATGTGAAGTATTTGGACCTGTAGTCCGAATACCTAAAGGTGTAATGCCAATGGGGTACAAATGGATATTTGTGCGAAAAAGAAATGAGAAAAATGAAATTGTAAGATATAAGGCAAGATTGGTTGCACAAGGATTTTCGCAAAGAGCTGGCATTGATTATAAAGAAACATATTCTCTAGTAATGGATGCAATTAATTTTAGATATCTAATTAATCTGGCAGTTTGTGAAAAGCTTGACATACATCTAATGGATGTTGTTACAACCTTTTTATATGGCTCACTTGATAGTGAAATTTATATGAAAATCCCTTACGGATTTAAAATGACCGAAGCATATAAAGAATCTCAAGAAATTTGTTCAATAAAATTATAAAAATCATTATATTGATTAAAGCAATTCGAACGAATGTGGCATAATCGTCTTAGTGAATATTTGTTAAAGGAAGGATATAATAATGATATAATTTGTCCATGTGTATTTATAAAAAGATCAAGATTAGAATTTGTCATAATTGTTATATATGTTGATGACTTAAATATCATTGGAACTCTTGAAGAGTTTAGAAAAGCAATAAATTATTTAAAGAAAGAATTTGAAATGAAAAATCTTAAAAAGAATAAAATTTTATCTTGGCTTGCAGATTGAGCATTTAAAAGATAAAATTTTTATTCATCAATCAAATTATATGAAAAAGATTTTGAAGTGATTTTACGTGGACAAAGCACATCCATTGAATACACTAATGGTTGTAAGATCACTAAAAGTAAATAAAGATTCATTTCGTCCTCGAGAATAAAGAAAAATTTCGTGGTCCTAAAGTACCATATTTAAGTGCTATAAGTGCATTAATGTATCTTGCTAATAATACAAGACCATATATAACATTTGTTGTAAGCCTATTAGCGAGATTTAGCTATTCTTTGATAAGAAGATATTGGAATGAAATTAAGTATATTTTTCAATATCTCCAAAGAACAATTTATATGGGGTTAGTTTATTCTAATAAATCCAAATCACATTTAGTTGGTTATGCAGATGCAGGATATTTATCTGATCCACATAAATCTTGAGCACAAATAGGCTATCTATTTACTTGTGGAAGCACAACTATATCATGGCGGTCTGCAAAACAAACTTTAGTTGCTACTTCTTCAAAGAATTTGTTTGGCTAAGATCAATGATTCATCATATCCAGAAGACGTGTGGCTTGCATTTTGAAGAAAATATTCCAACAATACTGTATGAAGATAATGCAGCATGCGTAGCTCAATTAAATGGAGGGTACATCAAAGGTGATAGAACGAAACGCATTTTACCAAAAATTTTCTTTAGTCATGATCTTCAAAAGAAATGTGAAATTGATGTTCAACAAATTCGTTCAAGTGAGAATTTAGCAAATTTATTCACCAAAACATTACCTACTGCAACATTTGAAAAGTTGAGATAGAGTATTGAAATACGTAGGCTTAAAGATATGTGGATGAAGGGAAGTAAAATATATTGCGTTGTACTCTTTTTTCCTTAGCTAAGATTTTATCCCACTGGATTTTTCTGGTAAGATTTTTAACGAGGCAGCTTACTATATATCTTGTAAATATTATGTACTCTTTTTCTTTTACCAAGTTTTTAACCCATTGGTTTTTTTCTAGTAAGGTTTTAACAAGGCACAATTTTTTAATTTTTAATTTTTTTATGGACATCCAAGGGGGAGTGTTGTAAATAAATGAATTTATGGATGTACATAAATTTAACAAGTTTAAACTCCAAATTTATAACTTAGAACTCCCATTTTATTAATAAATTATAGCTCAAGTATTTATGTTTACTTATATAACCTATATCCATAGGCTTATAAATATAGATTTTTTCCATGAAACACATACAAGTGAAAATAATAAGAGTATACTTAATTACTTTCTCTCCATTTCTTTCTAAACTCATTATATTTTCTTTATTCTTATAACATTTAATATAATTTTCTTATTTTATAACAAATTGAAGATTGAAGTATATGAGATTTATATTTAAAAGAAAAACAATTACATATGTTAGTATGTTTGGCTTTTACTTTTCTATTCTATAAAGCATACATTATTGATTATTATTAAATTTGGGATTAATATATGAGGTATATTTTTATATACAATTAATTATTATGATATTATTAATTAGATGTGAAAGAATCATCATAGTGGATTTTAATTTTTTATAATTATATGTATCAAAGTTTCGGTGCTTTACTTTTAATTTGTTGTGTATATATGCCTTTATTACTTTATATTCTTAATGGATAATACAAAATTTTTAAAAGCTTTTGAAAAGTTATAAAGCCATTATTTAAATATAATTTATTATATATGGAGTATTATTTATTCAATATATCTCAAAAAAATACCAATTTTTAGAGATATTTGTTGAAGCAAAATATCAATTTAAGATTAAAATTAGAAATATTAAATAGATCCATATGTGAAAATTGTTGTATCATGAGATAAGCGATATATCTTTAAAAATGATTTAATTTTATTATGGTATAAAGGTAACAAATGAATTGGGTGGGGCAGGTTTGGATTGAGTCAGAAATGGGTGGGTCATGAAAAAGTAAAAAAATATATATCATAAATGTACCAATGACCAAATGGGTTGAACGAATTTGGGTCAATCTAAACCTAAACTTTACTAACAAATACAAATATTAATAAATCTAAAATTTGCTAAAATAAATATTAGTAAGATTCAGTTTACTAATTGTTACACTTATACATATTAGTAAACCTATAAGGTTTACTTATTAATATGAAGTAATACTATAAAAAAAAACCTGAAATTCACTTATTGATATATAATACTATTAATAAACTTGAAGTTTGATATAAATATAAGCAAATTTAAAAATTTACCGATTGATGTTAAAAAACATATATCAATTGATATAAATATTCATATAATAAAAATAGTAAATTTAAAGTTTACTAATTGATTAACATTTTATTACTTGGCATAACTAGTTTAACCATCTCGAATCAATTATAGTGCATAAATTGTTGAGAATTCAAATGTACCTTTACTAGAGAACCGAAAGTTTTTTTGTTTCAATCTAAATAATTTTTATAAGCTACTTGTTTTTAAAAATATTAATTATTAAAAATAATACTATCTAATGAAGAAATTAAGTTCCGCCCATTCTAAAATATGTGGGCTCACTACACACTATATGAACAATTCAAAAATACATCAATAAAACAGTCACATGAGTGTTTATAATCAACTTACAACCTTAAATTATTTAAATTTATAAGTGCACAATTTTTAAATCATACAATCAAAATAACTTTCTTCATAATGCTAGTCATTTGATTGAAGTTAAAAGCCTGTTGTACATATTTATAATCAAAAGTCTAGCAAAATTATTTATTAAATGCTTCTAATTAATTGCTAGATATTATGAAAACAATGGTCTTATTTTTATATAGAAATATGCCATATATATTTTTCTTGAATCAATACTTAAATGTATTACGTCAATTGAGATTACAAATTTTTTCCATTGTAGTTTTTAATTAGATATTGCATTTTGATTAAAATGTTTTCCTATATCAAGGAAATAGGATAAGCTAGCGGCTACAAATAGAATAATAAATACATTATACGATTCCCAAATATAAAAACCCCAAGTTTAAAAGAGTATTAAGTTATGATATTAATGTATTTATACTTTAGAAATATACCAAATCTCATTTATAGAAACTGCAAATGCTCCAATTTAAAGTAATGTCCTAGTAGGACAATTTAACTTGCAGGATAAAAATAAAAAATCTTTGAAAAGAAAAATAAATAAATAAATCTAGATGGTCATATCATAGAGGTGGATACTCCTAATAAACTCATGGCATAACTAATTTCAAAATTTTAAAAGTGATTCAGGTACCTGAAATTAAATAAGAGATCTTAATATTTTATGTCATTAAAACAAATTAAAAAAAATTGTCGAAAATATTTTTATATAAAAATAATAATGTTGATATTTTAGAAAAAAACTCTTATAATATTGCGTATTGGAACTCTATATGTACAAATTTAAAATTGTATGCCGATATTATTATAAAGGGAAGGAAAACACATGTTATGTTGTTTTTCCTTAACTAAAGGTTTTTTTTCCCATTGAATTTTTCTGTTAAAGTTTTAAATAAGACAATTTATGATATATATTAAAAGTATTGTGTATTTTTTTTTCACTAGATTTTTATCCCACAGGATTTATTTTAGTAAGATTTTAACGAGGGATACTATTTATTAATGGACATTAAGGCAGAAGTGTATACTATAAATCCTATTAATTATGAATGTTCATAATCCCTTAAAATTAATAGCACAACTTATTAAAAGTAAAAGGAAAAGAGACATATCAATTGATTGTCTATGTAAGACAATTTGTAATATTGTCAAGGAATCTAAAATCTATTATAAGTATAATAGATTTTTAATGCAAAAAATATCATATTATACAGATGGGTACTCCTAAGAAACTCATGGCATAACTAATTTCAAAATTTTAGAAGTGGTTCATGTAACATCCTGAAATTTCATTTGATATGCACAGTATATTGTAGAGCATGCATAGTAACCCTAGAACAGTTATCGGAGTGATTGCACTAGTATAACATAGAGAAATTTATAAAAGTTTAAGGGTTAAACGTGCTCACCCCAGAGAAATCTAAGGATGGATGATCTATTAGGGAAGTATATTTAAATTATATGAGATAATATGAGTTAAATGGAGTTTATTGGTACAATTTGAGAAGAAATTGAGCTTATATAGGTCCTTGAATCAAGTAGATAAGAATTTACTCAGTTATTGTAAAAGGGTTAACCGAAGTTTGATTGAGCTCAGAAATATTCTACAGAGCTTCAAAAATTATTTTGATCATATATACCTACTATAAATAGCATAAATAAGCTATCTGAAGTGAAAAATATATTTTTCTAATAGTTTTAAAATTTTAAATTTTGGACTAGCTGAATTTATCTCTAGAGCTGAAAGTAACCGAAATGATGTTGGATTGAGCTAAAATTTTAAACACATGCTTATAAATATGCTAGTGCACATCAGGAACAATTTCAGAGCATTTTGACTAGTAAAATAATAGTTTTAAAAAAAGGGTCAAAAATCTAGGTTAAATTAATTAATGAGCTTAATTGCCATATTTTAAATATATATGGACATAAATATCATTAAAAATATGCCATAATGACTCAAATGCATCAGCAAAGCCAAAATATATGTAGGGACCAATTAAATACAAGGGAAAGAGAAAAGGCAAGGAAAATAAAGGAGAGGAGAAGGAAGAGTAGGTGATTTCCAAGCCAAATTGAGGTTATTGGATACAAATTACATTTAATTTCATCTTCATTGAATTTAACCTAGAATTTACATTATGTAACTACATAAATTTGAGTAGAATGGTGAAATAGATTAATATAACTTAATATAATGATGAATTATCATAATATGAATGCAAATAAGTGAAGAAAACAACTTTGAAATGGTATATTCTAAGGTGGCCGAATTATGTACCTAAACATAATGTGAGAGAAATTGATGATTAGTGATATATTTAATAAGAATTAAATAATATAATCTATAGGGAATGCAATAGAAGTGATGACAATTAAAAATAATAAGTGTACATAATTTTGTATAAGTGGACATAATGATGGAAGTTAAGGAAACTTAGGAATTATAAGGTAAATTAAATATGTATGACTATATGAATGTTTAAAAATGAAATTAGAAACACATTTGGCATGTAAAATGAAGAAAGAATTACAATATAGCTAGGAAATCACATTATGGCCGAATAGTAAATGTGAGAATAATGATATGTTTTCATTACTTTTATATGATATTTTGTGTATTTATGATGAATGAGTGTTTGTTATACATGAATGGAGGCTAAATAAGTATATGGTAATTGTGGCATAATGTGATTAATAAGATAAATATATAGAAATATAATGTAAAATAAATATTTGCATTTGCACTTAGTGTAGAGTGTATAATCTAGTATTCTAGGATATAATGGCTAGCTATAGGGACACATATACCCGATACCACCATGAGATCACCATGAAATTTGAATTATTGTACACACTAAGGAGTAGCCGGAACATAACATACGATGGGCTAACTAGATTGCATTAAGTTGTGGTCCCTCCACCTACATTGGAGTAGCAATATTGCATTAAAAGCGTGGTCCCTTCAGCCCATTAGTATCATTGGAGTTCTCGTCCCTCATATTAGGTTCAAGGATTTTCATTGGGCACCACTGGAGGTAAAATTATAATTTTATAAAAATTAAGGGACTAAATGGCAAATTATGCCTAAAATATGCTAAAGATGTAATAAATTAACGAAAAGGATGAAAAATGGGATTAAATAGGTTAAAAGGGTAAAAATGTAAGTACGTGGGGAAAATTGGGCTAAAATTATATTTTGACATTAAAAATGTGATTAAAAGAGTTAAATTAGTCAAATAAGTGAAAAAGGACAAAATTATAAATAAGGAAAAGTCTAGGGACTACGACATAATTTGTCACCTTATAAGTCAATATAAGGACTAAAATGAAAATTTACCACCTAGGGTGAAATACAAGTCAAAGGAAAAAATGGTCAAACTTATAGTTAAATAAGATAAAATATAATGAAAAGGAAATTTAAGGACTAAATGGTAATTTTTCATTAAGTAGGGAAATATGTAGAATTAAATAAAAGAAAAATTAAATGGTGATTTAAAGAAATACAAGAATAAATCTTAAACTAATTAAGTAAAAATGTCATTAGGGGTATAATGATAATTTTACTTAAAATAGTTTGGGGGATAAAATTTTGTATAGTTGTATCGTCCACTAGGCAACAATGTTGCTTAGTTCGTGGTTTATTTTGACTGCGTGCAGGGACAAGTAAAGTGAAGGCTAGCAAAGGTGGACAACATGGCATGTACATGTAAAGAATTTTTGGGATATGTGATTTTGTGTGTGTGTCATTAGAGTTCTAGTCCCTCATATTAGGTTCAAGGATTTTCATTGGACACCACTAGGGGTAAAATTATAATTTTATAAAAATTGAGGTACTAAATGGCAAATTATGCCTAAAATATGCTAAAGATGTAATAAAAGAATGAAAAGAATGAAAAATGGGATTAAATAGGTTAAAAGGGTAAAAATGTAAGTACGTGGGGAAAACTGGGCTAAAATTATATTTTGACATTAAAAATGTGATTAAGAGAGTTAAATTAGTCAAATAAGCGAAAAAGGACAAAATTGTAAATAAGAAAAAGTCTAGGGACTAAAACATAATTTGCCACCTTAAGTCAATATAAGGACTAAAATGAAAATTTACCACCTAGGGTGAAATACAAGTCAAAGGAAACAAAAATGGTCAAAATTAGAGTTAAATAAGATAAAATATAATGAAAAGGACATTTAGGGACTAAATGGTAATTTTTCATTAAGTAGGGAAATATGTAGAATTAAATAAATTAATTAAATTAAAGAAAATTTAAATGGTGATTTAAAGAAATAGAAGAATAAATCTTAAACTAATTAAGTAAAAATGCCATTAGAGGCATAATGGTAATTTTACTTAAAATAGTTTGGTGGATAAAATTTTGTGTAGTTGTATCGACCACTAGATAACAATGTTGCTTAGTTCATGGTTTATTTTCACTGCGTGCAGGGTCAAGTAATTAAAGTGAAGGCTAACAAAGGTGGACAACGTGGCATGTACATATAAAGACTTTTTGGGATATGTGATTTTGTGTGTGTGTGTATCTTATGTAATGTGACGAGATTTTTGTATTATGGAATGTAATCGAACACTTAACGTTAGTGGATGTGATGAGTTTTATGTGATGGAATATGTGTACTGTGTGAATGTGTTGTGGGCTGACATTAGAAGTGCAATGTATGTAATTGGAGTATTGGAGGTGGAGGTTGCTATTAGGGAGTGTAATTTTGATCAATTACAGGTTTGCGTAACATGAATTATAAGATGTCATGCTACCGAAATTTATACTAAATGAATAGTAACCTAGCGACTTTAAGTGGATGTAGAAATCGAAATGCTAATTTAGGCCATCAACTCGTTATCCAAATTAGACAATGTACTTATATAGCTATATGGTAATTCTAATTACATCTTAAGATATAAGGAAGTATGAATGAATGTAGGGTGTCACAATTCAGATACCTAAAATTAAACAAGAGATATTAATATTTAATGTCATTGAAATGAATCAAAAAAAAATTGTCAAACAACTTTTTTATATAAAAATATTGATGTTGATATTTTAGAAAAAAATCTTAAAATATTGTGTATTGAAACTCTATATGCACAAATTTACAATTGTGTACCGATATTATTACAAGAAGAAAAAATACGTTGTACTCTTTTTTCCTTAACTAAAGGTTTTTTCACTCAATTTTTATGCTAAGATTTTAAATGAGATAACTTATGATATGTATTAAATATATTGTATACTCTTTTTTCCTTCAATAGGTTTTTATCCCATAAAGTTTTTCTAATAAAATTTTTACGAGGGATACTATTTATTAATGGACATTAAATGAGAAGTATACACTGTAAATTCTATTAATTATAAATGTTTATAATCTCTTAAAATTGATAGTATGACTTACCAAAAATAAAAAGTAAAAATATATATCAATTGAAAGTCTATGTAAGACAATTTATAATATTGTCAAGAAATAAAAAATCTTCATAAGTATGATAGATTTTTTAATGCAAAAAATAACATATTTTGGAAAAGGAAAAAAATGAAAAATTTTCAAAATACGTAATACTTTACAAGAGGCCACAACTCAACACATCAACGGAATGTGAATATTATTATTCAAAAACAACAATCAACATTTTTTCGATTTATTTTAATTACGTTATGAACCGGACTGACTTAATGCACAACAGTATACATGTGTATATATGCATGTATTTTAATTTTAAAAAAAAACTTTAATTTTTAAGTTTTTTAATTGTTTCAAAGTTCAATCCTTTTTTCTTGAAAAATTAAATTAAAATTTCTACTTCTTCGAGATGGCTGAAAATTCGTTTTTCTTATTGTAAAATCGTCAAAACTCTTCTAGTAGCCTTACACGAAATAATATAATATTTCATCTAGAAGCCTTACTCGTCTCTCTCTCTCAGTCTCGTCTTCGTCCTTTATATATTGAAACTTGGTCTTCTACTATCACCTATCACAATTCATTTCCCAATTTGTCCTTTGCAATTCCAATTATTCTAACCCATTCCCTTCATCTATACACAAAATGGAAAATTTCATTGAAGAATTCGAAGATGCTCTTTCTTTATGTGATCTTTCTCTTCATGACGACCAAGAAATAGGAGCCAATCTCATTTCTGAATACGACGATCTAAGCTCTTCTTCATCAACCCAATATTTCTTTGAGTTTTCTTCAGCTTCTGAGACCAATTCTACAGTTGAAAATATCATTTTCTGCGGGAAAGTCATTTCTTGCAATGGTAATGATGATCAAAGAAAATATCCATCACCCAAAAAAAAGGCAATTAGGTCAGTTCCATCTTCCGCCACTTCCGCGCCACAGCAGCCAAAGAATTTTCGATGCTTGTCGTCGAGCCATTCCGGCAAGAAACACAAGGTTATGCTTGGATTGGCGAAGATTCCGTCAAAAATGGAGCTCAGCGATTTAAGGGAAAGACAGAACCGAAGGACTCCGCTTCCCATGATTCCGTCGATGGCGGATAGTGGTAGATCGGCTGTTGCTTCCGGCAATGGGAGTGGCGGAAAGAGTCGCAATTGGGGTCTGCTGAGGCCGTTCAGATATAGGGATCTTATAAACATGTTGTCCAGGTCTTCTTCTTTAGGCTGTCTTCGGGTGGCCAGGCCATGTTTTGACTAGAAATTTTGGAATTTCATGCTTACAGTCAATTCGAATTATTTAATCATGGAATATGAAATTAATAGGTCATGTCCTTTAGAATTTCATATTTGTAACTTTTGTAATTATCAAAATAATGTTGCTAACTAAAATCAGCTAATTATTATATTCTTTTCCCCTAAATAGTGAGTTTCTAAAAAAATAAAATAAAATTTGGCATTATTAGACTCATACCGTCTAAATAATAAATGCACAAAATCTTGGTCTCAGACAAGGAAACCTTAATTATTGTAAATCAAATCCTATGCTTATGTTATAAATTAAAATGATGTGTAGATTCCTTGATATGTGTGGTTTCCTTAATTTTGTAAATTGCTCGAACTTTACAATATTTATACTGTAAAGAGAATGCCATTATTCACTCAAAAATCATTTAACCTTTCTAATTAATTCATTTTCTTTGTTTTATACACAAAATGGGAAACGCCGTTGAACAACTTCAAGGAATCAAGATCTTCAAGAAATCGAATCCACTTTTGAGTTTCCTTATACTGATAACATCATTTTATGCGGGAAAATCTTTTCCACCATGACAAAAATTCCTGATGATGATTGTCATACCCAAATTCCATGCTCCACCATTTTTTCACCGACGGATTTCCGGTACCGATCGTCAAAAACTTCCGGCAGGAATCGCGAGATTGTGATTGAATTCGCGAAGATTCCGTCCAAACTGGAGCTCAGCGACTCGAGGAAAAGACAGAAAAGAAGGACGATTGGTTCAATGTTGCCAGCGGTGGCGGAGAGTGTTGAATCGTCGGTTATTTCCGGCAGTGGTAGGGGCGGAAAGAGGCGAAACTGGGACTCCTCAAACCGTTGTCACCGGGAAAGAGTAACTGCTCCTTTTTACCTACGTTTTCTATTTGACGATAGTTCAAACCTCACTTTCTTCCATATTAGATATATGTTATGTTGGAATTTATTAATTGAAAATTTATTTTGAATGAGTAAAATGGGTATCCCCAATATTAAATTCAGTGGCAGAATTTTTTACATTACATACCTATTGTTTTTCTCTTTATTTTTCTATTTGGCAGCCACTCCAACATTAACACTAACGTTAAAATATTAAAAAAAAAAAAGAAAAGATCATATAAATTGTTTTCTTCTTTTTGGAACGACAATACTGTAGTTAAAAAGGAAAGTAAAAATTCATTGTTAAAAAGCTTACTTTCATTTACTATCTACCTTGCACAGCAATGTATCACCATCATTAATTACAAGTTTTATTTCTTTGGTTCACTGAATTATTATACTATTCCTTCCAAAATTATTAATCGAGCATCGGCAATAATCAGTTCGGTAAATTCTCAACTGTACACAAAAATTTTAACGGATTGAAGTATTTTGCGAGTGACGTGCTTAATTTTTACTCGGTGCAAATGAGCCGTTTTCTCTCAAAAAATAACATAATTTGGCATGCTTCAATCCACAAATTCATAAACTACTCTAAACCATTTTTTGATTTAACTATTATCAATTTATTGTCATTATTATTATTATTATTGTTGCTTTAGTTGAAATTCTTGATGTGTTTATTGATAATTTGGTGTTAATTACATTAATTAACTATAACTTTTCTAGCATTCTTTGAGAGCAAACTTAGATTTTGTTTTTACCATGACTTTAATTAAGTTTTTGTCTGATAAGCATAAAAAGTTTTCGGGTCAAAATTTTTTTTTGTTGTCAACAACAAATGAAATTTTGGCTGAATGAATTGGGTCTTTTTTCTGTAATTTTTGAATAGTTTCAATGATAAAAATTCTACAAAAACATCTAAAACATCCATTAAAATTGTTGCATCTAGTGATGACATTATTCCTATTGACAAAAATAATTTCAATGAAAAAATTATTTTATGCCATGGTCGAATTCTAAGTGCTTTATCTAATAACATATATCACATTTTTTGTCATACAAAAATTGTTATTGGACTATGAATTGAACTAGAAAATAAATATGGCACTGAAGAAAAAAGATTGAAAAGATGTGCTGTTGAAAATTTTCTTAATTTTTATATGGTTGCTGGAAAAAGTGTGTAGATTCCTATTATTAAAAAAATGCCATTTGAAAATTAAAGGTATTAAAAAAATTGCCATCTTCTTGGACCGATTTTGCTAGAGGTTTAAAACAAAAACCAGAAAATTTTACTTTTGATGATTTGTTAGTTTATTTGAGAATTGAGAAGAGCCATCGTATTTCACTAAAAAAATTATGAATTTCATACAAAAGCTCATATTGTTCAAAATGTTCATTAGCCTAAAATCATAAGTTTCAAGAAAATGCATATAAGAAAAATTCTAATGTCGATGGCAATATTAATAATAATGAATTGAAAAATAACAATTTTAATTAGAAGAAGGGTTTAGAATATTGGGTTTGTGAAAAGACCAATCATGTTGCTAAAGCATCAACAGTTCAAAGATCTCAAACTAATATGGTGACTTTAGAACCTAGTTCTCCTTCCTCATCTCACAGGTACTTTGTTTCTAGCCCAAAGTTAAATATAATTTTTAACTCAAATGATTAGTGGATAGACTCTGGTTCTAATGTTTATACTTGTGCTGATAAAAGGTTTTTCTCCTCTTATTAGGTTTCAAGTGCAAAATCTGTGAGTATGGGGAATGATAGTGAGGCTCAAATCCTAAGAGAAGGACATATAAAGTTGGAATTATTTTCAAAAAATTTTCTTATTTTATATAGTATTTTTCATGTTTCTAGTTTAACAAAAAACTTAATTAGTGCATCTTTATTATGTCAAATTGGTTTTAATCTTCTTCTTGGTTCAAATAAAGTTGTTATTACTAGACATAGTACTTTTATTGGAAAATGTTATTTGGTTAATGAATTATATAAATTAAATGTAGTATCATTTTCTAAAAATAATATATCTTTTGTAGATTCTTGTATTACTGTTGTTAGGGATGAGGAAAAAATAAAAAAAATGGTTAATCGAAAAATCGGTCTAAAACCGAACCGATTTTTTAGGTTAATCGAACTGAAAAAATGGTTAAAATTTTTAAAAATATGGATTTTCGATTTTCGGTTCAGTTCCGGTCAATAATTTTAAAAAATCATCAGTTTCGGTTAACCGACCGGTTTAATATATATATATATATATATATATATATATATATATATATATATATATATATATATATATATATATATATAAGCCCTATCTCAAACTAACCCTATTTTTCTATATCCGTCTCTCCTCACCGCTACCCCTCTCCTTCACGCCGGTGGCCATTCTACTCCGACCTCCTACCTATGTTTGTGATTTTGTTATTTTCTCTGCTTCAATGCCTCCAAAATGATGGATTGTTAAAGGTTTTTAATTGTTTCATTTTTTGATTTTGTTATTTGATCTTCTTCGATCTGAAAACCTGCTTGTTTCATCGCAAATTTTGAGCCCTATAGATGATTCAGATTCAAACCTCAAGTATACAGGGTCTTACTTGGACCATAAAACTTGATTTTTTTTCATCTGTTGATGTGGTTATTGGTAATTGTTTCCCAGTTTTTGAAGATGCAAGGAATGATTTCATGTGGTGGTTTTTTCTATTTCTTTGTTCTCACTGAATTGTTCATACGAATGATTTTGGAAGATGAGAGTTTTAGTTTGTTTATGGGCTTTGAACATATAGATAATGTAGAGGAGGATATGATTTTGAATGCTATTTGTTTTAATGATGAGTTTAATTCAACATAGATTCAGTTGCTAATGATTCTTGTGGAACAAAATTGTGAAGTCTCCATTGATTGTTCCTAAGTGGATAAATCAAAAAATGCTTTAGATATGTGTATAGTATTTATGTAGAAAAGAATTGACTGGTTGTTCATTGGGGTAGTTAGGCTGTTGACCAAGTTGGAAGTGTCTTGCTGGATTGGAGCGTTGATAAAACTGCAGTAAAAAACCATACATGGAATCTGCACTTATTTGAGTGTGAATGTTGTACAGAAAATATTTGCAATTATCTCTTTTTTTTTTGGGAAAAAAAGGGAATAGCAAATAAAATTTCTATTTTATAGGATTGTTTGTCTATTTATCCGACTACTCTGTGCTTATGCTAATACAAATAGAATAACAATTTCAACAAATTAACCTATCATCTTTTTTGCAGGTTCCGTCATATATGTCTCGATCAGTGGCTGGAAGCTATGATAACGAAGCTATTGCTATATTTTCTTTAATCTTCACCTTCTATCTTTATATAAAGGTTAGTTGTTGACTAGGGAAGGAAAAATCTGCCCATTCTCTAAAGAAATACTTGGTTGAGTCATAATTAGATTTATTCTGATGCGCTAGTTAATCCAAAGGCATTTTTCATGCACTGTAGGTATTTTGTGTACATATCTGATCAATTTTTGTTCTTTTCAGACTTTGAACATGGGATCCCTCTTTTATGCCACTTTGAATTCTCTAGCTTACTTCTACATGGTAAATCTTGTGCTAATATTACTTTGTTCTTAAACCAACATATTATTTTGATAGACTTATTATTTTATAATTTCATTTATCAGGTTTGCTCGTGGGGAGGGTATACCTTTATAATTAATCTTATTCCAATGCATGTTCTTTTATGTATTGTAACTGGTCGGTACTCTTCTCGGTTGTACATTACGTACGCTCCACTTGTAAGTGTTTATGTTTTACATGCAGTTTTAATCATATTAAGAGTAAATTAAATAACAATTTTTCTTCTACTAATTATTGAAGAATGCATTTCATATTGCTATTCTTTGGGAAATTAGTTGTAGAGTAGCCCAAAAATAGGGTTTCTTAGTAGCTAAAGTATAAGAAAATAGCTTTTTATGTGAATATAAATCCCATTGGTCTCACCTTCTGTTCCTTGTGTGTATATTTTACTATGATACAGGCTTGGATAACTTGCATGGGGATGTCATTTTGTATTTTCCTCTAAAATTATGCCATGGAATGAGGTTGGTCATTCTGTTTAACATTTGTTATACAATGTATGTTACAAGCCACCTTTATTGAATGTCGAGGATTGCTTTCAGGACTGAGCAATTATTTATAATTATAGTGGTTTACCGAAAAAAATTAGTTAACCAGTTCAAAAAATCGAAACCAATGGACTGGTTAACCGATTGTAATGAACTGATTAATGGTTAGTCTTTTGAAAAAATTGATGTATATGGACTAGTTAATTTTTTTGCTAATAAACCGATTAACTGGTCCATGCTCATCCCTAACTGTTGTTGAATGTAATGATACTAGGCATGGTAGACTTGGACATGTAAATTTTGATACCATGAAAAAAATGATAGATTTAGAATTAATTTCAAGGCATCAAATTAATAAAAAGGAAAAATTTCAAATATGTGTTCAAGCTAAACAACCTAGATAGGCTTTTAAACTTGTGATAAGAGAATTATCATTATTAGAATTGATACATAGCGATACTTATGATAGTCATCATGATGTTTTAACGCATAGTGGTAAAAGATATTTTATTACTTTTATTGATGATTTTGCTAAATATTGCTATGTGTATTTAATCCATTGTAAAAATAAATTGTTTGATAAATTTAAAATTTACAAAGCAAAAGTTGAAAATCAACTTGATAAGAAATTAAAAATTTGAATTCTAATAGAGGTAGTAAAGGCACATCAAATGAGACGAATGAATTTTGTTAGTTGCATGGTATAGTTCATCAAGTTACACCTCCCTATTTACCTCAATCAAATGGAGTTGCAGAAAAAAAATAGAACACTTATGGATACAATTAGTGTTATGTTACTTATTTCTAGTTTGGCAAATAATTTTTAGGGTGAAACTTTATATTCTGCTTATCTAATTCTTAATAGAATTACTTATAAAAATTGTAACAAAACACCTTATGAACTTTGGTATAATAAGAAGCCATCCTTAAAATTTTTAAAAGTGTGGGGGTGTTTAGCTAAAGTTAGTATTCCTATTACTAATAAAAGAAAAATAAGATCGAAAACAATTGATTGTGTTTTTGTTGGTTATGCTTTAAATAACAATTATTACCGCTTCTTAGTTTTAAACTCAGATATTCTTAAAATTAATAATAATACTATTATAGAATCCAAAGATACTTCTTTCTTTGAAAATATTATTCCCATGAAAAATAGGATATCCAAACCTATTAATGTGTGCTCATCTAGTTTTGATTGTATTTTTGACAATTCTTAAGAAATTAGAAAAATTAAAAGGAGAAGAAAAAATAAAGATTTTGGCTCAGATTTTTATATATTGAAAGACAATAAGCCATAAATATCGCGAAAAATAGTCATAAATACCTCTCATAGCACATAGTCACAATCACCGAGATCTTCCTCCTTTTTGTGTCACTAGTATTGTTTTCACACATGCCATGCAATGCCTTGGGATGAAAACTTGAATTTCACGAACTAAAAACCCCAACGAATATAGAAAAAAAGTGTGAAAGTATTTTGGCAGAGTTTTGGTATAGAATTCTTTCTGTGCATTTCAATAATAGAATTCTTGGCCCTATTTATAGGGCTCTAATTAAGGTAAATTAATTTTCTTTAATTAGTGAGAATTAAATTGGCAGTTACACAAGTTAAGTATAGGAAATAATATCAATCATTAATGTCACTTACCTAATTTAAATTAGGTAACTGCCCATATTAATAACCTCTAATTATGATATATTTCCCAATTAAGGAAAAATCTAATATGGAACTAATTTCATATATATATTATTCCCTGTTTTGATATTATCACGTTTATATTGGGACAATTTCTCATCTTGTAAGTCATGGGTGTAGCTCTAACTCCTTTATCTCCCACTCACATTTGACGCAATGATTTTCAGTCATTCTCTCCTATCATACAGGCAGATAGTGCGTGTGACCGACATACATTAAGAACACTAGTGCTATACACCTGTTAGGGATATATAGCGTCTTGAGAAATATGAAATTCTCATAATAGTATGCCAAACCCTAGATAGTTTTCTCACATTCGTTGTTTTATCTCGTGATCTCATAAAAATAATTTTCGTGTTCACTATTGTGTCTCTACTTATAAAGACTACAATAGGTTAATCGGTGAACTATGAAACCACCAAATGTGATCGAAAAAAATCTTCCCCATTTACTCTATGCCATCCATCATAGTCCAACTCGCTTTTCTAGTTAGATCCACTGGGTCAAAAATTTTTCATGACCTTTTAGAGACTAACTAAGCTAGCCATATTAAACTGTACTTCTAGTATAAGTTAAGGGTTCTAAGTGTTGGAAAAATAGGCTCTCACACTAGGAAAAATTTGAGATAATTCACGTAAGATTCCCTTCCCTTTGTCAACTTAACCACACATGGTATGATGCATGTGCTATGGTGTTCTCCCCTTTCTCTTAAAGGAGCGTACGTCTTATTATTATTTAACACCATACAAAAGCATAAGGTTGCAATGCACCAAAGCATTCAACTTCAGTTCACTTCCTTAAAGACTACTTTTTGCTTTTTGGACAAAATATGATAGTTACATTTAAAATATCATTGGATCATTCTTAATATTATTTTGAATCTTAATCCAAAGCACAAAACCTCATATGCGTCTTTATCTTACACGTTAACAAGACTTATCTTATAATTTCTGTAAGACAACACTTTTATTTTGAACAGGTTCTCGAAATTCACTTTTTGTTCAAAAATTGCCTCATATTAAATTTTATTAACTTATTAACAAAACTAATGCAAACACCCATGTGAGTGGGTTACTCTTCTGTCCGACATGCTTTTTCTTATAACAGTAAATGTTCACATATAAACATTCACACTTATGTATTGCTAACAATGAACTCAATCTATTATTATTCATAAATAATAATATCAAGATATTACAGTATAAATCAAAACACATCTTTTGGTACAGGTTTAGTTAAAGGATCTGCTATCATATCATGCGTAGAAATATATTGAAAGTTCACTTTTCCTTATGTAACAATGTCTTTAGTGTATTGATACTTAATGTCAATATGCGCTGTCCTACTATGAAATTTTGGATCTTTAATGTAAGCTATCAACGAATGTCTGGCATTATAGACTGTCACAGGTTCCTCTGAGGTAGTTATATTTAAGTGGTCCATAAACCGTTTTAACCAAACTGCCTCTTGTACTGCAGTTGAGGAAGCAACAACTTTTGGTTCCATTATCGAAAGGGCTACACAGGTCTGTTTCTTGCTACTCCATAAAATGGCACCCTTGCCTAGCAAGAAAATATAACCTAATGTGGATTTCCTCTCATCCACATCTCCTCCCCAATTAACATTTGTATATCCTCTTAAATGCATATCCTTTCTTTGAAAACATAGAGAATAATCTGCGGTACCTTTGAGGTATCTAAGTATCCTTTTTATCGCCTTTCAATATGCTTCACCTGGGTTAAATTGATATCTACTCACCATGCCCACAGCATAGTATATATCAGGTCTGGTACACAACATTGTATACGTCAGACTTCCCATGACACTGGCATATGGAACGTTCTTCATACGTTATTTTTGCTCTTCTATCTTAGGAAACATGCTTTTGTTAAGAGACTGGTTCTGAGCAATGGGGTTATATATAGGCTTACAATTTTGCATATTAAAACATTCAAGAACTTTGTTAATATATGTATCTTGAGATAGTGACAATAATCTTCTCGAGCGATCCTTTGAAATCTTAACTCCAAGGATATAATCTGTTTGACCCATTTCTTTCATCTCAAAGTTGGATGACAACCAATCTTTGATAAGATTTATGTATTCTTTGCCATTTCCTACTATAAGTATGTCGTCTGCATACAATGTTAAAATGACAAACTTATTTTTCAAGCTTTTGGAATAAACACAATGTTCTTCATTAATCATGTTGAACTCATTTGATATGATGCTTCATGAAATCTTAAATACCATTGTCTCGAAGACTGCTTTAGGCCATAACTTGATCTCATCAATCGGCAAACCTTATATTCATTGCCTTCTTCGATGAAACCTATAAGCTATTCCATATAGATTTCTTCTTTTAATCCTCTATTGAGGAAAACGGTCTTTACATCCATTTGATGTAGCTCTAGGTCCAAACTAGCCACTAATGATAGAATTAACCTTATCAATGTAAATCTAACAATAGGTGAAAAAGTCTCCTTATAGTCAATTCCTTCCTATTGTGTAAACTCCTTAGCAACTAGCCTAGCCTTGTATCTTTCAATACTGCCATCAGCTTTTTGCTTTATTTAAGAATTCACTTATTCCCAATTGGTTTGCATCCTTCAGGTAGATCAACCAATTTTCAAACATAATTCGATCTTATGGAAGCAATTTTTTCTTCTATTGCCTTAATCCACTTATCTTTAACTGGTTATGAAAGAGCTTCTTTTACATTTTTAGGCTCATCATTATCTTGTGATGTAATAAAAAAGGCTCGTTCGTACCTTCGATCTCAAATTATTGGTGTAGAACACTTTTCCTTTTAGATTTTTGCGATTCAGAATCTTGATAAATATGTCTTATATATTCATCGTAATTTGGAATGCTTCCACCAGGATTAAGCTCTACGCTCCCACTCAAATAAGGATCCTGAATATCCATACTCCCACTGGAGTTAGGCATGCTCATCCTCCCACTAGAGGTTGGATCCCCAAACAAGTCGAATCATTGAGAAGAGAGTCTTGACCTTCTTTGTCAATTTCCCTTCCACTTGGATGAAGAGATCCGGGTAGTTCATCTTCTTGAGTTTCGTAAAAAGTAAAGTCTTGACTTATTTCACCCATCTTCGAAAACTCATTTTCCAAAAATATGACATCACGTGATTCAAATTATGTTACTAGGTCATTTGCTTGCTCACCCACGAACACGTGTCCTTTTGATACATCAAAATATGCACAAAAATACTCTTTTTACCTCTTAATCCTAATTTACCAAATTTATTCGAGGTATCATGGACATAAGCAGCATAACCCCAAGGGTCTAAATGACTCAGGTTAGGTTGCCAACCAGTCCACAATTCGTAAGGAGTGGAAGCAACAGACTTGAAGGGTACACAGTTTAGAACATATGTGGTCGTTAACAAAAAATCTCCCCAATAGGAAATGGGTAAATTTGCTTGAGCCATCATAGAACGTACCATGTCTAAAAGGGTTCTATTTTTCCTTTTCGTAACACCATTTTGTTATGGAGTTCGAGGAATAGGCAACTGATGTTCTATCTCTTTTTTATCAGATAAAGCCTTAAATTCATCAGAAAGATATTCTTAATCACAGTCGGTTCTCAAAGTTTTAATTTTCTTGTCCAATTGATTCTCAACAAAATTCATAAAAGTTTTAAAGCAACTCAATGCTTCAGACTTGTGAGAAATCAAATAGACATGACCATACCTAGTATAGTCATCAATAAAAGTAATGAAATAATAGGCCCTATGTCTTGTCCTAACATTCATTAGACTACATACATCTGAATGAATTACCTATAAAGGAATTGTAGCTCGGGTTCCTTTTCTTAATGGTTTTCTAACTAGTTTTCCTTGCAAGCAATGCTCACATGTAGGTAATTCAATCTCATTTAAATCACCTAACAAACCTACCTTAGCTAATCGACGCGTTCATTATTGCTCAATACGGTTCAATATAGCATGTCATAATTTCACATTATCCTCATAAGTATTTGAAGAAGAAGAGATTAAAGAAAAACTAGTTTTATTAAAATAATAAGGATCAATAACCATAATTATATAATTGTCCGAAATAAAACTAGAACATAAAAAATGTCATCCAAAAATAGGTTAACTTTATCATCCTTAAAATTCAAAATAAACCCAAGTTTCATTAAAGTTAAAATAGATACTAAGCTCCAACGAATATCAGGAGAATAAAGCACATTGTGTAGGAGTAAGGTTCTTCTTTCATGTCAGACTAGTCTACTTATGTCAATTCCTTAAACTGTCACTCTGGCATTGTTGCCTACATAAATCAACTTTGCTCCAACAGTTACTCATCAAAACTCGACAAAGGTATCTCAATCACTTGCACATGGTCCGTTGCTCCTGTTTGGGCACAGTGCAATCTTTTACATAGTGACCCTTTTGCTGGCAGTTGAAACACTTCACCTTATAAATGTTCACTTTCATTTTGCCTTTGGACCTCTTTCCATTCTGCTTAACTTTTTACTTTTTAGGCTTTTGAGCCATTTCTTTGCCTTTTCCATGGAAGCTTCTCTTCTTGTTCTGGTTTGGCCTTTTTTTACCAGAACTGGAGTGTGCCATATACACTTCAGCATTGACCTTGATTGATGCTAAATGGTCCTCTTCCAACTCCAAATGTCTCAAGACATCCTTAAATGCCTTAATGCTATCTATGTGAGTTAGTTGTATTTTCATGTGCTCCCAACTCCTTGGCAAAGATCAAATGATAGCTTGAACCTGTTGCTTATCAGTCAACTTATGACCTGCATTACCAAGCTTACAAATCATATTCTCCATCTCTTAGAGATGTTTTCACATTGAATGATCAGTCCTCTTCAAATAATTATCGAATTTAATCTTTAAAGATCGGAGTCTATTTAGAGACACTCCTCTAAAATTCTCCAATAATGTAATCCATAGATACATTATATTTCGATATGAGTGGAATTACATGGTGATATCATCTTCCATTGCACTTAGGAGGATGATACGAGCAATGGAGTTTTTCTTTTTCCATACTGCATAAGCTTATTTGTCCTGCTTATGCTGAGCAGAAGTACCATCCTCAGGTTCAGTCATAACTAAACTTAAGGTTTCCAGAGCCTCTTGCTCCTCAAGCATATACTGGATTTTCATACTTCAGGTTTTATAGTTGTCACCATTCAATTTCATATCTTTGTTCAATTCAGTGACTATCGATTTGGAAGCCATTTAGATCCTCTAATAAAAAATATAACATATGTTACACTTATTATGAAGAATATGGAAATATATGCTATTTACTATTATGATGCGTGCCCTTCCCTCGAAGCTTTTATCTCTTTTTTTTTTCAAGTTACCAACACCCAATTTCACCTCCGAAAGCAAGGGATTGTCGAGTTCGAATGAGAAAACATCTAACATATAGCGGTTTGATCTCACTTTTAAGGTCAGAACCAGGTTGAGGTTCCTCACCCAGGCCGATGGTTGCTTCACAATAGGAAAGAGACTTAACTTGACTTGCCAAATTATAAACCTCAAAAGGTGTGATGTAGCACATCTAGGTGTCCCTATCTTATCACTAACGATCGATGATCGGGAGGCATCTAATTGGACACCACAAGGTTGAATAGTAAGGAGTCACCACCCAATAAAACATTAGGAAAGAAGGGTGTTCTGACCTTATGAGGCCAAAAACCCAGAGAGGGTCCGAAATTCCACTCTTATTTTTACCTTTGACCAATGTGACATAATGGCTTTTAGATTAATCATGTTATCCTTTTTCTTTCATTTAAGAGTAGAGCAAATATTGAAATTAAAGGTACACCCAGGCGATAAATCATGGCATAGGATAAAGCGATAAAGACATCCATAAATCGGGCAGTTCATTGTGGCTTTTTGGGTAAGGACTTTGGTCCTTGCATGTGGATTATTAAAGAAGTATTTCATAGCGAGATCTTGAAGACAGGGACTTACCAGTCCAAGTTTTATTTATGAAATGTCCCTTGTTATTTAATTATATACAAAATCATTTACATTATTAAAAGTTGATTTTTTCACATGTGAATTTTCTAGGTAAAAATGTGGACATTGGTCCTACTTAATTAATGGAACATCCTAATTAATTACTATAAATATTTTTTATCACATTTTTTGTTTGCAATTGAAAAAGTATATTTAATAATAAAAAAGGGGATCAAAGACTTACCTATAGCGCTCGCCCGATTGTATCCACAAAAAGGTTTATTCCATAGAAGCAATAATAATAACAACAATAATGACATAAAAAATGATAATGATAATAAAAATGAAAAGAGGACATATATAAAACTGACTTGAATTAAGAAATATGAAAAAGATAAAAGAATAAAGATCTGGCATGCATATCAAAAAAATGCACAAGAGTGCATTTGACGATATGCGATTGGCTCTTCTACCTTAAAAAGTAAGAAAATAGATTTCGGGCTGTGTTTCATTTAATGCACGGGTGTGTGTCAAATAATACATGGCCATGTCAACCTGATAATGGTGAGTTTTTTGTCCCTTTTAAAATAGGGTCTTTGCTAATAGCAGATCCCAAAGGAAGCAAAAAGAAAAATTTAAATACAAAAATGAATTTTTAAACCAGATTTTGTTTTGGAAAGAAAACGATTTTAAAAGAAACAGACAAAATAGAAATTAAAGAAAATGACCTAATAATTTCTATCACACAATAATATACCCTTTTAAAGGGTTTCACAACTTAAATTTAGCAGATATTAATTTATAATAAAACTAACAAATGAGAAGAATGGCAAAATTTATTGTAATGTGAAAATACTAAAAAAGGCCTTTTACATTACCTTCAATGTACTTACTTGATTAAACTGTCGAATGTGAGATTTGTAGACTCTTTGTAGTGTTGAAATAGTCAATAAATAATTGAAGGATCAATAAAAAAAAGCCAAAAATCCCTTTTTGACTTAAAAAGCTTTTAAAGTTATTTGGAAGTTTCGGAGATTTCCTATGAAAACAATGTTAACTCTGCTTTTTTCTAAATCCCAAAATTTAACCAACCTACCCTTGAAAAGGATTTGGAGGAAGCTTATAAATAAGGGAGTATACGATCGTACCATAGGAATGCACGGCTGTACACTTAAGCGATGCCCCCCATATGGCCACTTGCCTCATAAAAAAGCTTACCAACTTTTGAGTGTACAGCCGTACCATAGGGATGCATGGTTGTATACTCAAAAAGTATGTCAACTTGCCTAAAAAGCTAAGATTCCTTGCAGTGCACGATTTTACACTCTTTGTGCAAGGCCGTGCACTTCCAAAAAAGGCAAAATCCCAGCTTTTTAGGCCAAATGATGAATATTTTTTTAGCGTACGGACATATAGGCCATAAATGCATAGTTTGCAAGGCTTCTAAATATTTGTAACTCTACTTCAAGTTCTCCACTAAGGGTATACTTCATCATTTGCCCCTTTGAGCCAATTAGCTACCCAGGCCAAGCCTGAAAATGCTTTAAGAAAACTTTTTCATAAAACAATTTCAATACCATAAATGGTCCATCATCCTCAATTCACTATCTTTCAATGAGCAATTTTGCTCATTAGGTAACCCTAACAAAAGCCTCTTCAGGACCCAATGCTTACAATTGCCCCCAATCTAGACAAGCCAAAGTTCAGAGTAAGAGAGAGATACTTACCTGAAGAGGCAATCTCCATGCTTGCTTTTTAAGAAGACTTGGTTGGTGAACGATGGCAGCCTGTAGTGTGTCCCTTAGTTCAGAGGTGATTCCACTTCTGCAGCTATACCCTCGACCTGAAGGTGATCCTACTATGTGGCTATACCTTGGCTTAAAGGCGATCCCACTCTGTGGCTATACCTTGAGGCAATCCCACTGATTGAGGTGAACCCACTATGTGGCTATTCCTTGAGGTGATCCCACTATGTGGCTATACCTTAAGGCAATCCCATTATGTAGCTATACTTTGGCTTGAAGGCGATTCTACTTTGATGCTATACCTTGATGCAATCCCACCCTGCGGCCATAGCTTGAGGCAATCCCACTCTGTGGCTATACCTTAGCTTGAAGGCGATCCCACTCTGTGGCTATACCTTGAGGCAATCCCACTCTATGGCTATACCTTGGCTTGAAAACGACCTCACTCTGTTGTTATACCTTAATTTACAAAAATTTTATGAAATGTTGGGGTGGCTTGGATCTAAAGTTAACTCACATAACCACTTACCCCCTGTAGCGGAAGGAGTGCCATCATAGGTAGCGCTTATGACGCTGCACTGGTCAATGTTATGTAGCTAGCCATATCTTGCTTATCTTTTTGGATGATCAAAGTTGATTATTGTTGGTGAAAATTTTACTCCTTTTTTCCTGGTTGCCCCCCTAGCAAGTGTGTGTGTTGGTAGCCTAACTCCTCAAAGGGTTTTTTTTATATGATCTCAAAATTCTTTGTTTTGATCTAATTGTTCAACATGTGGCAATGTTAAGCCGGAGCCAACCTTTTATCTATCTTTGCTTGTGGAGTTCATTTCTTTCTTGTGAGGTTATATGCAGTAGAATATACACAAAAGAATGTGTGTACATAAAGAAATTGTACACATAAACTATATAAATGTATTTATGTTCAATTATGTGCAAGAAGGATTGTGTATATGTAGAGATTGTATGTGAGGCATACATACGAAGAACAATCGCACATGACGTATGCACATGAAGAATTATGCATGTTTAAATGTGAACATGCGAAGGCATGCAAAAATGTATAGGCCACGTCTAGGTGGTCTAGGGTTTCATTGATAGTGCATCTCTGCTGCTATTCTCTTGCTTTCTTTCTGAGATCTCCTACTATTTGTAGGGGGAATAGTCCATCACTCTCGAGCTCTGGTCAAAGATAATCTAATATTTCCCAGCTTATTCATACCATCTGATGCCCTTAGGACTTTGTCTCATGCCATAAATTGCAAACTCTTTCTCCGATAGAAGGTTATTATAGGCCTTCTCTTTGTTAACAACCCCTTATTTCTCTAAATACCTGAAGTCATAATTTGAAGGTAGTGCGCCCTTTGTGGGTTTTTACACTAGATTTTCTTTATGGGACATACGTCTTTTCACAGATATTCACATGACCCTATGCCTAATTTTTGCATGAGATGGATGCCAAACTGTTCCAGTGGCTTTTATGCTAACCCTTTTTTTCCTTTCTTTTTTTATCATTTTCATTTTTTTATATCATTTTCATTTATTTATTATTTCTCTTTTCTTTTTTAAGATCTGACTGTAGGAAAAACTCAGGATGTTCGCTGAGCCTTCTCCTTATGCCATTAATGCATACTCCTTGAGGTTCTTCGGGCACACATGCATTGGTATTGGATTGCCTTCATGGAAAAAGGCATTATGTAGCTGAGCTCTGTAGTGGAGTAGAGAGTGAGTTTCATGTGCCCATGGATCTAGGTGGAGTATATAACTCATGGTGGGAGCTTTGAATGTGTGCCCCTCTATGATCCTTATCGGGCAACCTTCTGCATTACAGCTCGTTGCACTTGCCAAGTTGGCCTTCGATAAAAAGTAGTGTAAGCATGCCTAAACTTTAGGGGTGGAGACTTGACCGATGCCTTTGTCACTGGATATCACTATATTTAGAGGCATTTACCTATGAGAACCAATATTCCACCAGTGAATACTTACAACTTTGAAACTAGCATTGAATATTGCTTGTGGGTTATAGAGGCACTGAACACCAGAGCCTTTTTATTGAGACATCCTAGGCATAGAGGACCATAGTGGGAGTTGCAGTAATCGAGGGGCCCCCATGAAGGAAAGTGTTGGTTGTATCGCTGTTTATTTACTTCTTTCATTTTGGCTTATAATATATCGTAGCGTTGTCTACTTGAACATCATTTTTGCTTCCCTTCTCTTATTTTTATTTGTTAGCATACTTGTGTGACGCTTGGTGTTGTTTAGTGTTTTTGTATTGCTACTACCGTTGGTTACATATATAAATAAATAAAACATCTTTGTTTATGTCAACTGTAGTATATCACTTAGATTACTAATGCATGCTCATATGACCACATTATTGCAATGATGACAACCACGACATGACAATTAATACAACACACAACTTTAATTAAATCTCAGGTGATTGCATATTAAATAAATCTAACTCCTATCACTAATCAACTCTCACGGGTTTTCTTAATTGGTTATTTTCTCTTAACCCTTAATTTTTGCCTAAGGTGTCTTTTTTCGATTTTCACCTTACTAGGGTGCCCCATTTTAGCAAGGCCGCCTTTTTTTTTATTTTCGACCCATGGGCTAATTATTTCTCTTTCTTTTTTTTATCTTTTTTTTAGCTGTGGAACCTCTTTAGCCTGACAATATTTATCGACTGCTTGAATTCATTCCCTTCATTATCTGTAAGGATAATAGCTCCTTTAGAAAGTAATTTCTTTAGAATAAAGGGGCCTTCCTAATTTGGTATGAACTTCCCTCTGTAGTTAGGTAAGCCAGGTCTCATCTGTTTAAATACCAGGTCTCCTTCCTTCAAATGATGGCCTTTGACCTTCTTTCCTAAATGATTGAGCTAATCTTTTCTGATACAGCTGATTATGGTAGTAAGCTCTCATTCGATTTTTATCTAACAAGTTTAGTTGTGCCATCCTGTATTTTGTCCATTCCATCTCTAGTAGTTTAGCTTCCAGGATAACTCTTAGTTACTGCAGCTTAATCTCCACTAGTAGCACTGCTTCCAAGCCATACACCAGGGAGAAAGGAGTAGCTCCGGTGGAAGTTCTAATAGTGGTTTTGTACCCCTAGGGTGCGGATGGAAATTTCTCATCCCAATCTTTATACGTTTGCATGATTTTGGACAAAATTTTCTTTAGGTGCTTATTTACGGCCTTAACTGTCCCATTTGCTTATGGATGGTAAGGAGATAACTTGTGGTGTTTGATTCTGTACTTCTGAAGTACATGCCTAGTTTCTGCTTAAAACTAAAACCCATTGTCAGACACTATGTGATGAGGCACCCCATATTTGCATACCAGATTCCTTTTGATGAATTGAGCCATTTCCCATGCTCCCAATCTTTTAAAAGATTTGACTTTTACCCACTTCGTGAAATAGTCAATAGCGACCACTATGTACCTATGACTATTAGAAGCCATTAGATGAATTTCCTTAATATTGTCTATTCCCAAGCTGGAAAGGGCCAAGCCGATGAAAGGTTGCATAATTTCGAGATAGGTAGGTAACTTAAATCAGCATACTATTGGCATTGGTGGCACATCTTCATATATTTGAAGCAGTCAACATCCATGGTTAACCAGAAAAATCTCTATCGCATAATCTTTCTGGCCAAGGTTAGCCTGTCCATATGGGCCCCACATACCCCTACATGCATTTCTTCTATGACTTTCTTTTCCTCCTTCTCGTCTAGACATCTTAGTTGAATACCATCAACTTGTCTTTTATATAAAACCCCGTCTACACTAATGAACTAACTAGATAACTTTCAAATTATCCTCTAGTCTTTCTCAATCACTTCCTCAGGGAATATATAAGTTTTTAAGTAATTCTGAATATCATAATACCAGGGCTTGCCATTGGATCCATCTAAACTCATGAGGTTCTTACTTTTAAAACAAGGCTTGGTAGAGCTCGTGACTATTATGGGTCTCATGATCATCCCTTCGAAATTGTCCCACATAGACACCAAGGTTGCAAGGCATCTACCAATTGGTTTTCATCTCGGAGTAGATGTTGGAAGGTGCAGGTCTCTAATTGATTGCTCAATTTCCTCAAGTATTCTATATAAGGTACCGGCCTTTCCTCCCTAATGGACCAATTGCCTTTTGCTTGGTGAATTACTATGGATAAATCCTCGAAAACCTCGATTATTTTTTCCCCTAGTGTTATTAAGGCTTTCACTCCGTGTAGACAAGCTTCGTATTCTGCTTTATTATTGGTCACCTTGAATTCCAGCTTCATGGCTAAGGGTGTTAGAGAGTATGCCCTAAAGCCCATATAATAAGGATGTATTTCATATGTATGAATTCATATTCTTAATAAAAGGCATCATTCATTTATTAATGCTATATTTAAATACATGAGTTTGTAAATCTTAAATTAATAAATGAAGTCCTAGATATTATAAACACAGTGCAAAGGTAATCATGAAAGTTTTCATGATATGAGATGTCTATTGCATGCAAATATGTTAATATCTAAATATCTCTAGTCATAGAATTAACAAGATAGGACATTGTTAATTCGAACAGACTAGCACATGTTATGCTTCTTGAATGGTTTAAGCAGTGGTTCTCATAACTATGATGATGAAGATAATTAAAGCTAACATGTGGATGCTTTTTAGAAGAACAAGTTCATTGGAGACCTGCAGACCTATAAAGAGAATCCTTACATGGATATTAAATCTATGTCAGTGAGGAATCTCTTCATAGCAGTTGTACAAGTATCCTTAGACTTGAGATCACCAAGGTTATCTTAAGTAGCAAGTGGTATACTTTGACTCCATAACTGATTACTTCCAACTGGAGGTGAACATAGTTAGGAGGTTAGGTATATCATGATCTACTTGAAGATAGTTGAGTGATTGACAAAGGATTCACCATCCTAGATTTATTAAGGAAAGTTATCTCACATGATTCTATAATTACCTTGTTCAGGGAATCTCTGGCCAGAGTAATATGCCAAGATGGATAGAGATCCATGAAGGGAATTTTGGGAATAATGGTTAAAATTAATAGAACATGCATAATTAGATTTATATGAGTTGATAGAAATCCATACTCATAATCTAATTGAGATAAGAGTGGTGAAAGAAGTAATTGCACGGTAACTATTTCTATGGAAGGGTATAGTCAAACCACTTGACTTTCCTAACATTTGGCTAGTCATGATGCCTAGCTAGAGGCCACTCATGACTTGTATAATAGTGTATCATAAATATCAATAGGGATTGATAAAATGATTTAAAGAAATTTAAATCATGTGAGTTTTGAATAGAACTCACAATTACATATTATACTACCAATATGAACAGGAACCCAATAGGTCACACACATATAGAAAAAAGAATAAAATGGTAAAATGATAAGGATAATAATATTTGATATTATTATGGGAATAGAGAAGTGAATAAGAGAATAATTAATTAAAGAATTTAATTAATTATGATCAAGTAAAATTTTTCGCATAACTTTTTAGAAATATTATGTAAAATGGACCTAATTGAAATATTGTATTTCATAATTATTTAATATTAGACTATAAGTATTATAGGGCTGATATAATAATTAATAGATCCATTGGAGAAAATAATGGAGGCCCAAAAAATTGAATTTGGAGCAGAAACCCTCCAGAGGAAGGGTTTCACGCCAACTACATACAGAAGGCCTTAAAGGCCTAATTATTGGATCAAAATAAATTAAATATATTTCATAAGTGTTATGGAGCCTACATATTTAATTTGGTTGGATTTATAATAATTCATTTGGATGATTAAATCCAAGTATATGCACAAAGGGCCTAATTTGTGGGTTTTGTGCATAGTCTTTTGTGAAAGGACTTAAATTGGATTTAATTGAGCCCAAATAAATTATTAATAATTTCAAAAGCCAATTTAATATTTTTCCAGCAATTTTAAAGAACCCAAACCTATTATAAAGCTGGATTTTTAACCTAACTATAAAAATCCAAGTGATAGAGTTTTAGAAAAAAGGTGAACAATTAAGAGAAAAGATTTTCTCTCACTCTCTCAACCCTAGCCACCACCCCCTCCTTTGCTAGCTTTAAAGGATTTCAGCCAACCTTGTATTCCTCCATTGTTGGTTCATTCAATCCTTCTCTAGTGTGGATTACTCATTGAAGGTGTTCAACTTTGGACATTGTGGTTTGCGACAACCCGGTGAGAAGGAAAATCAAAGGTGATTTTTCTTATTCCCATTAATATGTATATTGTAAATTCATGGCAAGATCAGATCTATTGGTTAAAAATTTTAAATTCTGCTTATGTATGAGATGCATGTAACCGATAATTTCCAACATGGTATCAGAGCCTCGGTTTTGACATGAATCTACAATTATATATTTTTCTACGGAATAGTTTTTATTTTTGAGTTATTTATTTCATGAACTTTAAAATATCAGATTTGATTGTTTATGAATTCAAAATATTGATTTCTTATGTATGTGATCAAATATATAAAACGAAAAATAAAAACGATTCTTTTGAGAAAAGAATCATTGTGAATGGCATGTAGGGTTTTATTTTTCAATAAACGTTTTAGGGGCTGTTCTAAATTAAATTTTTATTGATCCACTCTAAAATTATTTTTATGATAATTTATGTTTTTAATATGTGATATTAAGCCGTAGGATCAAACAAAATTAAAATCGAACAAGTTTTACATGAAAACTAGTTTAGTCGAAAAGTTCAATAAATTGGTGTTTTTCGTGTGTTCTTGGTGTGTTTATGTTTAGAACGATTTTTAATCTTCTAAATCTGATATTAATGATTTTTAATTAAGTGGATTAATTAAAATGGGCCTTGAATTAATTGAGTTAATTTTAATTCATTAAAACCACTTAATGGGTTTAATTATGTTCACGAACTTGGTTTAAATTAGTGAATGACTTGGTGGGCCCAAGGAGCTGATTTAAATTAAATATTATAGACTATAATTAAGTTTATTAATGGATTTTAAGGGCCGGAGTGGGCTTGGCTTTTTTAAAAGGCCCAAATAGTCTAATAGATACAAAACTAGTTTGTGTGTGAACACACTTTAGGATTTATTGTGTGGGTTCGGCCTACCCTTGTTTTAAGCCCAAAATTGATTTTTTAATTATTTAATATGATTTAATTAAATAATCAATTGATAATTAATTAACAATCAATTTGATTGATAATTAAGGAAAAAACACATGCATGCAAAAAGATTTCCTAAAATGAAAGTTTCCAAAATGGAAAAAGTTTACTAATTTGATCACATTATTAAAATAACTCAAAAGTATGTTTCAAGAGTTGAAACAAAGTTAGTAATCCATTATATGTTTTACTTTATGCATTAGAAATGCATATAAGGGTGTATGATTGGCATGATGGATAGTTATGGATAAGGCCCAATGTGATTGAGCATAATACATGTTTTGGCCCAATGAGGACTTTCATGTCCCAGCCACTTGTTTTTGGTTTGTATTTCTTTTTCAAATTGTAATATGTAATTAGATTACTTAGATTAGAATTAGAGATAGAGATGGAGACCACTATCAAGGAGCAAGATAGGTCCGATGGAGATCTAACAAGTTTGAAGATAATGTAATTATTTTTTTACTTGTTTGAATCATGCATATTACCTAGGTGTGACCTTTTGATTTTCCTTTTGGCTCAGGGAAATCAATGTAGTAAAGTCCATAACTATACCATATTTGGATGCTTATATTTATGTGATAGATATAGGAAGCATACCAATGTATGCCAACCATGTATGATGAGACTTAATTAACTAAAATCCCTCATACTAATACTAAGATATATAAGCCTTCCATTAATTTGAGGAGAACCAGAGTTCTTTAGAGTGTGGGTTGTTGACCACAGTCAAGCTCACATTATATCAAATATGTTTGAATCTAATTAAATGGGTCATCTTAGCTATCCCATTAGCTTGTTGACCACAGTCAAGGCTAATGGTTCTAGAGGCAAGATTAGGGAATGCATATATGATATGCATGTATCAAGAGTTGATAATCTAATGATCCAATAGTTGTGTAGAGACACAATTAGTATAGAGATACCTACCTTTCAAGGATATGGAGTTTTATTGTTTGACTACAGTTAAGGTCAATTTTCATATCAAGGATTGGATATTGGCCTACTAAGAAAACCATCGGGTTTTATCGGATTAAATAGTAAGGGCTATTGATTCGCAATAAAATAGTGGCAGTAAATGGATTAATTAAAGACCTAATTAATGCATACATATATATGAACATACTCTCATATGTTTTCTTTTTCACATCTAGGTCATCATTATGAGCACATCAAACATTAATATACGATCAATCTTAGATAACAAGCTGGTTAGCAGCAACTATTCTGACTGGATCAGACAAGTGAGAATTGTTCTCAGAGCTGAAAAGATCCATTATGTCTTGGATAAAGATCCACCACCACTTTCATTAGATGATGCCATTGATGAGATCAAGGGCACTTATTGAAAATACATGGAGGATAGTGAAGCAGCAGCATGTCTGATGCTTGGTGCTATGTCCTTAGAGCTTTAGAAGCAACATGAGATGATAGATGCTAGAACCATCATTTTTCATCTAGAGGAGCTTTATTCTTCTCAAGCTAGAACTGAGCAATATGAGATTGCTCGAGCTCTATTTAGCTGCAAAATGGTGGAAGGCACTTCGGCCGATGCTTATGCATTGAAGATGTATGGGTATATTGAGCATTTGAGTAGACTTGGCTATGTAATGGATAATGATCTATACAAAGATTTAATCTTGTACTCGTTGGCTCCAAGTTATGCACCTTTCATGCTTAACTTCAATATGAACAAGATCTAAGTAACCATTTCTGAGTTAATCAACATGCTCAAAACAGTTGATGGATCCTTTAAGAAGGATTCAAAAAGTGTCATGGTTGTCACTTCTGTTAAAGGCAAGAAGCATAAGAAGAAGAAGAAGATAACCAAGGCGCAGCCAAAGAATGGTGAGGTCTCCAAGAAGAAGGTTGCTAAGAAAGAGAATCCCAAAGGAACTTGCTTCCATTGTGGAAAAGATGGTCATTGGAAGCGTAACTGCAAGGCTTATCTAGATTCTCTCAAGGAGTAGAAGCAAGCTAATACTTCTACTTAAGGTATTCATATGATTGAAATTAATACTTATTCTATTGATTCAAAACAATCTTGGGTATTAGATATCGGATGTGGATCTCATTTGTGTAATGATCTACAAGGGTTTAAAAGCATTAGAAGAGTTGGAAAGGCAAAAATATGTCTACAGTCAGCTACTGGACAAAACATCTCTACAACGGTTGTGGGGACTTATCATTTGCCTCTTTCAAGTGGATTAATACCGAAGTTAAATAATTGTTATTATGTTCCAGCATTATCCAAAAGTATTATTTCTTTTAGTTGTTTATTGAACGATTATGACATATCTTTAAAGGACAAGTGTTGTTACATTTTTAATAACAATATGTTTTATGCAAAAGCTATAATTGAGAAAGGTATATTTGTTCTTGATTTAATTAAAGAAGTGCATAATATGGATACTAAGAGAATGGAACGAGATAATCTAAATACCTCATATTTATGGCATTGTCGTTTAGGCCATATAAATGAGAAACGCATGACCAAATTATATAAGTTGGGTGATTTGGGATCATTTGATTATGAATCATTTGACACATGTGAATCTTGTTTATTAGAAAAAATGACAAAAGCTCCCTTTATTGGTAAAGGAGAACGAGCTAAAATGGTTTTGGACTTAATACATTCAGATGTATGTGGTCCAATGACTACACATGCCAGAGGAGGTTACTCCTACTTCATTACTTTCATAGATGATTATTCTAGGTTTGGATATATCTATCTAATGAAATATAAATCAGAAGCATTTGAAAAGTTCAAAGAATTCAGAAATGAAGTAGAGAAGCAACTTGGCAAGAGTATTAAAACACTTAGATCAGATCGAGGTGGAGAATACTTAAGCCAAGAATTTCAAGATTATCTTAGAGATAATGGGATTTTATCTCAATGGAATCCACCATATACACCACAACAAAATCGTGTATCTGAGAGGAGAAATCAAACACTATTAGATATGGTTCAATCCATGATGAGTCGAGCAGACTTGCCTAAGTTCTTTTGGGGATATGCACTAGAAACTGTTGTTTATGTGTTAAACAGAGTTCCTAGTAAATTGGTTGATATTACTCCATATGAGATATGGAATAATAAGAAACCCACACTTTCTCATATAAAAGTATGGGGTTGTCCTGCTTATGTGAAGAGGACAATGTCAGACAAACTAGATGTTAAGTCTGACAAATATTTATTTGTAGGATATCCAAAAGAAACATTTAGATATTATTTCTACCATCCCTTAGAACATAAGGTGTTTATTTCAAGGCATGCTGTCTTCTTGGAAAGAGAATTTCTCATATGAGAGGACAGTGGGAGTAAAATTGAACTTGGTGAAGTTCAAGACCCATAAATAGAAGTAAATCAACCGATTGAACCCGAGAATGAATTTCATAATGATGCGATTACAATTGAACCTGATTATACATAAAATCCTAGAAGATCTACTAGGATGCGTTCTATCCCTGTGAGATATGGATTTCACATTGATTCGAATAGAGGCATAACTGTAGTAGAGGACAATAAGCCTACAAGCTATCAAAAAGTTTTGAACAGTTCAGAACGTGATTTATGGCTTAAGGCTATGCAGTCTGAAATGGACTCCATGTATGAGAATAAAGTATGGACTTTAACTCAACCACTTGAAGGGATAAAACCCATAGGGTGCAAATGGGTCTTCAAAAGGAAGACCGACATGGAAGGTAATATAGTTACCTATAAAGCTCGCTTAGTAGCAAAAGGCTATCATCAAAAAGAAGGTATTGACTATGATGAAACCTTTTCTCCTGTAGCGATGCTTAAGTCTATAAGAATACTTTTAGCCATTGCAGCTCATTATGATTATGAGATTTGGCAAATGGATGTGAAAACAGCTTTCCTAAATGGAAATCTGACTGAGCATGTGTATATGACACAACCAGAAGGGTTCACATCAGGAAATGGTGAAAAAGTATGTAAGCTTTAAAGATCCATTTATGGATTGAAGCAAGCCTCTAGGAGTTGGAACATATGATACAATGAGACAATCAAAGAGTTTGGTTTCTCACAGAATGAAGATGAGCCTTGTGTATATAAAGGATAGTGGGAGTGTAATTGTCTTCCTAGTTCTATATGTGGATGACATATTGATCATGGAAAATGACATTTCTCTTCTCCAATCTATTAAAATATGGTTATCCATGGAGAATAAAATATGGTTATCCAAGAAATTCTCCATGAAAGACCTTGGAGAAGCATCCTATATTTTGGGAATAAAGATCTATAGAGATAGATCCAATAGGTTGTTAGGTCTTTGTTAAAGTACATATATAGATAAAGTATTGAAGGGGTTTAATATGGATCTCTCTCAGAAAGGGTTTATACCTATGGTGCATGGGAAACACCTTTCTAAGTCTATATGTCCGCAGACACTAGAGGATAGAGAGAGCATGAATAGAATACCATTTGCATCTGCAATTGGTTCTATCATGTATGCTATGCTATGTACATGTCCAGAGTATAGCTTTTGCTTTGAGTGTCACAAGCAGATTCCAATCCAATTTTGGAGAGGAACCCTGGGCAGCTGTCAAGAATATTCTTAAGTACTTGAAAGGACTAAGGATATATTCTTGGTATATGGAGAGGGCAGTTTGGAAGTAAATGGGTATACAAATGTCAGCTTCCAATCTGATAAAGGTGATTGTAAATCACGGTCTGGTTTTGTGTTCATAATGGAAGGAGGGGGAGTTAGTTGGAAGAGTTCCAAACAAGAAACAACTGCTTATTCCACGACAGAAGCTGAGTACATTGCTACTTAGGAAGCAGCCAAAAAAGCAGTTTGGATCAAAAGGTTCATATCTAAACTAGGAGTGGTGCCTAGCATTGTTGATCCAATTCCATTATATTGTGACAACAATGGAGCCATTACGCAAGCAAAGGAACCACGGTCTCATCAGCTATCTAAGCATGTTATCAGATGCTACCATCTTGTTGCGACCCTAGCAAGTACACTAGATCGACAAGTAATAAAGTGGAGTATAGTTAGGACCCTCAATATCAAAACCCAAGGGAACTGTGTGTGTGAAAACTGTGAAAATTAATTGTATGCTAAAGAATTCCCAATTTAGTGTGTATGAGTTGTTTAATTTGTATAATGTAAACTTTAAAAACTAAAATATGCAATGAAAGGAAATTTAATTCTAATAACATTAAATTGAGTATGTATTTAATTCAGAAAAATCAACAAGTATGAAAATGTATAGAAATTAAAACGTTGCTTAGGTTCACTCATCCACCCCATACCCACTGTGAATTAATTTTATCTTAAAGTATACATGAACAAATTTGGGATAACCCTCTTAACCCAAGCTTCCCATTCTGGAGCCAGCTATTCTAGTTGCTAAACTTTCCATTCTGGAGCCAGCCCAACAACTAGCCTATGCACGGGTCTAACATCCTAAGTTTGGTTTGCCTTCCCATTCCGGAGCGGAGCCAAACAACCCAAATCTCATCAATTTCACTCCACACTCTAGTCCTAAAATCACAATTACTGCACATTTAGAATCCCATTTCGGAGCCGTCTAAAATAATACAGCATTCATGAAAGAAAAATTGAGCAAGATTATTCATAGACTTCAATCCACTAGACTCAATACACATTCAAAGATATATGATGAACATCATTCATCCATGTATGGAAATTAACCCAATAGATTGAAAACCTATGAAATATAAATAATTAATAGTAAAATGAACCATTCATTCATGTAAAATCAAAATATGCTCAATATTCACATTGTGAGTAGGGGATTCAAAGCTTCCCCAAGCAACAAAGACAACTACTCACTATCCATAATGTAAAAAATGAACAAAGTAAGAGTGAAAACTATAAAACCCATTTGAAGCTGAAGATTTGAAGTTGATGAAGCTCCTTCTCTTCTTCTCCAAACAACACTTTGATTGTAAGTAGTAATCTTCACAACTAGAAGCTAAATCTATGACTATCTTTGTGTTCTTGAAGTAAAACTAAGTTAAAAGTGTAATTTTTACAAGTAAAACTCAAAATCTAAGTATGAAAAACCCACAAAGTATGAAAAATTGCGTTTTCTACTCTACCTAAACACTTTAAGTATGAAACCCTAGAAAAGACTCCCTTTAAGCAGAAAATTTCGCAGCTTTTATAGAGCTGTCCAAGAGGCCACGGCTGGGACACTTTTGTCTCAGCTGCGATAGAAGGAAAGGGCACGGCTGGGACAGTTTGTCTCAGCCGTGGCGAGCTTCTAGATCAAAAGTGTCTTCGCAGGCTGCCATGGCCACGACTGGGATAGTTTGTCTTAGCCACGACCTTTGATGAAACGACGCGTTTTGAATTCTACAATTGCCACGGCTGGGACACTTTGTCTCAGCTGCGACTGTTAATGAAACGGTGCACTTTGACTCCTGGATTGGGCACGGTTAGGACACATTGTCTCAGTTGTGGCCATTAGTGAAATGGTGAGTTTTTGCCATCTGCATTGGACACGGCTGGGATAGTTTTTCTCAGCCGTGCCTTAGCAAAATTTCTTGCATAAAGTGAAATTTAAGACCATTAATCACCCAAAAATTTTAAATTAATCAAAATAGCTAAAATAAACATAAGAAACAATATTTTAGCCTTGAAACACTAAAAGCATGCAAGATAAGACACTAAAATGCACAAAATTATCCAGAAAATAAACACTAAAAAAAAGATTATCACATCTCATAAGGGAAATAGTAGCTAGAAATGATGTGAAAATAGAAATGGTCCCCACAGATAATAATGTGATGGATCCCTTTACTAAAGCACTTTTTTAGATTAAACATGATCACCATATAAATAGCATGGGTCTAAGACATATGAGTGATTGGCTCTGGTACAAGTGGGAGATTGGTAGAGAGTATGCCCTAGAGCCCATATAATAGGGATGTATTTCATATGTATGAATTCATATTCTTAATAAAAGGCATCATTCATTTATTAATGCTATGTTTAAATACATGAGTTTGTAAATCTTAAATTAATAAATGAAGTCCTAGTTATTATAAACATGTTGCAAAGGCAATCATTAAGTGTTCATGATATGAGATATCTATTGCATGCAAATGTGTTAATATCTAAATATCCCTAGTCATAGAATTAATAAGATAAGACATTCTTAATTCAGACAGACTAGTACATGTTATGCTTTTTGAATGGTTCAAGCAGTGGTTCTCATAACTGTAAATATGAAAGATAATCAAAGCTAACATGTGGATGCTTGTTAGAAGAACAAGTTTATTGGAGACCTGCAAAGAGAATCCTCACATGGATATTAAATCTATGTCAGTGAGGAATCTCTTCATAGTAGTTATGCAAGTATCCTTAGACTTGAGATCACCAAGGTTATCTTAAGTAGCAAGTGGTATACTTTGACTCCATAACTGATTACTTCCAACTGGAGGTGAATATAGTTAAGAGGTTGGATATATCATGACCTACTTGAAGATAGTTGAGTGATTGACAAATGATTCACCATCCCAGATTTATTAAGGGAAGTTATCTCACATGATTCTATAATTACCTTGTTTAGAGAATCTCTGGCCAGAGTAATATGCCAAAATGGATAGAGATCCATGAAGCGCATTTTGGGAACAATGGTTAAAATTAATAGAACATACATAATTAGATTTATATGAGTTGACAGAAATTCATACTCAGAATCTAATTGAGATAAGAGTGGTGAAAGGACTAATTGCACGATAACTGTTTCTATGGAAGGGTATAGTCAAACCACTTGACTTTCCTGACATTTGGGTAGTCATGATGCCTAGCTAGAGGCCGCTCATGACTTGTATAATAGTGTATCATAAATATCAATAGGGATTGATAAAATGATTTAAAGAAGTTTAAATCATGTGAGTTTTGAATAGAACTCACAATTACATATTATACTGCCAATATAAACAAGAACCCAATACGTCACACACATATAGAGAAAAGGATAAAATGGTAAAATAACAAGGATAATAATATTTGATATTATTATGGGAATAGAAAAGTGAATAACATAATAATTAATTAAAGAGTTTAATTAATTATGATCAAGTAAAATTGTTCACATAACTTTTTAGAAATATTCTGTAAATTAGACCTAATTGAAATATTATATTTTATAATTAATTATTATTGGAATATAAGTGTTATAAGGCTGATATAATAATTAATAGATCCATTGGAGAAAATAATGGAGGCCCAAAAAATTAAGTTTGGTGTAGAAACCCTCTAGAGGAAGGGTTTCACGCCAACTACATACAGAAGGCCTTAAAGGCCTAATTCTTGAACGAAAATAAATTAAATATATTTCATAAGTGTTATGAAGCCTACATATTTAATTTGGTTGGATTTGGAATTCATTTGGGTGATTAAATCCAAGTATATGCACAAAGGGCCTAGTTTGTGGGTTTTGTGCATAGTCTTTTGTGAAAGGACTTAAATTGGATTTAATTGAGCCCAAATAAATTATTAATAATTCTAGAAGCCCATTTAATATTTCTCCAGAAATTTTAATGAGCCCAATCCTATTATGAAGTTGGATTAAACCTAACTATAAAAATCCAAGTGATAGGGTTTTAGAAAAAAGGTGAACAATTAAGAGAATAGATTTTCTCTCACTCTCTCAACCCTGGTCTCCACCCCCTCCTTTGCTAGCTTCAAAGGATTTTGGCCAGCCTTTTATTCCTCCATTGTTGGTTCATTCAATCCTTCTTTAGTGTGGATTACTCATTCGAGGTGTTCAACTTTGGACACTGTGGTTTGTGACAGCCCGGTGAGAAGAAAAATCAACTGTTCAACAAAAATCAAAGGTAATTTTTCTTATTCCCATTAATATGTATATTGTAAATTCATGGAAAAATCAGATCTATTGGTTAAAAATTTTAAATTTCGCTTTTTTATGAGATGCATGTAACTGATAATTCCCAACAAAGGGAAGCTTCTCACCATCCGGTGTGATAAGAATGACTCCTACTCCAGCTGCTCTGTTATTGGTGGCCCCGTCGAAGTTTATTTGCCAACCCTAAATTGTGATGATGTTGATGCCTTTGTCTGGGAATTCGTACTCAACCTGGTCTCCTTCCAATGGGTGGTCGGCCAGAAACTCTACAACTACCCTTCCTTTGATCATCTTCTTGGTTATATATTCCACTTCAAATTTCTGCAAGAGCAATAGCCACCTTTCTATTTTCCCGAGTAGAGATAGTGCTTACTAGAGGTATTTGAGCGGGTTGTGCTTAGCCATTACTTGAATCTTATAAGAGTGGAAGTAGTGCCTTAACTTCTTTGAGGCCCATATCACTGCCAAGCAAATCTTTTCCACGTTTGTATACTTGGTTTCGTATGGCATGAACTTTTTTCTCATGTAGTACACGACGAACTCGGCTTTGGCATCATCTTCTTGAGATAGCATGGCCCTTTTCGATCTTTGTTCCATTGCTATGTACAAGATTAAAGGCTTCGACGGTTTGGGTGGCTAGAGAACTGGAGGATGCAATAGGTATTGCTTGATGGTGTCAAAGACCTTATAACAATCATTGTTCCATTTGACCGGCTGATCTTTTCTCAAAAGCTTGAAAATCAGCTCACATATAGAGGTGAGTCTAGTGATAAACCGACTAATATATTGAATCCGCCTCAAGAATCCTCGGATCTCATTCTCCTTCTTTGGTATGGCCTTAACTATGTTATTTAAGATCTAATTGTACCCTATGTATCCATTAACAAAAATATACATCATGCATTTTGCTGCACTATCGACCAATATATCTATGTGTGGGAGTGGAAAATTGTCTTTTGGGCAAGCTTTATTTAAATCTCGGTAATCCATGCACATTCACACCTTTCCATCCTTTTTGGCAACAGGGACAACATTGGCTAGCCAGGTAGGATACTGGACTTCAACTAGGAAATTTGTTTCAATCTATCTTTTCCCTTTTACTTTCACCTTTTCTGCCCATTTTAGCCTAAGCATTGAAGCTTCTGCTTTACTGGCTTACTATCCGGATACATTGGAATGGCATGTTTTGCAATATCTTTATCAATTCTAGGCATATCTTCATAGGTCCAGGCAAATACTTCTTCATATTTTTTCAATATTCTCTTGAATTATATTCTCTCTTCAGGAGTTACTTCAGATGCAATCAAGATCTCTTTAGGATCATCTTGTGTTCCGAGATTAAATGAAGCAGTGTTTGTTGAATTAATATCAAATATGAATGAGTCGTGATTAATGCATAATGCAATCAGATGAGACATCGCACAAATAAGCAAAGTTATTCATCTTATTAACTTAAGCAGGAAAGGGTACATCATTACAAAATAATTCAGGAACATAAATTACATTAGCAAAAGAATCCTCCTCCAATTCAGGGACAGCCAATGCAACAGCAGATGCCTCTCCTTTCTCTGGTAATGCCTCCTTCTCAAGGGTTGTAGCCTTACATTCAATCTTCCCTTTGCCCTTAGCTTTGGTGGCTAATGACTCTAGTATCAGTACCTCCTCAGGATAACCTAAATCCAAATCGATGAACTTGGCCATAACCTTTTCATCCCAGAATTCCAATACAGGCTTGATGGTCCCGGCTGATCAGTCAAAGACATCATCAAAGATTTTCAAACCCAGGAGCGATCTTTCCATGGACAACATTGGCTAATTGATTAACATTTTATTACTTGGCATAACTAGTTTAACCATCTCGAATCAATTATAGTGCATAAATTGTTGAGAATTCAAATGTACCTTTACTAGAGAACCGAAAGTTTTTTTGTTTCAATCTAAATAATTTTTATAAGCTACTTGTTTTTAAAAATATTAATTATTAAAAATAATACTATCTAATGAAGAAATTAAGTTCCGCCCATTCTAAAATATGTGGGCTCACTACACACTATATGAACAATTCAAAAATACATCAATAAAACAGTCACATGAGTGTTTATAATCAACTTACAACCTTAAATTATTTAAATTTATAAGTGCACAATTTTTAAATCATACAATCAAAATAACTTTCTTCATAATGCTAGTCATTTGATTGAAGTTAAAAGCCTGTTGTACATATTTATAATCAAAAGTCTAGCAAAATTATTTATTAAATGCTTCTAATTAATTGCTAGATATTATGAAAACAATGGTCTTATTTTTATATAGAAATATGCCATATATATTTTTCTTGAATCAATACTTAAATGTATTACGTCAATTGAGATTACAAATTTTTTCCATTGTAGTTTTTAATTAGATATTGCATTTTGATTAAAATGTTTTCCTATATCAAGGAAATAGGATAAGCTAGCGGCTACAAATAGAATAATAAATACATTATACGATTCCCAAATATAAAAACCCCAAGTTTAAAAGAGTATTAAGTTATGATATTAATGTATTTATACTTTAGAAATATACCAAATCTCATTTATAGAAACTGCAAATGCTCCAATTTAAAGTAATGTCCTAGTAGGACAATTTAACTTGCAGGATAAAAATAAAAAATCTTTGAAAAGAAAAATAAATAAATAAATCTAGATGTCATATCATAGAGGTGGATACTCCTAATAAACTCATGGCATAACTAATTTCAAAATTTTAAAAGTGATTCAGGTACCTGAAATTAAATAAGAGATCTTAATATTTTATGTCATTAAAACAAATTAAAAAAATTGTCGAAAATATTTTTATATAAAAATAATAATGTTGATATTTTAGAAAAAAACTCTTATAATATTGCGTATTGGAACTCTATATGTACAAATTTAAAATTGTATGCCGATATTATTATAAAGGGAAGGAAAACACATGTTATGTTGTTTTTCCTTAACTAAAGGTTTTTTTTCCCATTGAAATTTTCTGTTAAAGTTTTAAATAAGACAATTTATGATATATATTAAAAGTATTGTGTATTCTTTTTTTTCACTAGATTTTTATCCCACAGGATTTATTTTAGTAAGATTTTAACGAGGGATACTATTTATTAATGGACATTAAGGCAGAAGTGTATACTATAAATCCTATTAATTATGAATGTTCATAATCCCTTAAAATTAATAGCACAACTTATTAAAAGTAAAAGGAAAAGAGACATATCAATTGATTGTCTATGTAAGACAATTTGTAATATTGTCAAGGAATCTAAAATCTATTATAAGTATAATAGATTTTTAATGCAAAAAATATCATATTATACAGATGGGTACTCCTAAGAAACTCATGGCATAACTAATTTCAAAATTTTAGAAGTGGTTCATGTAACATCCTGAAATTTCATTTGATATGCACAGTATATTGTAGAGCATGCATAGTAACCCTAGAACAGTTATCGGAGTGATTGCACTAGTATAACATAGAGAAATTTATAAAAGTTTAAGGGTTAAACGTGCTCACCCCAGAGAAATCTAAGGATGGATGATCTATTAGGGAAGTATATTTAAATTATATGAGATAATATGAGTTAAATGGAGTTTATTGGTACAATTTGAGAAGAAATTGAGCTTATATAGGTCCTTGAATCAAGTAGATAAGAATTTACTCAGTTATTGTAAAAGGGTTAACCGAAGTTTGATTGAGCTCAGAAATATTCTACAGAGCTTCAAAAATTATTTTGATCATATATACCTACTATAAATAGCATAAATAAGCTATCTGAAGTGAAAAATATATTTTTCTAATAGTTTTAAAATTTTAAATTTTGGACTAGCTGAATTTATCTCTAGAGCTGAAAGTAACCGAAATGATGTTGGATTGAGCTAAAATTTTAAACGCATGCTTATAAATATGCTAGTGCACATCAGGAACAATTTCAGAGCATTTTGACTAGTAAAATAATAGTTTTAAAAAAAGGGTCAAAAATCTAGGTTAAATTAATTAATGAGCTTAATTGCCATATTTTAAATATATATGGACATAAATATCATTAAAAATATGCCATAATGACTCAAATGCATCAGCAAAGCCAAAATATATGTAGGGACCAATTAAATACAAGGGAAAGAGAAAAGGCAAGGAAAATAAAGGAGAGGAGAAGGAAGAGTAGGTGATTTCCAAGCCAAATTGAGGTTATTGGATACAAATTACATTTAATTTCATCTTCATTGAATTTAACCTAGAATTTACATTATGTAACTACATAAATTTGAGTAGAATGGTGAAATAGATTAATATAACTTAATATAATGATGAATTATCATAATATGAATGCAAATAAGTGAAGAAAACAACTTTGAAATGGTATATTCTAAGGTGGCCGAATTATGTACCTAAACATAATGTGAGAGAAATTGATGATTAGTGATATATTTAATAAGAATTAAATAATATAATCTATAGGGAATGCAATAGAAGTGATGACAATTAAAAATAATAAGTGTACATAATTTTGTATAAGTGGACATAATGATGGAAGTTAAGGAAACTTAGGAATTATAAGGTAAATTAAATATGTATGACTATATGAATGTTTAAAAATGAAATTAGAAACACATTTGGCATGTAAATGAAGAAAGAATTACAATATAGCTAGGAAATCACATTATGGCCGAATAGTAAATGTGAGAATAATGATATGTTTTCATTACTTTTATATGATATTTTGTGTATTTATGATGAATGAGTGTTTGTTATACATGAATGGAGGCTAAATAAGTATATGGTAATTGTGGCATAATGTGATTAATAAGATAAATATATAGAAATATAATGTAAAATAAATATTTGCATTTGCACTTAGTGTAGAGTGTATAATCTAGTATTCTAGGATATAATGGCTAGCTATAGGGACACATATACCCGATACCACCATGAGATCACCATGAAATTTGAATTATTGTACACACTAAGGAGTAGCCGGAACATAACATACGATGGGCTAACTAGATTGCATTAAGTTGTGGTCCCTCCACCTACATTGGAGTAGCAATATTGCATTAAAAGCGTGGTCCCTTCAGCCCATTAGTATCATTGGAGTTCTCGTCCCTCATATTAGGTTCAAGGATTTTCATTGGGCACCACTGGAGGTAAAATTATAATTTTATAAAAATTAAGGGACTAAATGGCAAATTATGCCTAAAATATGCTAAAGATGTAATAAATTAACGAAAAGGATGAAAAATGGGATTAAATAGGTTAAAAGGGTAAAAATGTAAGTACGTGGGGAAAATTGGGCTAAAATTATATTTTGACATTAAAAATGTGATTAAAAGAGTTAAATTAGTCAAATAAGTGAAAAAGGACAAAATTATAAATAAGGAAAAGTCTAGGGACTACGACATAATTTGTCACCTTATAAGTCAATATAAGGACTAAAATGAAAATTTACCACCTAGGGTGAAATACAAGTCAAAGGAAAAAATGGTCAAACTTATAGTTAAATAAGATAAAATATAATGAAAAGGAAATTTAAGGACTAAATGGTAATTTTTCATTAAGTAGGGAAATATGTAGAATTAAATAAAAGAAAAATTAAATGGTGATTTAAAGAAATACAAGAATAAATCTTAAACTAATTAAGTAAAAATGTCATTAGGGGTATAATGATAATTTTACTTAAAATAGTTTGGGGGATAAAATTTTGTATAGTTGTATCGTCCACTAGGCAACAATGTTGCTTAGTTCGTGGTTTATTTTGACTGCGTGCAGGGACAAGTAAAGTGAAGGCTAGCAAAGGTGGACAACATGGCATGTACATGTAAAGAATTTTTGGGATATGTGATTTTGTGTGTGTGTCATTAGAGTTCTAGTCCCTCATATTAGGTTCAAGGATTTTCATTGGACACCACTAGGGGTAAAATTATAATTTTATAAAAATTGAGGTACTAAATGGCAAATTATGCCTAAAATATGCTAAAGATGTAATAAAAGAATGAAAAGAATGAAAAATGGGATTAAATAGGTTAAAAGGGTAAAAATGTAAGTACGTGGGGAAAACTGGGCTAAAATTATATTTTGACATTAAAAATGTGATTAAGAGAGTTAAATTAGTCAAATAAGCGAAAAAGGACAAAATTGTAAATAAGAAAAAGTCTAGGGACTAAAACATAATTTGCCACCTTAAGTCAATATAAGGACTAAAATGAAAATTTACCACCTAGGGTGAAATACAAGTCAAAGGAAACAAAAATGGTCAAAATTAGAGTTAAATAAGATAAAATATAATGAAAAGGACATTTAGGGACTAAATGGTAATTTTTCATTAAGTAGGGAAATATGTAGAATTAAATAAATTAATTAAATTAAAGAAAATTTAAATGGTGATTTAAAGAAATAGAAGAATAAATCTTAAACTAATTAAGTAAAAATGCCATTAGAGGCATAATGGTAATTTTACTTAAAATAGTTTGGTGGATAAAATTTTGTGTAGTTGTATCGACCACTAGATAACAATGTTGCTTAGTTCATGGTTTATTTTCACTGCGTGCAGGGTCAAGTAATTAAAGTGAAGGCTAACAAAGGTGGACAACGTGGCATGTACATATAAAGACTTTTTGGGATATGTGATTTTGTGTGTGTGTGTATCTTATGTAATGTGACGAGATTTTTGTATTATGGAATGTAATCGAACACTTAACGTTAGTGGATGTGATGAGTTTTATGTGATGGAATATGTGTACTGTGTGAATGTGTTGTGGGCTGACATTAGAAGTGCAATGTATGTAATTGGAGTATTGGAGGTGGAGGTTGCTATTAGGGAGTGTAATTTTGATCAATTACAGGTTTGCGTAACATGAATTATAAGATGTCATGCTACCGAAATTTATACTAAATGAATAGTAACCTAGCGACTTTAAGTGGATGTAGAAATCGAAATGCTAATTTAGGCCATCAACTCGTTATCCAAATTAGACAATGTACTTATATAGCTATATGGTAATTCTAATTACATCTTAAGATATAAGGAAGTATGAATGAATGTAGGGTGTCACAATTCAGATACCTAAAATTAAACAAGAGATATTAATATTTAATGTCATTGAAATGAATCAAAAAAAAATTGTCAAACAACTTTTTTATATAAAAATATTGATGTTGATATTTTAGAAAAAAATCTTAAAATATTGTGTATTGAAACTCTATATGCACAAATTTACAATTGTGTACCGATATTATTACAAGAAGAAAAAATACGTTGTACTCTTTTTTCCTTAACTAAAGGTTTTTTCACTCAATTTTTATGCTAAGATTTTAAATGAGATAACTTATGATATGTATTAAATATATTGTATACTCTTTTTTCCTTCAATAGGTTTTTATCCCATAAAGTTTTTCTAATAAAATTTTTACGAGGGATACTATTTATTAATGGACATTAAATGAGAAGTATACACTGTAAATTCTATTAATTATAAATGTTTATAATCTCTTAAAATTGATAGTATGACTTACCAAAAATAAAAAGTAAAAATATATATCAATTGAAAGTCTATGTAAGACAATTTATAATATTGTCAAGAAATAAAAAATCTTCATAAGTATGATAGATTTTTTAATGCAAAAAATAACATATTTTGGAAAAGGAAAAAAATGAAAAATTTTCAAAATACGTAATACTTTACAAGAGGCCACAACTCAACACATCAACGGAATGTGAATATTATTATTCAAAAACAACAATCAACATTTTTTCGATTTATTTTAATTACGTTATGAACCGGACTGACTTAATGCACAACAGTATACATGTGTATATATGCATGTATTTTAATTTTAAAAAAAAACTTTAATTTTTAAGTTTTTTAATTGTTTCAAAGTTCAATCCTTTTTTCTTGAAAAATTAAATTAAAATTTCTACTTCTTCGAGATGGCTGAAAATTCGTTTTTCTTATTGTAAAATCGTCAAAACTCTTCTAGTAGCCTTACACGAAATAATATAATATTTCATCTAGAAGCCTTACTCGTCTCTCTCTCTCAGTCTCGTCTTCGTCCTTTATATATTGAAACTTGGTCTTCTACTATCACCTATCACAATTCATTTCCCAATTTGTCCTTTGCAATTCCAATTATTCTAACCCATTCCCTTCATCTATACACAAAATGGAAAATTTCATTGAAGAATTCGAAGATGCTCTTTCTTTATGTGATCTTTCTCTTCATGACGACCAAGAAATAGGAGCCAATCTCATTTCTGAATACGACGATCTAAGCTCTTCTTCATCAACCCAAGATTTCTTTGAGTTTTCTTCAGCTTCTGAGACCAATTCTACAGTTGAAAATATCATTTTCTGCGGGAAAGTCATTTCTTGCAATGGTAATGATGATCAAAGAAAATATCCATCACCCAAAAAAAAGGCAATTAGGTCAGTTCCATCTTCCGCCACTTCCGCGCCACAGCAGCCAAAGAATTTTCGATGCTTGTCGTCGAGCCATTCCGGCAAGAAACACAAGGTTATGCTTGGATTGGCGAAGATTCCGTCAAAAATGGAGCTCAGCGATTTAAGGGAAAGACAGAACCGAAGGACTCCGCTTCCCATGATTCCGTCGATGGCGGATAGTGGTAGATCGGCTGTTGCTTCCGGCAATGGGAGTGGCGGAAAGAGTCGCAATTGGGGTCTGCTGAGGCCGTTCAGATATAGGGATCTTATAAACATGTTGTCCAGGTCTTCTTCTTTAGGCTGTCTTCGGGTGGCCAGGCCATGTTTTGACTAGAAATTTTGGAATTTCATGCTTACAGTCAATTCGAATTATTTAATCATGGAATATGAAATTAATAGGTCATGTCCTTTAGAATTTCATATTTGTAACTTTTGTAATTATCAAAATAATGTTGCTAACTAAAATCAGCTAATTATTATATTCTTTTCCCCTAAATAGTGAGTTTCTAAAAAAATAAAATAAAATTTGGCATTATTAGACTCATACCGTCTAAATAATAAATGCACAAAATCTTGGTCTCAGACAAGGAAACCTTAATTATTGTAAATCAAATCCTATGCTTATGTTATAAATTAAAATGATGTGTAGATTCCTTGATATGTGTGGTTTCCTTAATTTTGTAAATTGCTCGAACTTTACAATATTTATACTGTAAAGAGAATGCCATTATTCACTCAAAAATCATTTAACCTTTCTAATTAATTCATTTTCTTTGTTTTATACACAAAATGGGAAACGCCGTTGAACAACTTCAAGGAATCAAGATCTTCAAGAAATCGAATCCACTTTTGAGTTTCCTTATACTGATAACATCATTTTATGCGGGAAAATCTTTTCCACCATGACAAAAATTCCTGATGATGATTGTCATACCCAAATTCCATGCTCCACCATTTTTTCACCGACGGATTTCCGGTACCGATCGTCAAAAACTTCCGGCAGGAATCGCGAGATTGTGATTGAATTCGCGAAGATTCCGTCCAAACTGGAGCTCAGCGACTCGAGGAAAAGACAGAAAAGAAGGACGATTGGTTCAATGTTGCCAGCGGTGGCGGAGAGTGTTGAATCGTCGGTTATTTCCGGCAGTGGTAGGGGCGGAAAGAGGCGAAACTGGGACTCCTCAAACCGTTGTCACCGGGAAAGAGTAACTGCTCCTTTTTACCTACGTTTTCTATTTGACGATAGTTCAAACCTCACTTTCTTCCATATTAGATATATGTTATGTTGGAATTTATTAATTGAAAATTTATTTTGAATGAGTAAAATGGGTATCCCCAATATTAAATTCAGTGGCAGAATTTTTTACATTACATACCTATTGTTTTTCTCTTTATTTTTCTATTTGGCAGCCACTCCAACATTAACACTAACGTTAAAATATTAAAAAAAAAAAAGAAAAGATCATATAAATTGTTTTCTTCTTTTTGGAACGACAATACTGTAGTTAAAAAGGAAAGTAAAAATTCATTGTTAAAAAGCTTACTTTCATTTACTATCTACCTTGCACAGCAATGTATCACCATCATTAATTACAAGTTTTATTTCTTTGGTTCACTGAATTATTATACTATTCCTTCCAAAATTATTAATCGAGCATCGGCAATAATCAGTTCGGTAAATTCTCAACTGTACACAAAAATTTTAACGGATTGAAGTATTTTGCGAGTGACGTGCTTAATTTTTACTCGGTGCAAATGAGCCGTTTTCTCTCAAAAAATAACATAATTTGGCATGCTTCAATCCACAAATTCATAAACTACTCTAAACCATTTTTTGATTTAACTATTATCAATTTATTGTCATTATTATTATTATTATTGTTGCTTTAGTTGAAATTCTTGATGTGTTTATTGATAATTTGGTGTTAATTACATTAATTAACTATAACTTTTCTAGCATTCTTTGAGAGCAAACTTAGATTTTGTTTTTACCATGACTTTAATTAAGTTTTTGTCTGATAAGCATAAAAAGTTTTCGGGTCAAAATTTTTTTTTGTTGTCAACAACAAATGAAATTTTGGCTGAATGAATTGGGTCTTTTTTCTGTAATTTTTGAATAGTTTCAATGATAAAAATTCTACAAAAACATCTAAAACATCCATTAAAATTGTTGCATCTAGTGATGACATTATTCCTATTGACAAAAATAATTTCAATGAAAAAATTATTTTATGCCATGGTCGAATTCTAAGTGCTTTATCTAATAACATATATCACATTTTTTGTCATACAAAAATTGTTATTGGACTATGAATTGAACTAGAAAATAAATATGGCACTGAAGAAAAAAGATTGAAAAGATGTGCTGTTGAAAATTTTCTTAATTTTTATATGGTTGCTGGAAAAAGTGTGTAGATTCCTATTATTAAAAAAATGCCATTTGAAAATTAAAGGTATTAAAAAAATTGCCATCTTCTTGGACCGATTTTGCTAGAGGTTTAAAACAAAAACCAGAAAATTTTACTTTTGATGATTTGTTAGTTTATTTGAGAATTGAGAAGAGCCATCGTATTTCACTAAAAAAATTATGAATTTCATACAAAAGCTCATATTGTTCAAAATGTTCATTAGCCTAAAATCATAAGTTTCAAGAAAATGCATATAAGAAAAATTCTAATGTCGATGGCAATATTAATAATAATGAATTGAAAAATAACAATTTTAATTAGAAGAAGGGTTTAGAATATTGGGTTTGTGAAAAGACCAATCATGTTGCTAAAGCATCAACAGTTCAAAGATCTCAAACTAATATGGTGACTTTAGAACCTAGTTCTCCTTCCTCATCTCACAGGTACTTTGTTTCTAGCCCAAAGTTAAATATAATTTTTAACTCAAATGATTAGTGGATAGACTCTGGTTCTAATGTTTATACTTGTGCTGATAAAAGGTTTTTCTCCTCTTATTAGGTTTCAAGTGCAAAATCTGTGAGTATGGGGAATGATAGTGAGGCTCAAATCCTAAGAGAAGGACATATAAAGTTGGAATTATTTTCAAAAAATTTTCTTATTTTATATAGTATTTTTCATGTTTCTAGTTTAACAAAAAACTTAATTAGTGCATCTTTATTATGTCAAATTGGTTTTAATCTTCTTCTTGGTTCAAATAAAGTTGTTATTACTAGACATAGTACTTTTATTGGAAAATGTTATTTGGTTAATGAATTATATAAATTAAATGTAGTATCATTTTCTAAAAATAATATATCTTTTGTAGATTCTTGTATTACTGTTGTTAGGGATGAGGAAAAAAATAAAAAAAATGGTTAATCGAAAAATCGGTCTAAAACCGAACCGATTTTTTAGGTTAATCGAACTGAAAAAATGGTTAAAATTTTTAAAAATATGGATTTTCGATTTTCGGTTCAGTTCCGGTCAATAATTTTAAAAAATCATCAGTTTCGGTTAACCGACCGGTTTAATATATATATATATATATATATAAGCCCTATCTCAAACTAACCCTATTTTTCTATATCCGTCTCTCCTCACCGCTACCCCTCTCCTTCACGCCGGTGGCCATTCTACTCCGACCTCCTACCTATGTTTGTGATTTTGTTATTTTCTCTGCTTCAATGCCTCCAAAATGATGGATTGTTAAAGGTTTTTAATTGTTTCATTTTTTGATTTTGTTATTTGATCTTCTTCGATCTGAAAACCTGCTTGTTTCATCGCAAATTTTGAGCCCTATAGATGATTCAGATTCAAACCTCAAGTATACAGGGTCTTACTTGGACCATAAAACTTGATTTTTTTTCATCTGTTGATGTGGTTATTGGTAATTGTTTCCCAGTTTTTGAAGATGCAAGGAATGATTTCATGTGGTGGTTTTTTCTTTTTCTTTGTTCTCACTGAATTGTTCATACGAATGATTTTGGAAGATGAGAGTTTTAGTTTGTTTATGGGCTTTGAACATATAGATAATGTAGAGGAGGATATGATTTTGAATGCTATTTGTTTTAATGATGAGTTTAATTCAACATAGATTCAGTTGCTAATGATTCTTGTGGAACAAAATTGTGAAGTCTCCATTGATTGTTCCTAAGTGGATAAATCAAAAAATGCTTTAGATATGTGTATAGTATTTATGTAGAAAAGAATTGACTGGTTGTTCATTGGGGTAGTTAGGCTGTTGACCAAGTTGGAAGTGTCTTGCTGGATTGGAGCGTTGATAAAACTGCAGTAAAAAACCATACATGGAATCTGCACTTATTTGAGTGTGAATGCTGTACAGAAAATATTTGCAATTATCTCTTTTTTTTTGGGAAAAAAAGGGAATAGCAAATAAAATTTCTATTTTATAGGATTGTTTGTCTATTTATCCGACTACTCTGTGCTTATGCTAATACAAATAGAATAACAATTTCAACAAATTAACCTATCATCTTTTTTGCAGGTTCCGTCATATATGTCTCGATCAGTGGCTGGAAGCTATGATAACGAAGCTATTGCTATATTTTCTTTAATCTTCACCTTCTATCTTTATATAAAGGTTAGTTGTTGACTAGGGAAGGAAAAATCTGCCCATTCTCTAAAGAAATACTTGGTTGAGTCATAATTAGATTTATTCTGATGCGCTAGTTAATCCAAAGGCATTTTTCATGCACTGTAGGTATTTTGTGTACATATCTGATCAATTTTTGTTCTTTTCAGACTTTGAACATGGGATCCCTCTTTTATGCCACTTTGAATTCTCTAGCTTACTTCTACATGGTAAATCTTGTGCTAATATTACTTTGTTCTTAAACCAACATATTATTTTGATAGACTTATTATTTTATAATTTCATTTATCAGGTTTGCTCGTGGGGAGGGTATACCTTTATAATTAATCTTATTCCAATGCATGTTCTTTTATGTATTGTAACTGGTCGGTACTCTTCTCGGTTGTACATTACGTACGCTCCACTTGTAAGTGTTTATGTTTTACATGCAGTTTTAATCATATTAAGAGTAAATTAAATAACAATTTTTCTTCTACTAATTATTGAAGAATGCATTTCATATTGCTATTCTTTGGGAAATTAGTTGTAGAGTAGCCCAAAAATAGGGTTTCTTAGTAGCTAAAGTATAAGAAAATAGCTTTTTATGTGAATATAAATCCCATTGGTCTCACCTTCTGTTCCTTGTGTGTATATTTTACTATGATACAGGCTTGGATAACTTGCATGGGGATGTCATTTTGTATTTTCCTCTAAAATTATGCCATGGAATGAGGTTGGTCATTCTGTTTAACATTTGTTATACAATGTATGTTACAAGCCACCTTTATTGAATGTCGAGGATTGCTTTCAGGACTGAGCAATTATTTATAATTATAGTGGTTTACCGAAAAAAATTAGTTAACCAGTTCAAAAAATCGAAACCAATGGACTGGTTAACCGATTGTAATGAACTGATTAATGGTTAGTCTTTTGAAAAAATTGATGTATATGGACTAGTTAATTTTTTTGCTAATAAACCGATTAACTGGTCCATGCTCATCCCTAACTGTTGTTGAATGTAATGATACTAGGCATGGTAGACTTGGACATGTAAATTTTGATACCATGAAAAAAATGATAGATTTAGAATTAATTTCAAGGCATCAAATTAATAAAAAGGAAAAATTTCAAATATGTGTTCAAGCTAAACAACCTAGATAGGCTTTTAAACTTGTGATAAGAGAATTATCATTATTAGAATTGATACATAGCGATACTTATGATAGTCATCATGATGTTTTAACGCATAGTGGTAAAAGATATTTTATTACTTTTATTGATGATTTTGCTAAATATTGCTATGTGTATTTAATCCATTGTAAAAATAAATTGTTTGATAAATTTAAAATTTACAAAGCAAAAGTTGAAAATCAACTTGATAAGAAATTAAAAATTTGAATTCTAATAGAGGTAGTAAAGGCACATCAAATGAGACGAATGAATTTTGTTAGTTGCATGGTATAGTTCATCAAGTTACACCTCCCTATTTACCTCAATCAAATGGAGTTGCAGAAAAAAAATAGAACACTTATGGATACAATTAGTGTTATGTTACTTATTTCTAGTTTGGCAAATAATTTTTAGGGTGAAACTTTATATTCTGCTTATCTAATTCTTAATAGAATTACTTATAAAAATTGTAACAAAACACCTTATGAACTTTGGTATAATAAGAAGCCATCCTTAAAATTTTTAAAAGTGTGGGGGTGTTTAGCTAAATTTAGTATTCCTATTACTAATAAAAGAAAAATAAGATCGAAAACAATTGATTGTGTTTTTGTTGGTTATGCTTTAAATAACAATTATTACCGCTTCTTAGTTTTAAACTCAGATATTCTTAAAATTAATAATAATACTATTATAGAATCCAAAGATACTTCTTTCTTTGAAAATATTATTCCCATGAAAAATAGGATATCCAAACCTATTAATGTGTGCTCATCTAGTTTTGATTGTATTTTTGACAATTCTTAAGAAATTAGAAAAATTAAAAGGAGAAGAAAAAATAAAGATTTTGGCTCAGATTTTTATATATTGAAAGACAATAAGCCATAAATATCGCGAAAAATAGTCATAAATACCTCTCATAGCACATAGTCACAATCACCGAGATCTTCCTCCTTTTTGTGTCACTAGTATTGTTTTCACACATGCCATGCAATGCCTTGGGATGAAAACTTGAATTTCACGAACTAAAAACCCCAACGAATATAGAAAAAAAGTGTGAAAGTATTTTGGCAGAGTTTTGGTATAGAATTCTTTCTGTGCATTTCAATAATAGAATTCTTGGCCCTATTTATAGGGCTCTAATTAAGGTAAATTAATTTTCTTTAATTAGTGAGAATTAAATTGGCAGTTACACAAGTTAAGTATAGGAAATAATATCAATCATTAATGTCACTTACCTAATTTAAATTAGGTAACTGCCCATATTAATAACCTCTAATTAAGATATATTTCCCAATTAAGGAAAAATCTAATATGGAACTAATTTCATATATATATTATTCCCTGTTTTGATATTATCACGTTTATATTGGGACAATTTCTCATCTTGTAAGTCATGGGTGTAGCTCTAACTCCTTTATCTCCCACTCACATTTGACGCAATGATTTTCAGTCATTCTCTCCTATCATACAGGCAGATAGTGCGTGTGACCGACATACATTAAGAACACTAGTGCTATACACCTGTTAGGGATATATAGCGTCTTGAGAAATATGAAATTCTCATAATAGTATGCCAAACCCTAGATAGTTTTCTCACATTCGTTGTTTTATCTCGTGATCTCATAAAAATAATTTTCGTGTTCACTATTGTGTCTCTACTTATAAAGACTACAATAGGTTAATCGGTGAACTATGAAACCACCAAATGTGATCGAAAAAAATCTTCCCCATTTACTCTATGCCATCCATCATAGTCCAACTCGCTTTTCTAGTTAGATCCACTGGGTCAAAAATTTTTCATGACCTTTTAGAGACTAACTAAGCTAGCCATATTAAACTGTACTTCTAGTATAAGTTAAGGGTTCTAAGTGTTGGAAAAATAGGCTCTCACACTAGGAAAAATTTGAGATAATTCACGTAAGATTCCCTTCCCTTTGTCAACTTAACCACACATGGTATGATGCATGTGCTATGGTGTTCTCCCCTTTCTCTTAAAGGAGCGTACGTCTTATTATTATTTAACACCATACAAAAGCATAAGGTTGCAATGCACCAAAGCATTCAACTTCAGTTCACTTCCTTAAAGACTACTTTTTGCTTTTTGGACAAAATATGATAGTTACATTTAAAATATCATTGGATCATTCTTAATATTATTTTGAATCTTAATCCAAAGCACAAAACCTCATATGCGTCTTTATCTTACACGTTAACAAGACTTATCTTATAATTTCTGTAAGACAACACTTTTATTTTGAACAGGTTCTCGAAATTCACTTTTTGTTCAAAAATTGCCTCATATTAAATTTTATTAACTTATTAACAAAACTAATGCAAACACCCATGTGAGTGGGTTACTCTTCTGTCCGACATGCTTTTTCTTATAACAGTAAATGTTCACATATAAACATTCACACTTATGTATTGCTAACAATGAACTCAATCTATTATTATTCATAAATAATAATATCAAGATATTACAGTATAAATCAAAACACATCTTTTGGTACAGGTTTAGTTAAAGGATCTGCTATCATATCATGCGTAGAAATATATTGAAAGTTCACTTTTCCTTATGTAACAATGTCTTTAGTGTATTGATACTTAATGTCAATATGCGCTGTCCTACTATGAAATTTTGGATCTTTAATGTAAGCTATCAACGAATGTCTGGCATTATAGACTGTCACAGGTTCCTCTGAGGTAGTTATATTTAAGTGGTCCATAAACCGTTTTAACCAAACTGCCTCTTGTACTGCAGTTGAGGAAGCAACAACTTTTGGTTCCATTATCGAAAGGGCTACACAGGTCTGTTTCTTGCTACTCCATAAAATGGCACCCTTGCCTAGCAAGAAAATATAACCTAATGTGGATTTCCTCTCATCCACATCTCCTCCCCAATTAACATTTGTATATCCTCTTAAATGCATATCCTTTCTTTGAAAACATAGAGAATAATCTGCGGTACCTTTGAGGTATCTAAGTATCCTTTTTATCGCCTTTCAATATGCTTCACCTGGGTTAAATTGATATCTACTCACCATGCCCACAGCATAGTATATATCAGGTCTGGTACACAACATTGTATACGTCAGACTTCCCATGACACTGGCATATGGAACGTTCTTCATACGTTATTTTTGCTCTTCTATCTTAGGAAACATGCTTTTGTTAAGAGACTGGTTCTGAGCAATGGGGTTATATATAGGCTTACAATTTTGCATATTAAAACATTCAAGAACTTTGTTAATATATGTATCTTGAGATAGTGACAATAATCTTCTCGAGCGATCCTTTGAAATCTTAACTCCAAGGATATAATCTGTTTGACCCATTTCTTTCATCTCAAAGTTGGATGACAACCAATCTTTGATAAGATTTATGTATTCTTTGCCATTTCCTACTATAAGTATGTCGTCTGCATACAATGTTAAAATGACAAACTTATTTTTCAAGCTTTTGGAATAAACACAATGTTCTTCATTAATCATGTTGAACTCATTTGATATGATGCTTCATGAAATCTTAAATACCATTGTCTCGAAGACTGCTTTAGGCCATAACTTGATCTCATCAATCGGCAAACCTTATATTCATTGCCTTCTTCGATGAAACCTATAAGCTATTCCATATAGATTTCTTCTTTTAATCCTCTATTGAGGAAAACGGTCTTTACATCCATTTGATGTAGCTCTAGGTCCAAACTAGCCACTAATGATAGAATTAACCTTATCAATGTAAATCTAACAATAGGTGAAAAAGTCTCCTTATAGTCAATTCCTTCCTATTGTGTAAACTCCTTAGCAACTAGCCTAGCCTTGTATCTTTCAATACTGCCATCAGCTTTTTGCTTTATTTAAGAATTCACTTATTCCCAATTGGTTTGCATCCTTCAGGTAGATCAACCAATTTTCAAACATAATTCGATCTTATGGAAGCAATTTTTTCTTCTATTGCCTTAATCCACTTATCTTTAACTGGTTATGAAAGAGCTTCTTTTACATTTTTAGGCTCATCATTATCTTGTGATGTAATAAAAAAGGCTCGTTCGTACCTTCGATCTCAAATTATTGGTGTAGAACACTTTTCCTTTTAGATTTTTGCGATTCAGAATCTTGATAAATATGTCTTATATATTCATCGTAATTTGGAATGCTTCCACCAGGATTAAGCTCTACGCTCCCACTCAAATAAGGATCCTGAATATCCATACTCCCACTGGAGTTAGGCATGCTCATCCTCCCACTAGAGGTTGGATCCCCAAACAAGTCGAATCATTGAGAAGAGAGTCTTGACCTTCTTTGTCAATTTCCCTTCCACTTGGATGAAGAGATCCGGGTAGTTCATCTTCTTGAGTTTCGTAAAAAGTAAAGTCTTGACTTATTTCACCCATCTTCGAAAACTCATTTTCCAAAAATATGACATCACGTGATTCAAATTATGTTACTAGGTCATTTGCTTGCTCACCCACGAACACGTGTCCTTTTGATACATCAAAATATGCACAAAAATACTCTTTTTACCTCTTAATCCTAATTTACCAAATTTATTCGAGGTATCATGGACATAAGCAGCATAACCCCAAGGGTCTAAATGACTCAGGTTAGGTTGCCAACCAGTCCACAATTCGTAAGGAGTGGAAGCAACAGACTTGAAGGGTACACAGTTTAGAACATATGTGGTCGTTAACAAAAAATCTCCCCAATAGGAAATGGGTAAATTTGCTTGAGCCATCATAGAACGTACCATGTCTAAAAGGGTTCTATTTTTCCTTTTCGTAACACCATTTTGTTATGGAGTTCGAGGAATAGGCAACTGATGTTCTATCTCTTTTTTATCAGATAAAGCCTTAAATTCATCAGAAAGATATTCTTAATCACAGTCGGTTCTCAAAGTTTTAATTTTCTTGTCCAATTGATTCTCAACAAAATTCATAAAAGTTTTAAAGCAACTCAATGCTTCAGACTTGTGAGAAATCAAATAGACATGACCATACCTAGTATAGTCATCAATAAAAGTAATGAAATAATAGGCCCTATGTCTTGTCCTAACATTCATTAGACTACATACATCTGAATGAATTACCTATAAAGGAATTGTAGCTCGGGTTCCTTTTCTTAATGGTTTTCTAACTAGTTTTCCTTGCAAGCAATGCTCACATGTAGGTAATTCAATCTCATTTAAATCACCTAACAAACCTACCTTAGCTAATCGACGCGTTCATTATTGCTCAATACGGTTCAATATAGCATGTCATAATTTCACATTATCCTCATAAGTATTTGAAGAAGAAGAGATTAAAGAAAAACTAGTTTTATTAAAATAATAAGGATCAATAACCATAATTATATAATTGTCCGAAATAAAACTAGAACATAAAAAATGTCATCCAAAAATAGGTTAACTTTATCATCCTTAAAATTCAAAATAAACCCAAGTTTCATTAAAGTTAAAATAGATACTAAGCTCCAACGAATATCAGGAGAATAAAGCACATTGTGTAGGAGTAAGGTTCTTCTTTCATGTCAGACTAGTCTACTTATGTCAATTCCTTAAACTGTCACTCTGGCATTGTTGCCTACATAAATCAACTTTGCTCCAACAGTTACTCATCAAAACTCGACAAAGGTATCTCAATCACTTGCACATGGTCCGTTGCTCCTGTTTGGGCACAGTGCAATCTTTTACATAGTGACCCTTTTGCTGGCAGTTGAAACACTTCACCTTATAAATGTTCACTTTCATTTTGCCTTTGGACCTCTTTCCATTCTGCTTAACTTTTTACTTTTTAGGCTTTTGAGCCATTTCTTTGCCTTTTCCATGGAAGCTTCTCTTCTTGTTCTGGTTTGGCCTTTTTTTACCAGAACTGGAGTGTGCCATATACACTTCAGCATTGACCTTGATTGATGCTAAATGGTCCTCTTCCAACTCCAAATGTCTCGAGACATCCTTAAATGCCTTAATGCTATCTATGTGAGTTAGTTGTATTTTCATGTGCTCCCAACTCCTTGGCAAAGATCAAATGATAGCTTGAACCTGTTGCTTATCAGTCAACTTATGACCTGCATTACCAAGCTTACAAATCATATTCTCCATCTCTTAGAGATGTTTTCACATTGAATGATCAGTCCTCTTCAAATAATTATCGAATTTAATCTTTAAAGATCGGAGTCTATTTAGAGACACTCCTCTAAACTTCTCCAATAATGTAATCCATAGATACATTATATTTCGATATGAGTGGAATTACATGGTGATATCATCTTCCATTGCACTTAGGAGGATGATACGAGCAATGGAGTTTTTCTTTTTCCATACTGCATAAGCTTATTTGTCCTGCTTATGCTGAGCAGAAGTACCATCCTCAGGTTCAGTCATAACTAAACTTAAGGTTTCCAGAGCCTCTTGCTCCTCAAGCATATACTGGATTTTCATACTTCAGGTTTTATAGTTGTCACCATTCAATTTCATATCTTTGTTCAATTCAGTGACTATCGATTTGGAAGCCATTTAGATCCTCTAATAAAAAATATAACATATGTTACACTTATTATGAAGAATATGGAAATATATGCTATTTACTATTATGATGCGTGCCCTTCCCTCGAAGCTTTTATCTCTTTTTTTTTTCAAGTTACCAACACCCAATTTCACCTCCGAAAGCAAGGGATTGTCGAGTTCGAATGAGAAAACATCTAACATATAGCAGTTTGATCTCACTTTTAAGGTCAGAACCAGGTTGAGGTTCCTCACCCAGGCCGATGGTTGCTTCAAAATAGGAAAGAGACTTAACTTGACTTGCCAAATTATAAACCTCAAAAGGTGTGATGTAGCACATCTAGGTGTCCCTATCTTATCACTAACGATCGATGATCGGGAGGCATCTAATTGGACACCACAAGGTTGAATAGTAAGGAGTCACCACCCAATAAAACATTAGGAAAGAAGGGTGTTCTGACCTTATGAGGCCAAAAACCCAGAGAGGGTCCGAAATTCCACTCTTATTTTTACCTTTGACCAATGTGACATAATGGCTTTTAGATTAATCATGTTATCCTTTTTCTTTCATTTAAGAGTAGAGCAAATATTGAAATTAAAGGTACACCCAGGCGATAAATCATGGCATAGGATAAAGCGATAAAGACATCCATAAATCGGGCAGTTCATTGTGGCTTTTTGGGTAAGGACTTTGGTCCTTGCATGTGGATTATTAAAGAAGTATTTCATAGCGAGATCTTGAAGACAGGGACTTACCAGTCCAAGTTTTATTTATGAAATGTCCCTTGTTATTTAATTATATACAAAATCATTTACATTATTAAAAGTTGATTTTTTCACATGTGAATTTTCTAGGTAAAAATGTGGACATTGGTCCTACTTAATTAATGGAACATCCTAATTAATTACTATAAATATTTTTTATCACATTTTTTGTTTGCAATTGAAAAAGTATATTTAATAATAAAAAAGGGGATCAAAGACTTACCTATAGCGCTCGCCCGATTGTATCCACAAAAAGGTTTATTCCATAGAAGCAATAATAATAACAACAATAATGACATAAAAAATGATAATGATAATAAAAATGAAAAGAGGACATATATAAAACTGACTTGAATTAAGAAATATGAAAAAGATAAAAGAATAAAGATCTGGCATGCATATCAAAAAAATGCACAAGAGTGCATTTGACGATATGCGATTGGCTCTTCTACCTTAAAAAGTAAGAAAATAGATTTCGGGCTGTGTTTCATTTAATGCACGGGTGTGTGTCAAATAATACATGGCCATGTCAACCTGATAATGGTGAGTTTTTTGTCCCTTTTAAAATAGGGTCTTTGCTAATAGCAGATCCCAAAGGAAGCAAAAAGAAAAATTTAAATACAAAAATGAATTTTTAAACCAGATTTTGTTTTGGAAAGAAAACGATTTTAAAAGAAACAGACAAAATAGAAATTAAAGAAAATGACCTAATAATTTCTATCACACAATAATATACCCTTTTAAAGGGTTTCACAACTTAAATTTAGCAGATATTAATTTATAATAAAACTAACAAATGAGAAGAATGGCAAAATTTATTGTAATGTGAAAATACTAAAAAAGGCCTTTTACATTACCTTCAATGTACTTACTTGATTAAACTGTCGAATGTGAGATTTGTAGACTCTTTGTAGTGTTGAAATAGTCAATAAATAATTGAAGGATCAATAAAAAAAAAGCCAAAAATCCCTTTTTGACTTAAAAAGCTTTTAAAGTTATTTGGAAGTTTCGGAGATTTCCTATGAAAACAATGTTAACTCTGCTTTTTTCTAAATCCCAAAATTTAACCAACCTACCCTTGAAAAGGATTTGGAGGAAGCTTATAAATAAGGGAGTATACGATCGTACCATAGGAATGCACGGCTGTACACTTAAGCGATGCCCCCCATATGGCCACTTGCCTCATAAAAAAGCTTACCAACTTTTGAGTGTACAGCCGTACCATAGGGATTCATGGTTGTATACTCAAAAAGTATGTCAACTTGCCTAAAAAGCTAAGATTCCTTGCAGTGCACGATTTTACACTCTTTGTGCAAGGCCGTGCACTTCCAAAAAAGGCAAAATCCCAGCTTTTTAGGCCAAATGATGAATATTTTTTTAGCGTACGGACATATAGGCCATAAATGCATAGTTTGCAAGGCTTCTAAATATTTGTAACTCTACTTCAAGTTCTCCACTAAGGGTATACTTCATCATTTGCCCCTTTGAGCCAATTAGCTACCCAGGCCAAGCCTGAAAATGCTTTAAGAAAACTTTTTCATAAAACAATTTCAATACCATAAATGGTCCATCATCCTCAATTCACTATCTTTCAATGAGCAATTTTGCTCATTAGGTAACCCTAACAAAAGCCTCTTCAGGACCCAATGCTTACAATTGCCCCCAATCTAGACAAGCCAAAGTTCAGAGTAAGAGAGAGATACTTACCTGAAGAGGCAATCTCCATGCTTGCTTTTTAAGAAGACTTGGTTGGTGAACGATGGCAGCCTGTAGTGTGTCCCTTAGTTCAGAGGTGATTCCACTTCTGCAGCTATACCCTCGACCTGAAGGTGATCCTACTATGTGGCTATACCTTGGCTTAAAGGCGATCCCACTCTGTGGCTATACCTTGAGGCAATCCCACTGATTGAGGTGAACCCACTATGTGGCTATTCCTTGAGGTGATCCCACTATGTGGCTATACCTTAAGGCAATCCCATTATGTAGCTATACTTTGGCTTGAAGGCGATTCTACTTTGATGCTATACCTTGATGCAATCCCACCCTGCGGCCATAGCTTGAGGCAATCCCACTCTGTGGCTATACCTTAGCTTGAAGGCGATCCCACTCTGTGGCTATACCTTGAGGCAATCCCACTCTATGGCTATACCTTGGCTTGAAAACGACCTCACTCTGTTGTTATACCTTAATTTACAAAAATTTTATGAAATGTTGGGGTGGCTTGGATCTAAAGTTAACTCACATAACCACTTACCCCCTGTAGCGGAAGGAGTGCCATCATAGGTAGCGCTTATGACGCTGCACTGGTCAATGTTATGTAGCTAGCCATATCTTGCTTATCTTTTTGGATGATCAAAGTTGATTATTGTTGGTGAAAATTTTACTCCTTTTTTCCCGATTGCCCCCCTAGCAAGTGTGTGTGTTGGTAGCCTAACTCCTCAAAGGGTTTTTTTTATATGATCTCAAAATTCTTTGTTTTGATCTAATTGTTCAACATGTGGCAATGTTAAGCCGGAGCCAACCTTTTATCTATCTTTGCTTGTGGAGTTCATTTCTTTCTTGTGAGGTTATATGCAGTAGAATATACACAAAAGAATGTGTGTACATAAAGAAATTGTACACATAAACTATATAAATGTATTTATGTTCAATTATGTGCAAGAAGGATTGTGTATATGTAGAGATTGTATGTGAGGCATACATACGAAGAACAATCGCACATGACGTATGCACATGAAGAATTATGCATGTTTAAATGTGAACATGCGAAGGCATGCAAAAATGTATAGGCCACGTCTAGGTGGTCTAGGGTTTCATTGATAGTGCATCTCTGCTGCTATTCTCTTGCTTTCTTTCTGAGATCTCCTACTATTTGTAGGGGGAATAGTCCATCACTCTCGAGCTCTGGTCAAAGATAATCTAATATTTCCCAGCTTATTCATACCATCTGATGCCCTTAGGACTTTGTCTCATGCCACAAATTGCAAACTCTTTCTCCGATAGAAGGTTATTATAGGCCTTCTCTTTGTTAACAACCCCTTATTTCTCTAAATACCTGAAGTCATTATTTGAAGGTAGTGCGCCCTTTGTGGGTTTTTACACTAGATTTTCTTTATGGGACATACGTCTTTTCACAGATATTCACATGACCCTATGCCTAATTTTTGCCTGAGATGGATGCCAAACTGTTCCAGTGGCTTTTATGCTAACCCTTTTTTTCCTTTCTTTTTTTATCATTTTCATTTTTTTATATCATTTTCATTTATTTATTATTTCTCTTTTCTTTTTTAAGATCTGACTGTAGGAAAAACTCAGGATGTTCGCTGAGCCTTCTCCTTATGCCATTAATGCATACTCCTTGAGGTTCTTCGGGCACACATGCATTGGTATTGGATTGCCTTCATGGAAAAAGGCATTATGTAGCTGAGCTCTGTAGTGGAGTAGAGAGTGAGTTTCATGTGCCCATGGATCTAGGTGGAGTATATAACTCATGGTGGGAGCTTTGAATGTGTGCCCCTCTATGATCCTTATCGGGCAACCTTCTGCATTACAGCTCGTTGCACTTGCCAAGTTGGCCTTCGATAAAAAGTAGTGTAAGCATGCCTAAACTTTAGGGGTGGAGACTTGACCGATGCCTTTGTCACTGGATATCACTATATTTAGAGGCATTTACCTATGAGAACCAATATTCCACCAGTGAATACTTACAACTTTGAAACTAGCATTGAATATTGCTTGTGGGTTATAGAGGCACTGAACACCAGAGCCTTTTTATTGAGACATCCTAGGCATAGAGGACCATAGTGGGAGTTGCAGTAATCGAGGGGCCCCCATGAAGGAAAGTGTTGGTTGTATCGCTGTTTATTTACTTCTTTCATTTTGGCTTATAATATATCGTAGCGTTGTCTACTTGAACATCATTTTTGCTTCCCTTCTCTTATTTTTATTTGTTAGCATACTTGTGTGACGCTTGGTGTTGTTTAGTGTTTTTGTATTGCTACTACCGTTGGTTACATATATAAATAAATAAAACATCTTTGTTTATGTCAACTGTAGTATATCACTTAGATTACTAATGCATGCTCATATGACCACATTATTGCAATGATGACAACCACGACATGACAATTAATACAACACACAACTTTAATTAAATCTCAGGTGATTGCATATTAAATAAATCTAACTCCTATCACTAATCAACTCTCACGGGTTTTCTTAATTGGTTATTTTCTCTTAACCCTTAATTTTTGCCTAAGGTGTCTTTTTTCGATTTTCACCTTACTAGGGTGCCCCATTTTAGCAAGGCCGCCTTTTTTTTTATTTTCGACCCATGGGCTAATTATTTCTCTTTCTTTTTTTTATCTTTTTTTTAGCTGTGGAACCTCTTTAGCCTGACAATATTTATCGACTGCTTGAATTCATTCCCTTCATTATCTGTAAGGATAATAGCTCCTTTAGAAAGTAATTTCTTTAGAATAAAGGGGCCTTCCTAATTTGGTATGAACTTCCCTCTGTAGTTAGGTAAGCCAGGTCTCATCTGTTTAAATACCAGGTCTCCTTCCTTCAAATGATGGCCTTTGACCTTCTTTCCTAAATGATTGAGCTAATCTTTTCTGATACAGCTGATTATGGTAGTAAGCTCTCATTCGATTTTTATCTAACAAGTTTAGTTGTGCCATCCTGTATTTTGTCCATTCCATCTCTAGTAGTTTAGCTTCCAGGATAACTCTTAGTTACTGCAGCTTAATCTCCACTAGTAGCACTGCTTCCAAGCCATACACCAGGGAGAAAGGAGTAGCTCCGGTGGAAGTTCTAATAGTGGTTTTGTACCCCTAGGGTGCGGATGGAAATTTCTCATCCCAATCTTTATACGTTTGCATGATTTTGGACAAAATTTTCTTTAGGTGCTTATTTACGGCCTTAACTGTCCCATTTGCTTATGGATGGTAAGGAGATAACTTGTGGTGTTTGATTCTGTACTTCTGAAGTACATGCCTAGTTTCTGCTTAAAACTAAAACCCATTGTCAGACACTATGTGATGAGGCACCCCATATTTGCATACCAGATTCCTTTTGATGAATTGAGCCATTTCCCATGCTCCCAATCTTTTAAAAGATTTGACTTTTACCCACTTCGTGAAATAGTCAATAGCGACCACTATGTACCTATGACTATTAGAAGCCATTAGATGAATTTCCTTAATATTGTCTATTCCCAAGCTGGAAAGGGCCAAGCCGATGAAAGGTTGCATAATTTCGAGATAGGTAGGTAACTTAAATCAGCATACTATTGGCATTGGTGGCACATCTTCATATATTTGAAGCAGTCAACATCCATGGTTAACCAGAAAAATCTCTATCGCATAATCTTTCTGGCCAAGGTTAGCCTGTCCATATGGGCCCCACATACCCCTACATGCATTTCTTCTATGACTTTCTTTTCCTCCTTCTCGTCTAGACATCTTAGTTGAATACCATCAACTTGTCTTTTATATAAAACCCCGTCTACACTAATGAACTAACTAGATAACTTTCAAATTATCCTCTAGTCTTTCTCAATCACTTCCTCAGGGAATATATAAGTTTTTAAGTAATTCTGAATATCATAATACCAGGGCTTGCCATTGGATCCATCTAAACTCATGAGGTTCTTACTTTTAAAACAAGGCTTGGTAGAGCTCGTGACTATTATGGGTCTCATGATCATCCCTTCGAAATTGTCCCACATAGACACCAAGGTTGCAAGGCATCTACCAATTGGTTTTCATCTCGGAGTAGATGTTGGAAGGTGCAGGTCTCTAATTGATTGCTCAATTTCCTCAAGTATTCTATATAAGGTACCGGCCTTTCCTCCCTAATGGACCAATTGCCTTTTGCTTGGTGAATTACTATGGATAAATCCTCGAAAACCTCGATTATTTTTTCCCCTAGTGTTATTAAGGCTTTCACTCCGTGTAGACAAGCTTCGTATTCTGCTTTATTATTGGTCACCTTGAATTCCAGCTTCATGGCTAAGGGTGTTAGAGAGTATGCCCTAAAGCCCATATAATAAGGATGTATTTCATATGTATGAATTCATATTCTTAATAAAAGGCATCATTCATTTATTAATGCTATATTTAAATACATGAGTTTGTAAATCTTAAATTAATAAATGAAGTCCTAGATATTATAAACACAGTGCAAAGGTAATCATGAAAGTTTTCATGATATGAGATGTCTATTGCATGCAAATATGTTAATATCTAAATATCTCTAGTCATAGAATTAACAAGATAGGACATTGTTAATTCGAACAGACTAGCACATGTTATGCTTCTTGAATGGTTTAAGCAGTGGTTCTCATAACTATGATGATGAAGATAATTAAAGCTAACATGTGGATGCTTTTTAGAAGAACAAGTTCATTGGAGACCTGCAGACCTATAAAGAGAATCCTTACATGGATATTAAATCTATGTCAGTGAGGAATCTCTTCATAGCAGTTGTACAAGTATCCTTAGACTTGAGATCACCAAGGTTATCTTAAGTAGCAAGTGGTATACTTTGACTCCATAACTGATTACTTCCAACTGGAGGTGAACATAGTTAGGAGGTTAGGTATATCATGATCTACTTGAAGATAGTTGAGTGATTGACAAAGGATTCACCATCCTAGATTTATTAAGGAAAGTTATCTCACATGATTCTATAATTACCTTGTTCAGGGAATCTCTGGCCAGAGTAATATGCCAAGATGGATAGAGATCCATGAAGGGCATTTTGGGAATAATGGTTAAAATTAATAGAACATACATAATTAGATTTATATGAGTTGATAGAAATCCATACTCATAATCTAATTGAGATAAGAGTGGTGAAAGAAGTAATTGCACGGTAACTATTTCTATGGAAGGGTATAGTCAAACCACTTGACTTTCCTAACATTTGGCTAGTCATGATGCCTAGCTAGAGGCCACTCATGACTTGTATAATAGTGTATCATAAATATCAATAGGGATTGATAAAATGATTTAAAGAAATTTAAATCTTGTGAGTTTTGAATAGAACTCACAATTACATATTATACTACCAATATGAACAGGAACCCAATAGGTCACACACATATAGAAAAAAGAATAAAATGGTAAAATGATAAGGATAATAATATTTGATATTATTATGGGAATAGAGAAGTGAATAAGAGAATAATTAATTAAAGAATTTAATTAATTATGATCAAGTAAAATTGTTCGCATAACTTTTTAGAAATATTATGTAAAATGGACCTAATTGAAATATTGTATTTCATAATTATTTAATATTAGACTATAAGTATTATAGGGCTGATATAATAATTAATAGATCCATTGGAGAAAATAATGGAGGCCCAAAAAATTGAATTTGGAGCAGAAACCCTCCAGAGGAAGGGTTTCACGCCAACTACATACAGAAGGCCTTAAAGGCCTAATTATTGGATCAAAATAAATTAAATATATTTCATAAGTGTTATGGAGCCTACATATTTAATTTGGTTGGATTTATAATTCATTTGGATGATTAAATCCAAGTATATGCACAAAGGGCCTAATTTGTGGGTTTTGTGCATAGTCTTTTGTGAAAGGACTTAAATTGGATTTAATTGAGCCCAAATAAATTATTAATAATTTCAAAAGCCAATTTAATATTTTTCCAGCAATTTTAAAGAACCCAAACCTATTATAAAGCTGGATTTTTAACCTAACTATAAAAATCCAAGTGATAGAGTTTTAGAAAAAAGGTGAACAATTAAGAGAAAAGATTTTCTCTCACTCTCTCAACCCTAGCCACCACCCCCTCCTTTGCTAGCTTTAAAGGATTTCAGCCAACCTTGTATTCCTCCATTGTTGGTTCATTCAATCCTTCTCTAGTGTGGATTACTCATTGAAGGTGTTCAACTTTGGACATTGTGGTTTGCGACAACCCGGTGAGAAGGAAAATCAAAGGTGATTTTTCTTATTCCCATTAATATGTATATTGTAAATTCATGGCAAGATCAGATCTATTGGTTAAAAATTTTAAATTCTGCTTATGTATGAGATGCATGTAACCGATAATTTCCAACATGGTATCAGAGCCTCGGTTTTGACATGAATCTACAATTATATATTTTTCTACGGAATAGTTTTTATTTTTGAGTTATTTATTTCATGAACTTTAAAATATCAGATTTGATTGTTTATGAATTCAAAATATTGATTTCTTATGTATGTGATCAAATATATAAAACGAAAAATAAAAACGATTCTTTTGAGAAAAGAATCATTGTGAATGGCATGTAGGGTTTTATTTTTCAATAAACGTTTTAGGGGCTGTTCTAAATTAAATTTTTATTGATCCACTCTAAAATTATTTTTATGATAATTTATGTTTTTAATATGTGATATTAAGCCGTAGGATCAAACAAAATTAAAATCGAACAAGTTTTACATGAAAACTAGTTTAGTCGAAAAGTTCAATAAATTGGTGTTTTTCGTGTGTTCTTGGTGTGTTTATGTTTAGAACGATTTTTAATCTTCTAAATCTGATATTAATGATTTTTAATTAAGTGGATTAATTAAAATGGGCCTTGAATTAATTGAGTTAATTTTAATTCATTAAAACCACTTAATGGGTTTAATTATGTTCACGAACTTGGTTTAAATTAGTGAATGACTTGGTGGGCCCAAGGAGCTGATTTAAATTAAATATTATAGACTATAATTAAGTTTATTAATGGATTTTAAGGGCCGGAGTGGGCTTGGCTTTTTTAAAAGGCCCAAATAGTCTAATAGATACAAAACTAGTTTGTGTGTGAACACACTTTAGGATTTATTGTGTGGGTTCGGCCTACCCTTGTTTTAAGCCCAAAATTGATTTTTTAATTATTTAATATGATTTAATTAAATAATCAATTGATAATTAATTAACAATCAATTTGATTGATAATTAAGGAAAAAACACATGCATGCAAAAAGATTTCCTAAAATGAAAGTTTCCAAAATGGAAAAAGTTTACTAATTTGATCACATTATTAAAATAACTCAAAAGTATGTTTCAAGAGTTGAAACAAAGTTAGTAATCCATTATATGTTTTACTTTATGCATTAGAAATGCATATAAGGGTGTATGATTGGCATGATGGATAGTTATGGATAAGGCCCAATGTGATTGAGCATAATACATGTTTTGGCCCAATGAGGACTTTCATGTCCCAGCCACTTGTTTTTGGTTTGTATTTCTTTTTCAAATTGTAATATGTAATTAGATTACTTAGATTAGAATTAGAGATAGAGATGGAGACCACTATCAAGGAGCAAGATAGGTCCGATGGAGATCTAACAAGTTTGAAGATAATGTAATTATTTTTTTACTTGTTTGAATCATGCATATTACCTAGGTGTGACCTTTTGATTTTCCTTTTGGCTCAGGGAAATCAATGTAGTAAAGTCCATAACTATACCATATTTGGATGCTTATATTTATGTGATAGATATAGGAAGCATACCAATGTATGCCAACCATGTATGATGAGACTTAATTAACTAAAATCCCTCATACTAATACTAAGATATATAAGCCTTCCATTAATTTGAGGAGAACCAGAGTTCTTTAGAGTGTGGGTTGTTGACCACAGTCAAGCTCACATTATATCAAATATGTTTGAATCTAATTAAATGGGTCATCTTAGCTATCCCATTAGCTTGTTGACCACAGTCAAGGCTAATGGTTCTAGAGGCAAGATTAGGAAATGCATATATGATATGCATGTATCAAGAGTTGATAATCTAATGATCCAATAGTTGTGTAGAGACACAATTAGTATAGAGATACCTACCTTTCAAGGATATGGAGTTTTATTGTTTGACTACAGTTAAGGTCAATTTTCATATCAAGGATTGGATATTGGCCTACTAAGAAAACCATCGGGTTTTATCGGATTAAATAGTAAGGGCTATTGATTCGCAATAAAATAGTGGCAGTAAATGGATTAATTAAAGACCTAATTAATGCATACATATATATGAACATACTCTCATATGTTTTCTTTTTCACATCTAGGTCATCATTATGAGCACATCAAACATTAATATACGATCAATCTTAGATAACAAGCTGGTTAGCAGCAACTATTCTGACTGGATCAGACAAGTGAGAATTGTTCTCAGAGCTGAAAAGATCCATTATGTCTTGGATAAAGATCCACCACCACTTTCATTAGATGATGCCATTGATGAGATCAAGGGCACTTATTGAAAATACATGGAGGATAGTAAAGCAGCAGCATGTCTGATGCTTGGTGCTATGTCCTTAGAGCTTTAGAAGCAACATGAGATGATAGATGCTAGAACCATCATTTTTCATCTAGAGGAGCTTTATTCTTCTCAAGCTAGAACTGAGCAATATGAGATTGCTCGAGCTCTATTTAGCTGCAAAATGGTGGAAGGCACTTCGGCCGATGCTTATGCATTGAAGATGTATGGGTATATTGAGCATTTGAGTAGACTTGGCTATGTAATGGATAATGATCTATACAAAGATTTAATCTTGTACTCGTTGGCTCCAAGTTATGCACCTTTCGTGCTTAACTTCAATATGAACAAGATCTAAGTAACCATTTCTGAGTTAATCAACATGCTCAAAACAGTTGATGGATCCTTTAAGAAGGATTCAAAAAGTGTCATGGTTGTCACTTCTGTTAAAGGCAAGAAGCATAAGAAGAAGAAGAAGATAACCAAGGCGCAGCCAAAGAATGGTGAGGTCTCCAAGAAGAAGGTTGCTAAGAAAGAGAATCCCAAAGGAACTTGCTTCCATTGTGGAAAAGATGGTCATTGGAAGCGTAACTGCAAGGCTTATCTAGATTCTCTCAAGGAGTAGAAGCAAGCTAATACTTCTACTTAAGGTATTCATATGATTGAAATTAATACTTATTCTATTGATTCAAAACAATCTTGGGTATTAGATATCGGATGTGGATCTCATTTGTGTAATGATCTACAAGGGTTTAAAAGCATTAGAAGAGTTGGAAAGGCAAAAATATGTCTACAGTCAGCTACTGGACAAAACATCTCTACAACGGTTGTGGGGACTTATCATTTGCCTCTTTCAAGTGGATTAATACCGAAGTTAAATAATTGTTATTATGTTCCAGCATTATCCAAAAGTATTATTTCTTTTAGTTGTTTATTGAACGATTATGACATATCTTTAAAGGACAAGTGTTGTTACATTTTTAATAACAATATGTTTTATGCAAAAGCTATAATTGAGAAAGGTATATTTGTTCTTGATTTAATTAAAGAAGTGCATAATATGGATACTAAGAGAATGGAACGAGATAATCTAAATACCTCATATTTATGGCATTGTCGTTTAGGCCATATAAATGAGAAACGCATGACCAAATTATATAAGTTGGGTGATTTGGGATCATTTGATTATGAATCATTTGACACATGTGAATCTTGTTTATTAGGAAAAATGACAAAAGCTCCCTTTATTGGTAAAGGAGAACGAGCTAAAATGGTTTTGGACTTAATACATTCAGATGTATGTGGTCCAATGACTACACATGCCAAAGGAGGTTACTCCTACTTCATTACTTTCATAGATGATTATTCTAGGTTTGGATATATCTATCTAATGAAATATAAATCAGAAGCATTTGAAAAGTTCAAAGAATTCAGAAATGAAGTAGAGAAGCAACTTGGCAAGAGTATTAAAACACTTAGATCAGATCGAGGTGGAGAATACTTAAGCCAAGAATTTCAAGATTATCTTAGAGATAATGGGATTTTATCTCAATGGAATCCACCATATACACCACAACAAAATCGTGTATCTGAGAGGAGAAATCAAACACTATTAGATATGGTTCAATCCATGATGAGTCGAGCAGACTTGCCTAAGTTCTTTTGGGGATATGCACTAGAAACTGTTGTTTATGTGTTAAACAGAGTTCCTAGTAAATTGGTTGATATTACTCCATATGAGATATGGAATAATAAGAAACCCACACTTTCTCATATAAAAGTATGGGGTTGTCCTGCTTATGTGAAGAGGACAATGTCAGACAAACTAGATGTTAAGTCTGACAAATATTTATTTGTAGGATATCCAAAAGAAACATTTAGATATTATTTCTACCATCCCTTAGAACATAAGGTGTTTATTTCAAGGCATGCTGTCTTCTTGGAAAGAGAATTTCTCATATGAGAGGACAGTGGGAGTAAAATTGAACTTGGTGAAGTTCAAGACCCATAAATAGAAGTAAATCAACCGATTGAACCCGAGAATGAATTTCATAATGATGCGATTACAATTGAACCTGATTATACACAAAATCCTAGAAGATCTACTAGGATGCGTTCTATCCCTGTGAGATATGGATTTCACATTGATTCGAATAGAGGCATAACTGTAGTAGAGGACAATAAGCCTACAAGCTATCAAAAAGTTTTGAACAGTTCAGAACGTGATTTATGGCTTAAGGCTATACAGTCTGAAATGGACTCCATGTATGAGAATAAAGTATGGACTTTAACTCAACCACTTGAAGGGATAAAACCCATAGGGTGCAAATGGGTCTTCAAAAGGAAGACCGACATGGAAGGTAATATAGTTACCTATAAAGCTCGCTTAGTAGCAAAAGGCTATCATCAAAAAGAAGGTATTGACTATGATGAAACCTTTTCTCCTGTAGCGATGCTTAAGTCTATAAGAATACTTTTAGCCATTGCAGCTCATTATGATTATGAGATTTGGCAAATGGATGTGAAAACAGCTTTCCTAAATGGAAATCTGACTGAGCATGTGTATATGACACAACCAGAAGGGTTCACATCAGGAAATGGTGAAAAAGTATGTAAGCTTTAAAGATCCATTTATGGATTGAAGCAAGCCTCTAGGAGTTGGAACATATGATACAATGAGACAATCAAAGAGTTTGGTTTCTCACAGAATGAAGATGAGCCTTGTGTATATAAAGGATTAGTGGGAGTGTAATTGTCTTCCTAGTTCTATATGTGGATGACATATTGATCATGGAAAATGACATTTCTCTTCTCCAATCTATTAAAATATGGTTATCCATGGAGAATAAAATATGGTTATCCAAGAAATTCTCCATGAAAGACCTTGGAGAAGCATCCTATATTTTGGGAATAAAGATCTATAGAGATAGATCCAATAGGTTGTTAGGTCTTTGTTAAAGTACATATATAGATAAAGTATTGAAGGGGTTTAATATGGATCTCTCTCAGAAAGGGTTTATACCTATGGTGCATGGGAAACACCTTTCTAAGTCTATATGTCCGCAGACACTAGAGGATAGAGAGAGCATGAATAGAATACCATTTGCATCTGCAATTGGTTCTATCATGTATGCTATGCTATGTACATGTCCAGAGTATAGCTTTTGCTTTGAGTGTCACAAGCAGATTCCAATCCAATTTTGGAGAGGAACCCTGGGCAGCTGTCAAGAATATTCTTAAGTACTTGAAAGGACTAAGGATATATTCTTGGTATATGGAGAGGGCAGTTTGGAAGTAAATGGGTATACAAATGTCAGCTTCCAATCTGATAAAGGTGATTGTAAATCACGGTCTGGTTTTGTGTTCATAATGGAAGGAGGGGGAGTTAGTTGGAAGAGTTCCAAACAAGAAACAACTGCTTATTCCACGACAGAAGCTGAGTACATTGCTACTTAGGAAGCAGCCAAAAAAGCAGTTTGGATCAAAAGGTTCATATCTAAACTAGGAGTGGTGCCTAGCATTGTTGATCCAATTCCATTATATTGTGACAACAATGGAGCCATTACGCAAGCAAAGGAACCACGGTCTCATCAGCTATCTAAGCATGTTATCAGATGCTACCATCTTGTTGCGACCCTAGCAAGTACACTAGATCGACAAGTAATAAAGTGGAGTATAGTTAGGACCCTCAATATCAAAACCCAAGGGAACTGTGTGTGTGAAAACTGTGAAAATTAATTGTATGCTAAAGAATTCCCAATTTAGTGTGTATGAGTTGTTTAATTTGTATAATGTAAACTTTAAAAACTAAAATATGCAATGAAAGGAAATTTAATTCTAATAACATTAAATTGAGTATGTATTTAATTCAGAAAAATCAACAAGTATGAAAATGTATAGAAATTAAAACGTTGCTTAGGTTCACTCATCCACCCCATACCCACTGTGAATTAATTTTATCTTAAAGTATACATGAACAAATTTGGGATAACCCTCTTAACCCAAGCTTCCCATTCTGGAGCCAGCTATTCTAGTTGCTAAACTTTCCATTCTGGAGCCAGCCCAACAACTAGCCTATGCACGGGTCTAACATCCTAAGTTTGGTTTGCCTTCCCATTCCGGAGCGGAGCCAAACAACCCAAATCTCATCAATTTCACTCCACACTCTAGTCCTAAAATCACAATTACTGCACATTTAGAATCCCATTTCGGAGCCGTCTAAAATAATACAGCATTCATGAAAGAAAAATTGAGCAAGATTATTCATAGACTTCAATCCACTAGACTCAATACACATTCAAAGATATATGATGAACATCATTCATCCATGTATGGAAATTAACCCAATAGATTGAAAACCTATGAAATATAAATAATTAATAGTAAAATGAACCATTCATTCATGTAAAATCAAAATATGCTCAATATTCACATTGTGAGTAGGGGATTCAAAGCTTCCCCAAGCAACAAAGACAACTACTCACTATCCATAATGTAAAAAATGAACAAAGTAAGAGTGAAAACTATAAAACCCATTTGAAGCTGAAGATTTGAAGTTGATGAAGCTCCTTCTCTTCTTCTCCAAACAACACTTTGATTGTAAGTAGTAATCTTCACAACTAGAAGCTAAATCTATGACTATCTTTGTGTTCTTGAAGTAAAACTAAGTTAAAAGTGTAATTTTTACAAGTAAAACTCAAAATCTAAGTATGAAAAACCCACAAAGTATGAAAAATTGCGTTTTCTACTCTACCTAAACACTTTAAGTACGAAACCCTAGAAAAGACTCCCTTTAAGCAGAAAATTTTGCAGCTTTTATAGAGCTGTCCAAGAGGCCACGGCTGGGACACTTTTGTCTCAGCTGCGATAGAAGGAAAGGGCACGGCTGGGACAGTTTGTCTCAGCCGTGGCGAGCTTCTAGATCAAAAGTGTCTTCGCAGGCTGCCATGGCCACGACTGGGATAGTTTGTCTTAGCCACGACCTTTGATGAAACGACGCGTTTTGAATTCTACAATTGCCACGGCTGGGACACTTTGTCTCAGCTGCGACTGTTAATGAAACGGTGCACTTTGACTCCTGGATTGGGCACGGTTAGGACACATTGTCTCAGTTGTGGCCATTAGTGAAATGGTGAGTTTTTGCCATCTGCATTGGACACGGCTGGGATAGTTTGTCTCAGCCGTGCCTTAGCAAAATTTCTTGCATAAAGTGAAATTTAAGACCATTAATCACCCAAAAATTTTAAATTAATCAAAATAGCTAAAATAAACATAAGAAACAATATTTTAGCCTTGAAACACTAAAAGCATGCAAGATAAGACACTAAAATGCACAAAATTATCCAGAAAATAAACACTAAAAACAAGATTATCACATCTCATAAGGGAAATAGTAGCTAGAAATGATGTGAAAATAGAAATGGTCCCCACAGATAATAATGTGATGGATCCCTTTACTAAAGCACTTTTTTAGATTAAACATGATCACCATATAAATAGCATGGGTCTAAGACATATGAGTGATTGGCTCTGGTACAAGTGGGAGATTGGTAGAGAGTATGCCCTAGAGCCCATATAATAGGGATGTATTTCATATGTATGAATTCATATTCTTAATAAAAGGCATCATTCATTTATTAATGCTATGTTTAAATACATGAGTTTGTAAATCTTAAATTAATAAATGAAGTCCTAGTTATTATAAACATGTTGCAAAGGCAATCATTAAGTGTTCATGATATGAGATATCTATTGCATGCAAATGTGTTAATATCTAAATATCCCTAGTCATAGAATTAATAAGATAAGACATTCTTAATTCAGACAGACTAGTACATGTTATGCTTTTTGAATGGTTCAAGCAGTGGTTCTCATAACTGTAAATATGAAAGATAATCAAAGCTAACATGTGGATGCTTGTTAGAAGAACAAGTTTATTGGAGACCTGCAAAGAGAATCCTCACATGGATATTAAATCTATGTCAGTGAGGAATCTCTTCATAGTAGTTATGCAAGTATCCTTAGACTTGAGATCACCAAGGTTATCTTAAGTAGCAAGTGGTATACTTTGACTCCATAACTGATTACTTCCAACTGGAGGTGAATATAGTTAAGAGGTTGGATATATCATGACCTACTTGAAGATAGTTGAGTGATTGACAAATGATTCACCATCCCAGATTTATTAAGGGAAGTTATCTCACATGATTCTATAATTACCTTGTTTAGAGAATCTCTGGCCAGAGTAATATGCCAAAATGGATAGAGATCCATGAAGCGCATTTTGGGAACAATGGTTAAAATTAATAGAACATACATAATTAGATTTATATGAGTTGACAGAAATTCATACTCAGAATCTAATTGAGATAAGAGTGGTGAAAGGACTAATTGCACGATAACTGTTTCTATGGAAGGGTATAGTCAAACCACTTGACTTTCCTGACATTTGGGTAGTCATGATGCCTAGCTAGAGGCCGCTCATGACTTGTATAATAGTGTATCATAAATATCAATAGGGATTGATAAAATGATTTAAAGAAGTTTAAATCATGTGAGTTTTGAATAGAACTCACAATTACATATTATACTGCCAATATAAACAAGAACCCAATACGTCACACACATATAGAGAAAAGGATAAAATGGTAAAATAACAAGGATAATAATATTTGATATTATTATGGGAATAGAAAAGTGAATAACATAATAATTAATTAAAGAGTTTAATTAATTATGATCAAGTAAAATTGTTCACATAACTTTTTAGAAATATTCTGTAAATTAGACCTAATTGAAATATTATATTTTATAATTAATTATTATTGGAATATAAGTGTTATAAGGCTGATATAATAATTAATAGATCCATTGGAGAAAATAATGGAGGCCCAAAAAATTAAGTTTGGTGTAGAAACCCTCTAGAGGAAGGGTTTCACGCCAACTACATACAGAAGGCCTTAAAGGCCTAATTCTTGAACGAAAATAAATTAAATATATTTCATAAGTGTTATGAAGCCTACATATTTAATTTGGTTGGATTTGGAATTCATTTGGGTGATTAAATCCAAGTATATGCACAAAGGGCCTAGTTTGTGGGTTTTGTGCATAGTCTTTTGTGAAAGGACTTAAATTGGATTTAATTGAGCCCAAATAAATTATTAATAATTCTAGAAGCCCATTTAATATTTCTCCAGAAATTTTAATGAGCCCAATCCTATTATGAAGTTGGATTAAACCTAACTATAAAAATCCAAGTGATAGGGTTTTAGAAAAAAGGTGAACAATTAAGAGAATAGATTTTCTCTCACTCTCTCAACCCTGGTCTCCACCCCCTCCTTTGCTAGCTTCAAAGGATTTTGGCCAGCCTTTTATTCCTCCATTGTTGGTTCATTCAATCCTTCTTTAGTGTGGATTACTCATTCGAGGTGTTCAACTTTGGACACTGTGGTTTGTGACAGCCCGGTGAGAAGAAAAATCAACTGTTCAACAAAAATCAAAGGTAATTTTTCTTATTCCCATTAATATGTATATTGTAAATTCATGGAAAAATCAGATCTATTGGTTAAAAATTTTAAATTTCGCTTTTTTATGAGATGCATGTAACTGATAATTCCCAACAAAGGGAAGCTTCTCACCATCCGGTGTGATAAGAATGACTCCTACTCCAGCTGCTCTGTTATTGGTGGCCCCGTCGAAGTTTATTTGCCAACCCTAAATTGTGATGATGTTGATGCCTTTGTCTGGGAATTCGTACTCAACCTGGTCTCCTTCCAATGGGTGGTCGGCCAGAAACTCTACAACTGCCCTTCCTTTGATCATCTTCTTGGTTATATATTCCACTTCAAATTTCTGCAAGAGCAATAGCCACCTTTCTATTTTCCCGAGTAGAGATAGTGCTTACTAGAGGTATTTGAGCGGGTTGTGCTAAGCCATTACTTGAATCTTATAAGAGTGGAAGTAGTGCCTTAACTTCTTTGAGGCCCATATCACTGCCAAGCAAATCTTTTCCACGTTTGTATACTTGGTTTCGTATGGCATGAACTTTTTTCTCATGTAGTACACGACGAACTCGGCTTTGGCATCATCTTCTTGAGATAGCATGGCCCTTTTCGATCTTTGTTCCATTGCTATGTACAAGATTAAAGGCTTCGACGGTTTGGGTGGCTAGAGAACTGGAGGATGCAATAGGTATTGCTTGATGGTGTCAAAGACCTTATAACAATCATTGTTCCATTTGACCGGCTGATCTTTTCTCAAAAGCTTGAAAATCAGCTCACATATAGAGGTGAGTCTAGTGATAAACCGACTAATATATTGAATCCGCCTCAAGAATCCTCGGATCTCATTCTCCTTCTTTGGTATGGCCTTAACTATCTTATTTAAGATCTAATTGTACCCTATGTATCCATTAACAAAAATATACATCATGCATTTTGCTGCACTATCGACCAATAGATCTATGTGTGGGAGTGGAAAATTGTCTTTTGGGCAAGCTTTATTCAAATCTCGGTAATCCATGCACATTCACACCTTTCCATCCTTTTTGGCAACAGGGACAACATTGGCTAGCCAGGTAGGATACTGGACTTCAACTAGGAAATTTGTTTCAATCTATCTTTTCCCTTTTACTTTCACCTTTTCTGCCCATTTTAGCCTAAGCATTGAAGCTTCTGCTTTACTGGCTTACTATCCGGATACATTGGAATGGCATGTTTTGCAATATCTTTATCAATTCTAGGCATATCTTCATAGGTCCAGGCAAATACTTCTTCATATTTTTTCAATATTCTCTTGAATTATATTCTCTCTTCAGGAGTTACTTCAGATGCAATCAAGATCTCTTTAGGATCATCTTGTGTTCCGAGATTAAATGAAGCAGTGTTTGTTGAATTAATATCAAATATGAATGAGTCGTGATTAATGCATAATGCAATCAGATGAGACATCGCACAAATAAGCAAAGTTATTCATCTTATTAACTTAAGCAGGAAAGGGTACATCATTACAAAATAATTCAGGAACATAAATTACATTAGCAAAAGAATCCTCCTCCAATTCAGGGACAGCCAATGCAACAGCAGATGCCTCTCCTTTCTCTGGTAATGCCTCCTTCTCAAGGGTTGTAGCCTTACATTCAATCTTCCCTTTGCCCTTAGCTTTGGTGGCTAATGACTCTAGTATCAGTACCTCCTCAGGATAACCTAAATCCAAATCGATGAACTTGGCCATAACCTTTTCATCCCAGAATTCCAATACAGGCTTGATGGTCCCAGCTGATCAGTCAAAGACATCATCAAAGATTTCAAACCCAGGAGCGATCTTTCCATGGACTATCACAGGTCCAGCTTCCCCACAATACTTGCATTCCTTGGACGCTAGCAAAAAGCTTTCAAGTATATGAGGAATATTTCCCGGCTGCACCTCGTATTGCTTCTTAACATCTCCCTTATGATAACCCAAGCTTTTTCTGTCTTTCTGACCAATGGGAGCAATAGGCGTAGGAATCCCCTAAGAATTATTTCCCAATCCAGCACCTAGCAAGTAATTCATTTTCTTCGTCATGTTAATGGCCTAAGAGCTTGCATAATCTATCTCTTCCCCTTTAATACCAATTCTAGCTACATGGAACCCATTGAAAGGCTGATTGGCTATGCTCAAAGCAGAAATAGAATTTCCTTCGCTACCTTAATAGTAACCATACCTCCTTCGTATGGGATTCAAACCATCTGGTGTAGGGTGGAAGGGACCCCTCCTAACTTTCGGAACCAAGGCCGCCCTAACAACAAAGAGAAATTAGCAGGTATCTGTAACACTACAAATTTTGCCTCAGTCTCAATAGGTCCCATCTTTACCACTGCTCTAAAAGTGCTATCAACCCATCTATTCAAGTTGTCATAAGCCATTATGATAAGTGGAGATTGAGTGAGCATAGTCTCATTAATACCATATGCCGTCATTGCCGTAAAGGGACACGGGTTGATAAAAGAACCATCATCTGCCATCACACATGCAGTGTGCTTGCCATTTACCTCAGCCCTGATGTATAAAGGGTGATTATGCTCACGTCCTTCTAATGGGAGGTCTGCATTAGTGAACACAATCTTTTCTTCAAAATTGCCTTTCACCATTTTTAACAACTTGAAAGGAGATATGGTGGTAGCAATAGTGGATTCACATAAAGCCTTTACCAACTTTTGGCATTGGGAAGGCAACTACCTAAGCAAATCCCAGATTAAATCTAAGCGGGAGTTTTCTTAAATTGCTTCAGGACCAAGTTATCCTTTGTGGTTCTTTCCTCCATAGGAGCAACGGGTTCCTGTGGCCTCTCAACTTCTATTATGACCCTCCCACTTCTGGTGACTGCTTGAATCATCTTTCCATCTGTCACTTCCTTCTTATCTTCATCAGTTTCCCATAAGTCTTTTGATTCCTCTTCAGCCTTGACTCAGCCTTTTTCACTATCTATATCCCATATATCCACTAGCTGAACTGATTCCTTCATTTTTATCGACCCTTCTGCACTTGTGTCTAGACCATCATTGTTTCCCTAGGCCTTACGCATGATAGCCAAATACTTATTTCCATACAAATCCTTTAGAATATACCATTCTGGCAACCCGAACCCAACCATAAATACCGATGATGGCACAACATTATAAGCTTCTTTCTTTTTAGCCCTCCTTTTTGGATCAACAATCTGTCAAGAATCAATCAAGTCCTGGATATGGTCCCTCAAGGTGTGACAATAATTAGTCTCATGCCCGTATGTTGGTGAAAGGCACAATACCAATCAGATCTATATCCAAGCTGGCCCTAACTCCTTACAGGCTTGGAGGGCATCGGTCACAACTTCCCTTCTTTCATCAAATGACTAAGACACCAGGATAGTGACTTGCCTAATTCAAAGTAACAACATTGATTGACTCCCATCACCGATACCTCAGCATTTCTTCTATTGTTACCACCATTACTTCTAGTGTTCTTACCAAATCCTGAGTTCTCAAAACCTCTCTTGTTACCATTATATCCTCCACTATTTAAACTCGTAGCACTAGTCTTCTTTACCAAATATTACCCCTCAGCTTCAATTGCTACATCTTTCAAAGACTCCTAATCCTTCAACCCCTTCATTTTGAGGCCTTCCCTTAGATAAGGGTTGGCATTCCGAATGAGCAAGCGAATCTTATCCTGTGTTTTAGGTTTTCTTTTCATCTCCATCACTCTATTCCTCCATCGAGTGAGGTAGTCATGGAAGGATTCTTCAGGTTTCTATTATAACAACTCCAAATCCTTCAAGGTGACTTCCATATACATGCTACAATCATTTTGCCTAAGGAATTCCTCTGTCAATCTCTCCTAATTTTCTTTTGTCTTTCGGTCCAAACTATGATACCAATCAACAGCGGGGCCCACTAGGCTGAGGCTAAAGAGATCCACCTTTTGTCTCTTAATATGCGCAATCATTTTCATAAGCAGGATATACTACTTTATATGGGCCAGGGTATCAGATATGCCATCAAAATTCATCAAGTCAGGCATTTTAAATTAACTAGGCAAATCATGTTTACCATTTAAATCGATATCCTCTGGACTAACTCCTTCCTCACAGACAATATTCTGGCCAAAGCCTCCAACTTTTCTTCCATCTTCTTTACAATAGGACTTTCCTCCTTAGAGATGAGGTTCTTTAACACTTGAGGGGCTTGTAACTTATCCTCCTCATCAGTTATAAAAATCACATTCAGGACCAACTCGAGCAACATCCTTTTCTGCTCCTTGCGAAGTATCATTCCTGATATTTTCTATTGGTGAAGGTATCCGGATAGGAGCTATTAGGGTCTCATCGATAGGAGTTGATTCAACTCGAGCAGTAGCTATAGCAACAAGTTGAGCAACTGAGATGGAGGCCACACTAACTGCGAGACTTACAAACATTGAAATCATTTTTCTCTCAAGATCATCCATCCTCTTTTTCAGAATCTTGGAAACCATAGGAACCAACCAGAGGAGTGGGCTCGGCCATAACTTCCCTCTCTGATTGTTCTGAAAATTCATCAAAAAATTCTTTTAAAACATTGTTTATTCTTGACTAAGACCCTAATTCTGAACTTTGCCCTAATACCAATTCTTCTGTCCATTCAGTAAACTACTTTTTAACCAAATGTCTATCTCAACCCCAAAGCCACCTAGGAAATAACAACTCTATTATGGCTGCCAAAATGGGGGTTGTCAGTGTGATGCATGAGTAGATGAAGATGCATAATCGTGGGATGTAGCATTGACAGCCACACGGTGGGATTCTCTCTACCTTATTCCTCCATCACACATGGTTAAAGTCCTCTTTCCTAGTTGGACTTAATTCATAGGTCAATAGGGACCCTAATGAAGCACGACAAAAGTTTGGCAGCATAACATCTCTCGTGAAAGCCACACAAAAAAGGTACTGATCAATGCATACTCAGACGACCTACACAAATCAAAATGGGCTTATCGAGGTATGGTAGCCTTTGATAAACGAACATCCAAATTAGTTTGGGCATGCCTAATACACAAGGATCCACATCACAAGCAATGCAAAATTATTACAAACGTCCTAATAGAGATTTTTGTATCATTATATGGGCTTTTGGTCTAGGTACTCAATTACAAGGTTACTGATAATGGTCATTTATATGATGTTTTAGTATGTTTTTAGGTATTTAATTAGGTTAATTTTGTATTAAGTAGGTTTAATTTGAGTTTAATTTGTTAGTTTTATGTTTTTAGAGTTAATTGTAAATTTTGGTATTTTTCAGGGTTAATTTGCAAGAAAAAGGACTTAAATTGCAAAAAAGGCAAAGATTAGAGCCAAAAGTGCAAATATGAGAAATTTAGGCGAGAAAGCGAGCGTTCAGTCCAGAACCTTTACACGTGACCATGTGAAATCATTGAAGAAATCTACCCATGGCCACGTGAAGAAGTGAAGCATGAGACACGTGACCACGTGAAGGTGAGTAGTGAAAGACCCATGGCCATGTGAATTGAAGAAGAAAAGAACACATGGCCATGTGTGAAAATGAACTAAGCAACACATGGCCACGTGAAAGAGCAAATAAAGAAACCAAAGGAAACACGTGATCACGTGTGACACAAGGCATAGTCCACACGTGACCACGTGAGAGGAAGAATAATAGGACACTTGACCACGTGTAGAAATGCACATTAAGAAACGTGGCCACGTGATGAAGACTCCCATGAAGCGAAGGATTCCCGATTTTCTCCAATTTAAGACGGATTCTTTTCCTACTCCAATTTGGAAAGTTTGGAAGGCTTCTACAACATCTTTTACTTATAAATAGACAACTCTAACACCAAAGAAGGAGATCAATGAGGGATTAGAATGGATTAATTGCTTTAGTTTTAGTTTTACTTGATTTTTCTAGTTTTTCTGTTTTTATTTTTCTTTTCAACTTTTTTTTAGTTTTTCAACTTTGTTTTAGTTTTTAACTATGTTTAGGAAGTAGTTTTTCTTCTTTTGCTAATGGATTCTTGAAATCTTATATTTTCATTGTTATGACTTTATTTTGAGCTTAATTTTCAATATCGGTTGATTATTTCTTGGTTTTAAGCATATTCTTATCTTTGATTGTGTTGAGATTGATTGTTGGTTTATTGAATAAATAACTAAAAATTGGTTTTGACATAGTTAATGATTTGCATGTTCTTAGATTGATTCTTTAATGTTTATGCATGATTATCATCTGAAATATGAGATAATTATGTGTGAATTTTATTGGTTAATACTAAGAAAGGAAGAACTAAGAATAGGTGAAAGTTAAATCTCTTGAAAAAGGCTTTATTAGACATCTAGAAGGATTAATTCAGACTTTTATGCTAAGTGTTGAATTGTTCTGAATAAGGAAATTTTAATGCTTGGAATGATAATCTTGAGTAAATTTATATGGTTTTATTTATCTGAATTCTTCATAATCACTGGTGTTTCTATTGAATTTAAGTCATTAGAATGAAAGTTAAGGTGGATAGTTTCTTTAGCAAGAGAATTCCAATTATTGTTTTGTTTTTTAATTCATGTTAGTTTAATTTTAGCTTTTGTTTTATTTCATTATTTATTTTGTTTAATTTTTGCTTTTAAATCAAAAACATTTGGTAAATAATCTCGGATTAATTTAATTCATACATAGATATTATTCTTAGCAATCCATGTTCCTTTGGGTACTATATTTTGGGGTCTTAATCTATATTTTCCTATATTACTAGCCGATCTAGTACACTTGCTAGCATCTGGTCAGTTACCCAAGCATGGTCCCTGCTAATGGGTCTAGCTCATCACAAGTATAACAACCGGTTGGGTCACCATTTAATATACCATCAGATACTAGACTTGGGTGGGTGATTATCCCTAACACTACCCTCAGTTGAGTGAATGACAAAAGAATGCTTCGGGAACGCACTGAGATCAAAAAACTAGGACGCATAACTTATTCTAAGGCTCTAGCATAATTTTAATCCAATTTCAAAGAGAAATAAAATTTCTTAACCAAAAGCCTTTTATGTCACATAAGTCAAAAGTGGTTTTAGAGTGAAATCTCGAAATAAGTTCCCCAGTGGATTCGCCACTATGATGCATGCCCTTCCCTCGAAGCTTTTATCCCTTTTTTTTAGTCATCGACACTCGATTTAACCCCAAAAACCAATGGATCATCGAGTTCAAATAAGGAAACCTCAGACCTTTAGCAGTTTAATCCCACTTTTAGGGTCAGAGCCAGGTTGAGGTTCCCTTCCAGGCCAATGGTCGCTTCGCGATAAGAAAGAGACTCAACTCGACTTGCCAAATCATAAACCTCAAAAAGTGCAATGTAGCACATCCAGGTGTCCCTATCTTATCTCTAAGATCGATGATCGGGAGGCATCTAGTTGGGCATCACAAGGTTGAACAATAAGGAGTTACCACCCAATAGAACATTGGGAAAGAAGGGTGTTTAGACCTTGCAAGGGCAAAAACCTAGAAAGGGTTCGAAATTCCACTCTTATTTTTACCTTTGATCAATGTGACATAATGACTTTCAGATTAATCGTGTTATCCCTTTTCTTTCATGCAATAGTAGAGTAAATATTGAAATTAAAGGCACACCCAATCACATAAGAAGGCGATAAATCATGACATAGGATAAAGCGATAAAGACATCCATAAATCGGGTAGTTCATCGTGGCTTTTTAGGTAAGGACTTTGGTCCTTGTATGTGGATTATTAAAGAAGAATTTCATTGTGAGATCTTCAAGACAGGGACTTGCCAGTCCAAGTTTTATTTATGAAATGTCTCATGTTATTTAATTATATACAAAAACATTTACATTATTAAAAGTTGATTTTTTATGTATGAATTTCCTAGGCAAAAATGTGGACATTAGTCCTACTTAATTAATGAAACACCCCAATTAATTACTATAAATATTTTTGGTAAAATTTTTCTTTTTACGATCGAAAAAGTATTTTTAATAATAAAAAGAAGAGATAAGAGACTTACCTGTAGCGCTCACCCGATCGTATCCACAAAAGAGTTTATTCCATAGGTGCAATAATAATAACAGCAACAATGACAGAAAAAAAATGATAATGATAATAAAAATGAAAAAAGGACATACATAAAACTGATTTGAATTAAGAAATATGAAAAAGATAAAAGAATAAAGATCTAGCATGCATATCAAACAAATACACGAGAGTGTGTTTGACGATATGCGGTCAGCTCTCCTACCTTAAAAAGCAAGAAAATAGATTTTGGGCCTTGTGTCATTTAATGCATGGGTGACTATTAAATAATGAACGACAGTCTCAACCTGATAATGTGAGTTTTTTGTCCCTTTTAAAATAGGGTCCTTGCCAACAGCAGATCCAAAAGGGAGCAAAAAGAGGAAGTTAAATACAAAAATAAATTCTTAAACCAAATTTTATTTTGGAAAGAAAACGATTTTAAAAGAAACGGACAAAATAGAAATTAAAGAAAATGACCTAATAATTTCTATCACACAGCAATATACCCTTTTAAAGAGTTTCACAACCTAAATTTAGCAGAAATTAAGTTATAATAAAACTAACAGATGAGATAAATGGCAAAATTTATCGTAATGCAAAAATACTAAAAAGGGCCTTTTACATTACCTTCAATATACTTACTTGATTAAACTATCAAATGTCAGATTTGTAGACTCTTTGGAGTGTTGAAATAGTTAAGAAATGATTGAAGGATCAATATCTAAAAGCCAAAAATCTCTTTTTGACTTATAAAGCTTTTAAAGTTATTTGGAAGTTTCAAAGATTTCTTATGAAAACAATGGTAACTCTGCTTTTTTCCAAATCCTAAAACTTAACCAACCAACCCTTAAAAAGGATTCGGAGAAAGCTTATAAAGAAGGGATTGTATGTCCGTACCATACGGATATACGGCTGTACACTCAAGCGATGCCCCCCACATTTTTGAGTGTACGGCTATACCATAGGGATGCACGACTATACATTCTAAAAGTATGTCAACTTGCCTGAAAAGTAAGATTCCTTGCAATGCATGGTTGTACACTCTTTATGCAAGGCCGTACACTTCCAAAAAAGGCAAAATCCTAGCTTTTTAGGCCAAAAGATGAATATTTTTGAGCGTATGGGTATATAGGCCATAAATGCATAGTTTGCAAGGCTTCTAAATGTGCGTAACTCTACTTCAAGTTCCCAACTAAGGGTATACTTCATCGTTTGCCCCTTTGAGCCTATCAGCTGCCCAGGCTAAGCTTAAAAATGCTTTAAGAAAACTTTTTCAGAAAATAATTTCAACACCACGAAGGGTCCATTGTCCTAGATTCACTGTCTTTAAATGAGCAATTTTCCTCATTAGGTAACCCTAATAAAAGCCTCCTCAGGACCCAGTGCTTACAACTATACATATGAAAAAAGAATCTAATAAGGTTGTCTATTAGGCTTAATATTGACAAAGTTACTATTAGTATCTAATTACCCTTTAAGTCCTAATATCTAACCTTACAGATTAAAATTTCATGCGTAGTAAATTTGATTTATTGGAAATTAAGTTCTCTAACTTAATTGAAGATATTATATGTATAAGATAAGCCTTAACTTAATAATCAAGCAACTATTCTACTTATAAAATATTGCATGGCAAATAATATTAAAATAAACACATTTATCATAAATAATTATAAGCCATTATAATATCCAAAATAAAATAAACACATTTATTATAAAGTCCAATAAATCCGAAAGAAGACATAAATGTCTTATCTCAAAACAAAATTAGGAAACATAATTCCTAACATAAAAGTCTACAAAAAATAAAATAGTATTATGACACTTATGTCAAATATAATTAGGATCTCGATAGACCTAATACTATCCTAGTCACTGGAACTTTCATACCATATGCATTAATTGTAAAGGCACGTCTTGTGTGTAATTATTTAACCATGGGTAATTTATCATACGCCCACTCCTGAGCACCATCTCAGACTAAGTATTTATTCTGAACACTCCTCATTTTACCACCTTAAATAAAAACTTAATAATGGAATCATTATAATTTTCAAGCCAGCACTCAACAAATAAGTTTTGGAGTTCCACATGTTAGCTAAATGATTCACACATGACATCATAAAATAGCTTATGATTCCAGCCCCTGTCCAAGCCATCAACCCAAATACAGTCTTGCATCTTCCTATGCATTTTGACTATATAATGCACAATAGCATCAATATCATAACTTCTTACCTTCTTGTGAAACCTGATGCTATGGACCTCACGCACATATGCATTAGCCTAAGCAACACCTTGAGGAGTATATGGTACCAAGGGTATCCTTATCATTGTCATATTTGTTACACATAATAATATAAAAAAATTGTTAGTACACTCATGTACAAACAAAGAATGATTAAAACTCATTCCAATCAAATATAAGGATAGAATCCACATAAGTAATTTTCAAACATATTTGAAAATTAAAAAAGGCAGAAAACATATTTTTCTTAAATTTTCATAAATATTTCAATACAATTATTTATAAAATTTTTTTTAAAAATCACCAAAAAATAAAAAAAATTAAGAAAATTAGAATTGCAAAAAATTGGGTCAAAAATGGTGGCCGGAGGAACCCTCGCGTGCTTCACGCACGACAGAGGAGCCACGCACTAGCAGGGGCACTTTGCCATATGGGGTGACCATTTGACATGTGTCGGCCCTTCACTGGTCCATATTGCACCCACTGGATTGACAAACTCACACGTGGCATGACCACAGCCTGCCTCATGGCATACAATCATTGGTTCATGTTTTGGTAGGTGGCATGATTGATCAAGCCAGATGTCTGGATCCACAAGCCACATGTCAACACCATAGGCTGCCACGTGGATGCCAGGTGGCATAACATGTCAGGCCACGTGGTAGGACCCTTTCCATGTGTCATCCCTATAAACTACCACATGCCAACTTTTAGTTAGTCCATGCAACACCATGTGAACCCTATTGACATGTCAGCTGACACTTGGTGATTTACCATAAGGCCACATGTCACTCCCCCACTAGGCCATATGGCCGAGTGGCGTTTCACTCGGCATGCATGGCTTGGCATGTGCTGGAGATGTGCCCTCTGGCAAGCGCCCAACAAACTTGCATGTGCCACTTTCTCGATGGTTTTAGGCTGCCAGATTTTTTCTAGAGGGGGCTTTTGGGGTCTATGAGTCCAATGGTATGGTCAAATATAAAAAATTTTCACTTTAAATTTTACTAATGAACTTTTAAATTATTATTTAATTTTAGTGTCAAAAAAACTAAAAACAAATTTCCATACCAGAATTAAAAAAATAAATACAAAACAGATCTAATATGCATATTAATCAGCTTATGAACATGTCCGAATTTTCACAAAAAAAAAATCCAAATAGTAGACATGCCAAAATGAAAAAAAAAATGGCTCTGATTGAAAGAAAATAAGCCATAAATATCATGAGAAATAATCATAAATACCTCTCATAGCGCAGAGTCACAATCACCGAGATCTTCCTCCTTTTTACATTACCGGTATTATTTTCACCCATGCCTTGGGATGGAAACTTAAATTTCACGAACTAAAAACCCCAACGAATAGAGAGAAAAAATGCAAAATTATTTTGGCAGTGTTTCAGTATAGAATTCTTTCCGTGCATTTCAAGAATAGAATTCTTGGCCCTATTTATAGGGCTCTAATTAAGGTAAATTAATTTTCCTTAATAAGTGAGAATTAAATTGGCAATTACACAAATTAAGTATAGAAAATAATATCAATCATTAATATGTCAGTTACCTAATATAAATTAGGTAACTGCACATATTAATAACCTCTAATTATGACAGATTTTCCAATTAAGGGAAAACCTAATATGGAACTAATTCCATATATATATTATTTTCTGTTTTGATATTGTCACATTTATATCAGGATCAATTTCTCATCTCGCGAGTCATGGGCATATCCCAAACTCCTTTATATATTCTTACTTGAAGAAGAACCTAAAACATATCATGAATTTATAATTTCAACCAATGCTCCTTTTTGGAAAGAATCAATAAATGATGAAATGAATTCAATTAATTTAAATAAAATATAGTTTTTATATGATCTTCCATCTAGTTGTATAACAATTGGTTGTAAATGAATTTTTAGAAAAAAGTTAAGAACCAATCCATAAAAAAATTTAAAGTTAGGTTGGTAACTAAAGGCTTTAAATAAGAAGGAGTAGACTTTTTTGATACGTATGTACTTGTTTCTAAAATCAGAACTATTAGACTTTTGAATACATTAGCTATTATTTATAAATTAGAAGTTCATCAAATGGATGCAAAAACTGCTTTTTTGAATGGTGATTTAGAAGAAGAAATTTACATGTATCAACCTAAAAGTTTTATCATACCAGGAGAAGAAAATAAAGTTTATAGACTTGTAAAATCTCTTTATGGACTAAAACAAACTCCTAAACAATGGCATGAAAATTTTGATAAAGTCTGTTGGCTAATGGCTTTCAAATAAATAACATTGATAAATGTGTTTATTTTATAAATTTTTTAAAATTCTTATGTGATTCTTTCTTTGTATGTAGATGACATATTAATTTTTGGTAGTGACTTAATTGTAATTAATATAACTAAATCATTTCTTTCAAATAATTTTGACATGAAAGACTTGGGTGAAGCTCATGTAATTTCAGAAATTAAATGAATAAAAAAATAATGATGGTATTGCTTTGTTTCAATCACATTCTGTAGAAAAAATATTAAAAATGTTTTGCTATTTTGACATATCTTCTGCTTCCACTCTATGTGATAAAACTATTAAATTGAGAAAAAAATTTAGGAAAAATTTTTTCTCAATATATTCTTAAATAATAGGATCTTTATTGCATTTAGTAAATCATACTAGACCTGATAGTGCATTTGCTATGGTTAAATTTGGTAGATACACTTATAATCCAAATATTACACATGGGAATACTTTAGAGAGAGTTTTTAAGTATCTTAAAGGTATAATTAATTATGCCTTACATTATTGTGAGATTTCTGCTGTAATAGAAGGTTATAGTGATGTAAATTAGATATCAGATTCAGAAAAAAATAAATAAATCTACTAGTGGTTTTGTTTTTACAATGGATGGTAGAGCAGTAGATTGAAAATGTACTAAACAAACTATAATTTCTAGGTCCATTATGGAAGCAAAATTAGTGGCATTAGATGCAACTAATAGTGAAATGAAATTACTTAAATTTTTTTTATCTGATATACCATTTTTAAATAAGCCCATACCTACAATTTCTATGCATTGTGATAGTCAAGCAACAATTGCTAAGGCTAAAAGCAAAAATTTTAATGAAAAAAGAAGGCAGTTGACAGTTAGACATAAATCAATATGTCATTTATTATCTCATGGTTTGATTTCTTTAAATTTTATCAGGTCTGAAAACAATATTGTGGATCCGATCACTAAAGGTCTAGTGAGCCAACAGTTACTTCTTACATCGAAGGGAATAGGACTGAGACCCACTAATTAGTTACCATCCTAGACACATGTCTTTATATGCATGGGCCATAAATAAAGTTCAACATGTAATAATGAAACTATTTGGTAACTTGGGAGAGCATGTTTAGTATTGTTATATGGAAAATTTTGGGTTATATTCCTATGGTGTTATACTATCCACTGTGATGTTTAGGAAAAATTTTATTCTGAATGAATCCAAAGGCATATAATTTTGTAGGGTGATGGTCACATATCACTCTTGGAGGATTTACCTAGTAAGTGTGGTGGTAAGGTCGCCACTATAAAAATTAGGTCATTTTCTAAAGACAACTATGAATAGATACGTGCACATGACCGAAAAGCACAAAACTAATAGAACTTTGATAATTTTTCACACTGTGTGTGTAGTAAATATTATTTTTAACAAAAGAGCCTAGTTTAAAACATTTATGTTATTATGGTTTCTTCAAAATAAGTTCATTAACACAAAGTATAGGTTCAAACCTTGAAGGTACCTAACACCTATTATACAGTATTATATGCTTAAATAATAATTAGAAAATTTTTAATCATGTGGGGGGATATTGAAATTTATTGATTAAAAATTTATTTTGAATGAGTAAACAGGGTGTTCCTAATATTGAATTTAGTGGCAAATTTCTCTACATTACATGTCTATTTTTTCCTTCTTATTTTCCTATTTGGCAGCCACTCCAACGTTAAGACTAAGGTTAAAATATTTAAAAAAAAAGCTCATATAAATTGTTTTCTTCTTTTTGGAACAAGAATACAGTAGTTAAAAAACAAAGGAAAAATTCATTGTTAAAAAACTTACCTTTATTTACTATCTAATTTACATAGTAAAGTCCCACCATCATTTACAAGTTTTATTCTCTTTCTTAATTATAAGAGTTTTATTTTTTTTGGTTCATTGGATTATTAAATTGTTCCTTCCAAATTATTATTCGAGCATCAGGAATAATCGGTTTGAGAAATTTTTAGCTGCATACAAGAATTTCAATGGGTTGAAACATCTTATGAGAGGGATGAGGTTAATTTTTACTTAGTGCAAACGATCGATTTCCTTTCAAAAGACAGTGCAATTTGGCATACATCGATATATTGTTATTATTATTGTTGCTTTACTTGAAATTCTTGGTGTGTTTATTGTTACTTTGGTGTTAATTACATTAATAATGTAATCCCCTTGCTACAGAAGAGTCCAAAACCCATCACTCATATTTGCCACAGGCATTCAACATATTCACATGCATATCTGACATTAATTCATTACACACACACACACAAACTATATTTGATTATTACATATTTACATTTTATAGGTTCACAAGTATCATTATCATCCGCACTTGTCTTTACATACCAGAATCATTAATTCGTTAAATATTACAAGTTACATACTATTACTATTACAATTATAAAATTCTTTACAAATTTACATTTGCATATCATGAAAACAAAATAAGTAACACATGAGACACTCTAGTCTTAGCCTTTGTATTGACCATCCACCAGTAAGTTTTGTCCCAAAGCAAACCTAACAAGAGTACTTACACGGATAAACACCTGTGCTAATCTATAAGACTTATTAGGAAAAAAGTATACTAAAAGCAACCACTTATAATGGTTAATACTAAGCAAAACATGCAAGTAAGATAAGCATGTAATGGAAAGAATACTATTAGTATATGCCATACCAAAGATTAATAGAAATAAGTCCTTTAAATGAACATATATAAGTGTTAATTACACTTTCGCATTGTCAAAAAGATTTTCCATGTAATTTTTCACTCTTAATTCACTTCGTGACTATTCGTATTACCAATTACTTTAACTGATTGCCTATACTCTGTAAATGGGGATAAGGGGTACTGTAGATACCCGAAGGTATTGTTCATGTGGATACCCATATGTATCAATCATGTAGGATACCCAAAGGTATCAAAACTATAAGCCCCAAATAGGGTCAAGACTATAGGTCCCAGTTCGAGACTAATTGGAGGACCCAAACGGGGTCAAGACTATAGCAACTGTAATTTTCCCTTATAGGCATGCCTATATATCTATATCCAAGCTCTATATGCAGACATTACTTTCTTTCCATATCATCAATTATTTAGATTCATATAACATCATAATAAATAAATACATAAATTGTAACAATAAATCCAGTTACATTATTAAATAATCAACTGTATATCACTTCCCTTCACTGTTACTTTATTCATGGAACTCATGAAATACAATTCAAGTATCAATAAACACGTATGAACATACGTGCGTATTTATTTTCAAAGAGGAACATACATGTATGCTTGCACACTTACACTTACAAACTATTTAGTGCATTTTTTAAGCCAAATATAAAACTATACATACATACTTCCAATATTTATAATGAAACACATACCTTTTATCATGCATATATACATATAATAATATGATTCATTCCTTTAATAGGAGCTTTAAAAATATTCCTATACTAGCAATTGCACTTCTTTGTGTAATCCTTTAATTACAACTTATAACTTAGCCATAACTTCTCATGCATAATCATGTGTACATATGCACATTTAAATTATTATTTATATCCTTTAATGATTAACTATTACTATTATTGATGTTAAGATTAATTGCATAAATTACCTCATATAATAATTTTTTATGTTTAGGCTTAATTGGTGTTCATATCTTAATGTGCCATTATGTATTTCCTGTACATAATATCATGTAATATCTCTAGATATGTGTTCATAAGGTTCTAAAAGTGTTTGAAAAAGTCTGAAAGCCATTCAGTAAATTTCGGGATCTAAAAGTGAAGTATAGGCCAAAATAGGGGAGGGTATTTGATAGTCTTGAATTATAACTATGTTTTTAGGTATTTTTTGGTATGTTTTTTAGTTTATTAATGTTAATTTACTTGGTTTTATGTTTAAGGTTTGAGTATTTTGAAATTGGAATGTTTTGAGTGTTAGTTTGCTTGGTTTTTATAGGATTGGAGAAAAAAAAATCTAAAATCAACCTGGAAGGACCAGAGGATAGTCTTATCAGGTCATGGGAAACTTTTCATGTGAGTCCAGTAGCAAAGATCTTGGCAGGACTAGAGGACAATCCCACCAGGTCACTTAAGTCATCAATCCAGATTAGAGGAACCCGGTTGGACTAAAAAGCAATCCCATCGTGTTCATTTGATAGCATTTATGATGTTTAAGAAGTTTTCATAGTTTTAAGTGTTTGGTGCAAACTGGACTTCTAGAACATTAGGTTTTTAAGTGTGTTTAAATTAGATATTACTAGTTAGGCAGTTTTTATCTTAGAATAGACTTAGCTTTTGTTCTAAACTTCAATTTGTAAGTAAAAGCTATGCTCTTTAGGGCTTTCAAGCTTGGTTCTTTATTGTTCCTGAAGAGTAGAAGATCAAGTCTAAAGTTTTTATGAGTATAGTATTAAATTTTCTATTCTTTTATTCATTTTCGATTATAAACAGTGAGTAGTTCTTAAATTTTGTTAAGGGAAACTTGAACCCTTATTCTCTTATTGTAATGACTCATATTTGAGCTTATTTTCAATGCAAATTTGTTATTTCTTAATTCATGTGCTTAATTATATCTTTGATTATTCTAGAAAGATATTCTGAATAAGATATTTGTTGTTAAAAATTAGCTTTCCATGACAACTTGTATTATTTTTTTGGGTTAATTACAAAAAAAAAAGATCTCAACTATAGGGTACCTTACAATTTTGGACCTTATCTTTAAAATTTTACAATGTCAATTCGTAACTTTGACTCCCCTTTCAATTGAGGGACTTTGTCACTATTCTGTCATTCCCCTTTTAATAGCGACGAAATCCCTCAATTGAAAGGGGAGTGAAAGTTGGGGACTGACATTTTAAGATTTTGAAGATGGGGTCCAACATTGTAAGGTACCTATAGTGTAACCCTTAATTTGTAATTAACATTTTTTTTTGTAGAACTTAATATCAATAAGAGGTGAGGTGAATAGTTCCCTTAGCAAATGTGTTTTATTCATTGATTTTCATTTTCAATTTAATTTAACTTTATTTTTAATTAATTTTAGTTTAATCTTAGCATTCAATTTATTCAATTATTTACATTAATTTAGTTCAACCTATAGCTACTTCTTAAAACTTAGGAAATTATTTCACACATCTTTCATTTCAAAATTCGAAATACATAATCTCTTAGGTACGATATTAAAGGGTCTTAATATTATTGTCCTATATTACTAGCCAATCTAGTATACGTGTTACACACCAGTCAGTCAAGATTGAGGCAAAATTGTTATGGCTGTTGATAAGTGTGAATTATACTATGTTTTTAGTATATTTTTAGGTGTTTATTTGAGTCAATTTAGTCTTAATTAGTTGGTTTTTAGTTTAATTATTTATTTATGTGTTTTTAGGGCTAATTATTAATTTTGATATTTTTCAGGGCCAAATTGAAGGAAAAAGGGCCTAAAGTGTAAAAAGGAGAAAGTTAGTTCAAGTTTGTCATTTATCTTACACTAAACTTAGCTCAGCTGAGCTAAATTTTAAAGATCAATTCAAGGGAGTTCTCTTATCTTACTCATGAATTGTTTTTATTATTTTGTTTCTGTTATTTTGTTTTTGTTTTAGATTGTTTAGTTTTGTTTGAAATTTGTATGTTTAGTTTGTAGTTTGCATTCTAACCAAATAGTTAGTTCAAGTTTGTCATTTATCTTACACTAAACTTAGTTTGCCCAGTTTATCCTTAAAAATTGAACTTATTAAACTAAAACTTAGAATGTGCGTTGTTCAAAATTTTGGTTTAGCACTAAGGCAAGCATGTTATTTAATGGAATATCAGCTAGTTTAATATTCAACTTGACTTACATTTGAGAGTTTCCACTTTTTGAGAACAAAAGACCAGTTTTTGAACTTAAAGAAAAACAATGCATTGAAATAGTTGAGTTAGGAATTTTAGAACACTAGAACCTTCCTCATCACCCTTCGAAGGATAAAAGTAACTCAAAGCAACTTAGAAAGTGATCTAGGCATAATTGTTCTTGTTGAGCCATAAAAAGACTATTTATCCACCTTTTCGATATAATTAACCCTTGTTAGCCATTTTGAGCCTAATGAGGTATGCTTAATGCATGACATATTATTTTTTTCCTTATTGCACTCAATTATTAACCATATAGCCTAAAGAGCCTTTATCTTTTCCTTCTAGAATTGGTCACTCTAAGATTGGATGGATTAATTTTGTTGGATATTTTGAATGGTGTAGTAAGACATTTTTTAGACTATTATCAAGGGCTATTGATGAATTCAAAAAAATAGTGAAATTTACCTTGTAATTACCTAATTTATTATTGTATTGTCGGCATCAAAACTAGTGTGGAAAAAAAAGTTGTATTAAGAAGAAAAGAAAAAAAAAGCAATAAAGCTAGCATATATGGCAAAAACTTAAGTGTGGAATATTTGTAAGGGAAAGCTTATGTGATTTCAGTAAAAGGGGTAAATTATAAAGAAAGCTTATATTGATAATTTTTCTCAAAATGCTTAAGTTGTGCATAGGTCGAAATGAGCAAGTATGGAAAAAAGGGGTTTGTGTTTAGAAATTTAAAATTCTGAATCTATCTATCTTAGAGTGGCTATTCTTTTGATCATCTTTTATACATTCTTTGATATGCAATTACCTTAGCTCCATTACAACCCAATTAAGACCTAAGTGATTTTAAGTCTGCATTTGAGTTGTTTAGTGGAGATAACCTTCGGGTTCTGATGCTAAAAGAGAGGCTTATGGTGTTTCTAGAGTTTCAAGTATGAAACCATTTGTACACTTAATTAGTTGTACATTCATTCTAAACCTAGCTAGCTATGAATTTCCATTGGTATTTTGAGTTTTAAAAATACTTAAAAAGTTTTGGTCTTGCACACACACAGAGGAAACTAACTCATATTGTCTTGTTTGAATTTATTGCTACTTGGAATTTGGTTGAGTGCTCTTGATAATTGTTAAACTTATTTTTGAATTGCATAATTCTTCATTGAAGTTTGATATTTCTGAGGAGTTGGTTTGTTCAAGTTTGCTTGGGGGCAAGCAAAGATTAAGTATGAGATATTTGATAAGTATGAATTATACTATGTTTTTAGTATATTTTTAGGTGTTTATTTGAGTCAATTTAGTCTTAATTAGTTGCTTTTTAGTTTAATTATTTAGTTTATGTGTTTTTAGGGTTAATTATTAATTTTAGTGTTTTTCAGGGCCAAATTGAAGGAAAAGGGGCCTAAAGTGCAAAAAGGAAAAAGTTAGGGGCAAAAGTGAAATTAAAGGGAAATATGGCTTTCACTCAAGGGGAGCAGCCATGAATCACTCGGCTGAGTGATTCCTTCACTTAGCTGAGTGATTTGGCACTCTTCAGAGTGAGAATTTCACTCTCCCCGAGCATCAAGGCCACTCTCTCGAGTGATTAATAAGGAAACACGATAAAAGACTTCCTGTTTAAGATGAATTCTTCTATAACTTGGTTTAGGAACTTTACAAAGGCAAAACTTCTTCTTTTGGCAAGATAATTTAACTATAAAAGCACCAAAGCACCAGAATTTAGGAGGAGGAAGAATTACGAATTTTGTTCTTTGTTTAGTTTTAGTTTTCTTTAATTAATTGTACATTAGTTTTAGCTTAGTTTTAGTTTAGTTTTATTTTAGTTTTCTTATTTTCTTAGTTCACAATTCTCTAAAAGACTAAAGCTTTCTATTGAAGTCATCAAGAACAAAGTTTGAAGCTTCATGAGTATTGTATCTCTTTACTTTAATTGTTCATTTAGTTTTCATCATGTTTGGTAAGTAGTTTTTTCTTCTTTTGCCAGGGGAAACTTGAACCCTCATACTTTTATTGTAATGACTTTATTCTAAGCTTTAATTCAATGCAAGTTTGATTATTTCTTAGTTTTGGACAAATTCTTACCTTTGGTTATATATAATTTGATTTTTGACTTATTTGAATTAATAATTGATGATTGATTTATGCACGACTATTGGTATGCATGCTCTTGGGTTAGTTCATTAGTATTAATGCATGATTCTATTCTGAGTTAAGGTGTAATTATGTGTTAGTAAGGATAGATTAACACTAAGAAAGGTTGAACTAAGAATAGGTTGAAGTTAATTTGCTTGGAAAAGATTTTAATGGATTTCTAAGAGTTTAAAACTGAATTTTTATGCCTAGTGTTAGATTTTTCTATGAGTTTAATACTTAGATATTCTTGCAATAGATATCTGGCTTTATTACTGATTTTTCCATAATCACTTGTATTAATTTTTTTGAGTCATTGTAATAAAAGTTGAGGTGGATAGTTCCTTTAGCAATAGAATTTTAGTTATTGTTCTCTGTTTAATTCATGTTAGTTTAATTTTAGTTTTTATTTTGCTTTATTGTCTATTTAGTTTAGTTCTTCCCTTTAAATCAAAAACTTGGGGAATAATCTCATATTAATTTAATTCAAGCATAGATATTATTCTTAGCAATCCTTGTTCCCTTAGGTACGATATTTGAGGTTTTAATCTATATTTTCCTATATTACTAGCCAATCTAGTATACTTGCTAGACACCGGTCAGCTGTGTCAATTGCTTCTGATTCGATCTAGAATACTTTGTCATGGCTGGGACGAAAGTGTCTCAGCCAAGTTGACTTGAAAACCTGGTTTCTTCAATAATAACTTCTCTGGTCCATTTTGCACTAGAATTTTGACCTAGTAAATGAGGTTTTTAGGAAAAACCTTCTCTTGAAAAATTGTTAATCTATGTCTCTAGTTTCTATAACATGAAAAACAAGTCATTTGGACATCTACAGAGAGAGATATCCCCAATTTAGTCCAAACTATCCCAATTGATAGGGCAACGACTATCACTACAATTCAACTAAATTTTGAGAATTCTAGAGGCAAAATCAAGTTTAAATCTATGTGTATAGTTTATTATCCCATTAGAATCACTCTAATTAGATGTCTATAACTCTAGTTATGCCCTAAATAAGCTTCATAGGTCCAGTAGATACTATGACAGCTTTTCAATTTTGACTTCCTTTACTACAATTCAACTCATATGTATGGCTGAACCTTTTTAACATACTTCCACATCAATTACTAATTTAACACAACATTTTATTCAATAAATACACCAGAAGCACAAACATAACAAGATTAAGCTTTCCCATATCTTTTAATGCTCAAGAAATTCTCTTCATTTCCATTGACAGCTTCCTCTCCTCTTTTCTTACTTAATTCTCCCTCTATATAGCACAATTAACACTTTACTTGTAAATTCCCATTATTTTCACTTAACATAGAAAAACTGAGAATTAAGAAGAGAAGAAGAAGCAAAAGAAAAGAGCAAACTTACCTTATGCTTTCTTGCCCCTCAAATTATCTCTCTCACAATTCTAAATTATCAACCGAAAACTTAGCTTTAGATGGAGAGAAACGACAGAAAACCAAAAGAAGAAACACTAAAATTGGTCTCTCCTATCTGGTTGCCTCTCCCTCTTTTTATATGTCCATTTTTCACTTCCTTCTAGAAAGCTAGGTGTCACTTTCTTATGTGACCACTTATGAGCGCTAAGTAACTTCCATTTTAATCCTTTGAGAATTTTATTTTCTTATGCTTTTCTCACCCTTTATAATTGATTCAATTTAGTTCTTTCTTAAAACTTCTTAATTATACACACATGTCAAATTACCAAATTGCTTTTATCTTATGCTTTATTTCCCTCTATGTCCCTTTTTTTGTTTCTTCATTACTCCAAGCGTGTCATTTACATGCATTTACTCCTAGGATATATGATGGAGCCTTATAAATTAGCTATGACTTTTCTAACAAATTAGCTATAAATTTTCTAACATTTTAAATATTAACAAAATATATATAATTAGATAATAATGAGATTTTACGAGAATTACTCATAGTTCAAACTCTCAATGTTCAAATCTCACTCCTCCCACTCTGAACTATGCAATAAAAAAATAGTTAGTCTAGTTATTAACACTTGATAAAAAAAATATGAGAACTTTCAAATTCAATCTTTTTTATTTGAATTTGAATTTTACTAAAAGATCTGTTAGAAATGAGAAATTATTGAAAAAAAGAGCAAAACTTTTCTTTTGTCTCTTCTATGCAACCTCTCTTTGAAGAAAAAAAAAAGTTTTCTTTAAAAATTAGCAAGAAGCATTGTCAAATTTTTAAGGAAATAAAATCTCTCTGCTTTAGTTTCAATAATAGAAATAATTATATAGAAAAGGGAAATTAATTAAAAGCTAAATATGATTTTCTCATTGGTAATACAAAAAAAAAAGAAGCTTTTCTTTAATATTTATTAATCATTTGTGTATTTCATAGGTAGAATTGCCATAAAGTTTATGGATAATACATAAATTCTCTCCTAAACTATCATCATTCATCAGATTTTTTCCCTAAACTAATTGTATGTTAAATTACCCCCCTAAACTTGTTGAAAATATTAGATTAGCCACTCAAACTTTTTTGAAATATAAAAAATACACCCTATACTATTGAAAATGTTAAATTATCCTCGTAAAACTTATTAAAAATGTCAAATTATCCCCATATTACTGTTTAACGAGTGTTTTTCACGTTCTATTTGTGAACCGATACGTGTCCTACAGGAAAGTAATCTTACATGCAATTAGTTGAAGAGGAAAATCTGATAAATGGTGATAGTTTGGGGGGAATTTAAATATTAACCCTAAAGTTTATTTATTAGTCAATAAGTTTATCAAATTGGAGATTTTTTTTTTCCTTCTTTTTATGTAGATAGATGCGGAAAAAAGTCTAAGTTTTCTAGAGAAATCAAAACAAAACAATTTTCTGACTACTCTTTCTTTCTTCAATACCATTTTTATTTTTCTTAATATTTGTTTTTTCATTAGTTTCAAAGAGGTTGTTGTTAAATCAAATTTTTAGATTAGACAATATTTAAAAAAGAAATGGACAATTGATTTTTCTTTTAAGTTTAATTTAACTGATTACCGGATATATTCACTTATTCAGTCCAAATAAATAAATATATCCTTTCAAACCATTTTCATTCTTTCAGGGCAAAAGCTCAGACTCAAATAAAACTTTTGCTAACATTTAATTTATATTTGAATACTTAATTTGTTACCAATAAGTAATATCTGTTTACTTTAGTTGTCATTTTCAACATTAATTTATATCTCATTGGAATAATTTTACATATAATGTGAATTTTTAAAAATCTTTCCCTATGATATATATTTTGAGAAATTGGGTGTTTTTTATCAAAAAAAAAAACTGTATTGACCTACAAAATCATACCATGTATATAATATAAGGGTGGGTATAAACCGATTAATCGGTTTATGAGCAAAAAAAAATAAATCGGTTCATTAATATCGATTTTTTAAAATCATTAATCAGTCTATTACATTTGTTTAACAAGTTCATCGGTTTCAGTTTTTCATTTATTTGATTAATTAAACTTTCTAATTTAATTATCAAATAATAAAATAATTAATTTTTTAACAAACATCAACACACTCGTAAGTACGTGTGTGATCCCATAAGTTCAATACCGAATACTAAACCGGTAAAAAATTGGCCAAACCAATTTACTAATTAAAGTTGGCGTTTAGTAACACTCTTGATAGCATAAAATATGCAAATACTCTCAAGAAGCAATGGAAGAATAATGTAAAGTTACCTTCTGTCCTTATAGCTTGATCATATCATCCCACAATATTTTCATGTCAATTATAATTGACCAATGAATAACTTAACAAACTTTTTTGTTCCTTGGTTCAATTGTCTTGGCGAATGTCTTAATTCATTCGCTTATAATTAATGACAATTCATTGGCCACTGATTAATGATGACGCATAAAACACAATATAAAGGATCGTGAATGTATCAAGTAAACTCTTTATGCACTAATCTTTCTCCAAAATTGCTTTTTCTCTACATTGATTTAAACGTTGGGAGTATTTCCATAAAAAATCTGTGGAAAGTTCTATTTTCCCATGTGACCCAGAAACTCAGTAATTCTAACTGTTATCACCCACTGCTATTATAATTCAAACTTGGAATTATAGACAAAAGTTGAAATAATTTTTTTTCCAATCAAATTACATATTTGAAAAAAAAAAGATGGGTGGAAGTTGGCACCGAAGCTTGAAAAGTATTTCAAAAGTTCGAACACATTTAGGCACATGTCATCCTAAAACTTTGAAATAACTACTTCGGTATTTCCAAGCCTGATATGTTACATTTTGGGCTAGCTCAGTCCAGTTAACATATAAGCCTAGATCAGTACCTTTAGCATTAACAAATTCTACGGTCATTTTTTCTTGATTAAGGATCCAACTTAAGATCTGGTCTTTAAAGCCCTGCTACTAAAGCTTTATAGTAGTAAAAAGACAGGCTGTTGGGAGGAGATGGAAAGATTAGTTCGTGTCATTATTTTTCATCCAGTCAAATTTTAAATAGCCTATGGAGTTAACTTTTCTCGAGAATGCCTTTCTATTGAAGTTATTGAAATATATTTTCTTTTGAATTTCTTTAATTACCAAATAGCGCAAACTAATTAAATAAAGCCTTAAGTAGTTTATTTTCTATGCAAGACAATGCTACATAATAAAAACAATTACAGTTAATTTAGTTCATGAACTATGAACTTACAAACAATTACACTCCTACACAATAAGTACCGTGGACAATATTTTGGACAGAAACACAGTTATTTTTCTCAATAATTTAAATCCTATAAAGAATGAGCTACTCTCCTATAAATAATCTGAGTCTTCGAACCATAAAAATGGCGCACTTGATCAAGCAAAGATTTGAATGGACGGTCACTCGATTTTGAATGCTTCTTTCTGGTATTTGCTGATTGAATTTCTATAATTTTGTTTATTCACCGTAAATAAAGGACTAAGTTTGGCTACGCATAGACTTGTTCTCCAGAAATGATCTAAAGAGAATATATGCTTGGCGAGGGCGGTGGAGGGGAACCTCATGGCCTGCTCCTGTCACTGTCACAAATGTTAACCCTTTGTAAATCTGGCTCCACCCTCCAACCTATGACACAAACACATAAAGTTTGTGAGATTAGTAAATTCTCAGTAACACTGTCATCATTTTCGGGAAGTATCAAACGCAGAAAATGCCAATATATCTGAAGTATCACATCATGAAAATGAGCTGAATGAAAAAATATATCTTTGAATTGATGCATACTTACCTTTCCGTTATCATACCAAGGGTACCAATTGGTCACAGTTGGTAGCTTTAATGCATCAATGGAGTATCGGGTAGCAGTTACAGGAACAACAGCATCAGTATCTCCACTGGACAGAGAGTTGAAATATATATCATTATTAGATGCCGATACATCGTAAGTTTAAGAAATAATGAACTTTCATAAATAAAGACGGTGATTGTTGATGCGAGATGGAGAAAATTGCTAATTAGAGCTCTAACAGAAACAGTAGCTAATCCTGAATGAGATGCAATATAAGCTGGCTGCTTCTTCAGATATGACAACGAAAGCTAACGCTTAGTACTAAACAGCAAATATAATTGCATCACAAAGGTAAAATCTCATAGTTTATTAGACAAAAAGACTTCAACTAACTTCTGGCTCTCAGAATCTCCAAGTTACCCATCAGATACTTAAAAGAAAGGATATTTCAGCACAAGCGGACCACTAAACAAAGAACATTCAACTGAAAAGAATTTAGACATGAGCAAGTTATAAGAAAGAAGCATAGTTGCATATTACCTGAAAGTATAGACCCAAAAAATGCAACTAGTGAATTATTTGCATCAATAAATTCAAATGTCAAGCAAAGCGAAGTGCTAAGGTACTGGTAGCCCTAAATGTTTCTAGCAACCTCAAAGTGAGGCTGTAAGGATATAAATTAGGCAATGAACACAACCGAGTACCTCATATACCAAAATTTTTGAGATCTTATGTTTTATTGTCAAACAACTGTTTGGAGAATCCACAACTTTTAAAAATTCCCTTTCACGTGCTTTATGGATACTAATGTGTAAGGAAAGAGGGAGCTGGCAATAATCAATAATTTTAATTTCCCAATGACTGTTCTGATAAGGGATGTGGCGCACTTCCAAATAAAGTGAAATGAAGGTATAATTATCAGTGGCTATTTTGAAGATTCTTTTCTTCTTTTTTGAAAGAAAATGACGGTTGACTGTTCCCTAATATGGCATGCAGCATGCTGCAATTTTCAGAAAACTGTTTCTGAAACATTAAAAAAATTTCAGACAGTCTTCCAGAATCAAAGATTTAGAAGAATAAAATGCATATACAACGATAACAGCAGTGCTACTGCTACTACTCATCCATTGTTGCATCAAGATCTCTGATAAAAAGACTCAATTCAGAGGGAAATAAAAGCTGGAAACCTACCTAAAAACCCATATCTTAAGGCCTGCAGCAATCAATTCTTTGTAAATAGGAAGGACAGAACGTGGAGAATCCGCCCAGTAGTTTCCAACAATATCACTGTGAAAGTAATAGTTAGGTCAGCAAGGCTGCTGAAATACAGTGTAACAAAATTGTCAGAGATAGAAATGAAAGATCCACCTGCATGTTTGCCATTGGTAAGAGATATGAGTTACATTTGCATGAAGTGCCTTCTGAACTTCTGGATGATTAAAGTACAATTCAGAATATCTCTCTGTACAAGGATCATATGCTCTGGACATCCATGGCTGAGTTTGAAAGTAACAAGAATTAGCTTGATAACAGATTAATATAGATTAAACAATGTCTTGACCAACAACTATAAACATAATAGATGCAACACAGAAGAAAAATTCAGTCCACTCGGTTCAGGAAGAGTGCAAAAGTTTGTCATTTTAATAAATCCCACCGACAAATCTAGCAACCTCTTATATTATTTGGTTGAGGCATGGAGAGGAAAATAATGTTAGGTCTGCCAAATCTCAGCCTGCAACATCATTTAATAATCACCAACTACACTAAGTACTATATTTCAGCCTGCATTACTATCAAATTTTCAATTTTGAAGAAGTCAACATGTACCTTTTTTTACAATAACTACTGTACTGAACTAACTTATGAGCAAATATCTCAACAAATTGTGACTTCAGAGAAGCTATTCCCATGTCTTCACAACTACTTACTGTGTCACCTTAATTACGTTGACGTTGTGAGCAAAAATATCATGAGAACTTACATAATGACCCCTCAAGTTGCGTCTCAGGGATGCAGTATTATTGCAGGGCCGTGTGAAAATACTATACGGATCAATGTTCCCCTGCTCCAACTCTGCCAGATAAAGAGCTTTGATGCACTCACCTGATGGATGCATAGAGGACTCAAAGTGGCAGGCAATACGTAAAGCTCGAAAGGTTGAATCAGAGATTAAACCATGTGCCCACCAGTACTCAAAGGTGCCAATATAATCATGGTAGTCATCAGTCACTGCATTTCCCACCTTAAACAAAGAAAAATATGTTTACTAGTTCCATAAATGTTGCAGCAGAAAGCACATAATTTTCAATTGTCATAATCAATTAATTTATATTTCTCACCAAAAATCCCTTGAAATTTATTACAGGATTTTGAATCCCCTTGTTCCTTTGGTATACAATTTGTGATAACTGAGGAACATAATGACCTACAACCAAATTTAAAGATTTGAGTTCCTCGTTACTGACTCATAATCCAGAACGATATTCATAAGATCAATATATGTCGAGGTGAAAGAAAGGAGAAAAAAGTTGAAAAAATTTAAAACCTGCATAGCTTTCTCCAAGAATATAGAAATTTCTATGTTTGTACTGTGGAAACCTTTCAAACCAATTGACCAGAAATACATATGCATCTTCAGCTACAAATTCCCAACAAGAAGATTCCAAGAAATAGTCAAAGTTAATATGAAGAATGAAGAATAAATTCTAGAATAGTAGAATTGGACATCGGTATACACAACGATACTATTGAGGTAAAGGCTTCACTAAATGAAACAGAACAATTTACCAGTTCTCTGGTCGCCTGCTGTGTACAAATCTGATGATGTATTTGAATAAGAAAACCCAACACCAGCTGGAGATTCAAGGAATAGCAAATTTGCCACTGCCAACACACCAAACACAAATAAAGACATGAAAACATTACCAATAAAGATGTATGGCCCGTATAACATGAACTGTATAAATTACACACATACACTTATTCCAAGAATAGGGATTGAAGTAAAGAGTTTCGCCATCAGGTCTAATGCGAAAAGGTCCAATTTCTTCAGCTGCTCCATAAGCAACAGAAGAGCAACCGGGGCCCCCATTGAGCCACAAAACAAGCGGTCTTGACTCAGGTCTACGAGTCTCTGGGGACTCAATCAACCAATAAAACAATGCCCTCCCAGCTTGCCGATTCACAGTCACATAACCCGAATACTGATTGAAATCTACATTCTTTGGCTGGCCAGGTAAATCTTTGATTTTGTCTCTTTCTTGATCTTCAGTAGGAGAGGATGTGCAAGAACAGAAAAAAAGAGATAAAAGGGAAAGAATAGGAAATAGTGAAAAGCCCATCTATCAATCAATCAAGCAGAAATGATGGAATTAAACGAACCCAGAAATGAAAGTTCAATAACTACACTAACAAAGGAGCAAAATGTGGAGAAAAAAAGAAGATATTTTTTACAGAGGTAGCCAATTCCAGTAGAATTGAAAGTTGAAAACAACCACTATCTAATAAATCCAAGAAAGTGAGAATAGTCAAAGGAGACAAGTAATTAAGCAGCACAAACAGAAATGAAATCAAGTAACAGAAAATCCTAAGATACTGCCGGGTCAACCAAACGAAGTCCAATGAAAAATGAGGAAGGAGGCTATGAAACAACAAAAATGAAATCAGTAAACAAATCACAAAGTGTTTCTGGGGTTACAAGGAACTTAATCCGCAAGTTAGCAAACAAGATAAGCTTTTGAAATCAAGAAAAAAAAAATTAAAACCCAGATCCCAAAATATTTATGGGCTCTTGCGTAGAATGTATAAGAAGGGACCTAAAAAAGGAGGGAGAGAGAGAGAGAGAGAGAGAAATGCAGGCAAATTTAATGAAAGTTTGGCAATTTAATTCACAATCCCAATGATTGTGAGTGAGGTGTGAATAATAGCTTGAATCCATGCAATGTGTTTTAATATTTTTTAGAAATCATCATCAAAGTTAGAAACTTTTTTAATTGAATTTGTTTTCCTTGATTTCGCCTCTATCAGGCAATTCACCGAACAGGTTACAGGCGCACATGGGCTCTTTTAAAAAGGAACTCTAGCATTTCGACTCCACAATATTTTTTTTAGAAACTAACCAATATTTGACTTAAGGCATTAATGTTCTAATAAACAAAAAGGGGAATATCTTTTTCAATTGAAGAATTAAAAGTAAATAAAATATTTATTATCATTCAAGGAATGATTATAGAAAGTCCAAATAATTGTAAAAAATAGGGTGCGTTGAATGAATGTTTACTAAAGCATATACACAGATAGTTGAATTTTCTTTTTAGATCTAAAAAAATTATTTTTTTCATTTTATCAATAATTAATTTTTAATTCTTAGAAAAAAAAATTAATTAATTTTTAATTGATTACAGTAGTAGTTTTATATCTATGGCCTGTACTTCACTGGAGCCTTATTGGCCCATTGTACGTAATTCCAAGGGGAAGGGAATCAATGACTTAAGCTCACCTTTTCCTGATAAATTTGTCTTTTATTGTTTTTATTTTTTATTTTGGCCATTTATCTATAAGCAGCCGCTAATCCTAACATTATTGAATATTTCCACTTGAATCCTTACTTTTAGAAACTTTTCAACTAACTTAATCATGGATAGAAGCAGGAGATGCTAAGAAGGAGGTTAAATTTTAAATATAATATAAGATTAAAAATTTTGAATGGACCAAATTATAAGAGCACCATTCGCCACATTCTACGCTGAATCTATCGCGCCATTATGCATGTTTGATCAAAAGATGCACATAGCGCACCGGATTAAAACTCCAATCTATAAGAATAAAAAATTAAAAGAATTAATATAAAAATAACATAATATTAGAAGGCTTTTTTGGGTAAAAAAAACGTTTCTGAGCGCCCTTACAATATTTGGGTCCACCCCGAACTTAATTCCTTATTTTTTTTTATTCAGTTTTACACTATAGTCTTTATAACAATCATTTTGTTAACAATAATGTTAAGATTCCCATCAAATGAATATTTACACTTTCATCATTTTGTGTCCTGAAATAAATAAATAAATAAATACGTTATTACATTTAATCATTGTCATGACCCACTTAAAATTGTGACCGGCACTAAAATTGAAATGGCTTAAAGTGTTTAAATCCAAAACAACTTATTCTTAAACAATAAAAAATTAAATCCAACTAAATATAAAAGTTATTAAAAGTAAAAATTAATATATAAAATATTTAAATTCAGCACATAAAATATACATATAAGCAAACATATAAACATGGTAAAATTTTGAAAGAAAAAAATCAAGAAAAATTGTGTGTTTCTTTGTTTGCCCTCTTGTCTTCCATCTCCCTATCCTGCTTTGAGAGATACTCTTTTATCTATTTCGGAACAGCCACAACTCTAATAATTTAAAGGGAAGATACATAAATTCTCCTTTAAACTATTATCATTTATCAAATTTTTCTCGTTAACTAATTATATGTTAGATTATTTTCTTAAATTTATTGAAAATATTAGGTTAGCCACTTAAATTTTTTTAAAATGTAAAAAATACATCTTATACTATTGAAAATATTAAATTACCCTCTTAAAATTTATTAAAAAAATGTTAAATTATCCTAATATTACTGTTTGACACGTTTTTTCATGTATTTTTTGTGAACTGGTACGTGTCTTATAAAGAGGTAATATGATATTTGCAACAAGTTCAGAAAAATAATTTGATATGTAATTAATTCGAAAGAAAAATCTGATAACTGGTTATGGTTTGGAGAAAAATTTATATATTAACCTTAATTTAAAAATGTAGAGAGAGAAAGTGAGCATGCAAGTCGAGAAATTTAAAAATATGTTTTGTAAAAAGAAAAAAATGAAAAAAAAAATTATTCCAATAACCGAGATTGGCGAAGAAAAGGAGTTAAACAGTAAAAAATTTAAAAAGTCGCGTAACCATGGGCCCTCCCGTGCAGCCCTAAATGGTGTCCCCACTTTCTTTGCCGGTTGCTGTAGTGATTCATATATTCTTGAAAATAAAAAATAAAAAAACAAACATTAACGATTACTAATATTTCTATTTGAACATTAAAGATCAAAGGAGTTAAGGTTTGATCGGAATTGAATCGGGATTGAATTGGATTAAAAAAAAAATCAATATATCCTATTTGAACATATTTCAATTAATATATAATCTCCACAATAACATGTTTAAAATACTAATATTTCTTATAATAATGTCTATATTAATATAATAACCATGTTTTCGCACTAATAATCTCCATAATATAATAATTATATTCATTATAGTTAAATATAATTATAATTCAAACAATGTTTAAATATTTATTTATCATAGCTAAATATGAGTTGGAGGCTAATTATAAATATATTTGTCATCATGTGAAAACTTATAGAATAATTAACATTGAAAGTCAATTTGAATTTAAATGTATATAGTATATTTAAACAATATAACATTAGAATTCAAATGACTAAATATATATGACAGAATTAAAGCCAAAATGGACCGCTGGCATCAGCTCTGTAAAAATCAGACCGGGTCGAGTGAACTAATTTATGGTTCTATCCACTGATTTTGCAGTCTCATTTTAATTTTTTCCTAAAAAATTTTATAGCAGGTATAAAGTTTTCGATTTTTCAAATCACCTGAACAGTTTAGTCTGATTTTTACAATATTGCTAAAAAACTTTGTGATAATTTTGCTCTATTTAGCAATTAACAGAAAACTGTAAGATAAAAGCATAAATGTTGTAACAATTTGCTTATTGCAATTTTAATGCCTTAAAAGGGAACCATCTTTTTTCTCTATTTGATAGTTTTTGTTTTGAATTTTAAATGTAAAATTTGGACAAAATGAATTATCAGGATACCATGGGTGTATATATATTTGAAATTTAAAAGTTATTTTGGTATAGGAGAAAATTCAATATATAATAAATTAAATAACACTCTATATATATATATACACACACACACGTTATGTTAGCTTTTAAATTATATTTTGACTTACATTTTTTTTTCTTTTTACTTTCTTATGGGACTTCTAAATTCCAAAATAAAAAAAACTCACAACTCTGGATGGAAATATTAAAAAAAAAAAACTATTATAATTTTACTGCATTTTCTTAATTATTATAATATAAAATATTTAAATTTTAAATGTGTTAGTTTGATAGGATAAAAAAGATTATAAATGCATCAATCATTATGCATAAATCTCATACGTAAGAACCTTTTTGCGAGGAATAATTAATTCATTAATTTCATTACTTATAGGATACATATATAACTATTGATTTCTTCTTACTTCAATTTTTATTGTCTCCCTCATCAATCATCATTGTATTTTTTCTGCATTAAAAGAGAAATAATATTAATTTAGGTATTAATCCATTACTGAAGTTTAAACCTCAAAATAACAACTAATTTGTCAAGTATTTCTAATAGATTTTCTGAACGCTAATAAAATTTTATAAAAATTATCACACATCACTCTTCTACTATTTTACAAATTATTCCAACTACAAAATATCCCAAATTAATTGAAATCTTTAATTATATTTTTAAATTAGTAAAATTATTGTAAATTACCTAAACCACTAAAACTTCTTTCAAAAGCAATTTCAAAATCAGACATAATAATAATGGTACGATATTAATTAATTCACAAAATGTAGGAAAATGTTACAAATTGAGAAAATAACACCATATACCCCTTTTTCTAGTCACTTTTCAAAAATACTCCCTTCTTTTAAAAGTCAACTTTTGTAAATATCCTTTAACATATAAGACTTCGTAAAATCTCCATTTTAGCCCAAAACAATTAAAGCTTAGCATATAATTGAAAAATTTATACTAGATAATATAAGTAATTAAGATATAGAATTAATTAAACAATTAAAAAAATAAAAAAAAAACACAAATATGACTAATAGGAAAATAATACAAGATATTATAATACAATCAAGCCCAAATGCAAAAGAAATAAAAAATTTATTAAATCAAATAGAAAATGTAGAAAAATTAAAATTAGTAAAATATTGAATATTAAGTGAATTGAATATAGAAAATAGAATATTAAATAAGTTAAATAGAGCAGAAAAATTCATAGAATATACGGTGTATAAAATGGGATATAATGGATAAGTTTAATAGAAGAAATAAAAAATATAGATCGATATACATATGACAAACAAAGTAATCAAATAAGTAATAACCTAAAAGTTATAAATCAAAATATAAGAAATATGAGAGTAATTGACCATATAGTTTTTGTAATTCCTTTAACGGAACAATTCCTTTCCGATAATACACCAATAACTGATAAACGGTAAAAAAAAATTTTTCACCGTCGACCAAAATTGAAACACTTTAATACCTTTCAACCAATTGGTGCATAACATCTAAATTACCATTCATTCTATAGTATTTTGACAGTATAACGGCTAGAACTTCCTAGCCTCCTGCAAATTGAACAAAACCACAACCTCACAAAAGTACAACAGACTATAACAGATAGTAATATACATTTTAAACAATTAAACATACACTAATAATATTCATGTAAAATCTTTCACCGACACTCACCCATCAATAGTCATAACAATAATAATCAAAATATAGTTCAATATTTTACCTTAATTGTCTACGTATATACATGCCATAATACAACTCAATATAGTACTATTTCTTCTTTTTTGGTCTTGTTCCACTGTGTACTATGCTCCCGCAACACTTCATAACCTGCACGCAATAAACACTACGTGTTGAGCACTAAACATGCTCAGTGGTGACTACTAATTCTAGAATTTTTCAATTAAAGCATAATTACATAGATTATGCTATTCTTAATCTTATTTCATCAAACATTTGCTTTTATTTCTATTAACATTAATTTCATTATTTACCAACATTTTGATAATCTTTTTGCTTTGATTTTAAATCTTTCAATTTGCTTTACACTATTTTCTTGTGTGAATCGATTTCAAATTAACTTTTACTTTTACGTTTCTTCTTTACTTTAGCTTTTACTTTTACTTAAATTTAATTTTATATTTTTTAATCATATGGATATAATTATCATTTCATTAAACGATTTATTTTGTTACTCGTGTCTTTAATGGTACCATATCTATTTACTATTTTATTTCTCGATTGATTATTCAGTTATCCAATATGTGCTATAATTACAATTTTCGCTATTTATTCTTTTATTTTATTTTAACTTTTTAACTAACTAACACATTACTATTTTCAAGGCTTTTAAGCTTTAATGCAAAGTGATACAATTATTTTAGAACAATTTGCATATAAATCTTTATTTCCTTCTTTTCACATTTAAACATGTTCAAGTACTCATTTAAGACTTGTATCTTTTTCTTTTTCCTAATTGAATAATTATGTGCCTTTTATCGTTTTACTTTTTATTTAACTTTTCTTTCAGAAATTTATTATTTAGGCATAATTTTTCACTTAAGGATATTGTTATCACTTTTTGACTTTAAATAGGAAATTAGTACTATTTTCCAAACTTGTCATTTTTCAAAATAATAATTGGTATATGAAATACCAACTAATTTTAATTTATCTTTTTCATGTAAAAATACATTTTAAACCATTTTTCTTTATAAAAGCTTAATTTAATCTTCATTTATCATTTTATTCTTATAAAATATTTATTTTTCATTTTTACTTATTAATCACAATTTTTGAGAAAAAATTCGGTTTTCTCCCAAATTTTCCATTTCCTTTCAATCAAAGCATTTTTCATTTATGACCTTTACATTCTATTTTATTTTGACAATACCGATTTATTCCTTACAATGTGCCCCTGGTGTAATATGACAAGACTCTAAAAAAGGATATACGGGACATGGACCTAAAAGTCCCATTGAAAGAGTAATGACCGCCAAGTGATCATTTCTTAAAAAGCATATCACTATCACTTTCACTTTAACACTGGAGCTATGGAGATCAGAGATCCTACCCATAGCAAAGCAAGTTGCCATAACTTGCATCGCGGTATAAGGTATCCCTATAACTAGCCAATTATATCATAAATAAGAATATCATTACCTGACTATTGCTAAGGGCAAAACAATTAATTATATTCAAAATAATTTTTAAATATTTAAAAATCTTTAGTTTCTTTCCTTTATTTCTTAATACACTACATTTGTGTCAATTGCACTCTTTTTAATGCTTTTGACTATTCAGTAGTTTTTTCTTTCTTTTACTTATTTTTTTTCTTACTTTATCTTTTAATCACTTTTGTGAATTATTCTTCAATAATTCACTTGGACACTTAAAACCTTTCATTTTTTTATACACTTTATGAATTATAGCATTATAATTCACAATTTCCTTTTATTTTTTTGTGTAATCCTTTGTGAATTATTTTCTAATAATTTAATAATTGACTTTTTAACGATTTTGCTTTTTCTTTTTCTATCCGAAATTTTAGTCATTCGAATATGCCAACTTTTATTCAGTTGGTGAACTATTTTATAATAATTCACTCTTTTAATATTTTCTTATTGACTAATTTATTTTGATAAATTAGTCAAATATTTGTTTTATAACTTTTTGAACAATTATGAATTATATTGGTATAATTCATTATTTTATTTTTCGAAAATGCATAAATTGACTTTTTCATTTCTTTTTATATAGAAGTAATTTACTTCACATTAGTTTATCATCATGTACTTATTTATTGAATTATTTCTTAATAATTCAATATTTTTTAATTAAACATAATCAATATTTTATTTCAAAAATATTCTAGTAATTCATATAAATTCTACAAAAATTCATATGCATATTATTTTATAATTTCTATCATTTTTACTCATTTCAAAAATTATTTCACTATAATTTATTATTTTATGACATTTTATAACATAATTATCAAAAATTCACTATTTTTATCAATTACTTCATTCAATAAATATTCTAAAAATACTCATATAATTTCTATAAATTCCATAAAAATTTATGGATACATTATTTCACATTTACTACCATTTTTTACTTATTTAATGAATTATTCTACAATAATTCATTTTTTTTACCATATACATACACATTACATAATTTTAAAAATTTCAAAATAAATTTCAAATATTCTTTAAAAATTCATGGACACTAATTATTATTTCTATAATTAATTTAGGCTATTATATATTAATTACATGCAAAATTTCATATTTCTCCCTTAGTGAACAATTCGGCCACCTATAGTAATCCCTTCTAGAAATTTTCTTTCTTTCATTTTAACTTTTATTTAGTTTCTTTTATGGTTCAATTTCATTTACCCCTAACTAATTTCAACATTTATGAACTTTAACAATTTTTATCCTAATTACATAAAAGAAATTAATTCAAAATAATAAAAAATCAAAGGATTTTGTAGCCACTTACATTTTTCTCTTGCTTATGGGTGCCTAAGCCTCCCTTTTCCTTGCTTTTAAGCCATGAAAACTCCTTCCTCTTCACTTAATCCTACCATGGCCTGCCAAATAACCTCATTAAATCCTATTTTTTTGTCCTTAAATAAAAATTTTAAGCTCATAATTATATTTTACACCTCAAAAACTATGAAAAAATACTAAAGAATCAATTAAAATCAATTAACTTCTTAATATCCATCTTACCCCTTTTTCTTTCTCAACTTGATTTCTTGCCTTCCTTTACTCAAATCACTTTATTGAGGACACTAGAGTGATCTAGAGAGATGAAACTTTAACTCTTATGTGATGAGATAAGTGAAATTTGGAGTGGATGAAGAAGAATCAAAAGGAGAGAGTGGAGAGGCATGGTTCGGCCACCTAAAGGAGAGGGCGACGGCTGTGAAAAATCTGAAGTTTTTCAGATTTTTCATCCCTTAAATACCTCTCTTATGGGCCTAATTGTGGGCCTAATGAGTGGGTTTAACCCAAGTTCACATAAAGGCCCATTTAGGCCATTTAAGACCCAATCCAATTTTTCTCTATTCCTTAATTCAAATCACTCTAAAAATAATTTCATCATTTTTATCATATAAAAAATAGCTAGTATATAAATTTTCAGCTCAATCGGAGTCCGTTATCGGTCCGATTCAAACTTATCAATCTGATTCGATAATTACCGGTATCCCCAAAAAATTTAATTCTCATTATCAAAATATTTTACATAAAAATTCTTGTAAACATGCAAAATCTGGTAATTTTTGGAGTTCGTTTATTATTTTTAATAAATTATGCAAAATTAAGTCTCATTCTCTACCAGGAAAATTGACTAGCTACCTTTTTCGTATTTTTGACCTTTTGAGGCTTATTTGACCTCAATTTCATTTCAAATTTTAATCCCGGACTCACCATGATCAGTACTTTTCGATGGTCTAATAAAATATTTTTGACTTCCGGATATCCTTTTCAGCCCGAAAAATATTATTCACTATCGAAAAATACTGTTCACGGCTAATTCGGTATTGAGGCCATTACAATTTTACCGGTACTTTATATGGAGAAGATAATTATAGTCAAGAAATTTTAAGTTTACCAACTACAGCATTTAAAAAACCTAAAAAAAGAAAATACAAATAATAAATTTGACAAAATATTTGACAAAATAAATTAGCAATAATGATATATGGATATAATTTAGAAAGAACACATAGTTTCCTAGTAAGTACATTCAAAGGAAATGTAGAATTATGGTGGAATGCAATTCAACAAATAGATAGGCAAAATATAAAATACGGACATAATAATGAAGGTAGTATATTAGAAGCTTTTTCAACAACAAATACAACAAAAGATTTATCACAAAGATTTGAAATAGTTATAAAATTAGAATTTTTAGGAAATAATTGGTTTGATCCATTAAATACAGCAAGAAAATTAGGACAATAATATTTATGAAAAATACAAAATTTAACAACATGTAATATATGTTATCTAAATCAATATACTTGTAAATTTAATAAATACTATTATAACATAGCTAAAGCAGGAATATTGACAGGGCCAAAAATGAAATTACTTAAACAATCATATGTAACTACATTACAAAAACCATGGGGACCAATGTTATTTAATGAAATACAAAATGATAATGAATTATTAGAAGAAACTTTAGGAACTGATCAAGGATATGTAAAGAAAAGAATAAATGAAATGTATAACCAAGCTTATGAAACTAGAAAAGTAAAAAGAGCAATTAAAGGAGGATTATGCTGTCCAATATTAGCAGAGCCAACTCATTGGGGATGTTATGATAAAAATAAAAGATACAAAAAATATACAAAATTTAATAAAAAATATTATAAAATAAGATATAAAAAATATTATAGGAAAATATTTAAACCCTTTATGAAAAATAAGTTTAATAAAGGAAGATTTTACAGAGAAAATAGGAGAATTAGTAAGAAAAACCCAGATGAATATACTTGTTGGATGTGTAAAGAAAAAGGGTATTATGCAAACGAATGTCCAAAAAAGAGAAATATAGATTATCATAAGGCATATAAAATATATGAAGAGTTATTAGAACAAAATTATGAACCCATCGAATATTGTGATATATCTAAAAATGAAAGTATATACGAAATTGATTTTCAATATAATTTTAAAAATCTAAATTGTGAATCAAAAATAGAAAATACCTCTGAGTCCAAAATAGAAACTGAGTCAAAAGAAGAAGTTGAAGAAGAAGAAGAATGATGAGTTTTGATAACGAGAATCAATAAATAATAGATAATAATAATATAATTAGTTATAATAAATCATTTGATGGAGAAAAATTTAGTCAACTAAATAATAATTTATTAAATATTAAAATAGAAGATATATTTAGGAAACAATGGTTCAATAGATTCTATAAAGCAACATATATTGTTAAACATTATGAGTCAACCATAGATATATAACAAACCAAAGGAAATACAGTAATACCATTAATCAATAAGAATGAAATAAATAAAGCATTAGCTAAATTACCTGATAAAAATAGATATAAGAATTTATATTTAGGAGCAATACAAATAACAATAAAAAGATCATTTTAGACAAGGAATAAATAGTCCAATACAATTATTTTGCTTGGATGATAAGATATTAAATGACCCAGTAGATGCTCTACTTGGAGCAGTATCAGGAAATTTAGTTTATAAAAAATTAAAATTTACTTTAATACCAAAATTTTCAGTAAGTTTACAAGATAAAAATATAGACAAAATATTAAATTTATATCATAAGCTACATAGAATAGAAATGGCAAATGAATCTAAAGTATTCTCAGTTACATATAAAACTATATATACATTTACTGCTAGTCATTATAAAAAAAAAAAAAGAAAAGGACAACATAAAATTACAGGTAGATATAGATAATAGATTCTCTGATTTAATTGAATATATACCACCAAGACAATTAACACCAACTAGTATGACTATATTAAATGAATTAAAAATGGACCTTAGACAAAGAAATAAAAATATAGAAACTACTCCTAGGATACAATATATAGGAGATAGATTATTAATATCATCAGAAGAATTGTCTAGTGAAAATCCCATGCCTCAATTTAGAAATGAACTGATAATTATAAATGAATAGGGAAAATTTTATTCTCGACCTAGAAGATGTATAGATTTAAGATCATTTTTAAGAGCAAAACAATATTACATAGAAACAGAATTAGATATATTAAGAGAATGGAAAATGTTAAAAACATTAATTGATACTGGAGCAACTAAAAAGCCATATAAATGAAAGTTTAGTATCTACTTTTACTAAATATAATTTAGAAGAGATATATGAATTTTTGGATTATTCGGGTAATAAACATATATACAAGTAGTCATTATATTAAAAGCAATTTAGCATTAATAGATATAAGTAGAAAAATAGTAATTATATCTATGGACATTAATATGGATACAATATCATCCACCCAAATACTAATTTTATTTTGATTAGACTTCTTAGATAATATAACTCCATATAATATAACTGATGAATATATAATATTTACATATAATGGAAATCAATACAAAATTGCAGGGATTAGAGACTAGTTCTTTTAGTATCTATATAAATATAGAAATAATCTATAAAGATTATCATACAGTCCAATATAATGTATTTATAGATACAGTATCAGCTATTACATTAGCACAAACCTATGCATTCCAAAAAGAATTATGGAAAAGAACTAATGAATATAAATTAGGTATCGATATAACAGGAAATATTACTAAATATGATTTAGTAGCAGAAAATGTAAAAATACAAATACAAGCATATATACTCCAGATACCTAGAATATATCAATCTACAAAGCATGGATGTGATGTAATATTAGGAAATGATTGGTTAATAAATTATTATCCAATAAGTATAAGATCTCAATATATAAGATGAACAACTCCATGTAAACATAAAATTATTTGTCCTAGGTTACTATAAGCATATAAATGGAAATCCTCTCTATTAGTTCTTCGCGCAACGAACAGTGGTGAGAACAATATACAAAAAGAACCAATAAGAGCATTTCAAAATAGAAAATGAAAAATAAAATATAGAAATTTCAAAAGAAATTGAAATTTTATTAGTAAATGTATAGGAACAAATCTAATAAAAAAAAGTAGAAGAAAAATAAAATATATGCAAAATTAGAATTAAAAAATAATATACCTATAAGATGTAAGCGAATGTGGTATAGTAAGGAAGATGAAGAAGAATTTAAAATACAGATAAAAGAATTATTAGAAAAAAAAATAAGATAAAAGAATTATTAGAGAAAAAATTAATTAGACCAAGAATAAGTTCATATAGTAGTCCAGCATTTATGGTTAGAAATTATGCAGAAATAAAAAGAAATAAAGCTAGAATGGTCATAAATTATGAAAAAAATTAAATAAAGCCATAGAATTTGATGGATATCTAATATCTCACAAAGAAAGAAATTCTTATAAATAGTATTAAGGGAAAAACTTGGTATTTAAATTTTAATTGTAAATCTGGATTTTGGCAAATCAAAACGCAACCAAAAAATATAAATTATATTGCATTTAGTACACCTATAGGACATTATGAATGGAAATTCTTTTCCATTTGGTTTATGTAATGCTTCTCAGATATTCCAAAGAAAGATGGATAATTTATTTAAAGATTTAAGATATTTTTGTTTAGTCTATATTGATGATATTATGATATTTAGTGAAAAATTAGAAGAACATTTTAGGCATGTTAAATAATTTTTATTAAGATGTATTAAGCATGGAATGACAATATCTAAAGAAAAGGTGGATATAGCAAAAAGAAAGATAGAATTTCTAAGATTTACAATATCTAAAAGAGAGATTACAAGCAAATATAGCGAAAGCTTTAATAAAGTTTCTTGATCAATTAGAAAGTAAAAAGATGGTCCAACAATTCTTAGGACACGTCACATATACAAACGACTTCGTACATGAGTGTACTAAAAAGAGAAAAGTATTACAAGACAAACTAAAAAGAGATAGCCCATGGAAATGGACAGTCTGGCACTAAAGTAGTAAAGGAAATAAAATAATATTATAGGAATTTACCAAAGCTTCCTCTACCAAAAGAAAATGAAGAATTAAGATTAGAAACAAATGTATCAAATGATTATTAAGGAGTAATTCTAAAAAGTAAAGATGTAAATAAAATATATGATTATACATCAGGAACATTTAAGAACTCAAAAAAGAATTATCATAGTAATGAAAAAAATTATTGGCAGTAAAATATGTAATAGAAAAATTTGAATTAGTTTTATTACCAAAGAAATTTATAGTAAAAATAGATAACACTCAAATAAAATCATTTATAAAAAAAGAATTATAATGAAAAAATAGCTCAAAGAAGAAAAATGGGGTGACAAGAATACTTTGGTAATTTTAATTTTAATGTTTAAATATATCCCAGGAAAAGACAATATATTGGCATATTTGCTCAATCAACCAAAATTTTGAAATAAGCACTAACATTTATATTACAGAAATATAATAGAGAAAAGTGTAGAAAAAAAATCTCCAAGCTCACTTTGGAGAAAAAGGAAGTAATAGAATTTATGAAAAAAATTATATCTCGCATTCAAATTCTAGAAAATGAGACAAAACAAAAATTTGAAAATTTACAAAAATATATATCTCACTCTCTAAAATTGGATAATGAGATAAATCAGATATCTATGAATTATTTCTAGGTGATCACACGCTAAAAGGAATCTAGCTTGGGAAGTTCTAGCTCCTAAAAGATGACAATACTTGGTACTACTTCCAAGATAGAGCTAGAAGATGATATATCCAGGAATTTATTGATGAGAAGATCTGTTCGATTTTTCGATAATTTTGAACCATGTTGAAAGAAACATAGAAATAATGGCAAAAACATTTATCAAGATGGGAACAACCAGGTAGGAAATTATTCTTGATCATAAAACATTTAATATACATCATTAATAATAATAAATAACCTTCCAAAAATGAGGATTAAGAATATTGAGACAAATATACTGGGACTAAGAGAAATTTTGTCTGATAATAAAAAAATATTATACCAGTTATTAGGAAGATATTTTAATTACCAATCGCTCTACTGATTGGCACCAGAAATATCTACTTGAAAGTTATCTAGACAACATCTTGGAAGGAAGTCTACCCATGACTAAAGCTACTAAAGAACTTTTTGAAAGGACAATGAAAAAGGAATCTATAGTGGAAAGCAAAAGAAGGGAACAAGACTTGGTGGAGCTGGATCCCCTCTAAAAAGAAGAAAAATAATTGAAGATATAGGACATAAATTATTATGTAATGTATGATGTAAGGAAGCAATAATGTAATCAATAATGTAATAACAATAATTGAATAGAGGCAGGGTTTAACCTCTATAAAAACCCACAATGAAATGGTAGAAGGCAGGGCTTAAGTGATCAACCTATCTTTTGCCTGCCTAATTTTAGCTTTGAAATATTGTAATCTATTATTGAAAGAAATAATATTTATGGAATTTTAGATTCATCGTTTATTCTTTCTGAGCAACCTTAGTATTTAGCTTTTGCATCCTCCAAGAATTATAGGAAACTAAGTATGATAAATTTAGAGAATCAGATCACTCATATGCTAAAATTTTCTATCAAAAGTCTACCATAAAGAAATTATTGTCGCCTGCTAAAATATTTTCAGTGGCATCTCTAGGAGATACCAAGCTCGTATCAGTATGAAGGAAGGGTAGAAGGTATAGATTAGGAGAAGCGCAGATCAACCCTGAACGTCATCAGTCTAAGGGTGAACAATTATCAAAAATCATTGATAACTGGATTCAAGCAACAGTAAAAGAAATATAGTGGACCTCAAAGAAAATTTATAAGGTATACTGAAACCCCGATTTCTGTTTGTTTATGATATTAGTTTTCAACTCCATTTCTTAGAAGGGATTGCATGCTAAGGAAAAAGAGAAAAGAAAGAATGCTTTACAAAATGAAATTGTTAAATTTCTTATTATAATGGATAAAATAAGAAGACAGATAATAAAAATTTCTAATACAATCCATTATATAGAAATAGATAATATAGATCTACAAAAAGAAATAGAAACTAGGAAAAGAAATATAAAATGGTTAGGAAACCTAACGTCCCAAATTTTTGCATCTGTCATATACAGTATGATGTAGAGCATGGATATTTATCCTATAACAAATTTTGGAATAATAGGATTTGAATAAGACAAAAAAATTGAAAAACATGTAAAGGTTAAACGTGTTCGGGCCAGGAAAATTCTAGGATGGATGATCCGATGGGCAATTTTTCCTGAAATTAAATTATAAAATTTGGTATGACATGAAGTTCAGTGGTACAATTTGAGAAGAAAACAAGTTTAGATTGACCCTTAAACGGGAAAAAGAAGTTTTATCCAGTACCGTAAAAAGGGTTGACTGAAAGTTTGACTGGACTCTGAATAAGTGTATCAATCTCCAAAAATTATTCCGATGGCATAAATATGTTATTATTAACTTAAGTAAACTATGTAATGTAAAAAATAAATATTATGATAGTTTTAGAATTTTGGATCTCGAACTGGCTGTGTAGACTGTCTAAGCTAGAAGTACATTAAAACGATATCAGAATTATACAAAATTTTAACCACATGTTCCTGAGTAATCTAGTGCATGCAGGGTAAACTTTTGTAGCATTCTGATACTGAGAACACTGGTTTCAGAAAAATGATCGAGAAATTGGGAAAAAGGACTGATTAAAGTTTGATGGGAATTTAAAAATAGCAAATGACTTCTAAAAACCACCAAACTTTCCAGTTCTACATGAAATTTTATGTAAAATATTTTGGTGTAAAAATAATAATTTTTCGGTAACGTTGAGATTTTGCTTGTCGGACTGCCTTGGGTGAATCGGACTGAAAAAAAACTTCGATTTAGCCAAAAATTTATATGTAGACTTAATTTATTATTTTAAAAATTTTGAAATTGATTTTCAGTTAAATTGAGTATGAAAAGAGAGAGAAATAATTTTTCTATGCTTATTGGCCTTAAAATTTTAAGTTGGGCTTAGGTTAGGCCCAATTACCTTAATTAAACCCATCAAGCCCATTAACCTAAGAATATAAAGACCAAGAGATACAGGAATTTCCAGAATGCTCTTCCATCTTCAAGTTATTATTGGCTTCTCTCTTTGGCCGAACCTTTATTTCCTTTTTCTTTTCAAATTTTCTTGCATTTTCTTTAAGTTTTATTCAATCCCAAGCTTCTCTACAAGGTTCCAGCCCCTCTACATCATGATGGCAGTCCCTAAATTCCACTGTGAGCAAAGGAAGTAGGAGATATTAAGGATTTAAGCCTTTGTCCTTAAAACCAAGGTCAGAAAAATTAAGGTTTTTAATTTGATTTAAAGGCTCTAATGGCTAAATTAGGATTTGTAGAGTGTTTTTATATGGTTGATTTGTATAAAGGAGGGAAGAAATTGGTAGGAAGCCATCATGAAAATTTTGGCCATGGAAAGGATTTAAGGGAAAAGAAGGAAACTAAGAGAAAGAAGGGAGGAAGAAAGAATGAAAGGTTATGGACTACTATAAGGTTTGTGGATACTAATCCTACACTTAATTTTATTTATACATTAGTTTTTCTATAATATTGCATTATGTAACTATAGATATTGAAGGAATAAATTAATTTAATTAAAGTGAATGGTATAACATGATGAAATAAGGTGAAATGAGTATGAAAGTAAGAGAAAACAAACATTAGATGGGAGTATTTGACTTGGCCGAAATACACATAATAATGGTGTAAAAAGATAAGTTGATATTAATTAATAATTCAAGCTTAAATTGTGCTATACTAAACTAAAGAACATAATTAGATTAATTTAACCTTTAATGAACACATGAACATAATGTTTATTATAAGTACATAATGGGTAATATCATACCACTATGTATATAATTGAGTGAAATTGTGAAATAAATTGATATAGTATGATATAAAGATAAATTAAGCCATTAGAAGCTTGAATTAGTGAATAAAACAAATGGAAAATAATGGAACCCTACATGGCCAAATTATGTATTTTAATCCATTTTAATAAAATTTGATGTTCAATAAGGTATTTAAGTATGATTATGTAATTCTAGTATTGTAATAATAATTTGATAGCTTAAGATGACACAAGCATAACGTATACATGTGAAAGTGAATATGAAACATAATGATATTCACATAAAAAAATAATTGATATTGAGGTAAATGAAGGACGAACTATTATATATTATATAAATTAATAATATAAAGATATAATTAGCATAATAGAGTAAGAAGAAATTTTTGATTGTAACATTTATTACGTGGGCTGAATTTACATAATGGGATGTAAGAATTTAATTGATGTTAAGTAGTAATTGATATAATATATATTATATTATATAATTTCAAGGATTAAAATTAATATAATATGAGTTTGAATAAATATTGGCACATAATATTTCCTATGGAAAAATTAATGCCATAATATTATGGAACTAGACATATAATTCAGTAGAATCTTTGAAATAAGTTGGTATGATTAAATAAAGTAATGAAATAATGTAATATAAATTATAAATATGCAAAGAAAATCATTTGAAGTTGGGAATTTACATGAAGGCCGAACCATGTCCCTTTATGTAATGGTCTCGGCACCGGATCAACCGTAAACAGTACCTTTCGATGGTGAATAGTGCTTTTTGGGCCCGAAAGTTTATTGGACCATCGTAAAGTATAGGTCATGGTGAGTTCGAGGTTAAAATTTAAAGTGAAATTGAGGTCAAATGGGCCTCCAAAGGTCAAAAATACGAAAAAGATAGCGAGTTAATTTCCCTGGTAGGAAAGGTGACTTGATTTTGTATAAATTATTAAAAATAGCAAACGAACTCTGAAAATTTTCAGATTTTGCATGCCTATATGAATTTTTATGTAGAATATTTTAGTGATAAGAGTGAAATTTTTTTGTGACACCGGCAGTTATCGAATCGGATCGATAAGTTTGAATCGGATCGATAAAGGACTCCGATTGAGCCAAAAATTTATGTGCTAGCTATTTTTGATGTGATAAGAGTGATGAAATTATTTTTGGAGTGATTTGATGGCTGAAAGAGAGAGAAATTTGATTGGACTTTAAAAAGGCCTAAATGGGCCTTAAGAAAAAAATGGACTAAGCCCAATGGTTTAGCCCAATTTTGGGCCCATTGGAGGAATATATAAGAGCCAAAAATCTGGAAAAATTTTCAAAAATCGGCTCAATTTCCTTCTTCCTCTCTTTGGCCGAATTCATCTCCCATCTCTTCTCTCTCTCTTTTGCTTCATAATCACTTAAATTTCTCCTTAGATCCCAACTTAAGAGTTGTAGTTCCATCTCTCTAGATCACTAAAATAGCTTCTCTTGATTGATTTGGGCAAAGAAAGTGGAGAAAACAAGTAGAGAAAGAAAAAGGGGTAAGTTGGATCTTGGAAATTTAATGATTTAAATTGATTTCTTAGTGTTTTTCCATAGATTTTGAGGTGTAGATTATGATTATGAGCTTGGATTTTGCATTTGAGAATAAAAAAATAGAGAAATCTAAGCTTGAATGGCCGGCCCTATGTAGGTGAGCAAAAAGAGAAAGGTTTTTCAAGGAGTAAAGGCAAAAGAAATGAGGGTTAGGCTTCCTAATTCAAGTAATAATTATAAGTGACTAATTAATCTTTACATTTTCTAAGTTTATGAATTTTTCTCAATTATGTAATTGGGGTAAAAATTTTTAAAATTGTTAATTGATGCAATTATGTTAGGGTAAATGGAATTAGACATTAAAAAAGATGAAATGAAAGCTTTAATGGAAGAAATAGAATTTTTAGGAAGGATTTTCTTAAGTGGTCGAATTTTCTTCTAGGGTAAATTGATGGAATTTTGCATGAAAATGACATATATTAGCCTAAATTAATTATAAAAATAGTGTATAATATCCATAAATTTTCAAAGAATTTTTGGAATTTATTTTGGAATTTTTAAGATTATGTAATGTGTATGTATTTAGTAGAAATTGTGAAATATAGTAAAATAAGTGATGGTTTAAGTGAAAAATAATAGTAAATAATAAATAATGCATAAATAAATTTTATTGGGATTTATTGAAATTATTAGGATTTTATTGAAATTTTAATGTTTATATGTGTATTGAAAATAATTGAATTATTAGTGAACAATTGCACTAAAATATTGAAAAATGTGAATTTATATGAAATTAAACTATAGTCAATGAAAAATAAATAAAAAGTCAATCGATGAATTTTTCGGAAATTAAAAAGATTAATAAAGTAATTGTAACTGTGCCCTTAGAATTAGTCTGGCAGTAAAAACTAGTTCTGGATATAATTGGCTAGCCATAGGAGCACCCTTTATCGCGGTGCAAGTCATGACGACTTGCTTTGCTATGGGCAGGATCTTTGATCTCCATAGCTTAAGTGTAAAGTGAAAGTGAAAAGTGCAGTATTTTGGGAATGGTTTCTTGGGAATCATTTCTCTTTTTAGTGGGGCCCGTGGGGTCCATGTTCCATGTATCCGTCTAAGATTTTTTGTCGGGTCTGTACTAGGGGCATAATGGAAATAAATTGATAAAGACGTAAAAAGACAACAAAAAGTATAAATAAAAGGTGAAAATGACTAAAATGAAAAGAAAAGAAAGTTTAGGGGCAAAATAGTATTTTTTTCCCAAAGGTGTAAAAAGTAAGTAAATTAAGTAAGAATCGCTTAAATAAAGATAAAGCTGTCAGATAATAGTTAAATTGTCAAAGAAGTGAGTTTTATAGTCAATAAGGACTAAAATCTAATTTTGCATATAAATGTTAAAATAAGTATATAAGAATGTAAAACGCTTCAATTATTAGTTTAAAGATCATAAGTAAGCTTTTAATGGCAAAATTGTAATTACGTGATTAAAATAAATAATATTATAGAAAAAGGTTATATCGATATTTAGTAAGTAAATAAATGATTTTATGAGATTTTATAAGTTATTATTTCAGAATAATGATGATAATGTTAGGAAATGTATCGATTATTAGTCACCACTGAGCATGTTGATTGTTCAACGTGTAGTTTTTATTGCTCGCAGGTAAGCAGGAGCAAGAATACTCTTTACAAGACTTCTTTTAAGAGCTCTTGTTGTATAAATTTTGGCATGTATATATGAATATAAACTTTACTTTGGATATGTAATGTTAAACTGAAGTTATTTTAGTAAGTTGTATTTGGGTTATGAATGAGATGGAATAGATGATAGTGAATGGATATGGTTAATATTATTAATTGTTGTACCTCTGAAAGACTATGTGATTATCTGCATTTCAGGGGGCTAGTACTATGTACAACTATCATATTGTAAAAATTTTATTAATTGCATAGTAAATTGGACAGTTATAGGTCATCGACAAAGTGTTATCAAAATGATTAAGTAAATGTTAATAAGGTATTGGAATGTAAAGATTAAGTTGGAAAAAAATAAAAAAATTTCCGGCCTTTAGTACATCGGTGCATTGTTAGGAGTGATAAGGGTGTTACATTTTATGGTATCAGAGCAGGGGTTTAAACGGTTCTAAGATCGGAGTGGGTGCAATGTTTGATTTAAATTAATTATATATATGCCAATTGTTATTTTGAGAAGTTGTTTTGGAATTAATGTATTCTTGCTCCTTTTTGTTTTATAGTTAAAAGATGTATGGAGAGCAAAGTCGTGAGATTGGAGATAATAGGAGCGAGGCCTCCAGTAATATGGAGCAGTAGGAGGTCCCACAGCAGCAGACACCTCCACCAGTAGCGCCTCCTCCTCCTCCTCAATTAAATTTTCTCAATCTGATCCAGCAGCGACTCTAGGCTACACAAGCTCAGGCACTACCGCCAGTGATTCAGGTTCAGCCGTCTGGTCCGCCTAGAAGGAAGCCTATATTGGAGCAATTAAAAAGATTAGGGGCTGAGGATTTTTCAGGTCAGACCCTTTGACGCCAGTAGCTGCAGAGGCATTGTTATTTAAAATAAAGAGGTTATTTGAAATCACCCACAGTCCTTTAGAGGAGAAGTTCAATGGTATCATTGCATTATTATAGGGTCCGGCTTTCGTTTGGTGGGACTCAATCAGGAGGCACACACCTGCAGACCAGTTGAATTGGGAGTTCTTTATTGACCAGTTCGAAAAAAAGTATATTGGGTCTGAGTATAAGATTACCATGCAGGATGCCTTCTGGAGAGTGAGACAGGGGAATCGTACTGTGGCAGAATATGACAGAGAATTTGAGCACCTGAGCTCTTATCTGGATGAGGTTTTGGCTACAGAAGAAAGACTATGTCAGCGTTTTGAGAGGGGACTACACACGGAGCTGAGGCAGATTATTGGGGCCCAACATTATCCTAATCTGCGGTCCATGATTGATGCAGCTCTCAAGGTAGAAGCTACTCAGGCTAAGCAAGCAGAGAGGTAGTCCCGATTTCAGCAGAAGAGAAAGCAAAGACAGAGTAGTGGGAAGTCAGGGCAGAGTAAAAAGCAAAAAGGACAGAAGACACCTCAGGGCCACCCACCAGCAGGTAGAGAATAGGGTAGCTTCTCCCGTGGCAAGTCTATTGCCACTTCAGCATCTAGTACACCCCGAGGCAGAGATAGTGGGTCAGCAATGCAGTGTGAGCATTGTGGCAGGACACACCCTAGAGAGTGCAAATTTCTGAGAGGAGCCTATTTTAAATGTGGATCCAGAGACCATCAGATCAGAGATTGCCCTATGATACAGACTGCTTTAGTTGCTTCACCAGCTTCTGGTACTGGATATTCTGCACCACGAGGGCATGGTAGGGGAATTGCTCCTAGACCTTTAGCCTCCAGACCAGTTGGCCAGTCTTCATAGGGACAAAGGCGGTCAGGGGGATAGACTTATGCTGTCAGAGCCCGAAAAGAGGAGGATGCTCCTGATGTGATCGTGGTTAAGTTTATTCTGTTATCTGATTCTGTGTATGCACTAATAGAAACCCAATATGAATAAAAGAATGGTTAGATTCAGAGTGCGGGACATTTATTATAGTATCACACGACACTACTTCATAGAGGCCATGAAACTGCTTATTAGAGTAGATATCTTAAACTTGAAAAGGGGAGTTATAAGGGAGCATTGGGCAACCATTACCTTTTTGAGGTTGCAAACAATCTGGACATGGCCAATAGCATAAGGCTAGCCATGTCAACATTCAGATACATCTAAAGGGTCTTGTCTACCTCATATATCGGTTGCACCAATAGTCCTAGGTTAGTGAATGTAGTCGACATCATCTATCTATGGACCATGCATACTTGGAGGAGGATCAACATCACCCATGAGATCCTCTCCACATTACTTTAGGTAGTCACACAGTCGACCTCAAAGATATACGTTGGGCAAGTGGTGACCCGCTTACTATTGGAATTGGGGGCAGATCAGGGGGATTTGGTTAGGCGCTTCAGGAGGATTTTTTTGTAAACTTACGGGCTGCCCCTAGCATAAGGATGGCTAAGCCAATCTAAGGTAGGAGGGACAGTGCAATCTACTGAAAGTCTTAGAGACCGAAGAAAGATACAAACTGGATCCTATAGTATCAGAGCCACCAATAGAGGGAGATGGTCAGGATTAGGCTAAGCCACCTCAACCATAGCCACCTAGGAGCCTCCATTTCCAGTGCACCACCACCATCCCAACTTATATAAATCTATGAGGGCCTTACATATGTAGAGTTAATCCAAAGGGCAGATAGATTAGAGTCCACTATACAGACCCTCATCCAGTGACATCAGTAGGATAACGATAGGATCTAAGGGGCATTGATAACTGCTGGAGCTAGATTTGATATTGCATTATAGGTCATAGATGCTTTAATTACCAATGTAAGCCAATAGAGTACCATAATAGAGGGGGTTAGTTAGAGGGCCTTAGATGCCATGGGGAAGGCCTAGATGCACTGGACACTCACATTGATAAGACGAGAGATGACTTGAAAGATTGTGCCAGTCAACAGACTCAGCCAATAGGAACCTAAGCATAGGGATTAACAGGTTGGTTGTGATGATTGGAAAGATTCTACATCGTTTGGCCAGGTACATATTGGAGTTCCAGTTTAGGGTATTGTCTCTACCTTAGAACCTTCTATGATAGCAGTGCAGCCATATCATCAGCCTACCCTGCCAGTCATCATCTTCAAGATGATCAATCCTCACACCTGTTGTCATTATGTTCATCCACACCTTTCCCACCCTCATTAGGGATGGCATACAGTAGGGCACCTGATCTGCCACAATAGTTATATTTCGTATCCAGGGAGTTTGAAACTTTTTGGATATTTGATGTATATAAAACCGATGACATGCATTTATTTATGCTTTATTATTGTTATGTATAATAGAATGACAAAAAATAAAAAGACAAAAATAACAATATAGCAATTGGAAAAGATAAAGATATTTGACAAAAGAACAAAATTGACCATGATTGATCAAAATGGCAAAGTCAAAATAGCAATCCAAATTCAACCCACAAGACACTGATATCACACCTTTTCTCATAGGTACCAAAACCCTTTCAAGAGGCACACATGTTCCACACTCCACAGGGCTTATAGTAGACATATTGTGTGCTTATAGAATGGAGAATTTGTTGATGATACCTATACTAAACCGGATCAAAAGGATAAAATATTTATGAATGGGAATGGATAGGAGTCTGTGATGGTTCTTCTTCCTTATTTATAGCTTTAAGACACCTATGAAGCCATAAGAAGCCAAAAGAGATGCACGACGAATAAAAGTGTAGGTATTTTATGACTTTGGAAGGATTTACGGGAGATGGTTAGAAACTACTCCTACCTCTCTTGGACAAGGGAATAATTGAATTGATGGGAGACTTCACCAATGATTGATCCATATGGCTAAAGATAAAGTGAAGCACTTCACTAACAATTGATCCACATGGCTGAAACCAAGATCATAGTATAAAACTAAAGCACTCTAAAAAGGGGATGGTACAAAAGGTTGTTTTCCAAAGATGAATGAAAGAATTATACTGTGACTCCTTACAAATGCATAAATGTCAGAAAGTTTATCAACAAGCATATTGTTTTAAGAGGTTAGTCTTGTCGATAGATGCTGATAACCACCACAACAGCAAAGTTAGACATGCCAATATATGGCATTAATAAAACCATCATCTTATCAGATTCTGCATGCTGACAAGCTAGCACTAATTAGGTATAAACAGACTCATCTCAATTTTGCATACTGAAAAACTAGCTTTAATTAGACAACTACAGACTCACCACCTTCAATGAAGTTAGTCTCAAGCCTTGATTTTGCATACCCTAGGTGCTAATCAAGCAAAACCTTTTTGTCTCGATTCTGTATGCCGAGAAACTGGTGCTAATTGGATAATTGGAGACCCACTACCTTTAATGAAGCATCCTGATTCTACATGCCCTAGGTGCTAATCAGGTAAAACCTTTTTGTCCCAATTCTGTATACCTCCAGTGCTAATTTGACAACTAGAGACTCACCGCCTTTAATGGAGTTAGTTTCAAGCCCTGATTCTACATGCCTTAGGCACTAATCAAGCAAAACATTTTTATCTCAATTTGGCATGCCCCCAGTGCTAATTGAACAATTAGAGACTTGCCACCTCAATCCCTAATTCTTCATGCCCTAGGCGCCAATCAGGGATAACCTTTTTGTCTCAATTTTGCATGCCCCCGATGCTAATTGGACAATAGTAGACTCATCGCCTTCAACGAAGCTTGTCTTAAACCCTGGAAACTCATTACCTTTAACAGAGTTAGTCTTAAACCTTGGTTCTGCATGCCATTGATGCTAATTAGGAACTTTAAGTGACAAGTCAATCAGAGATTTGCTGCCTCAGGTACACATCCTTTTCCTTTACGTCCTTTTTCTTCACTTTGAATTTTGGCTCACTTTGGTACTAGTGCACAAGTTCTCCAAAATTGAGGATAGCTGTAGACACCATGACTCTAGGCAATCTAGATCAGGGTTATCCAATGATGAGGAAATAGTATATTTTTGACAAAAGGTGCAGATATCGAAGCTCTGATTGTGAATTTCTCACTATTTTCTCAAAGATTTTAAGATTTTTTAAAAGGTTTTAACAAAAGAGCATGAAAAACCATAATTTTGGCTTTCAGTGGTGACAAATGGTCATTTGTCATGTAAGGGATGGTTGTCTATGGCCATCTCTCTCCTGTCTAGGTCAGATCATGAGCATTTTCATATATTTTAGGTTTTTGCCTGAGGGACAGCCATCTGTGGTTAAATATCCAGATTTTTCACATTTTTAAAAATTTAGAAAGAGGAAAATAGATATCAAAGGGGATTCAATTCAAATTTTAAAGGGATAAGTACCTCCAGATTTGGAGAGGAAGAGTTGGAAATCAACTCTTACTCTACCCTAGGTATAAAAGTAAAAGAAATTAGGTTTTCCAAGAGGGAATTATTCTTTGATTACAGAGACAATTATTGTAGAGGAAAAAACTAATTTTTCTCTCTCTAAGAAGAAAACTCTCTAACAATTCCTTTAATCCAAACACACATATACACAAAAATTATTTAGCTTTTGGAAACACGAAGATTATAATTGGAGTAGAGATCTGGACTTCAAGAGATTCAGAGTTAAAATATCTCATAAGGGTAATATTCTAGGCTCCTCATTTACATTTTCTCTTTTTAGAAATTGTCATCCATGATCATGTTTGATTACTATTAAAATAAATGTATTTATACGTTGTGATTCATTGCTTTACATGTTTAAATCTAATGATGTACGAATTTGGATCAATGTGCATGATAATGGCATGATCAATTTGTGCTTTCCTCCATTCTTATATACTTTCAAGATTTGTTTTTATTTTGTTATTTTGGATTTTAATGAGTTTTGGTATAGTTAATGCATGATTTAGGGTTATAATTTTAATTAGACATGATTTAGGCTTTAATATTTGAGTACTTAGGGTTTATTTGCAATTTTGTGTGATTTTTGGGTGATTTTCCGACTTCCTATTCTATTCTTCGAGTGACAGACAGGAAGAAGCTCCCATAAATGGTTGTTTATTAATACGACAGACGGGACATCATGGGAGTTCTTTCTTGTCCCGTCCCTCCTTCAATTGTGGTCGTCTGTCATCTTTCCAAGGGCATTCGTGGCTGATTTTTAGGCCTTTATTCATCTGTTTATGCTTTCTTATCATTTATATTATTTATTTGATCCCCAAAGTGTTAATTGGTCATTCTATATACATATTTTAATTTTGTATGTATGATTAAATAAGTGATTTTCTTTCCTATATTTTATTATTTATTCGCATTTTTTCCTCATAATTTTAATTTATTACATTTTTTTGGTTTTATGTGAGTATGTAACTTCATTCGCTCTTGGGAGACTTTGTAAGGAATTTGGCATTGGGAGTCATGCCCCGATTGGCTGATGACTACCACCTACCCATTCAGTTATTTCATTCATTTATTTCATTTTATTTATTATTTGGTTTATTATTTTTTGCTTATTTATCATTTTGATATTTTTGGATGTATTCTTATTTTGGGGATGTAATAGCTAGTAATTTGTGCACATCTAAAAGGAAAAGGCACTCAAAATGATTTCTATTAATTATTTTGGGTTTTCCTTCAAAAATTAGACTAATGTCCGATTTTCTATCCAAAAATTAAATAAACTATAAAAGAGGATTTTTGTAAAATGTGCATAAGGGAACCAATGTTCCCAATCTAAGCAAATGCACTAATTTATGTATGTATGTTATTGTATTTTCAGATAATTTGCTTATGTAATAAGTTTAACTAGTTTGATTTAATTTATTTATTTATCGCTTTTATTATTTGATTAGGATGTTTATTTAATTCTATAACTTTGCATCGTGTGAGATAAGAGAGTGGATTAATATTTAAAACTCATTTATAAAATAACATATAACCAAGGTGCCTAATAAGAGTGATGTTCCAAACACCAATCTATATTTGGGCATCAAAAGCTCAAAAATCATTATCCAATGTTTTATTGGATGGAGATTCTATAACACCTGCCTCTTTTGGGCCCATTAGTAGATGCCTTCATGGGTTGACTACAAATAATAATTTAGGCTTTATCCTTTTTTATTACAAAGTAAACAATTTATGATTAATAGTAAGCCTCGTCAGATTTTGGACCCTAAAAGAGGGCCTTGGAGGGAGAACCCAGAATCGAGCGTGGCTCTGGCATGCATCATAAGATGCATAGTAAATTGCATGTATTGTCTTATCTCTTTTAATAATGTGAAACATTATTTCATTAGTGATCAGAGGATCCAAATGGCTATTGCTTTCAAGTTAATTATTACCGAGCTTAATAAAGATATGAAGCTGAACAATGACACTTATGAAATTTGGGGTATGAGGATCTAATATGTGCTTGAAGAGCAAGAAGCTTTAAAACCCTTAAGCTCAGTTATGACTGATTTTAAAGATGGCACATCACCCCCAGTATAGGCAAGACTGAGATTTCTATATGGCATGGAAACAAATAATTCTATTGCTCAAATCATCTTGCTAAGTGTAATAAATAATGACATCACTAAGTAGTTCCGTAAGTATCAAAATACAATAGATTTATGAACCATTTTACGAGAGAAGTTTGTAGGTGTGTCTTTAACAAAGCTCTAATCATTGACGATTAAATTTAATACTTATTGGAAGAAGTCTGGTCATACATTGCAAAAATATTTAAGAGAGATAAAAAATATGATATGTGAGCTTAGTGAAACTGGTCATAAGTTACCCTATGAGCAACAGGTCCAAGCTGTTATCCATTTTTTACCTAAGAATTAGGAGCATATAAAGATGTAACTAACTCATATGGATAGTATAAAGACATTTGGGAATGTCACTTATTATTTAGAGCTTGAAAAGAACTATCTGGCAGCAATTAAGGTCAATGCTGAAGTGGACACAACACAGTTTTGTTCCAATGGAATGAGTTCTAACCAGAACAAGAAAAAGCTTCAGAAATTGAGATAAGGAAAAGGCTAGTGAGCCTAAAAAGAAAAAGGTGAAATATAACAACAAAAAGTCTAAAGGCAAGAAGAAAGTGAACATTTCAAAAGTAAATTGTTTCAATTTCCAACAAAAAGGACACTAGCAAGAAACTGCACTGTGCCTCAATAAGAACACTATATTGACTCAAAAGTGAGTGAAATATATGTATCTAGCTCAGAATTTTTAACTGAACCTCATCCTTTGTAGGTGGTAGATTCAAGAGCAATAGACCATGCAATAAAGGATTGAATGCTTCTATTGAATTATGATGAATTTCAGATGGAGCTAAATGTAAAGCCCCAACATATAGCCTAGTAGTAATTGGGTATGTCTTGGACGTATAAGGGAGATAATATTAAAAGATAAGTATGGGAAGTGTAGGTTAGGACCTAAAGGGAATTAATCTAAAAGCCAAGGGCAATATGGTCATTACACATTAAGTCATAAAAGTGTATAATTAGGAAGGAATACTTATATAGGGGCCTAATTGAAATGAAAGAGAGGAAGTTTTAGGATAAAAATGAGAAATTAAAGAAAGGATAGGGAGTTAAGTGCAAATTACCTATGACCAATGAGATGAGGATTAGAGAATTCAAGAAAAAGAAAGAAACATCAAGATAAAAAGGCTATATGATGGCCAACCACTTTAGGGGATTAAAATGAAGCCATCTTCTTCCTAATATTCATCAATTCCATTACTATTTCATACTCTAATTTCAACTAAATGGTTGGCAAGGAGAGAGAAGTTAGGGGTTATGTAATTTTAAGGTAACAATTTCTTCTCTTCTTTTTCTTCTTGTTTCATATGATAAGAATTGAATTTGAAGGATCCAAATAGATGTTTATATATATGATTTATCTTATGAAGACAAAAGATTAGGGAGGGCAAGGAAAATGAGGTAAAAAGAGATTGAAGAAAGTGATTTTGGTGTATTAATAAGGTATGGGAGTTTATATTCTTGTTCTATGTACTTATAATTGATCCAAGTTGATAAATGTAATATTTATAACCTATAATTGATGTTAGAGTCAAGCGGTGATGCTATAGTGTATGGGAATGATGCTTTGTGCCTTAGAAAGTGATATAGTGAAAATCTGCTTAAGGTTCACTTGAACCAATTTTAGTATAAAAAGCATAAGTCCTTATGTAGATGTCTAAATGAAGTGATTTTAGTTGGAAATGAAATTTAAGACATATATATACAACTTTATAGAAGATATCAAAACTTGAATCTATCCCTAAAGTTCTCAAAATTCAACTTAAAGTTGAATTACCTCTGTTGCCCTGTCATCTAGAGCATTTTACACCATTTTATTAATATCTTGAGATTTACAAGTCATAATTGAGTGATTTTTAATGTTTTAGAAACTATAGATATAGGAGAACAGCTATGTAGAAGACCATTTTGCTTGAAAATGTCGTTTCATAGGCCTAAAACAGCAAATAAATTGAGCATAGGAATCTGCCTTCAGGATTTTTGGGGCAAAATGGTGGTCATGGTCATAATTAATTATTTCCCATGGTGAGCCCCTTCTATAACTGAATCTGTACCTTTCTCACGACTGTAACCAATTAGTTGTCACTATAACCCTCCCCTATTTCCTCTTATACTTAATTTTTAGGCCCCGAGTTGTTACCAAAATTTACCCAAACTTCCTCGAATACTTTTAAAGTATTTTGAACATAAAAATAGGGGTACAATATGACATGAAATGTAAATAACACATGTTGGAATGTTGAAATAAATGAATATGAATGGATATGAATATTTGCATGCATAATATTACATGTCATATGATAAGTGATAACAAGTTGAAATGTATCTTAAATGTGACTGAGCATGAATTATATAGTGAAATTGCTGCATGTTCTATTATGTGTAATAATTTATGATCCTAAATGTATAAAATGTGATATCTTTGAGGGATTAAAGACTATTTGTAATCTTGAATTTTACATAGTAGTGGATAGATAGGTACGCCTATAAGGAGATAGTAATTGCAGCTACTAGTATTATCACCAAAAGATTTCTAGTGTTTCGATACCTGTTGCTATCCAGTGACCCGAGACTATTATGTCTCAAGTATTTGATACTACTCGTCGGTATCTAGTGTTTGTACCCGTTATCCACCATCAAATGGAATTCAAACGATGAAAGTGATTTAGTTGACGATTATTGATAAGTGATTAATATTGCAAAGACCATTGTGTCTCAGTGTAATGTTAGTGTCTCTTAGTGATATTGTTAGTGTGATTGATAAACAATATTGAAATATTCCTTAATGCATGGGCTGGTTACTATGAATGTATGTGTTTTGTAACGTGAAAGTGATTTAATTAATGAATAATGATAAATGATCAATAGTGTAAGTGTTTTAATGCCTCATGGTAGTGTTAGCATTTCTCATTAAATATGGTAGTGTAATTAAAGAATTGTATTGAAGTGTTACTGAATGCATAACTGAGAAATTGTATTGAATTGTTGTTTAATGCATGGAACTATTATAGTGATTGTGTGTGAGTTGAGATATGTTAAGGTATGTTAGCTATTAAATGTTATTATGTAATGTTCATTGGCATGTTCTACTATTTGTATTTGAGACTTCTTTAAGAAGTCGATTGCATTGTTTTTACTCCCTATTGAGCCATTGCTCAGCACAGGTGCTCTTTTCGTGTAAGTAAACAAGTGTAGATCTAAAGAACCAGTTTTCATGCCAACATCTGTAGGCCACTAGGAGAAAAGCGAGTGAAGACTAATTTTGGTGTGGAGTCATTTTTATAAATGTTCAATGTAAATGATTTAGAGTAAATGTAATGAACTATTTTGTAAATATACTTTAATTATGTTAAATTTATATGTATATATGTGCACTTATACAAGCAATTCAATGAAGTAATATGTAAATAAAAGGTAATTAGAGTGAGTGTTACACTAAATGGATTTATATGGGAAATAATGTTAGAATGGCAGTTTAAAAGACTAGCATGTGTAGATTAGTCTTGTGTGAAGGCTGAACCTTACTCCTACTTGATGTACTTTATGCTCGAGATATTTATAGGAATTTAGTTTCTGTTCTTGTTTTAATAAAACTTGGTTTTGATTTACATTTTAAGGATAACAATGTACTTTTATGCTTGGATTATATTTATTATGGTTCTGGTTTTATTTCTAACGATTTTATTGTTATGGATATCAATCCTAACTTAATGAATAATACTAGTTTTTCTTTAATTTTTTGTTCTTCATATAGTTATGAGAATAATATAAAATTATGGCATGCTAGATTAAACCATATTAGGAAAGATTGAATAAGTGGGTTAACTAAAGTAGGTTTTTTAGGTGATTTAAATAAGGTTAAATTGCTTACTTGTGAGCATTGCCTAAAAGAAAAAATAGTTAAAAAATTGTTTAGAAAAGGAACTATAGACATATTCCATTGCAATTAGTTCATTCCGACATATGTGGTCTAATGAATGTGAGAGAAAGGCATGAGGCCAACTACTTGATCACATTTATAGATGACTATACTAGGTATGGTCATGTTTATTTTGATTTCTCACAAGTTAGAGGCATTAAGTTGCTTTAAGACTTATTTAAAATTAGTTGAAAATCAAATAAGCAGCAAAATTAAAGCTTTAATAACTAATCGAGATCGAAAATATCTTTCAAATAAATTTAAAGTTTTATGTGATAAAAAGGGGATTGAACATCAGTTGTCCATTTCTAAAACTTCACAATAAAATGGTGTTGCAGCAAAAAAAAAAAAAGGACTCTCTTAGATATGGCAAGATTTATGATGACTAAGGAAAATTTGTTGATCTTTTATTTGGGAGATGCTTTATTAACTGCCATATATGTTCTAAACTGTATGTCCTCCAAATCTATTACATCCATTCCTTATAAGTTATAGACTAGTTGACAACTTAACATAAGCCATTAATGTCTTTAGAGTTGTGTTAACTATGTCCATGATACCTCTAGCAAATTTGGTAAATTGAGACCAAGAGGTAAAAAGAGTATCTTTATGAGATATTTTAGTGTATCAAAAGGATACATTTTCATAGGTGAGCAAGAGAATGGCACAGTGATAGAATTTTAATCATAAGATGTCATATTCTTAGATAAATAATTTTCAAAGTTAGGCGAAGTAAATCAAGATTTTACTTTTTATGAAACTCAGAAAGAAAAATGATCAGGATCATTCCATCCAAGTGGGAGGGAATTAAAGGAAGAAGGTTAAGATCTTCCTCTTCTAAATGATTTAGATGTTCGAGATCCTCACTTTAGTGAAAGTGTCCCTAACTCTAGTGGGAGTATGGAGCTTAATCCCGGTGGGAGCATTCCAAATTACGATGAATATATGTAATATATTTATCAAGAGTCAGAACTGCAAAAATCTAAAAGGGTAACTGTTTCACGTTGAGGATTTGAGATTGAAGGCTCAAAAGAGATCGTTTTGTTTACCCCATAGGATGAAGAAAAGCTTAAAAATGTCCAAGAGGCTCTCTCTTGCTTAACTAAGAAAAATGGATTAAAGCAATAGAAAAAAAAGAAATGGCATTTATGAGATCAAACCATGTTTGGGAACTAGTTAATCTACCAAAAGGATGCAAACCAATTAGGAATAAGTGGATTATTAAAGTGAAACAAAAGGTTGATGGATGTTTTAAAAGATACAAGGCTAAGCTAGTCGCTAAGCGGTATGCATAATAGAAAAGGGATTGACTATAGGGAGACTTTCTCACCTGTTGTTAAATTTATGTCCATAAGGTTGATTCTGGCTATAATGGCAAGTTTAGACCTAGAGCTATATCAAATAGATGTAAAGACTACTTTCCTCAATGAAGGAATAGATGAAAAAATCTATATGGAATAACCTATAGGTTTAATATAAAAAAGGCAATAAACATAAGTATGGCAATTAGTGAGATCAATCTATAGCCTTAAACAGTCTTCAAGACAATGGTATTTAAGATTTCATGATATAATCATGTTGAATGGGTTTAGCATGATTGATGAATACTATTGTGTTTACTATAAAAGCTCTGAAAGTAATTGCTATTTTGGCATTGTATGTAGACAACATACTTATTGCTGAAAATGACAAAGGGTACGTAAATAAATTTAAAGATTGGTTATTGTCTAACTTTAAGATGAAAGATATGGGTTAAGTAGATTATATCTTTGTAGTTAAGCAAGGTATCATTTAGGAAGGTTAATTTCTCTTTCACAAGAGGCATATATCAGTAAAGTGTTATTGTTAAGAATTAATTTCTTAGAAAAAGTATGTATCTGAAAATGCTAGAAGAAATGGAATGTATGATAAACATTCATATGTTGGTGCTGTGGGTAGTCTAATGTATGCAATATTGTGTATAAGGCTTGATATATGTTATATGTGGGCATGGTGAGTAAATATCGGTCTAACCTAGGTGAAGCACATTAAAAGGCAGTAAAAAAGATACTTAGATACCTAAAAAGTACTGCAGACTATTCGCTCTATTATCAAAGTAAAGATCTACAATTTTGTAGATAAATATATGCTAATTAGAGAGGAGATGTGAATGAAAGGAAATCCACTTCAGGTTTTATATTCTTACTTGGCAAAGGTGTTATCTCATAAAGTAGCAGAAATAAACCTATATAGCCCTATCAACAATGGAAGTTAAATTTATCGCTTCCTCAACTACAGTATAAAGGTAGTTTGGCCAAAGCAGTTTATAGACCATTTGAAAGTAATTGCCTTAGAGGAATCGATGAGAGTTTATGATGATAGCCAATCGTTAATAACTTACACCAAAGATTTAAAATTTCATAGTGGGACTAAGCATATTGACATTAAGTATCAATACTCAAGAGATATTATTACACAAGGAAAAGTCAACTTACAATACATTTTTATGCATGATATGATTGCAGATCCATTCACAAAACTTGTGACGAGATATGTATTTGAGAGATACATTAAATCTCAGGGTTTGCATATGGTTTGATTGGTATTGTTTATTTTATGTAATCTCTCAATATTATTGTTTATGAATAATAATAAAGTTCATTGTTGGCAATACATGAGTGTGAATTTTAATATGGAAACACTTACTATTATTGATAATGAGATTGAGCATATCAAATAGAGAAGTAACCCACTCACATGGGTTTTTACCTTATTTTATTAATGAGTTGACAAAAACTAAGATGAGACAATTTTTGACCATATAGTGAAGTTCAAAAGCTTGTTCAAAATAAAAGTGTCATCTTGTAGAAATTACAATATTAGTCTTATTAAGGTGCAAGATAAAGACATAAATGAGGATATACACTTAATTTAGATTAAGATCTAAAACGAGATTAAGTGTAATCCCATGGTAAGTTAAACATAACTATCATATTATGTCCAAAAGCCAGAAGTAGTCTTTATGTAAGCAGACTAAAGTTGGATGCTTCAATGCATCACAATCTTATGCTTCTGCATGGTGTTATATATATTTTGTGAGACATGCACTCTTTTAAGGGAAGGCAAGAAAACTGTAACTTATGTGTTCATACCATGTGTGGTTATATCGACTAATGGATGGAAATCTAATGTAATCGATCTTAACTTTCCTTAGTGTGAGACCATAATTTAAATTTTGACCTTTAGGACCCTTAACTTATTCCTGAAGTATGGTTTAATATAGCTAGCTTAGTTAGTCTCTAAAAGGCTATGAGAATAATTCAGCCTGGCAAATTTATTTAGAAAAGCAAGCCGAATCATGGTGGATGGCATATAGTAAAGGGGAAGATAACTTTTTTATCAAATTCAATTGGTTTGTAGTTCACCGATATGCCTATTATAATTTCTATGAGTAGAGACATAATAGTGAATACAAAAATTGTTTTATGAGAAGACAATTGAGGGTTAGGCATAGGTGGATAAGAGGGTTTTATTTTTCAGAGATGTTATATATCTTTAGTTGGTGTATGGCACTAGTTCTCTTGAGGTATGCTGGTTGTATGATCTATTAACTTATATTACTGGAGATTCTGACTGAAAATTGTTCCGTCATATGCAAGTGGGAGATGATAAAGTTTGGGTATGCCTATGACTCTAAATATGGATAGAATTTCATATCAAATCAAATTAGTTTTATTAAACTGATAAAGATACAAGTATTGTAATCCTAATATAACTAGCTAATCTCTAGTATAACTCAAACAAAATTTGAGTTATACTGGAGATAAGACTCTAGTATATGACCATTATAAATAGAGGATGAGAAATCAGTTTAAAGGTTAGACATTGATTCGATATTTTCTGCAATTATATTCTCCCTCTCTCTTTACTCTAAAAATCTCGAAGGGGTATTTAGATCGTGGAATGATCACTATTATCCCACATTAACTGTCTGTGAATAAAAACCGCACCAATGACATATTTTTCGCTTCTACTATATCATTTTTTGCGCTACAAGAGGTAAATATGTTTTCCTCTTAATTAATATAATTATTTATTTCTTATTTTGTGTTTGTGATACATGATATTATAATTATGTCCCCAATGCCCACTGTAAACAGTTATCTTTCTCTAAAAAAATATTTATTTTTTCCTCTTGGATCATAATACTTTAACCTTAAAAAATTGGAAAGGAGATTTCTATCATCAATAAATTGAATTGGGTTTATTGTCCCTTGTACTGATTTTTCTTTCTACGATTTTATTGTTTTTCTTATTTTATTTTTTGTCCAATTATTTTTAGGATTTCCTTTTGTACATCGCATTGCATTTAATTTAAAATTGTCAATTACAATATCATATAATACCATAGTATACGAAACTGGATTGTATTATACCAAAAAATTTTTACCATTTTTGTCTACATACCAGTTGGTATACATTTGTGTACTTAGGGATACCAAACTAATATGTAAGTACTTTCAATATGGAATTAAGTAGATCATTTATAGGCAGAATTTAATTATGTATTGCAAAATTCCATCTTAGCATACCAATGTGCATAGTAGGTAGACTATGGTATACCAAACTAGAGCGATGATTTCTTCATTATGTAATTTATTATACCAATCAATAAACATTGCAATAATAGAGTTGAATATTTTTCTTTTATTATTGATGTCATGCAAAAATGTCTACCTTTTAGTGTGTGTTTTTCTCTTATTTATGTAGTTAAGTATGTAATATTATATGTATTTTTATGTGTTTATGTCCAATTATATGTTTATGTTTGTTTTTAGGTTAAAATTGGTGAAGTGTGAAGAAAATGAAGAAGATGGTGAAAATTCGAAGGAAGAGAAATCACGAGTAGTGAAGAGGATCACGAGTAGTGAAGAGAAATCACGAGTAGTGAAGAGGCTCACGAGTAGTGAAGAGGATCACGAGTAGTGAAGAGAAATCACGAGTAGTGAGGAGGCTCACGACTTCAGAAGAATTCAAGGGAATCACGACTCGTGAAGTCATTCACGAGTCGGACAAGGCAACTAATTCCGAAACGTTGTGTCTTTTGAACCTAATTTTTCAGCCAACCATCATGACCCTCCATGGCAACTTTTCACATTCACAACCATTATGAAGAGACATGTTTGTAGAGTTTTCTCTCTATAAATATGGATGGCATTAATTAAAGAAGGGAGGAGGAGATCAATCAATGTTTAGTTTCTAGTTATTATTTTGGATAAATATTTTTACTTAGTTTTTATTAGATGTTTACAAAGGGACAAGCCAAAGGAACATGAGATAGTTTTCTTTCTCTTGTTTGTCTTTAATTCAAATATGTATTTGGCTAGTTTCCTTTGTACATTATAACTATGCACTAGTATTTGTTTAAGACATGTTTATTCTTATTATGCATGAATTATGATTTACATCCATTTGTGTGCTTTGATTTCCTTTGTATGATTGGCCACCATATTTAGCATGTTAGTCAATTTGTTCGCAATGAGAGTTGGAATTCTTTGATGGAAAAACAAATGAATGTACTTGAAGTATTGAATTTCTTTCATGTGACTTAAGGAATTCACTTTGAGGGGTTAAAGAATTGGCATAGAGCTTCATGATTCTTATTTATCTCTATAATGACATGAAAATGCTTATAGACTCTAAATAAGAACATTCTTTATTGACAACGAGAGTTGCTTTAAAGAATCTTGGCTAAATTCTCCAGTCACTTTATTTATACAATTACTAGAACTTGTTCTTAGATGAATTACTATTTCATATTTCTAATGTATGTTCATACCATCATTTAAGTCATCTTTAATCCAAATTCATTAATATATGCAAAGTAGTTTAGATATTTATTTAAATACATAATCTACATTTTATTTGCTACCTATCCATCTACTCTTTGTGATTTCAATACAAAATTTACCCCGTTCCCTTTGGAACGATACCCTACTCATCCTATACGCAGTCTAGTGAGACTAAGGGTTAAATTAAATCCCCATCAATTATACATGTGAGTATTTCTTTATATACATAGGTACACTAAAATATGGTATACTGGCTTGTAATCAATGGTAGGCCGCACTAAATGAATTTCAATTTTGGAAACTGATTGATATTATTTTGTTGAGAATGAAAATGATTAAACAATTGGAAATAATGCTCATCCTTAATAGCTTTTAATAAAAGAAAAATTCAATTAATAATGTCGATTTCTTTATCATGATTGAGTTAACATTTCTTGTTGTTTATCCCATCTTTGAATCTGAGCAAATCTTTCACTTCTTCTTCTTCTTCTTCTTCTTCTTCTTCTTCTTCTTCTTCTTCTTCTTCTTCTTTATGATCATCATTGCTTTTCTTAACATGAATAAACGTTCCATTCTTTCACTTCAATCTAATATTAAAGTTAGGGGTGTACATCAATCAGGTTTAAGTAAATTCCAACTGAACCGATTAATCAGAACCCAATTTTTAAAGCAATTACACCACCCAAACTAACCCTATAAATATTAGCAGTCCCAACCGAATAACCTAAATTTATTCAAACCCCTATTGAACAATCCTTATTAATCTGAAAATTGAAAAATGAAATAAAAATACAATGACAGAGAGAAAAAATTTGGATTTATGGACATCCAAACACAACAAATCTTCATATGTATACAAAATCCAAATAACAAATCCAAAAATTTCACTAATCAATAAATCCATAAAAAATCCTAACAATAAATCCATGAAATGACTTCATCAAGAGATTATTAGTAGTGACGATTAATCCATTCCAACGATTTATAGGGTTAGTTTGGGTGGTGTAATGAGAAAAAGAATTCTCAGCGGTAGATAGACATGTCGGCGACATAAAGAAAAAAAACTTTGTTTTGTGAGAAAGAGAAAAAAAGTGAAAGATGAGAAAATTAAGGATTTGAAATATTTAAAAATTAAATTAAAGTAAAAGAATAAAAATTGAAAAAGGAAAGTCAAGGGAAATAAAAATAGTAAGTAGTGAATTTAGAAATTTTGATTTATTAACAGGAGAGAGAAGAGTTGAAGAAAGATTGTAGAGAGCCAAAGAGGAGAAGGGAACACGAAAAGGAATGTGGAAAAAACGAAAAAGAACGGGTATAGTGAGAGAGATAATATAAATATAATAAAAAATTAAAAAAAAATTGGGCCTTGTATACTTGTAGAAAACAGGGCCTGTATTCTGGAAAATTTTTCTGTAAGAAATAGGAAATAGAAAATCATGTTTAACTAATGTAATTTTTCCATATTGAAAATAGAAAATGGCTTTTCCTTTTTTCTAAAATATAAAAATATTTGGAAAACTATTTTTATATGTTCTCCAAGTTTTCCTTTTCCATAGAAAACATGCCTCATTTTGCAAGAACAACATCATCTTCGATTCTGCTTTTTTTTTTTTTAATCTTCTTAACCTCTTGCATACTCTACTCAAGATTTTTTCTGATTTATCTCAACCAATGCAACCGAAAACAAATTTTAAAATGATTCAGTAGATTTGATTCTCTCTATTTAAACAAACTTTTGAAATTTTGGAGACCATCTCGACTACTACATGGGCTATTTACAAAGAAAATTACAGGTTTGTTAGCCTTTTTTTCTCTTCTCAGTGTAAAATTTCTAATTTTCAGCTAGGTAGCAGTGTACTGGCAATTTTTTAAGCTGAAATTTCATATCGTTTCTTTAGATTAGGGATTTAGGTCCAACTTTAAAGCTTCTAATTAAGTTTTTAGGTTTCTGCCTGCACAGGAACTTCAATCAATGGTGATGATTTTTGTTTAAGGTACCATTTTCTACTCTATAATTGTTGATGTTTGTTTGTTTTACATTTTTGGATCTTCGAACCTAAAAGGACACATCTGCAATCTCGATTCAGCTTGTTATTCGACTTTTCCTGTCTTTGTTCATGTTTGAATTTTTCTTTCTCCTCTATTTTTCTCAGTTTGGTGTTTTCGATTTAGGGGTTTTAGACTATCAATTATAATTTAAGAAATAGCATACCTCTAAACTCAGGAGCATGCTTGTATGTATTGTAGATATAGCTCCTTACTCTTGTTTGTGTCTGAATTTACTCAAGAAATTATCTTAACTTATAGATTTATCAACATGATTTCTTAGAAGCACTGCACAATGAAAATCCTCCCAAACCAACAAATCTATTAAGAGTTTTGTTTATTTCATCTTTGAAAATGTTTGAAAATCCCAGCCTTTGGATGTCGTCTATCAATTTCAAGTTTCATTAACATTTCCACACTTTCTTGATTAATCAAACTTCTCACATCCTCCTCTAGCTTCGTTTCTTTCTCTTTGCGTCCAGCTGACAAACTGAACTCTTTTTCCAAGTTCCAACATGAACACAAAGTAAACCGAACTCCTGCAAAAGTTTTAATCCAGTCTCTTCTTGGCCTTCTTCCAAATATTTATGAATTTTTTTTTGTGTTCCTTCTTAGCAGTCTATAAATATACATGTACCATTAAAATATTTGTGGTCATTCTGGATAGAAAACTATTATTATGTGTGGTAATTTTAGCTTTATGGTACTATAATCTGTATTGTTTCTTATCAAATATAACTAAAATTATTTTATTATATGGTTTAACAGCTTTAGAACTTCCAATCATATAGCCGCCAGGGAACCAAATGAGGATCAATCTCCCCAAAATTGAAAGATTGAAAATAGTTAGTTACTTAATAATAATAAAAACAACAACAACAACAACAATAATAATAATAATTCTCCCTATACTACCAATAATATAGTTTTTTCTATAAAATACATTATATGGGGTAAAATTAAACATGTTAATTATTTATATATGTGTGTGTGTGTGTGAACAATCTCCCCAAAATTGGAAGATTGAAATAGTTAATTACTTAATAATAGTAACAACAACAAAAATAATAATAATAATTCTCCCTATACTGCCAATAATATAGTTTTTTTTCTATAGAATACGTTATATGGGGTAAGATTGAACATGTTAATTATTCATGTGTGTGTGTGTGTGTATGTCAAAATATTAGAGATTGAATAGCTACTTGCTTAATTAGATATCCTACTAGCCATCATCTTGCCTCTTCTTGGGATTTTCTTTAAGTCTGGTTGCCAATAAAGTTGTAGTTTCCTTTTCTTTTCTTAAAACAGATGAAATTTAATTGAGATTCTTAGAGACATAAGATATTATTATATCAGTATCTACTTCTATACTTCTTTGCTTAATATCTAATGTTTAATGATTGCCAATCAATTTATATATAGCTATGGTCAAACTAATAAGACCAAGACCAAAATAATATTTATATATATAATTCCAACATAGTTACTATAATATGGCCAACTCCTGGTAGTGCAATATTTCCCAACACTTCCAAACCTTTTACTGTTATGGCTTCCACAAACATAGGAGCCAATAATCCCATCTTCTTACATAGGGATAAATATTGAATAATCATTTATTTTTTTTGCATTTTTTATTCATTTATGTAAATACCTAATATTAGTTCACTTCAGTTTATAGTCATCAACATCCACATCGTCTAAAAAATGATGAGTCGAAATATAACATGCACTGGTGGATGGTGGAGTCCACATCATAAGGTCCATCTATATTTTTTTATTCATCTATACTCTCTCTGTTTTTATTTGTGTGCTTGTCAGATTTATCAACTTGCAGAGAACTTAGCCAGAGCTTTTGTAGATAGAGCAGTATTGTCGAACATCATAGAGGCTAAGGCAATTGCATCTTCGGGTCCATTGAAGGTTAATAGGAACCTCTTCCTTTTACATTTATTTCATATCTTTGTAATGATATAGTTTTTCTTACTTGATAAAGGTGTATTCACCAATCACTTTTAACATCATAGATTTATCAACTTGGTTATTCCTGTCTTTATTCTCTACAAAATAAACATCTTGATTCTCTACAAAATGAACAGCTCCATCTCTAGAATTCAAGCTCTTGATTTTTAGTCTATGGTTTAAGGAAACTTGATTATACACAACTCTTAGTAGCTTGGAACATCGTGGGATACCCATTTTGGTCATTTTAAGATTTTATGACTTTCTTAAATCACCATGGCAGCAGTTGAAGGTAGTAGCTAGATTGAAGCTTTTTGTCGAATTCCCTGTTTCAAGTAGGTAAATCTCTAATATAAAAGGCTCTTGCTTCTCTTGAAGAAGTTCTCTAAGTTGTTTAGCTAGTTTGGCCATTGTAAATGAAGAAGAAAGTGTTGACTTGGGTAATTTATAAAAGAGAATTAGGTAGGAAATGGATAATATGGGTTTGTGTCCATTTTATTTTAATTAATTAATGGATCCCGATTTGTCTTTAGTTAGTCAAATCACATTTGTCTTTCTAATTATTCATTCTGTAAGGTTTTGGCTAAGTGACTTGATATGCTTATTTCTTATATAATTTTGTCTTATTAGCAGCTAATTTATTTAATATCAGGTTCTTTACTTGCTTAAAAATTATAGAGAGGTTTATTTTTAGGAGCAAACCTTTTTCCCCTGTTGGTACATATAGTACTTTTTGCCGTTAATAATTGCATATGGTTGGTTCAACATTTGATGTAATCCAATGCTTTAAGATTACTATTTATCATGCAGCTATTGAACATTGAGTTGTCACTGAACATGAAATTGAAATTATATTATGTTTCATATACTAGTACAAGGAAATAGTAATTATCTCTTGATGTCAGCAGTTTTGGTTTTGTTGTTGCAATGTATTGTGCATCAATGATGAGGGATTGCTTCTATTTCCATTTTAAGTTTGTGGAACATAATATAATGTAATACATGGAAATAGCCACTGCCTGAATGGTTTTGTTATTTTTTAAGCCATATGGTTTTACTTATTCATTAGTCTTAATTATTGAATTAATTTTTCTTTTTTTTTTGAGAGAGAGAATTATTGTGACTAAGACATGTTGATGCCCATATAGCAATGATGTCAAATGGAAGTAGCTTCTGCTGCATTTCGGCTATTAAAGCCTTTTCAATCGATTGTTTGGAGCTACATCTCAACTTCAATGTTGTAGTGTAATGTTTCTTTGATTTTTCTATTCATTTTTTTGATCTAGATGATTTATTTTGGAAGAGTTATCCATGGCAAGAAAATTTTCAACTATACTCTAAAATGATGAGCTTAGCTTCGTTATAGTAAAAAAAAAAAAGGAAAAAGGTTTTATCTTCTATATGCTATATATTTTTAATAAAGTTGTGCCCCATCTTCTTTATTTTTTCTTTTTTGTATTTTTGTTTCTAACAGAAAATGAACTTTTATTCAATATGCTTTGTTGCTTGCAACCTTTCAATACATCTATAAAAATATCTTTAATTTATTATATTTTCACATGGATTGAGAAATTTTAGTTGACATGTTTAAACCTATTTAATTTTCTTAATATGATTATTGATAACAAGTCATAATAAATAAAACTATATTTAAAATTTTAATAATTTCATTGTGATAGATAAAGAGGCTGTAATTTCTTAAGATAATATTAAAAACAGAGAATCAACCAATATTTGTGAGATTGTGAGAAGGTCTGAGTATGACCCGAGAGACTATTGGGCCTAGATTTATGAGTATGATATATCAAAATTGTCTAAAATAAATATTAACTTATAATCTAAATTAATTTGTCTACAACATAGCACAAAGTTGCTTATATTTGCATCTTATTATTGCTGGCGGTAAATTGTCTCACATCTTATTACTTGACATTTCCACTGATTAATTTCAAATCTAGTAATTGCCATAGTTTTTGCTGCTATTAGTGGGGTTAATCATTTCTTGTTTGGGACGACCGGTTAGTATCTGCAGATCTTCAATTTTTTTTCTTTTGTGAATTATTTTGTGTAATATTTAAGGTGACTTTTCTCGTTACATTTCTTGTAATTTTTTTTAATCCTCAAATATGTGCTTAAAAGAATTTTAAAATTTTGATATACAACATATAATGAAAATTTTGTTATATATAGGTAATTAGATGGGGGGAAAGAATGGAAATGATGAAGAATTGAAAGATTGGTCTGACAGTAATGAACTTGCTTTTTTAAATATTTTATACGAGAGAGTTAAAAATGATCCGAATGGAATGCCATCTTTTAAACCATCTAATTGGCAAGAAATGGATGATGAATTATTTATAGTAGTGGGAGAGAGTGAATTGAAAAAATAAAAGGAAAATACAATCATCTTCAGATTAAGCATCAATAATTTACTAAATTATTGGAGCATACTAGGTTAACTTATGATTCGTATTCAAACAATGCATTTGTTATTGAAAATATTTGGCAAATATTTTATAAGATAAGGATATTATTAATTTAATTTTTTATTATTACTATTTTACATTAAGGTACATATTACAAATATCAATATTTAAAATATTGTTCCTCAATTAAATTGCATAAGCACAAGAATTTCAAATCATTTAAGAAAAATGGATGCAAGCATTATGACCTACTGGGTTAAATTTTCAATAAATCTATTGCTATTAGGCATCTGTACCATGTTTCTACACAAGTACCTTATGATTCAGATAATGAGCAAATTGAAGAAGAATTTCTTCAAAGGGGCATTCATCATGGATCAGATGGGAAAAAATTGTGCTTCTAGTTCAAAAGATAAGCGAGTTCCTACCGATTACATTTCTGGCTCTAATAGAGCTAAGAAAGAAACCAAATTTGAAAATTTGGATTTATGTTTGGAAATGTGGGCTACTTGTTTAAGTGTTCGAGCTGAAAAGGAATTAGCAAAAGGCAAAAGATATAAATTAGAAAGCAATCAAGTTACAAGTGCTGAAACTGATCCATATACTATAGAGGCATGTATGAATATTTTGGAAGAAATATAAGATATTTCTAGTACTGCCTATAACAAAGCACTAGAAAAGTTTGTCAATTTAGAATGGAGAAAAATATTTTTCTTGATGCGAGACAACAGAAAAAGAGATTGGATTGAAAGTTTATGTAAATTAACATTCAATATTTTTTTAATTATATTATGTCTTAAGGCTTGATTTATTAATCTAAATTTTTTGAATAAATATATATATAAGTTTGTTTTTATTTGTTTATTTTATTTTTTTCTTTAAATTTGATAAGCCTTTTTTTTAAATTGATGCAGGATTTATGGATCAAAATTTTCATCAAAATCAAGTATTAGTGTATTCAATGAGTAGTGATGAGGATGAAGATATTTTAGATTTACTTTTAGTTAGATTTTTTATGTCTCAGGATTTTATAGGAAGGGTTCCTTGCAGAATTTCAATACTTATTGAAAAAAAATTACATTCTTGAAGTTCTTGTAGGAAATCCAACTAGGTGTTATGAAAGGTTTCGTATGACACCACATGTTATCATGGAAGAAGGAATGATGATGGGTTTGTCAGTTTTATGCCATAATCTTTATCAAAGGGTTATAGCAGAACGGTATTAACATTCACTTGCTACTATTCATAAATGGTGCAAGATGGTAATTAAAGCATTGGCTACTTTAGGTACTCACTTGATCAAACATGTAAATAGATTTTCTGTGCAACTAGAAATTCAAAGCAGTCCCAGATGGTATCCATATTTTGAGGTAAGATAATATATTATTAAAATATTATAATTTTGTTATTTTGTAGCATATAATAATTTTGCATATATATAATATTAATTGTAAGTTAAATCTTCTACTTTTGTTTGGTTAAGAAATGCATAGGTGCAATAGATGGTACTCATGTGGTAGCTTGGTCACTGGCTTCCAAACAAAAAAGCTTTTGTGATAGAAAGGTAACGCTTATGACTCAAAATGTTATGGTCGTATGTTCTCATGATATGTTATTTACATTCGTGTACACTAGATGGGAAGGGAAAACAAATGATTCTAAAGTATTTCTTGATGCATTGACAAGACAGGAAAATAATTTTATCCTTCCAAGTGGTGGTAAGAGTGTTATAACCCGATTTTTTTTAATTATTCATTTTTTAATTTTTTTTAAATCTAATAAATCTTTTAATAATTAATAAATATTAAATAGATAAATAATAACTGAAAATCCTTTTTCCCCACTTCCCTAATTTTTAGTCCCCCTCTTCTAATATAACTCCTCCTCTAAAAACCTAAATACAGAATATTGCCAATCCAAAATACAAAACTTTTTGGACTCCATTGCTTTACCATCTTCACTTCTGCACCATTGGGATTTTAGTGTTGCAATTCATTATTTCCAGGTTAGTTAAATTAAACTAATTAATTAATTTTTTGTTACAATTACTATCATTTTTTTGTTTTCTTCGAGATGCTTTGATTTTGTTTCCTTGGACATTTTTGATGTTTTGTTTTTTCAGCATTCTTTCACTTTGTTTTCTTTGGCATTGGTTTCCTTTGGCATTTGATGCTTTGCATTAAGATTTTACTTCTATTTATTTATTTATTTATTTTCTTCTTACAGAATTTACTCTTTGAAAACTTAGAAAATCAATTTATATAATTTGCATACATTTTTTTAATCAAATAAAGAATGGCTTTTAAAGTTTTTTCCCTTTCTTAAAGTTAATCTATTTTCATGATTCTAATCCTATCAATTTGAAATTAGTATATATATAATTAATTAAATGTTTTAGTAATGATTATTTTATGTAATTTATTAGTTATCCTATTTAACTATTGCTTGTATAGTGTAATACATTTTCCATTGTATATATGTATGAACATATTATTTCCTTATGTATTAGTCATGACTTTTCATGGTTTTAAACAGTGTTAAGTAATTCTAAAATTGTGGACCATCTTTTTTAAGTGTGAAAAAAAAAACAAAATATGTATGTTTTATATCATGGGTAAATGTTTAGCTCAAATATATAAATATATGTTAACAAACATCTTTTAAATAAAAGTACAATTTTGCACAAAATTGTCCAATGAACATATAAATTAAGTCTCATTATTGCTCTAAATATTTAGTTTATCTTTATCCGAATAAATACTCAAATATTCTATGTTATAATGCTAGAAAAATATTGCTCAGTCGTTAAAATAGTTAGAGTAATCGATATATATTTTTTACTATGATCAGGAAACTCCAATACGCCTTCCGATAGAGTGAGTAGCTTGCTTTTGAGTTTTGGATCTCGCTTAATTGAAATTTTAGGTGAGTGGTAGTTATAGTACACAATTGTTTTCTAAAATCGCCTTTTAAATTTTTACTCAAAATATTTTAGTTTACTTAATTTTGTTTATTTGCTTTCAATATTTTTATTAAGTGAATTTATGCAATTTACCTTTATGCTAATTTTCTACAAGTTTTTATGAATTTTTATTGTATTAGTTTTTATACAAATTTCAGTTGTTATTTATTATGTTGATTTAACCGGTATATTTATTCATTTAATTTTTACTTAAATCGAATATCCGTTTTAGAGTTTTAGATTCTGGGAATAGGCTTTTAATTATTCTCTATTTATTATCCGTTTCAATAAATGATTGATTTACCTATATGAAATTATTTGAACTTGTATCAAATTTATTTGCATCACAGTTTATCTGGATTTATTTGTTTTCTACTTTGAAATTATATTTGTTTTCTGATTTGAAATTATGTCCGATTTCTGCTAAATATCAGTTATATGTTACACTGGTAAAAATTTATTTTCAAATCGGTACATGTGATCAGTTATTATCTGTATCTGTATTTGGCTCTATTTGAACAATCTGTTATCTTAATCTGCATTTGGTTCCACCACAGATATCACATAATAGGAAATCGCATAACTTGTTTTCATGCATCATTTTCCATTGACATCTGCATTAGAAGCATTGCATGATATCTACGGTGGGGACATCAATTATCTGGCCTTTAGTGGTGTGGAGTATCATCACCCTGTTGAATTGTACCGTGATTTTGATCTATGATTTTAAATTGTTAGTTATTTATTTAAAAAATTTTATGCTTACTAAATGATTTATTTGTGGGTTATTATTTCTGTTTTTAGTTGATGAATTTATTTTATTCGATTACTCTGATCCTTTGCCTGTTCTCAATCCATTGTGTGCTGTAGTTATCATTCACTGAGTCATTGTACTCAAACCACGTCTGCTCTACTCTCTTTGTTTGTAGATTAGTAGTTCAATTCAACTAGTGCAGCTTTTATCCTTCGATTGGCAAACATCTTAATTCCTTTTGGTATTGATTTTCAATTAGACAATATTATGTTTTAGTTAGAATATTAGTCGAACTTCGGAATCTCAAATTGATTTCTTTATATTTTTTGAAGACTCTATAGTTTAACTTTTGGAATGTATTCAAATCTTTAAGTTTGGATTTTGAACTTTAGCACTCTTGCTCACTAAAGACTTTTTAGGGATTGGATAATTCATGTAGTTTGTTAGTTCAGTTAGGCTTACGTGAACTATTATTTAGGTAGTTTATGTGCCGGTCATGACCGATTTTGGGTCGTGACAAAGAGTTTTTGTTATCATCTCTTTTTTAATATTAATTTATGTTATTATTATTTGATTAACATAGATATTAATTTGTAGATTATTATTATGTCGTGGATGCTGGTTATCCCAATATACTAAGATTTTTGGCTCCATATCGTGGTGAAAGATATCATTTAAATGAATTTCATGGACGAGGAAGAATTACAAGAAAATATGAGTTATTTAACTAGAGGCATTCATTCTTACATAATGTGATAGAAAGGCTATTTGGAGTGTTAAAAGCTAAATTTCCAATTTTAAAATCAATATCAAACTATCATTTATGTCAACAAAAGCTTATTCTCATTGCATGTTGTACATTGCACAATTTTATCAGAATGGAAGATAAAGCCAATCAACTGTTTACATTATATGGTAGAGAAGATTTAATAATGCTTGAAGAAGTCATTGCTGGAGTAAAACAGGAGGGTATTCATATTGATTTATCCCAACAAATGCAAATGGAAATAGTTAGAGAGGCAATTGCTGATCGATTGTGGAACGATTATAATAATAATATAAATTCGAAATTGATTGCATTTTTTTATGTTACTATCATTTTTTTAATTTAATGTTTATTAATTTATAAATATTAAATGTAATTGAATCATCTTAATAAATTTATAATTTAATCATATATACGTATTATTTCAATTTTAAAAATTAGAGTATACATATTTTTTAATAATATATAATTTAATTTTTAATTTAGAAAACATTTTACATTTTTAATAAGTGAACATGTTTTTTCATTTTTTCATTTTCTTTTTTCAGGAAAATAATTTTCTATTTATTGACAGGTGAACGCATTTTTTAAATTTTATATAGAAAATAAATACTCCAATTTAAAAAAAATAAAAAATAGAAAACAAAAAATTGTTTTTTTATAAGTAAACGCACTATTGGTTTTCTTAGGTTCCAAACTTGGGACTAGAAACAAATAATTGTCATTATCTGAACAATTAAACCAAATGGGATTCTCTATTATAATAGACATGTTATATATATACACTTCAGTCAAGTCGAGTTTATAAAGGTTTTAACCTGATCCAAACCCAAATCAAATTATCCAAATGATCCTATCTGAATGCGGATTTTGGGGCGGTTCGGGTTTTGCACGCCCCAAATTAGAGCACACATCTCAACTTAGTAAGAAAAATGAAAATCGAATTGATAATCAAATTAGGAGATCAAATGAATTAGGTATCCAAAGATCTTACCGATCAAAGCATTCCCGCCTGAACCGGTCATATACTTGTTGAAATTGCATGGATTTGAAAAGACTAAAGGGTTTTGGGATTTTGTGACAAAAGATTAGTGAGATTTGGGATTTTTTGGGTTTTTGAAATTGCAGGAATTTGAAGAGAATAATAGATTTTGGAATTTTATGGGAATTGATTTTGTGGGATAACGGATTTTGGGTTTTAATGGAATTTTGGGTTTTAAAAATTGGCATATTTAAAAATGTAAGTTTAAAAAGAAAAATTTGAAACTAAAAAGACAGATTATTTTTTAAAAAGGAAGGAAAAAAAAAAGATATTTTATGCAATCCCATTATCTAATGGGATTGGTTAAAGATGGAACAATATCATGTGGTCGAACAAAATATGATGTGAATTTGAAGATAAGACTTATATAATTGATGTGGAGTTTGTTTGTTAGTAGTTGCCATAAGATTTTTATTGGTTACACAGTGGAATATAACAACCACAACTCATCTCTCATATGCTTCTATACGAAAGTTAATAGTTTATTATCGATCTCTTGTTGAATTTATTTTTAAAATGTATATTTAAATGAATTTTATCTTCTTTTTTTCCTTGCGAATTAAACGATGATAAGGTGAAACTCAATCAAAAATCGATATTTTTTCTAGGAATTGTTTGAGAGTGAAATTTAAATTTTGCCAATTACTTCATTTGTGTCATAATTTTTTTCCATTTTTTTCACACATTAAAAAATTTGAGTTATTATGGTTTCATTCGACTTTTCTATTATACCAATATAAATATAGAATTAGTAATTAATTTTTATTGAAATCATAAAAATAAATTTAAATTGTAATTAATAAGATAAAATTATAATTATTTTGAAACAATTTAAACAAGAAAGATGGACAAAAAATTCCGGGACATAAGGAATATAATATTAAACTCTACTCCTGCAATATTATAAAAAAAAACTCCTGAAATTCTATTGCTTTGCAATTTGTAACTATATATAGCAAAAAGTCGAATCAAGTGCGTTTGATTAGAACATAAATGGATTGAGTTAACATAGATTGAATAATGATTCAAATGAATTATAAATAAATAGAACATAAATGGATTGGATCGTAAATAGATTAAATTTATGATATTATTTTTTATTTTTTAAAATTTTAATAAAATAAAAAAAATTACACATGTTTCGTGTTTGTATATATAATATTTTTATAAAAAAATTATAAAATCATAAATAATATAAACGAATTATACCAATTGGATTATCTCGTTTTACGAATCATTAAATAATCAAATGAAATTTATATTTTTTTAAAAAAATTAAATTAAATTCGTGAATTGGATGAGAATTACAACAAATTTATTGTTGGAGTCTTTTTAAATAGAGAAAGGAATATTATATATGAAAACGTGTGCCATCGATTTAATGAGTAGATTGAGATAAAAAGTTATGTATCCTCATTTTAGATATAGAAAATTTTATGGGCTATGATTGTGTTTGATAAGCTGCCCAAACACAGCATCAAGGACCAAAAATGGAAAGCCCAATAAATATTTTAAATACTATAATTAGAAGAAGCCTTATGTCTATTTCTAGCCTTAGATTCCATGGAAAATTGCATAGAATATTACTACCTTTTTCCTTCCTTTTTAAGAATATATTTTTCTCTTTTTATTTTAAAAAATACTTTTTATTCACACCACTAATATTCGATTTATTTTACTTCGAAATAATAAAAAAATTCGATCTAATTAGTCTAAATTTAAAGTGAGCATTTTGGCAGTCTTATCAAATTTCTAATAAGATAAATGTAATATTGCGATTACTAGGCAAGTATGGGGTAGGTTTTAGGAGTTGCAACCCAATCATATTGGAAAAATCTCGTGTAGCCAAATCAAAAATAGGTTCAGAACTCTGCTCTTATTTATATTTCACTTTAATAACGAATTAGTTTAAATCAATTCAAGTTGTTAAGTTTATCCTATCTTTCACACGATACACACATGCAATATATTCATATCAAATACTTTGAAAGCAATGAAAATACATAAAAGTAAATATCTATGGAGTATGAAAGTCTTTGTGCACATCCAGTACTTAAAATAAATCTCGTACATTCAAACAAGCCAATTCATTATTTTTGAGGTCATTGGACCTTACATGACAAATGGGTTAGGATATTAAGCCTTTTATGATAAACCCCTTTAATGTGAGATTTTGAATTAATAAACAAAATAAATGTTTTGATTAATAAAAACCAAATTAATTAATTGTATACAAAAGTATTTTGAAGTGAGCTTGTACATTGAATAAAATTAATTAAAGCGAATAACACATAAATATGCGTCTTACGAGAGAAAATAATAAAAATATTACATAAATAAAAATAAAACAATAAAATAAACAAATAATTAAACTGAATAAAATGTATGGGCCCTAATTATGAAGCCTAGAATAATACCAAGCCTAGTCCAATTATAATCTGAATTAAACAATGCCCCCCACATGTGACGGTTTAAATAAAGGGGTTTCTGTACAAATGCCACACAATATATATATATATATATATATATATATATATATATATATATATATATATATATATCATTAATGCTCTCGCACGTTTTCAATTTTGTATAAAACCCAAAGCTAAATTTTCTGTTTCATAACTACTTTTTTTCCAATATTTCTCTTTCAAATATACCCCAAACAGCTTCTTCCTATCGACAATTACAATTCAAACACGATTTTTTCTCAAGAGCAAAAATACAAATCGTTCTCCTCTATCCATAAGCAATCATTGTGATCATTCTCATCCATCCATAAGCAAACACTGTGATTGTTCTCATCGTAATACTCTGATTGTTCCTCAAATAACGTAAATTGATAGCACTCCAATCTCATAAACCTTCATATTCCTACGATCAATGTAAGTTTTATCTTCTTTTATGCGATTGTAACATTATATTCGACTGTCGTTATTTCTGTGAACTTCTTTCTAAGATAAGATCAATGAAAATATTGAAATCCTGCTAATTCTTTGCTATCGTTCTTCACAATCTTCATTAAATCATATGAAATCTTCGTTGTATATTCTCGTTGCATCACAAAAACTTAAAATAGTTTCTATTTTCCCTCACAATGTACTTAAAATTCTAAATAATGATTTTGCATGTCATCAATTTACTCTATTGCAGTATTATGTATCCGATAACTTTTCCACTGTATTCTTATTGCAACAATTAAAAGCTTTAAACATTCTATTTAGCTTGTAGTGATAGTGAATTACACTGTATTTTGATTTTAAGCAACTCAAAATACTGTATATTATTTCCTTTTGACTAACATACAATCTATTTCGTTTTTTACATCATTAAAATACAGTGTATTTTGTCTTCTTTACACTAAGATACAATGTATTCCATTTTTTATATCACTAAAATACAGTGTATTTTGTCTTCTTTACACTAACATATAGTGTATTTTGTGTAGACAAATCATTCATTTCACTTGGTTTAATATATTGTGTTTGTTACAGTGCAATTTCTTTTCTTTCCAGCAACATATAATGTATTCGATTTTTTTCATAAGTAAAATATAGTGTGTTTTATTCTCTGTAAACTAAAATACATTGTATTTTAGGAAAAAAAATCATTCATTTAACTTTATTCAATATATTGTATTTGTTACAGTGCATTATCTTTTTCTTTGACTAACATACAATGTATTTCATTTTTAGATAAGTAAAATACAATGTATTTTGTATTCTTCACAATAACATACAGTGTATTTTATCTTCTTCACAATAACATACAGTATATTTTGTGTTCTTCACAATAACATACAGTCTATTTTACATCCATATATAAATAATCATGCATTTTTTATATTTATTTTACATACAATATTTTTTTTGTGATAATAAAATACAATGTATGGAGGTTTGTTAAACGATGTAAAAAATCAACAGATTGTATTACACCTTAAGATTACATTGTCAAAACTAAATGCTTTATATCTCGTAGAAACATTACTGTTATTTACTGATTTATTTTATATTCATATGCGGATAATCCTAATATTATATCAATATGGACATGATACCAGTAGTAATACAACATGGAGGCCACTGGAATGTAAATGAAGAATATGATAATTTTGAATTAAAAACCATCTTACTTCTGTCGACTTGCAACTACGAACAACTATCAGAAGTTATAACAAAACATATGAATATTAATGTAGAATACGACATCCTTGAAATAAAGTACAAACTAAAGGCAGGATATTCACCACTAAAAGTTGAAGATGACATGTCCTTTCTATTCTACATGGAGCTAAAAAGAAAAAACCAGATTTCACAACTTATCCTCTGTGCATCACAATTCTACACAATACTATCATAGGTAATATATCAAACACATACTTTTAATTTTCCATTTCCATTATTAAATTCATTTTTTAATACATGATATTATATTTATATAATATCATTTTACCCGGTTCAATATATTGTGATTGTTACATTATATTTTCTTTTCTTTTGATAAACATACATTGTATTCCATTTTTTACATAATTAAAATATAGTGTATTTTGTTTTATTAACAATAACATACAGTGTATTTTGTGAAAAAAATTCATTGATTTCACTTGTTCAATATATTATGCTTTTTATAGTGTATTTTCTTTTTTTTCCAACAACATACATGGTATTCCTTTTTTTACATAACTAAAATACAATGTATTTTGGGAAAAACATTCATTCATTTGACTTGCTTCAACATATTGTGTTTGTTATACTGTATTTTCTTTTCTTTTCACTAACATACAGTGTATTTTGTTTTTTTTTACATAAGTAGAATACAATGTATTTTGTTTTTATATAATAACATACAGTGTATTTTGTGTAAAAAAAATCATTCATTTGACTTGGTTTAATATATTCTTTACGTTACAATGTATTCTATTTTCTTTTCAACATCATACAGTGTGTTTTCTTTTCTTTTCATCAACATACAATGTATTCCGTTTTTTACATATGTAACATATAGTATATTTTATTTTCTATACACTAACTTACATTGTATTTTTGGGAAAAGTTCATTCATTTGGGTTGGTTCAATATATTGTGTTTGTTACATTGTATTTCCTTTTCTTTTGACTAACATACACTGTATTCCATTTTTTACATAAGTAAAATACAATGTATTTTATTTTTATACACTAACATACATTGTATTAGGTGATCTATCAAACACAATACAGACTGAAGTTGCAATAATAGACAGTGAGCAAGCAGTATCCAGTGCCTTGATTGATGAAGATTCATATTTTACTGATACTAGTACAAACTTGATGGAATATGTGAGCAATTTGAGCAAAAATACAGTTCATGAATTACTTACGAGCAATGAAAATGTTCAAGGAGAAGATGAAGACCCCTATTTTGTAACCATCAACAACGATATGCAAGACGAAATTGAAGTTAGACAGATTTACAAAGATAAAGACACTTTAAGGAAATCAATAAGTTTTTTTTGCAATAAAGCATGATTTTCAATTTAAGGTAATGAAATCGTGTTCCAAAAGATATTTTATTTGCTGTATAGATGACAGTTGCTGCTGGAAGTTAAAAGCATCAAAGAAAGGGGACACACAAATATTTAAAGTTAGAAAATTCATATCTAATCACACCTGCAATGTTGATGTCTGGCTAAATAACAAGAGGCAAACGACATCAACCTTGATTGCTGATATTTTTAAGAACAAATATATGAATGTAAAGGCTATATATACTCTAGTAGACATTATACGAGACATGCAGAATGATTATGAAATCAATATGTAAGGACCCAAAATAGGCCATAGTAAAATTCAAGGGCAATTAGATGTTATTAAAGTCTAATTGAGTATTATTGGATGAATTATTAAGAGTTAAGATATTGATTGGGGAAAAAATATTATTAAGTTATCATTAATTATGTGATGAATGTGTAAATTATATGGTATGAATTTTATAAGGGCATAATTAAATTATTATGTTTGTATAATAATATTCAAGGGTAAAATTAAAGTAAAAAGTATTAATTTGGGATAAATTTGTAATTATGGCATCTTTAGGGGTAAATGTGAATAAATGAATAATTGAGGGGTCAATTTAAGAGAAGGAATAAATGGAAAGGTTGATTTAAGAAAAAGATTTAGTGGAGGGGTCACTTTATAGCATGCAAAAAGGTGGGTGTTCATTGTGTGACATGCAAACTCTTAAGGGACCAAATAGGAAATTTTACCTTGTAATATAAGCTAAACATGTGATGAGAGATTGTGTGTGAGAGATTGAAGTGTCGGTAATTTTGAGAGGAGAAAACCAGAAAAATACTTCCTCTCATTTCCTTTTAATTTCTTTGAATCTTTCAAGCAATTTAAGTGACAATTCATGATGGTTAATTAAGGCAATTAAGTGTATAACTTTAAGGTAAATAATCTCTACTGAATTTCATTTTCTTCTTCTTCTTCTTCTTCTTCTTCTTCTTCTTCTTCTTCTTATTTTCATTTTGGTTGAGGTAAATGTTGAATAAGTGCTGGAAATTTTAATGAATGATGATGTTGGTTGTAAAGGAGAAGAGGAGGGTAGAAACAAGTAAAGGAAAAGTAGTTACAAAGAGTAGAGAGCAAGGAGAATTTAAGGAAGATTTGAGTTGTATGTCCAGGTTTGGGAAATTATTCTTCATCCATGTGTGTGGATATCAATGTTTATGCTTGGATTAATTAATTTTGATGGTAATTTATTAGTTTATTTAGGGTTAATAAGAGATTTAAATAGGAACATCGTGTTTTTGAATGTTGAGGAAAAACTGGGTGTGGTTCTTGTGAACCAGCCTGCTTGTTTTGTCCATATCTTGAGTTGTAGACCTCGGATTGAGGTGATTCAAAATTATGGGTAAACTAGATTCAATTATATACAATTCATTAGAAGAATTCGTGGCTTGATTATGTTGTTAAGGAACTCATAAAATTCGTACAAGTGAACTATTTGTGTGTATAGGCAGTTTTGAACAGTCACCAATGTTTTAACCATAACTCCTTGTATTTAAGTCATAATTGAGTGAGGTTTAATTCTATGTAAACTTGATATAATGATAAACAAATTTTTTAGAAGATACCTGGGGCTAAATATGTTTGTATGCTATCCAAATATTCACTTGAAATTGTAGTGACCTGTTAATCTCGGTTCTGGAACAGATTGTAGAAAATATGATATATCTCCTTGTATAGTGAACAAAATACTATGAGGTTAAATTATGGGAACAATAGACTTCTAAACCTATAATTTTCATGAAGAAATTAAAGCCTAAATCTTTCCTTAAGCTTGTCTAATTTTAGCTTAATTTCAGACCTATACACAACATTGTTAATATGAACAGTAATTAATAAAGTGTAAAATCAGTTTTGCATGTGTTTTATTTTGCATGAATATGATGATATTGATTGTATTATTATAAAATATTTGGTTTATGGAAGAGATGAATCGAAAGCATGCAAATCAAAGTTGAAAGAAGAAAAAGTTAATGAATTTAAAATTCTGGGTTAAGTTTCTATGAATTAGTTTTGGAATTTTGTGGATATCTCGAGTTTTATAGCTCCAATTTGGGAAATTCCAATTGTTAATTAAACTTAAGACATGGATTCATAGTTTTTTAGAAGTAACCTAAATGTGATTCTGTCCCTAAGTATTTTTTATTTTTACTTGAAATTCGTAGTGAGATGCTATCTAGTTGTAGAGAGCAGGTTCCAGTATTTTTGAAATAATGTTTGATAGAGAATTCTAAATCCTATGAGGAAAAATCCTAGATAAAATAGACTTATAGGAGAACAATTTTTATGAAGGAATGTTGGCTTAAATCTGTACAAATTTTCTTCTATGAATTTTCTAATTAGTAACTAAAACTGATTTTGTTATTGTGAACTGCTGTCTAGTGTTAACGAACAGTTTGTAGTATTTTTCTTATAAATCATGATAGAAAACTCAAAATGCTATGGGACAAAATTCCAGTTAAAATAGACTTACAGGAGTACAACTCTTTTGAATAAATGTTAGTTCAATTCTGTACTTATTTTGTTCCACGAATTTTTCAATATGGTCACACAAACTGTTTTAAAAAAAATGCACTCTTGGACAGTCTGTAATGTTTGGGTTATATATCCTAATTTAATGGTCCTATTTGAATGGTATTTGAAGCATAAGAAACTAGTGATCTAAAAGATTATTATTTAAAAGTCCAATTTGGTTAATTCAGCCATTTATCATGGCAAAATTAAAATTTTAAACAGAACTGAAAATCTGTCTATCTTATTCACTATAACCTAATTCTTTGATGTATAAATGTACTACATGTAATAATAATAATATGATTTTTTTTTACAGTAATTGGATCATAAAATGATGACATTGCTGGTTGTATAATTATAGGTAATAATAGTGGTATTGTAAATTTATACATGACTATGGTGTTAGATGATATATGTATACGACAAAAAGGTACGATAATATTATTAAACTAAAGCTATAAGTGTATAAAAGTTTAGGAAATATAGTATGCAACAAGACCATGAACCAGCATATGGATAATTACTTATTTTAATGAATATGATTATGCCTATATGCTTATGTCTACTGAATAATATGTTAAGGTAAATGATTACAGTATTATATAATTACAGTTGCTTGATTTAATACTTGAGTGTGATTGTGTGTGTGTGTGTAGTCATACATGTATGTACGTATATAGATTAACCTGTTGTGAACATGATCATACACATCATTGATTAAAGGAACTCAATAGAGCATGATGTTATGTATCATCATATTACATATGTAAAATAGCTACTTGATTTGAAGGGATTACAAGTACAAAATAGTAATACTTAATTGTGCTCAAGATAACATGTTTATAGAAAATTTATATGTTTATATCTATGACACCATGCTCGTATATATACATTAATATATATGTATGAACATCAATATATATATGATGAGAAAAGAGCAAAGTACAGAATAGCAATACCAAATTGTGCATATGATCACATGTTTACAGAAAGTTATACGTGAGCATGTATATGATTACCTTGCACATAGTTATATAAGAGTATACATGTATATGAATGAATAAAGAAAAGATAACGTAAAGAGATTTTACTGTCTGCGTTGAGTCTAGGAAGTGGATAGATAGGCAAGCCTATAATAAGGGTACCTTGCAGCTGCTTTTGAACATTTTGACCTGTTTAGGTCCACTTGAATTTAAAAGTATAGTGACCCTGTTTGGGTTTAAAAGTTGAAGTTAATTTAAACAACCCTCGTGTGGGTTGTAGCCGACCCCGCTTGGGTCCGCTTGACCGGTCCATGTTATTTGATTGACCCCGTTTGGGTCCACCGATTTATCATATAGTTTTATCCCTACAAGGGATCATCGTTTAATACCTTTGGGTATCTTATTTGTACCTTCGAGTGCCACCGTTATAATCAATAGTTTTGTACCTTCGGGTACTACCATATAACCCGTTATCCACCTCTTAAGAATAGTGTAGGCTTTATTATCAAAGGTTAAGAAAAGTTTAATAAGGCATGCAAATTCTTAATTGACTTCATATTATTCTACATGTGAAATTCTTTTTATTGCATACAAAACCTGCATCTATAGGAATGCCCAATAGTATATATATGTAAGTAATACTACTAGTATCAATAATGCATGCTAATTGTTAAATGATGAATTTTCTTTTATATTAATACTTTGATTAAATTGATGATATATATATATATATATATATGCCTTTGTGATCATAAACCTTATTTCTATATGTATGCCAATACATGATTGATGAAGGAACTATGGAACATAAAGTAAGCTTGTAGTAATATTATAATCTCATGGTAATTGGATGTGTTGATTTGTTGTATAATTCTAATATGTTTATATCCTAGACATACAAGAATAGAAGTAAGATAATTTCAATACTTGTGAAGATTATTTATCAAATTAATAATAGATAACTATACTTTTATGATTATGCATTGAGTAATAAAATAATAATTTTATCAATAGTTTGAACTTAAGTCCAAAGGATGTTGGAGCTTGTATAATCATATATGGTGATTGAAACGTCAATACAAATTCTTACCGTTGAACTTTATAATTTCTATGAGTGAATGTAAATGTATAATTTCTTGAAATAAATCATTGTTATATTTGAGGCATGTTGTGTGCTTGTTAATGATCACTGTGAGCAGTTGTTTATCATGATTTTAGTTCCCCACTAAGCTTTATAGCTTAGCACGGGTGTTCCATCCGTATAGGTTGCAGGGCTAGGACTTTCTCGTAGGACTGATATCTACAGCAGGTTAGCCAACACAAGTCTTAGAAGATTGATAATAGAGTCTTCTTTTTGTCCTTATATTTTGTAGTTATGAAAACTTTAATTATGTTAGAAATTTTGTAATTACTATAGATGTTTTGTATATGTAATATTTGATGATAATGAGACGCACCTGTAAGTAAAGCTTCTAATAGTTAACTTTTAGATATCTGTTTAGTAGAATAACAGATGTAATGTTATGATAAGCATGCTTAATTAATACTAAATAAAGTGATATGTACATATTATAGGATAAGGGTGCTACACAATATGAATTACATAAAGGCTTGGAGGTCCAAGGAAAAGGCTTTGTAAACCATAAGAGGTAAGCCATCTGATTCCTATTCACTTTTGCTCAGATACTTATACATGCTAAAAACAAAAAATAGTGGATTTATCGTGGATTTGGTAACCCAAGAAGACAAATCATTCCACTATGTTTTCATAGTCCTACGAGCATCTATTAAAGGTTGGAAACATTGTAGGCCAATTGTAGTTGTTGATGGTACCTTTTTGAAATCAATATATGGAGGCACAATGATCACAGCATCAACACAAAATGCAGCTGGTAAAATATTTCAATTAGCGTACTCCATAGTTGATTCAGAAAATGATGCATCCTGGAAATGGATTTTTTTAAAATTCAGACAGAGTTATGGATTAAGACCCAAAATGTACATCATATTAGACAGACATAAGACTATAAATAATGTTATGAAGAACGTATATATAGAAGTTAGTCATTGTATATGCCTTTACCATCTATTAAATAATGTTAAAACAAGATTCAAAAAAATACAAAAAAATTAAGGAGCTATTATTTGTAGCAACTACATCATATACAAAAAATGATTTTGAACATAACCTGAAAGAGTTGGACAAGGTTGATGCATGTATTAGGCTATACCTACAAGATATTAGGTATGAGAAATGGTCAAGATTATACTGTACAAGCAATCGATTTTCAACCATGACATCGAATATTGCTGAGTCTATGAATTCTGCAATGAAATCAGCAAGAGATTTACCAATCATGCCATTACTTGAGTACATAAGTGCTTTAATCCAAGAATAGAGTTGCATTAATAGAGACCTAACATCAGCAACTTTCACAACACTACTGAAAGACCACAAAGACGATCTGCAGAAAAATTAGAGTTTTTTGCTAAAAATGAAGGTATGCTTCTTAAACTTAAATGTATAAATTTCCTATTCTAAATTAATTACTGTTTAACTTCTATAAAATATAAAATAAATTATGTTACAAAATGTGAAACTACTGTATTGTGTAACATTTAATCTTTTATACAAAAAATTCAATTTTGTTTCTTTTTACTAAAATTGATACACTATATTTTTTTATAATAAAATACAGTGTATGTTCTTTTCTTTTCGGTAACATACAATGTATGTTCTCTTCTTTTCACTAACATACAGTGTATTTCATTTTGTACATAAGTAAAATACATTGTATTTCGTCTTTTTTACACTAACATACAGTTTATTCCATTTTTTACACAAGTAAAATATTGTGATAACTTTATAAAGACAACCTAAACTTATTAAATGCACAACTGCAGGTGAAGCCATCTAGCGATGTTCAATTTACTATTTATCATTTTCAAAACACATATATTGTGAATATTGAGGAAAGAACAAGCACATGCAACAAATTCCAACTAGATGAGATGCCTTGTTCTCATGCATTGGCAGTGATAAGAGACAGCAACTTGGATCCTTATGCATATTGCTCACGATACTACACAAAAGATACAATGATAGCAATATATAAAGAAATTGTTAATGCAATTCTAGATCAATTTACATGGAAGATACCTATAAGTGTTCAGTTAGAATTTGTATTAGCTCCAAATGGAAGAGTGAGATCTGGCAGACCAAAAAAGAGAATAATCAAAGCAATTTGGGAAACTACAAAAACAATAAAATGTGGTAAATATGGAAAACATGGCCACAACAGAAAAACATGTAGAGATATACCAAAGAAATAAAATATTCAGCATTTTTCAATATTCATTTGACTTTGTTCTATATATTGTATTTGTTACAATGTATTTTTTTTCTTTTCTCCATAAAATATAATGTATTCCATTTTTTACATACGTAAAATACAGTGTATTTTCTCTTTTGAATACTAATATACAATGTATTTTATTTTTTAAATAAGTAAAATACAATGTATTTTCTTTTCTTTTCACCAACATATAGTGTATTTTGTACAAAAAAATCATTCATACGGTTTATTTTCTTTTCTCTTCACTAATATGCATTGTATTTCACTTTTAACATAAGTCAAAAACAATGTATTTTCTTTTCTTTTCACTAACATACAATGTATTCCCTTTTTTACACAAATAAAATACAGTATATTTTATTTTTTATACACTAACATATAGTGTATTTTATCTTTTGTTTGTTTCTTGACAATCACATACATTATATCCTACGGAAAAAATTGATTCATTTCATTTGGTTCAATATATTATGTTTGTTATAGTGTTATTTTCTTTTCTTTTCTCTAACATTCAGTGTATTTCATTTTTTACATAAGTAAAATACATTGTATTTTGTCTTTTGTACACTATCATACAGTGTATTTCATTTTTTCATAAGTAAAAAATATTGTATTTTATTTTCTTGACAATAACATACAATGTATTCTGTGGAAAAAATTCATTCATTTCATTTTGGTTGATATTGTGTTTGTTATAATGTTATTTTCTTTTCTTTGCTCTAACATACAGTATATTTTGTTTTTCTTACACTAACGTACACTGTATGGAGGTTTGTTAAACAATAATATACTGTAATCATAAAATAGTAAATCAACAAAAAAATGTATATATATATATATATATATATATATACACACACACACAACTTAATTACAAAAAATATCTATATAAACAATAATTTGACAAAACTAATCTAATTCTACACTATCCATTACAATTTTTTTTTGTTCAACTTCTTCTTTTCGCCTTATTTTCAGCTTCTTTTCTCATTTGATCCCTGTCCGTATCAATCTCAATTGTTCCTTGTTGCTTACCTATCCCATACAAATATAGCAAAAGACCTAATCTATCCCTATATTTTTCTACATCAAAATTTAAAGGCATTGTCTTGCCTTTAATGAAATACTCACAAAACGCCACCACAAAAATCCCACAATCACTGAAAAAATTAAAAAAAACAATAAAAACAAAAAACAACATAAATTAGTAATCACTAAAATTATTGAGAAAAAAAATAACATAATAAATGAAAAAAAAATATTTAGAACATACCTATTAGTTTGGGTAGGAAGGTTTGAACATACACAACCTCAATCGGATGATTTCCTTTTCTAATGTCATTAGGTTGTGCATCACTTATTCCATCATAAAATCCCAAACAATCAAAAAATTATCCTATCAAAACACTATAAGCATTAACTGTCTACTGAATATCTAATTTTTTGCATACCGAACGCAATGAATCATATACAAATATCTTTCTCTCTTTCACTGACAACCTTCCCAAAATCCAATGGAAGCAATCTACATTTATTGGGAAAAATACATGTTCCACTTTCGGCCATGGTGTATTATGCACCATATTAGTCCCGGTTCTAATAATGTAATCAGCGATAGTATACTCGACATTTACAAAAGAAATGTCCTTGTCATTGTCATTGTAAAATCTGTATCTCTCTTGTATAGTTTGGTCAAAAAGGCTATCAATTGTCATAAATGAACATTGTACATTGGCACCAACATTCGTCTTCTTCCTTATATAGTAAAGAAAACACATCTAAATGCTGAAAAACAAAAAAATACAACATATAATTAATATATATTTGATATATTATATATATATATACAATATCATTTAACTTGGTTCAATATATTGTGTTTATTACAATGTATTTTCTTTTCTTTTCTCTAACATACAGTATATTTCATTTTTTACATAAGTAAAATACATTGTATTTTTTCTTCTTTACACTAACATACAATGTATTGTGGAAAAAAAAATCATTCATACAGTGTATTTTCTTTTCTTTTCACTAACATGCAATGTATCGGTTTTTTACATAAGTAAAATACAATATTTTGTATTTTTTACACTAACATACAGTGTATTTTGTGGAAAGAATTCATTCATACAGTATATTTTCTTTTCTCTTCACTAACATACATTGTATTTCACTTTTTAACATAAGTCAAAAATAGTTTATTTTATTTTCTTTTCACTAACATACAATGCATTTCGTTTTTTACATAACTAAAATATTGTGTATTTTCACTTCTTTACATAAGTAAAATACACTGTATTTTTTTTTCTTTAGACTAACATATAATTTATTTTGTTTTTTACATAAGTAAAATACAATGTATTTTTTATTTTTTACACTAACATACAATGTATTTTATGGAAAGAATTCATTCATACAGTGTATTTTCTTTTCTCTTCACTAACATATATTATATTTCACTTTTAACTTAACTCAAAAATAGTCTATTTTGTTTTCTCTTCACTAACATGCAGTGCATTTCATTTTTTACATAACTAAAATACGGTGTATTTTCACTTCTTTACACTAACATACATTGTATTTTCTTTTCTTTTCACTAACATACATTACAATGTATTTTGTTTTTTACATAAGTAAAATACAATGTATTTTGTATTCTTTATACTAACATACATTATATTTTGTGCAAAAAATTAATCCATACAGTGTATTTTCTTTTCTCTTCACTAACATACATTGTATTTCACTTTTAACAAAAGTCAAAAATAGTGTATTTTCTTTTCTTTTTACTAACATACAACGTATTTCGTTTTGTACACAAAATAAAATATAGTGTATTTTGTTTTCTATACACTAACATACATTGCATTTTGTGAAAAAAATCATTCATTTCACTCAATACATTGTATTTTTTTATTGCATGCAGCTTTGCCAAAAACTTAAAAACTCAATATATATATATATATATATATATATATATACGTACCGAATTAGTAAGCTCTTTTCCAGAATATGCCAACTCATACCACCATCTCTTCTCCTTTACAATTACAATACAAAAATGAAAATGATTGTCCAACATTGCATACTTTTTTGTATATATTTGCTCTTTTTCCCTAACAATAAACAAATAAAAAATAAATAAATTTTAACTGGATAAAAAAAATAATAATACAAGAATAAAACTTTCAATATAAGTATGAAAATTCATAATCAATTACTTGGTAGCCTTCTTAAGCAAACCCAAATCAACCCATTTTAAGAATTCAGTTAATTTTTGGTGATCCATACTTTCTTCAATACCAATATTAAATGGATGATTGCTGCGTTCGTCTTTTGAAACAATCTCTGACCCAAAATTGTTTATAAAAGAAGATTTCATAACCATGGATGGTTTGATACTCCTTTTGTTAATATCAAAATAATCGAGAGGCTCTGTTACAATAACAACTTTTTCCCGTTGGCCATCTAAATCTTGTAACAATATAAAAAATATTTTGATTCATTTAATATATATTTACAAATAAAAAAATAAAATAAAATATATGTTTGATCAACTTTACTAACTTTGATATCTTCTTCCTTCTTAATTTTCATCACTACATCTTTAATTATGCAATCAATTGCCTCATCATCCAAATCCCCCATGAATGAACTCGAAGTTTGTCTCTCCCCCAGTTCAGCCAGTAAATAAAACAAAAAAAATGAAAAGTTTAATATAATAAGAATTGAATTCAGGTTCATAAAACTCAATACACTGTATTTTATTTTCATAAAATTCAAAATACTATATTTTCTTGACACAAAATTGAATAAAATTTATTACATAAAAATGAAAAATTAATACATTGTATTTCGAAATATAAAAATAGAGTGTATTTCCTTCCATAAATGCACTATATTTCCTTCCATAAAAAGATTACTTGTTTTTATCATCTTGTTCTATTTTCTTTCCATCGTTATTAATAACATCTTTCTCAATATGTGCATCCTTGACTTCATAAAAAATATGACAATCATATTTTCCATGTTCTTCTTATTTTTTCCACAGGCTCTGACATATTTTCATCTTGTACTTGATGTTCTACATCTTTATATGGAAAATCAATAGGCTATGATACCAACATTGTAATGGTCTCAACACCGGCTTAACCATGAACAGTAAATTCCGATTATGAATAGGATTACCGAGCTGTAAATCGCTTCCGAAAGTGAAAAATATTTTATTTAACGATCGAAAAGTATTGGTCATGGTGAGTCCGGGGTTAAAATTTGAAGTAAAACCGAGGTCAAATAGGCCTCTGAAAGTTAAAAATACGAAAAAGCTAACGAGTCAATTTTCTTAGTATGAAGGTTTGATCATTTTTTATTGAATTTTTAAAAATAGCAAATGAACTCCAAAAGTTGCCAGATTTTATAGATTTTAATGAAATTTCATGTAGAATATTTTGGTATAAAAAATAAATTTTTCGGTGATGTCGGTAGTTATCGAATCAGACCGATTTGATTGAATCGGACCAATAACGAATTTCGATTGAGCCAAAATTTTGTGTACAACCTATTTTTAATGTGTTAAGAAAGGTGAAATCAAAATTGGAGTTGGGATGTGAGAGAATTTAATTAGGGCTTTTAATAGTTAGTTATTGAGCTTTAAGTTAATGGGTTAGGCCCATTAGGTTTAGTCCACTAAGAGAAGTATTTAAGGCTGAAGAATCTGTACAATTTCAGCATTTTTCAGTCACTTCCTCTTCCTCTCTTTGGCCGAACCATTCCCTTTGTTTTCCTCTCAAAAATCTCTTCTTAATTCCTTTAATTTCTTCCTAAAATCAAGCATCCCAAGTCTAATTCTACCCCTCTTGATGTGTATTTAAGCCTCCATCACTTGATTTAAGCCAACGAAGCAAAGAAATTTTAAGATTTAAGCTTAGGTGTCTAAAGAGGTAAGTTAATTTCTTAAGAGAAAAATTATCTCTTTAGTGTTTTTAGCTAATTTGTGATGCCTAGAATCCATTTTTGGTGTCAATTTAACCATATAAGATAAAAAAAAAACTTAGAGATTTTAATGGTGGAATTTTTGGCCAACATAGGTTTTCAAGGGGAAGGGTAAGCTCCTAAGGCAAAAAGAAAAGAGAAAGAAGTCTAGGCAAGTCTAAACCAAAGAGAAAGATTAGTGGCTTCCAAATCTTGGTATTTTCCTTAATTTTAGTGAATTTTTAGTTTATGCAACTTAGGTAAATTGAACAATTTGTATGCTAAATTGAAATTGATGTTAGATTCCTGCAATTAGACCTTGATTAAACATATGAAAAGACTTAATTTAATTTTTAAGTATTGATAGGATAGGTTTCCTTTGGAGGCCGAATTGTATACTCAAAGGGAATAAATGTCTATTTTGTGCTAATTGATGAAATTAAGCCATAAATGGACCATAGAGATGAAATAGTACACTTGAAAATTTTTATGGAATTTATAAAAATTAAATGAATATTTTTAAGGCAAGTTTTTCCTAGGTATGTAATGAAAAAAATGGAATTATTGTGAAATAATGCATAATTTAATGAGAAAATGTTTCATCATGGTGAATTATGATGTGATAATGCACAAATTGTGTAAAAGTTTGAATGATAAATGAGTAAAGTGAAAAAGTAGTGAAAATATGAAAAGAATGGGATAATGAACTAAAATTAAAATAAATTGTGCCCTTAGAAATAGTCTGGCAGTAAAATCTAGTTCAGGATATAATTGGCTGGCCATAGGGATGTCTGTATCGCGATGCAAGTCATGGTGACTTACTTTGCTATGGTAGGATCGCTGATCTCCATAGCATTTGTCTATTCTGTTATCTGTTCTGTGAGAAATGGTCCTTCGAGATCATTTTTTATTCTGTTTGTGGTCCTGTTGGATCCACATCCCATGTATTCGGTCTAAGAGTTTCTGTCGGGACTGTATTAGGGGCATTATATTGAAACTAAATCAAAAAGAGTGAAAAAGAAAGAAAAAAAGAAGTTTAAAATGAAAAAGGACCTAATTGAAAGGAATTAAAAAGTTTAGGGGCAAACGGTTATTTTACCAAGGTTGGGCTTTAATAGGTAAATTTGGTTAAGAAAAGATTAATAAGGGTAAAATGGTAATTTGACAACCCAACAATGTAAAAACGAACTTTATAAGACAAAAAAGGACCAAAAGCGTAATTTTACGTGAAAATGTTAAAGCAAAGTGTAATATGAAATTTTTAAGTAATGATATGAGATAAAAGTGAAATTAAGTGAAAATAATGGCATTTTTGTAAATATGCATTAAAAAGGGTAATTTTGTGAATAAGTGTAAAATTAGGGACCTAAATGAAAAACTTACTTAAATCTATGTATTAAATAGTGAAAATTATCATTAAAAGAAATAAAATATTTTTGAAAGGAAATTGGAAGAAATTAGGTTAAGTAGAAATTTAATTATAAGTTAATAAGTTACTTGATTATTTAAGCACGGTGATAATATTATGGTTAAAGAAAATATTAGGATTGGTTGTCACCACTTGACATATTTTATGCTCAGCACGTAGATTTTTACTGCGTGCAGGTACCGAAGAGCAGGAGCATTAATGCACACTTTGGAGGAAGAGTTTTTGATATAGGGTAGTTGATTTTGGTTATGTCATATATATATGTATGTATAGATGTTGGAATTAGTAACAAAGGACATGTATTAGATATGTATAAAGTTATAAAGTTATATATATATGATTACTAAGATTTGATGAGATGGATGTGGATGGGTTTGTTAGAGTATGAATTATAAGTTTTGGATTGGGAATATTGATTATCTTTGAATTGTTGTGCTTCTGAGAAGCTGTGTGATTGTCTGCGTTTCAAGGACACTAGTCAGAATTATAGCCATTATATTGCCGAATTTTTGTAAAATGAATAGTAACTTCGGATAGTTATAGGTCAACGACAACTTTATTTAAGGGTATAATAATGGAATTGAATTGGAAACCAAGTTAATTAAATGGAAATAAGTAAAGAATTGAAGTTCGGAACAAGTGGAAAGAAAAAAAAAATTCCAACCAGTTTACACTGTCTCGTTAGTCTAGGTGATAAGGGTGTTATATTTATTGGTATCAGAGCAAAGGTTTAAGCAATTCTAAGATCGGAGTGGGTATTAATAATTGATTTATCTGTATATAAATGCCAATTATTTTTGGAGAAAGGTGTTTTGGAATTAATGTGCATTTGCTCCTTTTTGTTTATAATGAAAGGATGTCTGCCGAACAAAGGCAACAAGCGGGTGATAGTAGGAGTGAGGCATCGAGCAATGTTGGGCAACAAGAAGCCCCACAACAAATTCCTTCACCTGCAGCACCGCCTCCTCCTCCTTAACTGGACTTCCTTAATTTGATGGCCAACTATATACAACACCGATTACAAACAGCCCAGGCTCTGGTACAGCCTCAACCAGCAGTGGTACAAATTCAACTGGCTCCACCTAGATAGAAACCTATCTTAGAGTAGCTAAAGAGATTGGGAGCAGAAGATTATTCTAGGCGAGACCCCTGACACCGGCATTAGCAGAAGAATGGTTATACAAGATAAAAAGATTGTTTGAAATTACTCACAGCCCCTTGGAGGAAAAGTTTGAAGGTATAGTTACTTTACTTCAGGGCCCCGCTTTTATCTGGTGGGATTCGGTCAGGAGGCATATTTCGGCAGATCAGTTAAACTTGGAATTCTTTGTTGATCAATTTGAGATGAAGTACATTGGGTCTGAGTATAAATCTTCCATGCATGATGCCTTTTGGAGATTAAAGCAGGGAAACAAGATAGTAGCGAAATATGATCGAGAGTTTGAGCACTTAAGTGCTTATTTAGATGAGAGCCAGGCTACAGTATGCCATAGGTTTTGAGAGGGGTTTGCATATAGAGCTCAAGCAGATCATTGGAGCTCAGAAGTACCCTACTCTGAGAGCTATGGTAGAGGCTGCTATTAAATTAGAGACTACACAGGCAGAGCAAGCTGACAGACAGTCCCAGTTTCAACAGAAAAGGAAGCAAGGGCAATCCAATGGTACGAAGGGACAAGGAAAGAAGTCAAAGGAATTTCAAGCACCTCAAGGTCAGTTATCGACGTCAGCAGGCCGAGGTTGGGGCAGTGCATCACGTGGTAGAACTTCAGCAGTCGGTACACCCCGAGATGGAGGTAGTGGGTCAGCGGTAGCTTGCGAGCATTGTGGCAAGACTCATCCTGAAGAGTGCAGATTTTTTATTGGAGCTTGTTTTAGGTGTGGGTCCAGAGACCACCGAATCAAGGATTGTCCTATTATGCAGACTGCCTCGGTTACCTCACCAGCATTAGGTACTAGGTCTTCGACACCAAGAGGTCAGGGTAGGGGAGCCACCCCTAATACTTTAGCTTTTAGACCTGCTGGTCAGGCATCTCAAGGACAGAGATGAGCTTCAGGCCAGACTTATGCTGTCAGAGCTAGAGAAAATGAGGATGCTTCCAGTGTGATTGTAGGTAAATTTCTTCTATTATCTGATTCAGTACATGCTTTAATTGACCCTGGCTCTACACACTCCTATATTAGCATTGCTTTGGCATGGGATAAAGGGATGAAAGAGGTATGCTTGGACCAAGATATTTTGGTGAGTAATCCTTTGGGGCATAGTGCAGTGGTAAAAAAAGTGTATAGACGGTGTCTTATTAGTGCTCAAGGACATATATTCCTGGAAAACTTGATTGTGTTACCCTTCCACGAATTCGATGTGATTCTGGGGATGGATTGGTTATCCGCCCACCAAGCGACCGTTGATTGTAAAAGAAAGAGGGTTACTTTAAAGCTTGAAGATAACCGGAGATTACAGTGGTAGGTGTGAGAACTAATTTCTTATCTGATGTGATATCAGCTACTGCTGCTAAGAGGTTGATTAGAAAGGGGTGCGTAGCTTATATGTGCTATGCAGTGGAAGCAAAGAAAGTCGGTCCAAAGATATCAGAAGTGCCCACTGTTAGAGAATTGCAAGATGTGTTTCCTGATGAGTTACCAGGCTTACCACCTGACGGGGAGGTAGAGTTCTCCATTGATGTTGCTCTGGGTTCTACCCCTATCTCCATTACTCCCTATAGAATGGCACCTACAGAATTAAAAGAATTGAAAATTCAGCTACAAGAACTGCTAGATAAGGGATTTATTAGACCCAGTGTTTCTCCCTGAGGAACACCAGTCTTGTTTGTAAAGAAGAAAGCCGTTATGCTCAGGTTGTGTATTGATTATAGACAGCTAAATAAAGTTACCATAAAGAACAAGTATCCTCTTCCTCGTATTGAAGACTTGTTTGATCAACTTAAGGGAGCGGATGTTTTCTCAAATATTGACCTGAGATCAGGCTATTATCAAATTGGAGTAAAGGAAGTAGATGTGCCTAAGACTGCCTTTCGCACTAGGTATGGCCACTATGAGTTCTTAGTCATGCCCTTTGAATTCATAAATGCACCAGCCGCCTTTATGGACCTGATGAATAGGATTTTCCACCCTTGCTTAGATCAGTTTGTGGTAGTCTTTATTGATGACATTTTGGTCTATTCCAAGATGCCAGAGAAGCATGATAAGCATCTAAGAATTATTCTGCAGACTTTGAGAGAAAATCAATTGCATGCTAAGTTCAGTAAATGTGATTTCTGGTTAAATGAAGTGTCATTTCTGGGGCACGTGATATCTGCAGAAGGTATAAAGGTAGACCCTTCGAAGATTGATGCAATTCTTCAATGGAAGCCACCTAAAATTATTATAGAAGTGAGGAGTTTTTTGGGTTTGGCTGGGTATTATAAGAGATTTACAAAAAGTTTCTTTACTACTGCAATGCCTTTGACTCAGTTACTACAGAAGAATACCAAATTTGTATGGACTAATGCATGCCAAAAATGTTTTAAGAAGCTTAAAAGTAGGGGTGCTCACGGGGCGGGGCGGGGCCGGGGATTGCATCCCCACTCACTACCCCCTCGGGGTCGAGGATTCCCCGTCCCCGACTCTAGAACGGGGAGAAAATCCCTCCGTCCCCCGCCCCGTGGGGATCCCCATCCCTGAATTTTTTTTAATTAATATTTTATAAATAATTAAAATTAAAAAATAATATTTAATAAATAAAAAATTTAAAATCAATCATAATTTAAATTAATATAAATTTTAACCATTCATAAATTTAAAATTAAGTATAATTTAAACTTAATAGTTACAAAATTAAGTTATATTTTAATTTCAATTTTAATTTTAATTATTTATAAAATATTATATTTTAAAATTAAAAAAATATTTTTTGCAGGGTGGGGATCCCCACAGGATGGATACCCCATTCCCCGTCCCCGCTCCCGATTTTATAAAGGGAATTTTCCCCCCCATTCCCGTCCCGATCCCGAATGGGGCGGGTCCCCCCGAGGCCAGGGAATCCCCACCCCGTGATCATCCCTACTTAAAAGTATGCTGACATAAACTCCTATTCTTACTCAACCCAAGTCAGGTAAGGATTTTGTAATCTATAGTGATGCTTTCAGAAATAGTTTAGGCTGCATTCTGATGTAGGAAGGCAAGGTGATTGCTTATGCCTCCCGACAACTCAAGACTCATGAAATAAACTACCGTACTCACGATTTAGAGTTAGTAGCCATTGTTTTTGCACTAAAAATTTAGAGGCACTATTTATATGGAGAGAAATGTTATATCTATTCGGATCAAAAAACTTTGAAATATTTGCTTACCCAAAATGAACTCAATCTTAGACAAAGATGCCGGTTGGATTTGATTAAAGACTATGATTGTTATATCGACCACTATCCAGGAAAAGCTAATGTAGTGGCAGATGCGCTTAGCAGGAAATTTATGTCAGGTGATATTAATATTCTTAAATAAATAAGTATGAGTAATTGATATGTATTAGTGGCTAATAATATTGTTTGCAGCTCTTCGAGCTATGAATGCCAGTTTGAGTTTAGCTTCAGATGGAGCTTTGGTAGCTAAATTACGAGTAAAGCCCGATTTTACGCATCAAGTTAAAGTTCCCCAACATGAAGATGTTCGGCTGATGACTATTAGGAATAGACTTCAGAGTTACAGTGTAGGAGACTATTCTTTAAGTGATGATGGAAGCCTCTACTACAAAAAAAAAGGCTCTGTGTTCCAAACCAAGAAAAATTGAAGAAGAATATTCTAACTAAAGCATATCATAGCAGTTATGCCATGCATCCTGGAGGTAACAAGATGTACCAAGACTTAAAAGCTTACTATTGGTGGTCAAATATGAAACGAGATGTGACAGAATTTGTGAGTAAATGCCTGATATGTCAAAAAGTAAAAGCTGAGCACCAGGTTCCTTCAAGACTATTGCATCCTTTGTTAGTACCAGAATGGAAGTGGGACGAGGTAACCATGGATTTTGTGACTGGCTTGCCTATGACTCAAAAGAAGCATGATTCCATCTAGGTAATCATTGATCGGCTTACTAAATCTGCTCACTTCCTGCCAGTATGGATGCATTATCCTTTATCTAGGCTGGCAGAAATTTACATTAACAAGATAATAAGGTTTCATGGAGTGCCATTTGATGGAAAATAACATGGTATGTACATGATAATCAGGCAGCGAAAAAACAATAAAATTCAATCATACATGCCATACAATTCCATAACAAGAATCGAAACATGCAATTTTAGGGTTTTAAAACTTACAACTTTAGATGCACTTCAAGATTTGATTTTGCTGATGACCAGCAACCAAGAAGGATATTTTAGCCTTAGATCTTCACCACCAATGCCAAAGGAACAGCCTTTACGCCACTCATCTCTATGTCAGGCATTAATACTCAATTAATTAAATTAATACAATATAATTAATTAATTGAAATTAAACCTTGTGGGCTGAATTTCTCTCTCTCATGGACCAAGATCCAATATCAATTTTAATACCCATTACATACATTAATTTGACTTTAATTAAAAGCCAAAATTAATGCCCAATACTTTATTTAAATATTTTAAGCCCAATACTTTGTGTTCGATCCTATAGGTCCATTTAAATTTGGCAATGAATTAATGAATTAATTCAAAGGCTATATATATTCTCTAGCTAGATATTATAGCATTCCAAATTAAATGAAAATGCATATGGCATTTAGTGACCTAATGCAATTTTGCATAGTCCCTTACCCATAAATATCAGAATTAATATAAGGCATGAAACTAGTCATCTTTACATATATTAATTCATTACTTGATATTCCAGTGAAACTAAACTCTCAAATAAATAATGATTACTCATTACTTCATCTCGGTATGGCCATACACTTCTCAGTTCACTAATCAAGTGGCCGATGATATTTTCTCTCTTATTGAGAGGGGTAATCCCTTCACTTCTCCCATGCTCTCTAACATGAATCAATGCATACCCAAACATACCCATACTTGTCACTCTGTTGCGAACATGTTAGGTGTATGTCAAAGTACACAGTAATTCATAAAGAGTTTTATAGAGATTTTAGGTCTAAGAACTCCGATGCAAAACTTGCATATGAGAAACACTTATGACTTGTACCATGTAGTGTTCTCATGAACGGATCGAATCTAGATACCATGTTCTAAACGTGTATCTATGATCTCTAATTGACACTCTTGTCCTTATGATCCGTAAGATAGAACTCAACTTATCAGAGAGAGCATACTAGTCTTATTTCATTGTTATTCCCATAACAATGACTGACTAGGGATATTTAGAATGAAGTCTCTATTGTTTCAAGGTCTTACAACCATGTGCCTCACACATGATAACTTAAACTGAAACAAAATTCTTGGATAGTTCTATCAATTGATATGCACAGGAATACAATAGATAAAAAAATACCTCATTTATTAACTAAAGTGTTTTATTACAATGTATTAGGGCTAGGGCTTACACTAACAATCTCCCACTAGCACTAGTCCCAATTGGGCATAGCCCTAAGACCGAATGCTCTCAAATGAGCTTTGTACAGATTTGAATGTAACTATTTCGTCAAAGGATCTACTACATTGTCTTCACTTGCTATCTTGCTAACCTTGACGTCCCTACGATCAATGATCTCTCTAATCAGGTGGTACCTCCTGAGTATGTGTTTGGATTTATGGTGTGACCGGGGCTCCTTGGCCTGTACGATGGCCCCGTTGTTGTCACAGAAAAATTCTAATGGATCTAGGATGCTTGGGACCACTCCTAGTCCAGAAATGAAATTTCTAATCCAAATAGCCTCATTTATAGCCTCACTCACTGTAATATACTCAGATTCTGTAGTTGAGTTGGCAATGGTCTCTTGCTTCGAGCTTTTCCAGCTGACAGCACCACCATTCAAAACAAAAACAAATTCAGATTGCGATCTTGAGTCCTGAATGCTGGTTTGAAAAGCAGCATCGGCATAACCTTGTATGACGAGCTCTTATTGACCACCATACACCAAGAAGTGATCCTTAGTCCTTCACAGGTACTTTAGAATCCCCTTTACAGCAGACCAATACTTCTCACCAGGGTCTTGCTGAAACCTACTGGTTATACTCAGTGCATGAGCAACATCCAACCTAGTACATAACATAGCGTACATGATAGATCCAATAGCATATACATATGGGATTTTACTCATGTTGTCCCTTTCCTCTTTTGTTTTAGGGCACTGTTCTTTAGTCAAAGGAACTCCCAAAGCCAAAGGTATGTACCCTTTCTTTGAGTCTCCCATACTAAACCAATTTAGTACTTTGTCTATGTACTTTTCTTGACTTAGTCCCAAAAGCCAATTCGATCTATCTCTATAGATCCGAATACCAAGTATTGTCTCGGCTTCACCTAAGTCTTTCAATGAGAAACATTTTCCCAACCATTGCTTAACCTTTTGCAATGTTGGAATGTCATTCCCAATGAGAAGGATGTCGTCCACATATAGGACTAGAAATACTACTATGCTCCCACTAACCTTCTTGTACACACAAGGCTCATCTTCTTTCTTGATGAAGTCAAATTCTTTGACTGCCTCATCAAAACAAAGATTCCAACTTCGGGATGCTTGCTTTAATCCATAAATGGATTTTTAAAGCTTGCAAACCTTCTTAGGATGCTTGGGATTGACAAAACCCTTAGGCTATGTCATATACACATCCTCAAGTAATATTTCATTGAGGAAAGCAATTTTGACATCCATTTTCCATATCTCATAATCATGATATGTAGCTATGGCAAGCAAGATCCTAATGGACTTGAGCATAACTACAGGCGAAAAGGTCTCATCATAGTCTATACCATGAGTTTGTCGAAAATCTTTTGCTACTAGTCTACCTTTATAGGTTTTATCAGCTTTGAGTTTGAATAGCCACTTGCATTCAATTACCTTAGCACCTTCTGGTGGATCAACCAAGGTCCAAACCTGGTTATCGTACATTGATTGCATCTCAGATTTCATGGCTTCAAGCCAATTTTTAGAGGCTGGGCTCTCGATAGCTTCTCGGTAGGTAGCAAGATCCTCACGATCTACTAACTTAATAGTGTCACTGTCAGTGATTAGAAATCCATATCTCTCAATCACCTGACGTACCCTATCGAACCTTCTAGGTTCTTGTGTAATGGGTTCTTATTCCACAACTGGTTGTGAACTTGATCCCATTTCTAACTCATCCTCTATAGGAGTTTGTGGCACTTGAATTTCTCCAAGTTCTACTTTACTCCCATTGTCTTTCTTGAGAAGGAACTCATTTTCCAAGAAAACAGCCTTGCGAGCAACAAATACTTTGTTCTCGGCTTGTGAGTAAAAGTAGTATCCCTTTGTTTCTTTGGGATAACCCACAAACAAGCAGACAGTGGATTTAAACTCTAGTTTGTCAGATGTTAATTTCTAAACATGTGCTTCACAGCCCCAAATCCTGAAAAATGACATATTGGGTTCTTTTCCATTCCATACCTCGTATGGTGTCTTCTTAATTGCTTTAGTTGGAGTACGGTTTAGTAGAAATACCGCAGTTTCTAATGCATAATCCCAAAAAGAGACAGGAAGATTTGCTTGACTCATCATAGATCGAACCATGTCCAACAGAGTTCGATTTCTCCTTTCAGACACACCATTTCATTGTGGTGTTCCAGGAGGAGTGAGCTGTAAAATAATACCACACTCCTTTAGATGACTGTCAAACTCTTGGCTTAAGTATTCACCACCTCGATCTGATTGAATGGCTTTTATACTTCTTCCAAGTTGGTTTTCCACTTCGTTCTTAAACTCTTTAAATTTCTCAAAAGTTTTAGACTTGTACTTCATTAGATAGACATAGCCATATCTACTGAAGTCATCTGTGAACGTCACAAAGTAGCTAAAACCACCTCTAGCTTGTGTACTTAATGGTCCACATACATCGGTATGTATTAGTTCCAATAAGTCATTAGTCCTCTCACCTTTCTTGTTAAAAGGACTTTTTGTCATTTTTTCATGCAAACATGGCTCGCATGGATCATAAGACTCTAAGTTGAATGACCCAAGCACTCCAATTTTGTGGAGTCTTAAAATGCATTTTTCGTTTGCATGCCCTAAACAACAATGCCAAAAGTAAGTAGGGTTCAATTCATTTGATTTAACACTCTTTGTATTAATGTTGTATATGGACTCTTTGTTTTGCAGATCAAGGATATAAAGGCAATTTTGCAACATGGAATTGCCATATGCAATGCCTTGGCGACGAATTTGAGCATTGCCATTTTTAATAACAAAAACAAATTCATCCAAATCCAAACATGAAATTGAAATAATGTTTCTGCTCATAGCAAGCACATAATAACAATTTTTCAAAACTAAACAAACTCCAGAAGGTAAAGTGAGTTGATAGTTGCCTATCTCCATGGCAGCAACTCGTGCTCCATTCCCTACACGGAGGTCCACTTCATTCTTCCCAAGTAACCGCCTATTTCTTAGCCCCTGCACATTTGAACAAATGTGAGAACCACAACCGATATCCAATACCCAAGTGATAGAAATAGAAAGGTTAATTTCAATAACAAAAATACTAGAAATGGACGCCTTGACTCCATTCTTCTTTTGTTCTTCCTTGAAGAGAGCGCAATTCTTCCTCCAATGCCCTATTTTGTTGCAGTGCAAGCAAGTGCTCTCACTCTCTTTGAGCTTTTGCGCCTTGGGCTTGGATTGGGCCTGAGGTGCACTCCCATTTAACTTGAACCGAGCCAGGTCATTCTTGAGTTTTGCCTTTCCCTTTCCTTTTCCCTTTCCCTTAGTGGGTCCCTTCTTAATGCCCCCTTAAACCATCAGTACTGGATTGGTCTTTCGAATGTTCTCTTCAGCATTCTTAAGCATCCCATGAAGCTCAATGACTGACTTGTTCATTGCATGCATGTTATAATTCATCACAAATGGATCATAATCATCAGTCAATGATCCTAAGATCAAGTTAGTGGCCAATTCCTTTGGCACTTGTACCTCAAGCTTCTCAAGAGTATCAAGATACCCTTTCATCTTGAGTACATGGGTACTAACAAGAGTACCCGCAGCCATCTTACAGGAAATTAAAGCCTTTGTTGTCACGAACCTCTCGTGACGAGCTTGCTCTTGGAACATCTCCTTGAGGTGCATCATGATCGCATAAGCCTCTTGGTCCATGAATTGCTTTTGCAAGTCAGGCACCATAGTGGCCAGCATCAAACAGGTCACATCATTGAAGTCGCTTTTCTTGGTCTCAAAAGTTTTCTTTTGAACCGCAGAAGCATTCCTACCAGGTTCTTCAGGCAAGGGTGCATCCAAAACATACGACTTTTTCTCTTTGCTTAAGAACTATTCTTAAGTTTCGAGACCAGTCTATGAAATTGGTGCCATTCAATTTGTCCTTTTTCAAGGACCGATTTGCAATGAGAAATTGTTGTTTTGAAGATGCCATTTTCAATCTACAATAATAAAATTTAGCAAGATTAAATGGAGGTCTTATTTATAATCCCACAAACCGAATTATATCCCCTTTAAATAATTCACGTTAGTGATTTAATATGGACCAAGATCTACTTTTTCACAACAACTTATTAGTCAAGCTGAGCTTGTACAACTAACAAGTTAAGTTACATAGGTAGGAAAACTCCAATCATGTCTCGTACATGACTCTTAGATCAAATGGGTTAACATCTTAAGATGTTATAGCACAAACCCATTTATTAGTTACCTAGGTCCGGGCATCCCTTTCCATGTTAAGTCCAACCTACATTCACAACCCATGCCTCACAAAGATAATCGGGCGCATCTAGGACTTCTAGTCTACGTGACCGATGATCAATGCCTTGACATGTTTCGAATTAGGAAGGCAACTTTGTGACTTACTATTTTAGGGATTCATTTTATTATGGCTTACATGGCATACGATTTGTCATCCATTCATGGCATGCATATATATATAATTGCATAAAGTAAAGCGTGACAAACATGGGCCCAAAAACCTATAACTAAGATTTTATACTATTATATAACAATCTTCGAGTTGGGCTTCTCCACTCCGGTGGGCTTCATCTTGATTTACAAAGTCTTCAAGTAAATTCTATTCTAAGAAATAAATGAAAATTTTACAATAAAACATAATGGCTCGCAGGCCATATTTAATTACAAAAACCCAGGGCCCATGAATGCACCATGCATATCCATTCATCACACCAAACAAGCAAATAAATATACATAACATTCATGGATCAAACAAAGTCCAATTTTAATTAATTTAGCCAATCCCATTAATGAAAATTGTGTACTTGAACCATTAAGAGAAGACCCCATGATGGGCCTGGGCCAAAGCCCAATGGACTAAATCCTCTTATTGAATAAGTTCTCTTAAAAGCCCAAAACACTAACTAGTTAGATTTGTGCCATAAATCAACTCTAGTATAATTTCCAATTTTGCCATTTTTAATTTTATGTCATTCAGCCCATAAACATTAAAAATACATATAATATGTACCAACATGAATTAAAACATATAATCATGAAGAACATATATATAATACACGGCATTCATACAAAAACAAACAAACAATAATGAAACTAGTTGTTTAATGCTTATATGATGCCACAAAAATGCACAAACACTTAAATCAATTTTATGAGTCAATTAATGATTTAAATAAGGTCATAAATATTGAGTTAATGTTATGTACCATTTTGATCTAAATGTGTTTTTACCATTTTAATCAAAACAAAACAAACAATATTTATTAAACATGTAACAAACACAAACTAATCATAGTTTTAAGTGATTTTAAAATTAATCAATTAAATTGTCATGGACCAAAATTAAAAAAAAAATTAAAATATGTTCAGACCTGATATATAATCTTTAAAAATCACTTACAAACATGCCAAAATTGTTTTTACATTTAATTTTGAAAACTAGTTGTTAAACTAACACTTAACATGCCAACTAACACCTAGTTTCAAGATTAACATGTACCATCAGGTATTATCAATTAAATTCGACCATTAACAGCTCTAAAAACATCTTAGGACAGTATATTAACATTTCATATTAATTATAATACCTATCTAATCATTTAAAATTGTTTTTACACCAAAACAATGCAAAAAAACTCAAAACAGAAAATTTCAGCATTGCATGTTTTTAGAATAACGATTTTTGATTAATTATTTCATGCATCTAAAGTACTAAAAAAAAGCATGTTTACACTCTGATACCACTGATGGAAAATGACATGGTATGTACATGATAATCATGCAGCGGAAAAATAATAAAATTCGATCATACATGCCATACAATTCCATAACAAGAATTGAAACATGCAATTTTAAGGTTTTAAAACTTATAACTTTAGATGCACTTCAAGATTTGATTTTGATGATGACCAGCAACCAAGAAGGATATTTCAGCCTTAGATCTTCACCACCAATGCCAAAGGAACAACCTTTATGCCACTTCTCTCTATGTTCACACACACAATTGCAAGCAAAGCTTAAAATCGAGATTGCTAGCTCTCTATTTAAGTATTGTGTAATGGCAATGGATTGAAGCTAAAATATTTGATCTTGCACTTCTTTTAGTTGCTATTGCTGCCCAAGAATACAAGAGAATGAGGAAGGATCCTTTCTGCTTGTGAATTCGGCCAAGAGAATTTTGTAAGAGAAAGAGAGATTTTTCACGCCGCCACCACCACTAGGGTTTTATTTTTCTCATTCAATATATATATGTCATTTATTTTTAAGTGTTAATTCTAAAATCCACTACCTCAAGATAGTTAATTTAGCCTTAATAACTTCCTAAAATCAAGTGACATATATTAATTCAAACTCTTTTGAATTAATTTGAAATAAATCTAAGACATTTTAATCTAATAAATCACTTAATTTAAAACTTATACATGTGCCGAAATTCCTTGATATTTATCTTGGAATTTCGGTCACTTCAATTTTCATTTAAGTGATTTAATTTGATTAAAATTCTTTTAGGCTTTAATACTCAATTAATTAAATTAATACAATATAATTAATTAATTGAAATTAAACCTTGTGAGCTGAATTTCTCTCTCTCATGGACAAAGGTCCAATAACAATTTTAATACCTATTACACACATTAATTTGACTTTAATTAAAAGCCCAAATTAATGCCCAATACTTTATTTAAATATTTTAAGCCCAATGCTTTGTGTGCGATCCTATAAGTCCATTTAATGTTGGCAATGAATTAATTCAAAGGCTATATATATTCTCTAGCAAGATACTATAGCATTCCAAATTAAATGAAAATGCATATGGCATTTAGTGACCTAATGCAATTTGCATAGTCCCTTACCCATAAATATCAGAATTAATATAAGGCATGGAACTAGTCATCCTTATATATATTAATTCCTTTCTTGATATTCCAGTGACACTGAACTCTCAGATAAATAATGATTACTCATTATTTTATCTCGGTATGGCCATATACTTCTCAGTTCACTGATCAAGTGGCCGATGATATTTTCTCTCTTATTGAGAGGGGTAATCCCTTCACTTCTCCCATGCTCTCTAACATGAATCAATGCATACCCAAACATACCCATACTTGTCACTCTGTTACAAGCACGTTAGGTATATGTAGTGTTCTCATGACTGGATCGAATCCAGATACCATGTTCTAAACATGTATCTATGATCTCTAATTGACACTCTTGTCCTTATGATCTGTAAGACAGAACTCAACTTTTCAGAGAGAGCATACTAGTCTTAATTCATTGTTATTCCCATAACAATGACCGACTAGGGATATTTAGAATGAAGTCTCATTTGTTTCAAGGTCTTACAACCATGTGCCTCACACATGATAACTTAAACTGAAACAACATTCTTAGATAGTTCTATCAATTGATATGCACAGGAATACAATAGATAAAAAAAATGCCTCATTTATTAACTAAAGTGTTTTATTACAATGTATTGGGGCTAGGGCTTACACTAACACCATTCTCCATTGATTCTGACAGGGACCCTAGATTCACTTCCCATTTTTGGCAAAGTTTACAAGATGCCTTGGGTATAAGGCTCTACCTTAGTACAGTATTTCACCCTCAAATTGATGGACAGTCAGAGCGAGTGATTCAAACACTAGAAGACATGCTCAGATGTTATATCCTTGAATTCAGTAGCAACTGGGAAAAATAATTACCTTTAACAGAGTTTGTTATAACAATAGTTATTAGTCCAGCTTAAAAATGGCTCCTTTTGAAGCACTCTATGGTAGGAAATGCAGATCTCCCTTTTGTTGGACTGAATTGAGTGAGAAGAAGCTGATAGGTTCTGATTTGATTCGTGATTCTGAAGAGAAAGTACAAATTATTAAAGACAGATTAAAGGAAGCCATGGATCATCAGAAGTCCTATGCAGACTTGAAGAGAAGAGACATAGAGTTTTAGGTCAAAGATCAAGTCTTTCTGAAGGTATCTCCATGGAAGAAGATTCTGAGATTTGGCAAGAAGGACAAGTTGAGTCTAAGATTCATTGGCCCTTATTAGGTACTTCAGCGAGTGGGTCCCATAGCTTATTGGTTGAAGTTACCTTCGAAGTTAGAGAAGGCACACGATGTATTCCATGTGTCTATGCTCCACAGATACAGGTCAGATCCTAGCCATGTGATCACACCAGAGGAGATTCAAGTGAGAGATGACATGACTTATGAAAAGAAATTGGTGAGGATTCTTGCTAGGGAAATTCATCATCTCAGGAACAAGCAGGTTCCACTAGTGAAGGTATTATAACACCATCACAATGTGAAAGAAGCTACATGGGAACCCAAGGCGACCTTGAGACAACAATACCCCCTACTCTTCAATATAGATAAATTTTAAGGATAACATTTCTTTTAGTAGGGGAGAATTGTAATGGCCTCAACATCAGCTTAGCCGTGAATAGTAAATTCCAATGGTAAATAGGGTTACCGGGCTATAAATCGTACCCGAAGTGAAAGTATTTTATTTGACCATCGAAAAGTAATGGTCATGGTGAGTCCGAGGTTAAAATTTAAAGTGAAATCGAGGTCAAATAAGTCTCCGAAAATCAAAAATACAAAAAAGCTAGCAAGTCAATTTTTTTAGTAGAAAGGTTTAACCAATTTTGATCGAATTTTTAAAAATAGCAAATGAACTCCAAAAATTGCTAGATTTTGCAAATCTTAATGAAATTTCATGTAGAATATTTTGGTAAAAAAATGAATTTTTCAGTGATGTTGGTAGTTGTCGAATCGGACCGATTTGACTGAATCGGACTGATAACGAACTCCGATTGAGCCAAAATTTTATGTACAACCTATTTTTAATGTGTTAAGAATGGTGAAATCAAAATTGGAGTGAATTGGAGTTGGAAGGTGGGAGAATTTAATTAAAGCTTTTAATAGTTAGTTATTGGGCATTAAGTTAATGGGTTAGGCCCATTAGGCTTGGCCCAATTTTTGGCCCACTAAGAGAAGTATTTAAGGCTAAAGAATCTATAAAATTTCAGCATTTTCCAATTACTTCCTCTTCCTCTCTTTGGCCGAACCATTCTATTTCTTTTCCTCTCAAAAATTTCTTCTCAATTCCTTTAATTTCTCCCTAAAATCAAGCATCCCAACTCTAATTCTACCCTTGTTGATGTGTATTTAAGCTTCCATCACTTGATATAAGCCAAGAAAGTAAAGAAAATTCAAGATTTAAGCTTAGGTGTCTAAAGAGGTAAATTGATTTCTTAAGAGAAAAATTATCTCTTTAGTGTTTTTAGTTAATTTGTGATGCCTAGAATCCATTTTGGTGTCAATTTAACCATAGAAGATAAAAAAATAGAGATTTTAATGGTGGAATTTTCGGCCAACATAGGTTCTCAAGGGGAAGGGCAAGCTCCTAAGGCAAAGGGAAAAGAAAAAGAAGTCTAGGCAAGTCTAAGCCAAAGAGAAAGGTTAGTGGCTTTCAAATCTTGGTATTTTCCTTGATTTTAGTAAATTTTTAGTGTATGTAACTTAGGTAAATTGGACAATTTGTATGCTAAATTGAAATTGATATTAGATTAGTGCAATTAGACCTTGATTAAACATAGGAAAATACTTAATTGAATTTTTAAGTATGGATAGGGTAGGTTTCCTTTGAGGGACGAATTGTATACTCAAAGGGAACAATGTCTATTTTGTGCTAATTGATGAAATTAAGCCATAAATAGACCATAGAGTATTACACTTGTGAATTTTTATGAAATTTATAAAAATTAAATGAATATTTTTAAGGCAATTTTTGCCTAGGTATGTAATGAAAAAAATGAAATTATTGATCTCCATAGTATTTGTCTGTTCTGTTATTTATTCTATGAGAAATGTTCCTTCAGGGTCATTTTTCAGTTCGTTTATGGCCCTGTAGGGTCCACATTTCGTATATCCAATCTGAGAGTTTCTGTCAGGATTGTACTAGGGGCATTATATTGAAAATAAATCAAAAAGAGTGAAAAAAAAAAAAGAAGTTTAAAATGAAAAAGGACCTAATTGAAAGGAATTAAAAAGTTTAGGGGAAAACGGTTATTTTACCAAAGTTGGGGTTTAATGGGTAAATTTGGTTAAGAAAAGATTAATAAGGGTAAAATGATAATTTGGCAATCCAACAGTGTAAAAACGAACTTTATAAGACAAAAAGGACTAAAAGCGTAATTTTACGTGAAAATGTTAAAACAAAGTGTAATATGAAATTTTTAAGTAATAATATGAGATAAAAGTGAAATTAAGTGAAAATAATGGCATTTTTGTAAATATGCATTAAAAAAGGTAATTTTGTGAATAAGTGTAAAATTAGGGACCCAAATGAAAAACTTACTTAAATCTAGGTATTAAATAGTGAGAATTACCATTAAAAGAAATAAAATGTTTTTGAAAGGAAATTGGAAGAAATTAGATTAAATAGAAATTTAATTATAAGTTAATAAGTTACTTGATTATTTTTTAAGCACAGTGATAATATTATGGTTAAAGAAAATATTAGGATCCGTTGTTAGTACTGGGCATATTTCATGCTTGTTTACATAGATTTTTACTGCGTGCAGGTACTGAACAGCAGGAGAATTAATGCACACTTTGGAGGAAGAGTTTTTGATATAGGGTAGTTGATTTTGGTTATGGCATGTATATATATGTATGTATAGATGTTGGAATTAGTAACAAAGGACATGTATTAGATATGTATAAAGTTATAAAGTTATATATATATATATGATTACTAAGATGTAATGAGATGGATGTGGATGGATTTGTTAAAGTATAAATTATAAGTTTTGGATTGGGAATATTGATTATCTTTGAATTGTTGTGCTTCTGAGAAGCTGTGTGATTGTCTGCGTTTCAAGGACACTAGTCAGAATTATAGCCATTATATTGCCGAATTTTTGTAAAATGAATAGTAATTTCGGATGGTTATAGGTCAGCAGAAACTTCATTTAAGGGTATAGTTATGCAATTGAATTGGAAACCAAGGTTAATTAAATGGAAACAAGTAAAGAATTGAAGTTCGGAACAAGTGGAAAGAAAAAAAAATTTCGACCAGTTTATACTGTCCCGTTAGTCTCGGTGATAAGGGTGCTACAAACACAACCTGTTTATTCCTGTCAAGTAAATCCTGTAACAATAATAAAAAAAATATTGTACTTGAATTAATATACAACTAAAATAATATATATATATATATATATATATATATATACACATTTTATTAATTTTACTAACATTTATTTCTTCTTGCTCACTAAGTTCGATCATTGTTGCTTCAACCATACAATCAAATGTGTCATCTCCCATATTCCTTATGAATGAATTAGACATTTGCATTTTTCCATGACATCCTATAAACCCAAAAAAAAGGTAATATAATTAAAACACTGTTCTGATATTCAAATTGAGCACAAACTCAACATAGTATGCAATGGATAAGTATGAAGGACAATAAGCCTATTGCATGATCAAAATATGATACTTTACTATTTAGCATTACTTGAAGTTGCCACCTATTTAACAAAAAATAATATAAAAAAACTAAAAAGCACTAAATTTTCTTTATTTATTTTGACCAAATTAAATACAATGTATTTTTTCTTTCTTTTAACTAAAATACAGTGTATTTATTTTTGTACATAAATAACATATAATGTATTTTCTTTTGTTCTGACTAAAATACAGTTTATTTACTTTGTACATAACTAAATTAGAGTGTATTTTATTCTGACAAACCTTAATACACTGTATTCTCCTATCACAAAAACATAAAAAACTGTAATTTCTTTCAATGTTTACAAAATAAATGGAGTTTTTTAAATTTTATAAACTCTCATTTAGTGTATTGAATTACCATCAATATATAATACACCGTATTTTCTTTTAGCACACATAAAAAAAAGTGTAATAAAAAACAATGTATAAATTCAAAACATTCTAAAACTTACTTCTTCTACAACTTCTTGCTTAGTTTTTGTTTCTCAATTATCATTAATATCTACATCAACTTCCATATCCTTGTCTTCATCAGAAAAATGGTGTACATGTTTTTCATTATCTTCATTTTTTTGTCCTCCTTCAAACATGGAACTAGCAAAACCCAAATGACATTGAAAATTTATGACTTAAAATGATTTAATAATTATTACTTTAAAATCCATTTAAAAATTATCAAATACCGAAAAATTAGCTGAGTATTAGCAGCACAATCTAGTTTTTGAGAAATTCCATTAATTGCTTCATGTATTTTTGCCATTTCTCCTTTGATTTCTGCCTTCAAATCACTCTTCAACTTATATATATCTTCTTTCATCATTTTAATCTCTTTCATAAATTCCAACTGCCTGGATAACATCACCTCCATCAGTTTCTTCATGTCATCACCAAGTGCATCCTTCCCCAAATCAAAGCTTTCCTGCTGAGACATATTGACAAATGTTGATGGATGATCACTATTAGGATCTGGAACATCAATAGTAGCCCCTGGGATATCACCAAATGCAGGTGTTGGAATGCTATTTAAACCCCTTTCAAACTCTAACTCAATCTCTTCTTGGTCATTATATCTGGCCAAACACTTTAAATCAAACTGGTTAATCTCATCATCTATTGGTCGAATATTTTCTACGTTCAGCTAAAAAAAATAATCATACACTGTAGTGACATTTGTACAAACTAAATAAACTTGTACACCAAACTTAATACAATCTATTTTCAACAATTGAAAGTATAGTGTATGATTAATCGATATGCTTTATTGACTTATACATCAAATAAATACAATCTATTTTCTATTTTTTTATAAAAAATACACTGTATTTTCTTTCCATCTGAGTGTATTTTCTTTTGACAAAACTCAATACACCATATTTTCTTTCCAACTAACTAAAATACATTGAATCTATTGCATTACATAAACAAAATACAGTGTATTTTGTCACTGACAACACTCAATACACTATATTCTCTTTCTTTTTATGTAAAATACAGTGTATGAAGGTTTGTCAAACAATAATACACTATAATCATAAAATAATAGATCAATAAAAACAAATGTATACATACACAAGTTATTTGCAAAAAAATAATTATATAAAAAATAATTACCTTGTCATTAAAAATACCATCCTTAACATCATTCCCCTTACAATTATTAGTAATCTCCCATCTCAAAATTCGAGGAATTCCACTCCCAACTAATATGCCAAAAATTTTCTCAATCTTATCACAACACTGATAAAACCACACCAAAAAATCCAGTGGATATCCTTTAACCCTATACATCTTTATGCCAGAACCTTTTCGAAAAATCCCCTTTATACTTTTTAACGTCATATTAAAAATATCCTTTCCCTATGGATAATCATTAAATGCTCCACTCTCAACAACAACAAATTCCTCCTTACTCACCATCTTAACCCCTATACCCGACAAGAGATAGCATTGAACCAAATATAATATTGCAACTTTCACTGCATCCTCATCTGACTCGAACTTTGTTCTCACAAAAACCTTGCTTATCAACTCCTTTGAGATTTTCACATTTCCAGGAAAATACTTATCAATCAATGAACAACCATCACTTGATAACTTCGACCAGTCAAACTCTCCACTACACTTTAAACCAGTAACAACAACAAATTCAGCTATTCCAAATTTCAAAACTACACCATTTACCTTAACAGCTATTTTTTCATCATTAGTTGTACAAATCTCCCTTAAAAATAACGAATGTACAACTTTCCCTTGAGCCACAACCCTAGGCATTGCCAAAAAATATCCAAAACATGATGCTCTAAAAAGCTTCTTCTCATTCTCATCCAATGTTTTAGGAATTACCCCAGGAACATCATCCTTCATTGCAAAAGAAACATTACCTTTGCAGTAATTTTCTGGATCAACAAATGCATCACTAACCTTTTTCGGTGCTACTAGCTTCTCTATACTCCTTAATATTTTAGAAAGACCTCTTGTTTTGCTAGAATGAGAAGACTTGCGAGATCGAGAAGATGTGGAATATGACATATTTAACTACAAAAAATAACATATATTAGGTTTATAATTTGATTCCAAAAATTTAATCAATAAAACATAAAACTAATAAACAAATCAAACATATATTACATGAAACATAAGTAAAATACAATGTATTTTATCTTCTTTACACTAACATATAGTGTATTTTGTAAAAAAAATTCATTCATTTTACTTGGTTCAATGTATTGTGTTTCTTACATTTTCTTTTCTTTTCTTTACACTAACATACAATGTATTTCATTTTTTTACATAAGTAACATACATTGTATTTTGTCTTCTGACATACAGTGTATTTTGTGAAAAAAATTAATTTTCATTCATATAGTGTATTTTCTTTTCTTTTTTACTAACATACAGTGTATTTCATTTTCTACATAAGTAAAAAATAGTGTATTTACTTTTCTTTTCACTAACAGATAATGTATTCTATTTTTTACACAAGTAAAATACAATTTATTTTATTTTCTATACACTAACATACAGTGTATTTTGTGAAAAAAAAAAATTCATTCATTTCACTCAATACAATGTATTTTTAGTAAAATATATAATTATAATACACTGTAAAACACAATGTAATATTACATTATGTTAACTACTGTAAATGATATAAATACAGTGTATTATCATTTGACAATATAAAATACACTGTTATTTCATTTCATAACACACTGTATTATCTAGTTAAAGAACAATAAAGTATTGTATTAAGTCTTGTAACTGAACTAAATCTATTATATACTCTATTTATAAAAACTAAATACACCCTATTAAACTTATAGCAACTAAATATAATGTATTTTCTTTTATGAAAATAAAATGCATATAGTTATAAAAAGAAAAATACATTGCATTTTTTATAACAAAATATAGTGTATTGAACAGTGTATTGAATTACTAAAAACAATACAATGATTTCAGTACCTAAATAAAATCGGTTTTACTACAACCTAAAATAATATACTCAGTTTTTACTAATATCTCATACAATATAATGAACTATTTTCAAAACTAATACACTGTATTTACTTCATGAACAAATAATGACCTAACAATCCACAATATGTACAAAAGTTACAAACAATCGAAAATACATATGCAAAATCTCATTCATCTCGCTTAATAAAACAAAAAAAATGTATCGATTGATCACACATTGTCAAAAACAACCAAAAAAAACAACAAATCATCATTTACAGTCAGTACAACCTTAAATAAGAAATCATCGCAACAAAAATCAATAAAAAATAACAAAATCACCAACAAAAAAAGCTAAAAGATTCTAAATATAAATCAAACAAAAATAAACTATTTTATAACAATGGAATGAAAAATATAGAATGATATACTTACCGACGATTAATCGAAGATGACTACACTTCTAACTCGATGAAATGTGATAACCCTCCAACAAATTGTTGATATCAATCAAACAACTTCAAAAATTGATTAATGAAGTTGAATGAATAGATGAAACACCTTCAGAGATGGAAAACCCTCGTAGATGAAAAACCTTAAGAGATGAACAGGTGACAAAAATGAAAAATCGTCTGAGATGAAAAATCACCTCCAAACATTAACATAAAACACGAAAGAGATTGTAACAGTGTATTTCTGATATATTTTAAATTTTTAATGTAAAATGGTTATATTTGAAATGTATGGCGCAAATATGAAAGTCGATAAAAAGCCCTATGGCATTTTTGAAAACAAAACAAAAAAGGAGGGTATTTCGTGTAATTTCCTCTTAAATAAACTTATCGCATGTGGGTCAAACTCATTGTTGCCATGATGAAAAAATTCCATTTTACTTCCAAAGACTATGAGTCTCAGGTAAAAGAATATTGCCTAGGGAAAAGAACATCATAAACCTATCTAAACCTCAAGGGATAAGAAATTCTCCTCGGTTTGAAGAAAATAAAAAAAAATCAAAATCCCAAAATCCCCTCTTTTTCTTCAATTCCTTTGCTCGAAACCAAATAAAAATCCCTAGCAAAGAAACCCATATCTCCGAAGCAAAAATTTCGTATATTATGTTAAAATTGCATCTATGTAAAATTCTAAAACCTTGAATATAGACTAATTAACTGGCAATCAAAATGCCTAGTTAAATTGTCATTATTCACCATTGTGCCTTAAATGTATATGCACAACTTTACTTGAATATGATATTTCCTAGTAAATGACATCCAATCCATAAAAATATAATATGCTTATATCATAGCCTAGCTAGTTTCTAAATTTTGAGGAAAAGATAGACATTGGGATGACTAATCTTTAAACAATTTACCAAGTGCACTTAGAACTTTAACAACTTTTATGTATTAACTTGATCTAACTAACCTTTCATGTGGATAGGTGAAACTCCTACTGCCAATCTAGTCTCCTTAGTTGTTACCGCTAATATTTCCCAAGCATTCCAGTAAGGAACCTTGTAAATTTTATTTCCCTAGGCATGTCTTTACTGTTTGCATTTTTGCAGTCTTCCAAACCTATGTCTCATAGTCCTAGATGATAGAAAAAGGAAGAGTGACCTCCTATAGACAGTTTATGGATTTGAAGAACTTTGATATATCTTTCATATAAACTGATTAGTTTAGAATTGTACTTTTTTCTATTATTTTCATATTTTGGACTTGTTTTAATTGGGAACATTATCGACAATTTATTTCTTTGATAACCGAGGCCTATCTTGATTTATTTGAGTTTAGTGACCTGAGGCCGACAATACTATATACTTTACTGTGTTAATGTGATGGCCCAAGGCTAATTTTGCTTTAGTTCAGTTTATTGTTCAAGCGTATTGAAAACGACTGGAAGTATATTGCTTGCATTAAGTATGAAATTGCACAAGGAATTTCGGTAAGCTGTGATTCTGCTCTATGTTTTATCTGAACGCCCGGAGGCTAATTTATTGCATATATGCATTTGGTTGTTATGGCTTGTGGCCAAGTTGCTTTGATTGCAAAAATGCACAGAAAATTGATAAAGCCCCTCTATTTTATTAAAAAATGGTCAAAGGCCTACTTACATTAAAGTTGTCACATAAAATATACTTGTTATTACAAACATGTGAAATGGTCATTATTCGGCCTTACAACAGGAAAATCGTAACGTTGTTGTTGAATACTTTCCCAAATAGTAGGAAAATATTTTTTTAGGTATCTACCATTAATGAAATGCTTGTGAGGTTCACCTTCTCAACTAGACAACTGGTAAGCATTGCCTCTGAAGACTTTGTGCACTTTGAATGGTCCTTTCTAGTTGGTTGACCACTTTCATAATGTGTGATCTTTGCTACCAACAAGTAAAATCAATTTCCATTATAATTCACCTTCCTCAAAGTTCTTTCTCCTTAGCCTTTTGTTGTATGCCTTTGACACTCTATGTTTTTTAATGGTCATTTTGTTAAGTGCTTGCATTCTCACATTATGTAGATCTTCTAGGTCTATGACCATTGCTTGAGTGAAAATCTTAGATGTCAAATCATGTTGTTTGACAATTCTCAAATAAGGAACAACCACTTCCATTGGAAGTATAACATTATGATCATAGGTGAGTAGGAATGGACTTACCCTAGTAACTTCTCTTTTGGATGTCTTATATGCCTACAATATTTTTTATAGTACCTATTCCAATCTCTGGAATTATCTTTCAACATTTTCTCCAAAATGTTAATAATACATTGTTTGAAGTTTTTGCTTTAGGATAATATAGAGTGCAATGGATCAGCTTGATTCTATAATCCTTAACAAAGGCTTTCACCTTATCCCTAGTAAATATAATGTATGATTAGTGGTAATAAACTCAGCCACATCTGTGAATTAAATTCTCCTTTATGAATTGCACTACATATTTCTACTCCATTTTCTTCAATGGAATTGCTTCAACCCACTTAGTAAAATAATCGGTAACTATTATTATAAAACTATGGCCTTTTGAGGAAGAGAGATATATATTTTCCCAATGAGATTAATTGCCCAACCTTTAAATGGCCTTGCCTATATAATAGGATGCAATTCACTAACTAGAATCCTCTAAATGGCTATATATTTCTGACATGATTGGCAACTCCTGCCATAATTAATGCAGTCTCTCAAGATCAATGGCCAGTAATAGCCATGTCTTCTTATCGGCTACCTTATATTCATGCCAAAGTAATGAGCTCCACACACACCTTTATGAACCTATTTCATCACCTCTAGAGTATTTGGAAAGTTTAGACATCGAGGAGTAAGTCATTAAAACCTTTCTTTAAATATCTCTCTTAGAAAGCACATACTGTAAAGCATGAACTCTCACTACATAAGGTCTCTCTTTTTCCAATCTGTAAATGTCCCAATATTCGTATTGTCTCCAAATGATGGAAAAGTTATTTTTCGACATATCAACTCCTTAGACATTTTCAAACCAGAAGTAATTTGGGCCAATTCATCAGCCTCCCAATTAGCTTTTTTAGGGATATGATAGAATGACATCTCCTTGAACTCTTTAAACATATGAATGGTAGCAGTGAAGTACAAGGCAAGAAACACATTATTGCATTTGTATTCACCAAATATTTATTTAAGTACCAAAGAGAATCCCTAATAATGGTAATCTTTTTAGCTCCCAATTGTTTGAGAATTTCTAAATCGATCACCAAAGCCTTATATTCTGCTTGGTTGTTGGTGCAGTCAAACCCTAAGTTGAATGACAAAGTTGTCTTGGTAGCTGTGGGAGAAGTTATAACAACACTTGCTCTAGCTACTTTCTCTATACTACAACCATTAAATTTCAAAAACCCATAAGGATTTTTCCAATTGGAAAACTCCCAGCTCTACTTCAAATATGATATCTGACCCACATACTGTATAAACTTCCTCAAACAAAACTAAATTGCCTATCGCTTGCTACATTTTCAACTTTACTGATGGCAGTTACAGCTATTTCCAATTCTTCCTTAGAGAAACTAATAATCAATTTGCTTGGTGGTAATTTTAGTATGTTTTTAATATGTTTTTAGTATGGTTAGTATGTTAATTTAGTAATATTTAGGTTAATTCAATGTTTAATTTTTTAAATTTGCAATTTAAGGTTTTAATTGGGAAATTTGCTACTATTAGGTGCTTATTTGAAGAAAATAGAAGTTTGTAGGGGCTAAAGTGTAAATTTGACAAATAAAGGTGTTCATCGTAAGTCTAAAAGAGCACCACTCAATGGAGTGATATCCTCACTTTATCGACTAGCTAAGAGAGGAAAAGATGGGGCCATTGATCAAGTCCAGAAGAGTACCACTCGATGGAGTGATATCCTCACTATACCAAGTAACTTAAAAAAAAAAGAAGAGGCCTTTGATCAGTCCAGAGGAGCACCATTTAGCAAAGTCATTTCCCACTCTACTGAGTGAGTTAAAAGAGAACATCACTCGGTGGAGTGATATTCTCACTCTACCAAGTGACTAAGCCTCACTCAGTGGAATGAAATATCACTCTACCAAGCCTAGTCTTTGATACCAAATTAAACTCTGATTCTTGCCAGTTTGGGAATTCTTGCTAATTATGAAGTCTTCTAGTTTAGGAAGTTTACATGAGATCAATTTCTTCCTGTTTGGAGGTTATAAAAGCAGCAAGAGACATCAGTTGGAGGAGAGCTTGTTACAAATTAGGTGTTTTAGTTTGTTTTTCGTTTGGCACTTAGGTTAGAAACTACGATTGAAGTCTTCAAGAGTAGTTGTAATTCTAAGTGTTTGTATTGCTTTCTTTTATTTATTTTCTTCAATTTTCTAGATGAAGTGTGAGTAGTTATTTTACTTTTGCTAAAGGATACTTGAAGCCTTAACTTTATATTTTAATGACTTTGTTTGCGCTTAATGTAATACAAGTTGATTATTTCTTGGTTTTGTGCTAATTCTTACCTTTGGTTGTTCTTAAGTTGATTGTTAACTTATTGAAATTAATAGTTGATGATTAATTTATGCATGATTATAGGTTTTCATGTTCATAGGTTAATTTATTAGTATTAATGCATGATTATATTTTGAATTAAGGTATAGCTGTGTATTGGTAATAATAGATTAAGATTAAGATTAAGAAAAGTTAAATTCAAGAAGAGATGAAAGTTAAATTTACATGCAAAAGAGTTTAATAGACATCTAGGAGGCTAAAATCATATCTTTATGCTAAGTATTGAATATTCTGAACAAGAACGGTTTAATGCTTAGAGTGATAATAGTGTCTTAAGTTATCTTGTTTTATCCATCTAATTTCTTCATAATCACTTGTGTCAACTTTTTAATTAAGTCATTATAATATAAGTTAAGGTGGATAGTCTTTTAGTGAATTTTAGTATGTTTTTAATATGTTTTTAGTATGGTTAGTATGTTAATTTAGTAATATTTAGGTTAATTCAATGTTTAATTTTGTAAATTTGCAATTTAAGGTTTTAATTGGGAAATTTGCTACTATTAGGTGCTTATTTGAAGAAAATAAAAGTTTGTAGGGGCTAAAGTGTAAATTTGACAAATAAAGGTGTTCATCGTAAGTCTAAAAGAGCACCACTCAATGGAGTGATATCCTCACTTTATCGACTAGCTAAGAGAGGAAAAGATGGGGCCATTGATCAAGTCCAGAAGAGTACCACTCGATGGAGTGATATCCTCACTATACCAACTAACTTAAAAAAAAAAAAGAGGCCTTTGATCAGTCCAGAGGAGCACCATTTAGCAAAGTCATTTCCCACTCTACTGAGTGAGTTAAAAGAGAACATCACTCGGTGGAGTGATATTCTCACTCTACCAAGTGACTAAGCCTCACTCAGTGGAATGAAATATCACTCTACCAAGCCTAGTCTTTGATACCAAATTAAACTCTGATTCTTGCCAGTTTGGGAATTCTTGCTAATTATGAAGTCTTCTAGTTTAGGAAGTTTACATGAGATCAATTTCTTCCTGTTTGGAGGTTATAAAAGCAGCAAGAGACATCAGTTGGAGGAGAGCTTGTTACAAATTAGGTGTTTTAGTTTGTTTTTCGTTTGGCACTTAGGTTAGAAACTACGATTGACGTCTTTAAGAGTAGTTGTAATTCTAAGTGTTTGTATTGCTTTCTTTTATTTATTTTCTTCAATTTTCTAGATGAAGTGTGAGTAGTTATTTTACTTTTGCTAAAGGATACTTGAAGCCTTAACTTTATATTTTAATGACTTTGTTTGCGCTTAATGTAATACAAGTTGATTATTTTTTGGTTTTGTGCTAATTCTTACCTTTGGTTGTTCTTAAGTTGATTGTTAACTTATTGAAATTAATAGTTGATGATTAATTTATGCATGATTATAGGTTTTCATGTTCATAGGTTAATTTATTAGTATTAGTGCATGATTATATTTTGAATTAAGGTATAGCTGTGTATTGGTAATAATAGATTAAGATTAAGATTAAGAAAAGTTAAATTCAAGAAGAGATGAAAGTTAAATTTACATGCAAAAGAGTTTAATAGACATCTAGGAGGCTAAAATCATATCTTTATGCTAAGTATTGAATATTCTGAACAAGAACGGTTTAATGCTTAGAGTGATAATAGTGTCTTAAGTTATCTTGTTTTATCCATCTAATTTCTTCATAATCACTTGTGTCAACTTTTTAATTAAGTCATTATAATATAAGTTAAGGTGGATAGTCTTTTAGTGAAAGTTGTCATTAATATTGATTTTTACCAATTTTATTACTTGCTTTCAATTCAATTGTTCAGTCTTTTGCTCAAGTTTCTATTTTTAGTTTAGTTAAACCTTCATTATCATAACTTTGGGATCTTTTTTCTCCCTCACACACAATCTTCATTTTACAAATCTAAAATCCTATATACATTCACTAGTTTTCCTTGGGTTCGATACTTAGGAGTCATAATTATATTTTCCTCTATTACTAGTCGATCTAGTATACTTGCTAGACATCGATCAATGTCTATACTTTTCACTGTAACACTAGACTTCTACAACCTTTCTCTAGAGCTAGAAGTAACAACTACTGACTTTGGGTATCCTGTCTTATTTCTCATCAAAAACCAAATTGGACCTAAGTTTGTATTATTGTAAGCTCCATTTACTGCATTTTACTGTGCCTTCAAAGTTTTGTTATCTACCCAAACTACTTCCACATCATTCCATTTTTGGCATGAATCCAATCTCTCCCCAGCAGAGTTTGATAACTTGCACTGGAGTTCACAACAAAAAAAAAAGACAATGATGTAAGACTCTCAGTGTCCTGGCTACTTCCCTAATGAATTTTGACATAGATACATCAGTTGAAATAAGATCATCCTCAATCATCCCTAGAGCATGTAATATTTTTTTAGGCATAATGTTGACAGTTGATCTATTGTCTACTAAGATTCTAGAAGTAGACCTCCCATTTGGGTGAGCTTTAATGTACAGGGGTTTGATGTGTTTAGTCATGCATTTTACAAGTTTTTCAAAGACTGCTTTTGTTTTTGGTTTCCTAGGTTTTTTGGTCAAATGGTAATGCCACCACACACCTTAATTCTATCTGAAGCTCGATTGTTCACTCTTGTAATAGAATATCCTCAATCTTTTCTTGCTCTTTCTAAAAACAAGAAGGCAATATTGAATTAAATTAGAATAATAAAAATTTATTGTATTAATTTAAAATTTTACAACTCACAAATACACTCAACTCATATCACTCACACACAAAATTTTCTCACACACACAATTTACTCACCCACATAATTTGTTCTCATATACACTCACTTTATAATTTCCACTCACTTTACTCGCGTACAATTTTCTCTCATTGGCTACACACACTCTCACCTATTCTAAGGCACACACTAGCACACCTTATTTCCACACACTCATACATAAGGAGCTTGGCTCCTTTTGTAGCCCTCTTAAGTCAAAGTTGCCTACAAACTTTCCTAATTCAAGAAAATTCTATACCATGCTATTATTATTATTCTAGAGAACTCTAGACATGTAAGGCGGTAATGACCTCAACAGGCAACATAACTGTAGTTGCGTTACAACAAAAAGGTATGGGAATCATACCAACCAAAAAGTAAGTATCCTTTATGTCATCAATGTCATTGCTTCCAACAAATTCATCATGCTCTGTGGCTTTTATTTTGAACTTACTCTTCTCTCCAGAACTCTTTTTTTTTCATATACCTCCTTAATATGTTATTTGCCACCTTTAAGTTTCTCAACTAGCCGATTTCCCTGTAGTCTTCTCTTTTAAGTATAGAACAGTGGCTAAGGAAACTTTTTATGGCAAAGGATGTGCCATTTCTCTTTTGGTGTAACTCCAAGAGGAATAATAAACCTCGGTTGAGTTCCCTAATTCTTGGGAGGTGGCTTTTTCCAATCTCCAACTTTCACATGTTGTAGTCTATCTCTTAATTGGTCTACATTCTTTTGTGACCATCTAGGTACCCAATTTTTATATCAAATCATAATGGCATGTACATGCTTAACTTTTTGCACTTTTTTCTTATTAATCACGGACTTTAAATCCATAGTTGCAACATTAACTATCACCACTGGTGTAAATGGGTCCTCGTTTACAAACATAGCTTCTTTCTTCCCTAGGAACTTTAAACTACTACTTTTTCTAGTTGTTGTTCATAATAAAAATTGTATATCATGGCTTATTGCACCACAATGTCTCTCCTTCAATAAAGTAATACTACATATTGATATAACTTTTTTTATCAGGAAGAGGATATATATGAAATTATCCTTTCAACTTCTTTTATTCATTAACAGCAACTTGAAAAGTAGAAACTTACTTGGTACCACAATAAGTTTACATATGAATTTTTTCCCAACTCCAAATTCAACAAAATACTTAAAAAAAATTGAATAAATGCCACGACTAAAGATAGTAATCTCCAAGATTACATGCATAAGATTTCTTGTTCCATCCTTCATTTATTTAATGAATGGCTGTTTGTTCTTACTTTATGCCATGGAATTTCACCTTTACATTTTTCAAGTTGACACAGTAAACAATGATTATCTTGGTTTTTGATAAATTATGAGTGTTGTAGGGAGTTTTACCGGCAATAAGAAGAAAAGTTACCTTGTCACGGGATGAGGTAACTAGATGTACCCTGTCAAAAATTAGTGCCATCTTACATAAAGGTGTGAGAATGCAGCTTTGTTTTATTAAATTATTCTTCATTAATGATATTTATTTAAGAGGCTGCAGTTTTTCATGCTATAGCATATCATTGGATACATGAATGATTCACAATAAAGAGAGTAAATCAATGAGGAAAACCAACTAGAAAGGCTTAGTGATAAAGCAAGATTTGTCTTTATCTGTAAGAAGGAGAGTTGACAGCTGATGATTCGATCGGATGATAAAGCCTGCAAGAAGTAGTGCCCGATCGGGCCCAAGCATCAGCACTTTAAAGCTTAAGTTAGTAGCTTTTAGAGAAATAGTGCTTAAAGAGAGAGAGTCTCAGATAGTCAATACCTGGAGCCTTTGCATTTTAGGTTATTTGTAGGAGTTCTTTGGGGGGGAACTTGAGTACCTTGAGGCGTGATAACTGACATTGGAGTAGGTGTTCGGTGATGTGACAGGGAGCAGGTGAAAGGTATAGATGTTTGTTTGTCGGTGGACTAGACAGGATAGGGTGTCCCATTAGTTCGATCAGATACTGTGCCTTTATGTCTTGTCCTCTAGCTCATGCTTTGTCCTTTTCGTTGATGGGCTTGGGCCCTGCTAAGCATTGTTGGGCCAACCTGAGTGGGCTTTGGAGATATTTTTTTCGTAGTTATCACTTGTCCCTCCTCCAAAGGGTCCAATCGGGTGATTTTTTGATTTTTTGGCGGGATCTTTTGAATTGGGTTGAACCTGATAAGTCGAGCCTATTCATTTTGGACAGCTGTTATGCATTTATTACCGGTACGTATGCCGAGGGTGACACTTCATTTTTCGTAACTGCCATAAAGATTTGGAGACACGTGGCGATTATCCAGCAGAGAGGTGGTTGGAGAGTCTTAGAAGTTTTAAGCCTATAAATAGGTGGCTTTGGGTCGATTTTTTCGTTATTTTTTAGCGATTCTTAACAAAACTCTGCCAAATTCTCTTTGTGAATTTTGTTTTTAGCTTTCCTGCGCAAAAAAATTTTTTGGGCTTCAAACTCCGAAGATTTCAATGTTTCTCTCAGGGAGACTACATTACCCAAGTAAGTGAATAATTCCTACCTTTGATTTTCTTCGCTTTTTATAGTACCATCATTACTTTTTCCCTTTCGTGAAAGATGGCTTCGAGCAACAACCAGCCAATTAAATAAGAGCTTTCTTAAAGCTTATAAAGATCATGAGACCGCAGCTCATCCTTTAAAACTCACGTAGGAGGAAGTGACTAAGATCCCTTCACGATATAAACTCCCAGCAAAGGTCTCTGTGTTGGCCTGCCCAAATTCCATGGCAATGACTAAGGGACCTTTTGGTCGTGAGAACAATAAGTGGTTTATTTGCCATTTGTGCAGCTTGGATGCTGGATTGAGGCTTCCCTTTGGTGCCTTTGAAATTGCAATTCTCAAAAGTTATAGAATTACCCCTAATCAACTTCATCCGAATGGATGGAGAATAGTGTCCTGCTTCAAGATCCTCTGTGAGATGGAGAGAGTGGCGTACAAGCCGACCACAGGGGAAGTTGTTCGTTGTACCATCCTCCACGAAAGGCTTCAAAGAAAAATTGTTTTTGGGGGGATGGCTGGAGGATTTGCAATGTCTTCAATCCGATCGAATGTAGCTACTGCCCTAAAAGACCAAACGTCCGATCGGTCATTGTATGAGCATGATATCGAAGACGCGGGAACCCATATAATTATAATTATCTCCTTGGCAATCTGATCGGGTCTTCAAACTCCGATGTTGGCATTGACGCAGAACACAAGCATCATAATTAAGTGCATATTGACCATTATACATTGCATGTTTATAAAATACACACCAGCTGGAGAGAAGACTTATCTTTTATTTTTGTGATGTAGCCGCAGATGTGTTGGCTAAGGGAGATGATGTTGCTAAGCAATTGGCTGATCGTGCTAAGGCAAAGATTGAGGCAGAACATGCTGCCAAAGAGGAGAGGAAGTCAAAGAAGAGAAAGCTTGTGTCTCCTTCAAAAGTTCAAGCTTTCACTCCCTCCATCAACACTTCTGTTTCCCACCCCCTTCAGACACTTCCAGTATCCACTGCAACTCAGCCTTTATCAAAGGGCCAACGTCCCATTCGGCATTTCCTTTTGAGGGATGAAACTGATTTGAAGGGAGAGCAAACAGCTCCACCTCAGAGGGGATCAGCTAAGACCAACGTGTCCCTAGTAGATGAGGTTGCACAAATGAGGACCAAGGAGGCAGCTAAGAGAAGAGCTGCCGAGCTGGTGGCTATTTTGGATGCCAGGGTTGCCGCAAAAGGCAAAGAACTAATCTGGGATGAGTTCGCTCGGAGCGTTATTGCAAGAAATTCTGAATGGTGTGCCACATCGTTGGGAGAAGTTTTGAAAATTCAATTTGGCAATGGTTGGTTTATTGACAATAAGGCAGTATCAAACTTTTTGTACTAAGGTATGCTTCAAGAGGGCAACTTCAAGATAATGGGAGATCCCAATACACTTTTTCGAGAGTGCAGCCTTTTTGCAGCAGCAAAGTTTAGAGGTAGTTTTTTGAAATTTTTGTTCTGAATGATCCTGCCTCGCTCTTTCTTCTATCAGTTGCCTTCCTGGTTAATTAACCCTTCTGTTTGCCCTTTTGTCTTTTAGTTAATAAAGAAGGGTTGCATTTGCATGGCATGGATACTTTCTATCGAGGGAAATGAGAGGATACCGATCGGGTCAGGAGAGAGGTAGAATCTAAATATGACGTGGCTAGGAAGGAGTCTCTACTTGCTCAATTAGAAGTTGACAAACTGAAGAAGGAGGCCGTTCGTCTTTCTTAAGACCTGAAAGCTCGACAGAGAGAGGTTGACCATCTTAAAAAGGATGTAGCCCGTCTTACTGCCGAAAATGCCTTAGGGTAAAAATTCAAAGAAGAGGCAACCAGATTGAGGGACGAGTGCGCATGTCTAACTGCCGAGTGCTCAAAAGCCTACACTGAGCTCGACCTTGTGCGAGGCGAGTGGAGTTCACTGCAAGCCGCCCTAACAGAAAAAGAGATGGCATAGAGCAAAAAGCTTGAGGAAGAACTCTATACTCAGAAAGAAGATATCCTAGATCAGTTAGAAGAGGCTCAAGAAAAGTTGCTGACTCGGCTTATTTATGAGGCCGACAGGCGTTTCCCTAAGGCTGATCTCAGTTGGATGGATGACCAGGGTGTTTTGCCTGATCCTCCATCTAGTGATGATGATCATGAGGCTTCTCAGGACCCCACATCATCTCAACCGAATGCTGGTACAGAGATCAAATTGGAAGCTGCAGCTTTCTTGCCGACAGAGAATGCTTTTGGAGAACCAGCGAAGCTTCCCATCCTCCTAATGAGGCAATTGTAGGGCCTTCTTCTACTGTAGAAATAGTAGATATAGAAGCATAGTTTTTCTTTGTAATGTTTTCTTTCTTCTAGAATTTGCATTTTGTACAAGCTTTCGCATATGAATACAATTCGGAGTGTTTTGCAATTATGTCTTTGTATTCCTGAATTTAATTTTGAGTTAAATTTGTCCAACAATCAACTAAGGAGAAAATATAAAATCAACTAAGGAGAGTACTTCCTAAATTTGGAGATGCTTTTCAGGCATTGTAATCCCTGGCTCTTAAGATTGCCAATCAATTAATCCGATTGGTTATTTATAGGAGAGTCATGCACAGCGAGTGACCTTTCGGTCTTGCTGATCTTCACATCTTTGGTTTGGAATAATCATTGAACTTTAGCGAATAAGTTGATGAAGATTAGATGAATGCTCCTTGCCTTACGGGCTCAGGATGAACATTAAGCCTAGTAGGGAAACTTATCTTGCAAATGAATGGATTTCAACTTTCACATTTTCGGTTGTATCAAGCCTAGCAGATAAGTTATACCATATTTCTTCATCGATCAAGATGTAACATCGATCGAAATTAAGCTCTCAGTCTTAGAGTGACTGGAATAGATTCGTTAATTCGGTCCACACTTTGACAGATGGTGCAATACCCGACCGATCGATCTATGCCGTTAGCAGTTTTGTGAAAATTGTCTGTTTTAAAGATATTTTTGGCTAAATGCCTAGGGGATTTGGAAATTTTGTATTTAATTATAGAGTTTTGCATTTTAGGTTTAGGATAGACATCAAACCTAGCGAATGAGTTGGTGGAGATTAAATGGAGGCATCTCATATTTTCGGTTCGGGAATAATACTGAACCTAGCAGATAAACTTACAACGGAGAAAGGTTTTCACATCTTGGGCTCAGGATAAACATCGAGCCTAGCGAATAAATTGTACTAAGTTTTTTGCATCGGTTGGGATGGAGCGTCAATCGAAATCAAGCTTTATGGAGATTATATCCACTCGGGGATTTTAGTAAGCATCATCGATCGGAGTATTCGTCGATCAATATTGATTACTTTGACCAAAATTTTCATCAGTTCGGAATTCCAAAAAGCCAATCCATACTAGGGTGGTGGAATTCATTCTAACCAATTGAAAAGAGGTCTATAGGCATTAGGAACCTCATCTCAAACTCCCGATGATAGGATTATTCAATTCGAAGGTATTTGCTGAAGAAGGAGTTAACATATTTGATTAATTATGAGCAATAAGTTTGGGTACTTGCCTGTTTTAGGCCATTTTTTATTTCATGGGGGCACTCATTTTGCCCGCATCAAGATGCTATTTGTTTTCGCGTGCTACTTGGGCTACACTTTTTTTATTGTTTTACTCTTAAAAACTTAAAGATAAATCTTTAAACAATAATCAGATAAATCTTAATTCTGTGATTATTAAAGGAGACTCGGAGACCATGAAATTTAGTACAATAAATTCAAAGGGGACTCAAATTATAACGATTGTACCTGATTTTGTCATTATTCGATGGTCCTTAAAAAACGGCTTGTGTTGACCCGATATTTATGCTTGTCTTTGTTTCCTGACCCGATCTCCTTTTTCCCATTGCCGAATCGCTTATAGAAGCTTTTTCACTCGTTAGTTTGAATGCCCAACAGCTTTATGTAACTCACGAACTTTGTCATGGCCTCCATTGTTTCTCATTTTGTTTAGACATTTTGGGCCGATTAGCTTTCTTGTGCTTTTTCTTGATGCCCATCAATGTTTGGATAGGACTGGCATTGAGTGGAGTGGAAGTCCTAACCAACCGATTATTGTCACGATCGGATTTACTCCTCTCGGTCTCCTTTCTCCTTTTCGTAATTCTCAAAAAGATTAACTGGTTAAAATTTCTTTTTAACCGATCGGATAGGGAAGTTCTATTGAAGGGTCGACCGTTTGGATATTGCAATCTGTCCATGATATTGGTCTTTCCTATTCTACTAGATCTAAGAGCATCGTCCAGCTGGATGTGCTATCTGACCCTATCCATCAGGTCGGAGAAGTTAATCGCTGGCCTTGTTGTCAACAATTCAAAAAGTAGATGATCCGTGATGCCTCTCGCTAAAGCATTTGATGCCAATTCCATGCTTAAATCCCTTACTTCCAACATTGTGGCCTGGAAGCGACCGATGTAATCTCTGAGACTTTCATCGGTTCTTTGATAGAGGTTGCACAAGTCACTGACTGACCTTGGTGCACGTGTTTGTATAGTGAATCGCATGGTGAACAACTCTTTGAGTTGTCTGAAAGAGCCAATTGATTCTGGAGGGAGTCCGAGGAACCATTTCAAAGCATCTTCTCCTAAGGTGGTTGGAAAAACTCTGTAAGCAATCCTTTCATCGTAGTTGTAGACCTGCACTTTAGCCAAATATTTCGCAAGATGAGTGGCGGGATCAGTTTTACCTGTATATTTGTCCATCACCACATCCCTCCACCTGGGAGGCAGTTCAGATTATGTAATTTCCCTGCAGAAAGGGGAGGCGATGCTGTTGCTAGTGTTCCCCTTAAATACACCTTTTCTGAGCTCTATCAAATCGAATTGCTGAAGTTTTCATTTGAACTATTTATCTTCCCTTCGTCCACCTATTATGGAAGCAAACTCCTTTTCAGGTCTGCAGGAGCAGCTGTGATCATGTGTGTGCATAAGGAATGGATAATCGCCGGAGGGTAGGGTGGATGGTCCACTGGGGATGTAAGGGGCATCTCTGCTTGAGGACATTGTCCGCTTTCCCTTATCATCCCTCCCTGGGACTCTGACCCCTAGCCTTGCGACATTATGGGTTCGCGGCTCCTTCATGTAGGTTTCCCTGCTTCTTCTTTCGAAGTCTTCGGCCATGAAAATCATTTCGTGACCTCTTTCAGAAGTCCTGGGCTTATTGTCCCTTTTCAGAGTTTGAGCGAGGTCACTAAGAATGGCACGCATATCTCTGATAGTAACAGGGGCATCCTTTGATTGTCGTGCGACCACGTCGTCGAGATTTGGGAGAGGGTTACCCCCAACAGGTGATCTGAAAGATCTCTCTCTTATCCTTGAGGGTTTAGATCCGTCCTGGTTGTTGTGATGATATTCTCTAAGAGGTTTGTGCTCGTTGGATCTTGAATCTGCCATGGCTCTCAATGAAAGCACCAAATGATAAAGCAAGATTTATCTTTATCTGTAAGAAGGAGAGTTGACAGCTGATGATCCGGTCGGATGATAGAGCCTGCAAGAATGAGTGTCCGGTCGGACCCGAGCATTAGCACTCCAAAGCTTAAGTTAGTAGCTTTTAGAGAAAGAGTGCTTAGAGAGATAGAGTCTCAGATAGTCAATACCTGGAGTCTTTGCATTTTAGGCTATTTATAGTTCTTTGGGGGTAATACTTGAGTACCTTGGGGCGTGATAACTGACGTTGGAGTATGTGTGCGGCGATGTGACAGGGAGCAGGTGGAAGGTATGAGTGCTTGTTTATTCAGTGGACTAGAAAGGATAGGGTGTCACATCAGTTCAATTGGATACTGTGCATTTATGTCTTGTCTTCCAGCTCATGTTTTGTTCTTTTCGTTGATGGGTTTTGGGCCCTACTGAGCGTTGTTGGGCCGACCTGAGTGGGTCTTGAAAATATTTTTTCCGTAGTTATCACTTAGGATTCCTCAAATGATGCTCAAGCCATTGCTCCCACTATGACTTTTCTGGCCAAAAAATTCAATTACTGCGCCATTTCTTCAGTAGCTTGGGCTTCAGCATTCGAATTTTGTAAGTATTCCCAAAAAAAATTTGCAGAAGCTATGTTTTGATATATAAGACGACTTCTATAGTAAATTAGAACTAGTCTATAGATATCATTCTCAAATTGCAATTACTTTTCTATCATTCTCAAATTGCAATTACTTTTCAATCTTGAATAACAGTGAAAATTGGTATTCAGGTTTAGGGATGATCACGGGGCGGGGAATCCCTGTCCCCGGTGGGGATCCGCCCCGAATGGGGCAGAAAATTCCCGAAAAATTTCCCCGTGGGGATGGGGACGGGGGAAAAATATTTCCTGACTTAGAATTCGGGGCGGGGACGGGGATTGCGGTTCCCGTCCCGAAATTTCTCCGCCCCCGAAATTTAATTACTAAATTTAATTATATTTATATAATTTAGTTTTAAATTATATTTAATTTTAGTTTTATCAATTATTAAAATTTATATTAGTTTGATTTGTAATTAAATTTATATTTTTAATTATTAAATATTATATTTTCAATTATAATTAATTATTAAATATTATATTTTTGTTATAATTAAATTTTTTTTAAAAATAAAAATATTTTTCATGCGGGGACGGGGATTCCCGCGGGGACGGGAACGGGGGGAATTTTTCCCCCGAAATACAATCGGTTCCCGTCCCGCCCCGGCCCCGCCCTTGTGCAGGGCAGTAGGTGGGGAGGCACTCCCCGTCCCCGTCCAGCCCCGCGATCATCCCTATTCAGGTTCAACAGTTAGTTGGCGATCCAATAGAAGAAGAATCTCACATTCGGATTGGGTATGCCGCTAGAACAAATGATGGTTTCATCATGTTGGGTTGCGGAGGATGGGAAGTGTCACTTGAATAAATAAGCATGATTTAGCTGACTTGGCTATTTGCTGACTAATTGTATGATAAAATGCTTACGTTTTAGATTCCACCTTACATTTCATTCTTGACGGTGCTCTGATGCAACAAACTGATACTCGAACCGTTGTACCATTTTTACACTGATACATGAACCATTGTACTTTCTTTATATTATTTATCTCTAGAAGGATCATTAATCTCAGCTTTACTTTTGAAACATTGTTTTATTTTACTTTGATAAATTATCAAAGTTCACGAAATAAATGGTTTTAGATGGATGTAACCGCAGTATATATATCTGCTCAATGAAGCTTCCCATGAAAGAGAAGACCTGGATAAATTTATCTTCTTTTAAATATAATAATAAGGGCCAGTTTGGCAAAACTTATGAAAATAACTTTTTCAATTGGTAAAAGTCATATTCAAAAAAGCTATATCTCAAAAAGTAGATAACTGTTTGGTAAATAAAAGATAAAATAACTTATAAATTGAAAAGCAGTTTATCAACTGTTTGGTTAATAATACGATTAGAAATAATTTTTCACAATTAAAAAGACAAAAAAAATATATATAATTTTAATATATTATATTCAATATCTCAATAGAAAATAATAATTATTCCCACTTATTTGCATTTTTTTAACTCCATTAAACTATTAGGTATATTTTTTTCTTGAGAAATTAACAGACATTAGCGTTGTGCACCAGCTCAAAGATTCAGAAAGCTAGCCTGTGAGGTTATTTCTAGCAAATGAAACTGATCTCAAGGATCCACATTGCTTAAAAATTCCATCAGGTATTAACCCTGAAAGAGAGTTGGAACTCAAGTCAATAACTTGCAGATCCCTTAGCTGAGTAAGATCAGAATTTATGGAGCCAGTGAAGTTGTTGTTTGAGAGTGAAAGAATAACATTTTAATAAATTCTATTTTTATTTTTCTGTTCGAAATAATGGAATTATGATTTCTTACCATTTGTTTACTGCTCAGCAAGAATTAAATATAAATAAATCTTTGTTTGAAAGTAATTATATTAAGTTTTTCTTTAGCGAGATGGAAAATCTTATTATGTATATTATAATGTTCCTTCCTATTGAAAAGGTTCTCCCAAGCAAGAGTTTTCTAATTGTTATATATATATATATATATATATATATATATAATTCAAATATTCACTAATTTGATTAATCTTGATTCACATAAAAAAAATCTATAAATTGGATAAAATACTTCCTGCTAAATATTTAAATATATTTTTAATTATTCAAGTTTTTAATTGTTATTTTTGATACATATTACATAAAAAATCAATTTAATATATAAATTAAGGTTAAAGTCATTTTTGCCACTAAATTTTTCAAGTTGGTTCGGAAATACCATTGAATTTTTTTGGATTTATTCAAATTTCAAAGAAAAGAGAAAATGTCATTTTATGAATCGTGTAATATTACATTTTCTAAATTTTAGTGCTAAAATATATATATTTCAATAAGCTCATTGACAAAAATTGCCTATTTTAAAAATTACAACGGCAAAAATAATTTAAAAAAGTTTCAATTGCATTTTGCATTTTCTACCAATTTGAGAAGTTCAATAAAAAAAAAACCTTAAACTCCATTACTTATCAAGAATTGAAAATATTACATTCTTGATATTGAGTAAGAATTTTCCATTGAAAACAATTTCCAGATCTTATCAATTGATTTATTCATGAACACAAAATTTTACGTTGTAAAATACTTAAATTCTTACTTTGTAATTCTAGAAATTAATTTTGTGAATATTAATAAAAACGGAATAAACGGCGAATTTGAAATCTGGTGCATTAGCATTTGGCGTTTGCACATGAAGAGTTATAGGAGAAAAAAAGAGAGTGACGTTTTTCAGTGGTAGGAGAAAAAAAGAAAAAAACAGTTTTTTATATTAGGTATATTTGTTATTATAAAATAAAATAAGGGATATTTTTGTCCATAAAAAAATTTAAATTAGCTTCCCTGAAAAGCTAAAATTTAACTTTTCTGAAAAGCTTGAATTTATAGCTTTTTCAAATATGGGGTTTTTTCACTTTTCACAAAATTGATTTTTCTAAAATTAAGGTTTACCAAACACCTATTTTTATCTAATAATCAGCTTTTTCTTCAATAATCAGCTTTTTTTCTTTTGAGAAGCAATGCCAAACACACCCTAAGCTTGCTTGGACTTAAAACTTCCCATGAACAATAGAAAAATTGATGAAATAAAGAATGTTATAATCAGGGTTTTATTTCAAGAAAACGGCAGGTTATAGGATAAAATTACAGGGAATTCTATAGTGAAAAACGGTGGATGAACAAAAACAATAAATCTATGGCTGACAATACCAGGTGAATGAAGCTACAACCGGTGCCCGAAAATTGAGTTACTGAACTAAGATTAGACATGGAGAATTGACAAAAATTGGTCAGTCGAGATAAACCTTAATGTCAATCCCATTATCAATAAGAGACTGAACTACAGCTCTGATCTTTCCGTCAAACTTGTCCCTTTCTCTTGGGGTATAGGAAGCTGTATAAACATCAGCTTCTCTTGCCCTGTCGGCTAAAATGCGTCCCATGGCCAAACATGCTGGTATATCCGACCTGGACTTGAGTGCAGCTTTAACATCCTTAGAGTTAGTACCAGCAACTGCTACCTGCTTGCTTGTTACTCTCTGAGTTAGAGATGCTGTCACAAAGCGCTTTGAGATAAGCACATCGAGAGTAAATGGCTCCATGTATGCTCTGGTCCGCTGCTTAAATGACATATGCTTGTTGGGGTTCTTCGACTTCTTCTCTTTCTGGTAAGTATAAGGCCTGCTATTGTCAACATCCAGGAAATCTTCCACCCCAAAGAAGCTTCTTGGTGCACATATTATCTGCAATAAATTTGAAAAATGTGCATATTTTAGTTTATTTTAATTAGCAAAGATTAGAAAAGCAGCAACCTGAATGGAACAAAGTAAAAGTTCTAAGAAAAATACATGTCAAAAACCATAAAGCAAAGAATCTGACCATCCAAGAAAGTTGGAGCAAGAAATAGTAAATACTAAATCATCACTAGCTGCACTAACCCCAATTTAGTAATGATTGAAGAGGAGCTAACAACCTTATGAACTAAAGCAATCGAAAATGCTACTTAGTTCAAACGAGCATTAACTGAACCTTAATGGGGAACCCCCACGGACGTTTTATCAAACAGTTTCTCTTCAATGGAGCTTGAGGAGCGCCGTATCCATAGAAAAATTTCTACGAGACAGACCTAAAAACTCTATAATAAAATTAGAATTACAGATCATGAATGTGTTAATCAATCATTATATATGTTGTTAAGTGTAAAACTGTTACTGGTTCCTGACCTACAAGCTGGGAATAAGGTAGAGTAATTGTCTGACATGAAATCAAATCTCTGATACCAAAATTCGAATTCTTTTCCACCTCGTTAGTAATTAGAATCTCAGGTTTGCGTGATTGTCCACTCTTCATGACCTTTATAGGAAATTTGGTTCAATAATTTTACAAAATTTTCTTATCAAAATCTAAAACCTCAAAAATTAAACTTCAAAACCATCAAGAAAGAAAATTTGGATGGTAGCTAATATATACCTGTGCAGTGTTAAAGGCCTTAGTTTGAAGATAGAAGGAAGATTGTATAAGCTTGTTTTCCCCAATTCCAAAAGCCCCTTTGCTAATCACTTGCTTTAACATATTTCACACCTTAGTTACTCAGACTCAGTTTGGATCAATGCATAAAGAACATAAAAACAGAGTTTTAATAGAATGTTGTTCCTCTGAATCCATATCAACACCTGATATGTCACTGCAATGGATGTACCGAAACGGCCAGCGAGAACCACTACAGAATTCAAAATAAATAAATAATACACATGCACAGAAACCAAACCATACAAACAAATGCACAAGGAGGTACTCAAAACTTTAGCGGTTATAAACAATACCTTAGTAGTTACTACTGACTTGGCTAGCTTCAATTTTTCAAAACAGTCCAAAAGGATGCCCGACTAAGAGATCCGCAGATTAGACTAGCAAGACGACTTAAACCCTGAAACATGGAAGCCAACCGTCATAAAAAGCAAAATTAAAGAGGAAAGAAAACAAATAAAGCCAAAGTAACTACAAAAGCGACAAATCCAAAACCACAAAAAACCAGAAAAAGTAAATGAAGAAATAAATTGCGTTCAAGTAAAGTGTTTCCCGAAAACAACAACACAGCAACTACATCTGAGAAATAAGAGTAGAATTGGAGAAATTATAGTAAAATAAGCCTAATTTTGAGTGCAAAAAACAAACCCGATCTAGAAAAAACAGAAAACCTAACAAAAGGAGTAAAAAAGTAGCGGAAAGACAAAATTAGCCGAGTAATTTAAACGAAAAAAGATGAAAAAAAGAGTAGAAATTGAGAAGCAAAGTGATCAATCCATGGCTGAATGGATTGGATTAAGGGTGCGGCTACCACTCTGCAATCCCAAGAGATAGAGATAGAGAGAGACACAGACAGAAACAGAGAAGGAGAAAGGAAAAATAAAGAGAAGGCAAAAGGTAGAGTGATATCCCAGACCTCTTTGTTTTGCTTTTTGTGGAGCACTCCCGTTTTTGCTATGAAGAAACGAAGAGGGAGGCCTTGGATTCTCTTGCTTCATAAGATCAATGCTAGTAAAATGAGCGCCAGCGAAAGTTGTGAAAGTGCAACGTGTGGGCTTTCTGAGAAGAGAGTGGCGGTGTTGCCGCAAAGCCTAACACCAGCCAATGGTTTGGCCGGTTCAATCCATCCTTTATTTAGGGACTTTTATATAGATAATGTAGATTTGAAAAATATTTATAAAAGTGGTGTATTTTTAAGAATATTTATGGAGATGGTTTGATCAAATACAATCCCGTAGGAGAGGACTACGGGATTAGATGTGTGCACGTGTATCGAGGAGCTACCTGAGTTGGGGGCAAGGGGAACGATGGCTACAGGGATCAAGCTGATTCCATAGCTGCCACCTGTGGGTTCAGCAGCTGATCCTGTAGGAAGCAACTGCGAGATCAGGCTGATCCCCGACACCCATCAACCTTCCAACCATACTTCCTTACAAGTTCACAATAATGGGTTTGTTGGTCTCCATTTCAATTTTCATAACTTCACTTCACTCCACTCCACTTCACATATTCTTTTATCTTCATCTTGAACATTTCATGTATTTCGTTGGCTTCATTGAATTTCATCCCCAACATTTTAGATTTTATATTCTCCATCAAATGATCGCTAGTTGAGGTACGTAAAGAAGTAGTGCACACCTTTAATAGAAATATTTTATTTGTTTGATAAGTTAGGTGTTTTAGTTGTAATAATAATAGAAATTTTAGATAATAAGTGAAAATAACATTTGTATATATTGTTGCAAAAATGTAGGTTAATTTTGTAAAATTTGTTCTAAAGCTTGTTGTTTGTTAGTTGGAAAAAAAAATTCGTCAATTAATGTATGTTAAAAAATTTATATATATGTATTATTCAATTAATTTATTTATTTGACAAGTTATTTATTTTAATTTTTATTGTTGTAAGAATTTTAAAATAATAATTGAAAATAATATTTGTATATATTATTGCAAAATTGTAGGTATATTTTGTGAAATTTATTCTAAAGTTTGTTGTTGGTTGGTTGGAAAAAAGAATTCATCAATTAAGCTATGTAAAAAAATTTATATATATATGTATTATTGAAATAATTTATTTATTTGATAATTTATATTACCGAAATTGTTATTGTTGTAAGATTTATAAAATAATAATTGGAAATAATATTTATATATGTTGTCGTAAGATTGTATGTTTATTTTGTAAGATTAATTGAAAATAATTATTGAATATATTGGTGTACAATTATAGGTTTATTTTATTCTATTATTTAATATCTTGAAGAAAATTAGGTAAGTTTTAAATTTTAATTCTTTATGAATATATAATAGTTATTTTGAATTATTTATTTCATATTGGATAAACATTTGTTATTTTATTTAAATTTAGGTTATTAAAAAAATGGATCAGCTTTCGAATCAGCCATACATTAATCCAGAACTATACGTTGGTTATCTGCTGGTGTTAAAAGAAAAGCATCGGACAGATGCAGTTTGGACAAATAATGTAATTATATTTTTATTGTTTAATTAATTTTTTAATTATATATATATATGTCAATGTATACACAAAAATAGACAGATGCGCACATTTATCTGAGTTTTTTTATATATGTAGGTTAGATATGATATATTATTTGTTGGAATTTTATCGGTTACATACATCTCATACATAAGCGGAATTTAAAATTTTTAACCAATATATTGATCTTGCCATGAATTTACAATATGCATATTAATGAGAATAAAAAAAATCACCTTTGATTTTTATTGTACAGTTGATTTTTCTTTGCACCGGATTGTCGCAAACCACAGTGTCCAAAATCGAACACCTCCAATGAGTAATCAACACTAGAGAATGATAGAATGAACCAACAATTGGGAGAGAACAAGGGGCTGGCCAAAAATCTCTTAAGCTAGCAAAGAAAAGTGGCGGCTAGGATTTTTGGAGGAGAGAAAAACTATTTCTCTTAATTGTTCACTTAACCCTAATTTCCACATCACTTCGATTTTTATAGTTAGGTTAACAATCCAACTTCATAATGAGATTGGGCTCTTTAAAATTGCTGGAGAATTATTAATTGGGCTTCTGAAATTATTTATAATTATGTGGGCTCAATTAAATCCAATTTAAACCCTTTCACAAAAGACTATGCACAAAACCCACAAACTAGGCCCTTTGTACATATACTTGGATTTAATTACCCAAATGAATTCCAAATCCAACCAAATTAAATATGTAGGCTCCACAACACTTATGTAACATATTTAATTTAATTTGGTCCAAGAAATAGGCCTCTAAGGCCTTCTATTTGGAGTTGGCGTGTGGCCCTTCTTTTGTAAGGCTTCTGTGCCAACTTCATTTCTCTGGCCTTTTATAATTCCTTCAATGGATCTATTAATTATTATATCAACCCTATAACACTTATAGTTCAATAATAATCAATTATGAAATACGTTATTTCAATTAGGTCCAATTTTACAGAACATTTCTTAAAAGTTTGGCGAACAATTTTACTTGATCATAATTAATTAAACTGTTTAATTAATTATTATCTTATTCACTTCTCTATCCCCATAATAATATCAAACATTATTATCCTTGTCATTTTACCATTTTATCCTTTTTCTCTATATGTGTGTGACTTATTGGGTTCCTGTCCATGTTGGAAGTATAATGCGTAATTGTGAGTTCTATTTAAAACCCACATTATTTAAACTCCTTTAAATTATTTTATCAATTCCTATTGATGTTCTTGATACATCATTATACAAGTCATGATTGGCCTCTAGCTAGACATCATGACTACCCAAATGTCAGGAAAGTCAAATGGTTTGACTATACCCTTCCATAGAAACAGTTACCATGCAATTATTCCTTTCACCACTCTTATCTCAATTAGATTCTGAGTATGGATTTTTGTCAACTCATAGAAATCTAATTATGTATGTTCTATTAATTTAACTATTGTTCCCAAAATGCCCTCCACGAATCTCTATCCATCTTGGCATATTACTCTAGCCAGAGATTCTCTGAACAAGGCAATTATAGAATCATGCGAGATAACTTCCCTTATTAAATCTGGGATGATGAATCCTTTGTCAATCACTCAACTATCTTCAAGTAGGTCATGATATACCCAATCTCCTAACTATGTTCACTCCCAGTTGGAAGTAATCAGTTATGGAGTCAAAATATACCACTTGCTACTTAAGATAAATTTGGTGATCTCAAGTCTAAGGATACTTGCACAACCGCTATGAAGAGATTCCTCACCGATATAGATTTAATATCTATGTGAGAATTCTCTTTGCAGGTCTCCAATGAACTTGTTTTTCTAACAAGCATCCACATGTTAGCTTTGATTATCTTTCATAATCACAATTATCAGAACCACTGCTTAAACCATTCAAGAAGCATAACATGTGCTAGTCTGTCCAAATTAACAATGCCCTATATTGTTAATTCTATGACTAGAGATATTTAGATATTAACATATTTGCATACAATAGACATCTCACATCATAAACACTTTCATGATTGCCTTCACACTGTGTTTATAATATCTAGGACTTCATTTATTAATTTAAGATTTACAAACTCATGTATTTAAACATAGCATTAATAAATAAATGATGCCTTTTATTGAGAATATAAATTCATATATATGAAAAACATCCCTATTACATGGGCTCTAGGGCATACTCTCTAACAATCTCCCACTTACACTAGAGCCAATCACTCATATGTCTTAAATCTATGCTATTTATATGGTGATCATGCTTAATTTGGGAAAGTGCTTTAGTGAAGGGATCCGCCACATTATCATCTATAGGAACCCTTTCTATTTTCACATCATTTCTAGCTACTATTTCCCTTATGAGATGGTAGCATCTGAGAACATGCTTGTATCGCTAATGAGACCATGGTTCCTTTGCTTGTGCAATGGCTCCATTGTTGTCACAATATAAATGAATCGGATCAACAATTCTAGGCACTAGTTCTAGTTCAGTTATGAATTTTTTTATCCAGACTGCTTATTTGGCTGCTTCCAAAGCAGCAATGTACTCAGCTTCTGTCGTGGAATCAACAGTTATTTCTTGTTTGGAACTCTTCCAACTAACTGCTTCTTCTCCTATTATGAACACATAACCAGACTGTGATTTACAATCATCTTTGTTAGATTGGAAGCTGGCATCTGTATACCCATTTACTTCCAAACTACCCTCTCCATATACCAAGAATATATCCTTAGTCCTTCTCAAGTACTTAAGGATATTCTTGACAGTTGTCCAGTGTTCCTCTCCAAAATTGGATTGGAATCTGTTTGTGACACTCAAAGCAAATGCTACATCTGGACGTGTACATAATATAGCATACATGATAGAACCAATTGCAGATGCATATGGTATTCTATCCATGCTCTCTCTATCCTCTAGTGTCTGCGGACACATAGACTTAGAAAGGTATTTTCCATGCACCATAGGTATAAACCCTTTCTTAGAGAGATCCATATTGAACCTCTTCAATACTTTATCTATATATATACTTTGAGAAAGACCTAGCAACCTATTGGATCTATCTCTATAGATCCTTATTCCCATAATATAGGATGCTTTTCCAAGGTCTTTCATGAAGAATTGCTTGGATAACCATATTTTAACAGATTGGAGAAGAGAAATGTCATTTCTCATGATCAATATGTCATCCACATATAGAACTAGGAAAATAATTACATTCCCACTTACCCTTTTATACACACAAGGTTCATCTTCATTCTGTGAGAAATCAAACTCTTTGATTGTCTCATTGAATCGTATGTTCCAGCTCCTAAAAGCTTGCTTCAATCCATAAATGGATCTTTGAAGTTTGAATACCTTTTCACCATTTCCTAATGTAAACCCTTCTGGTTGTGTCATATACACATCCTCAGTCAGACTTCCATTTAGGAAAGCTGTCTTCACATCCATTTGCCAAATCTCATAATCATAATGAGTTGCAATGGCTAAAAGTATTCTTATAGACTTAAGCATTGCTACAGGAAAAAAGGTTTCGTCATAGTCAATACCTTCTTTTTGACGATAGCCCTTTGCTACTAAGCGAGCTTTATAGGTAACTATATTACCTTCCATATCAGTCTTCTTTTTGAAGACCCATTTGTACCCTATAGGTTTTATCCCTTCAGGTGGTTGAGTCAAAGTCCATACTTTGTTCTCATATATGGAGTCCATTTCAGACTGTATAGCTTTAAGCCATAAATCACTTTCTGAACTGTTTAAAACTTCTTGATAGCTTGTAGACTCATTGTCCTCTACTACAGTTATGCCTCTATCCGAATCAATATGAAATCCATATCTCACAGGGATAGAATGCATCCTAGTAGATCTTCTAGGATTTTGTATATAATCAAGTTCAACTGCAATCTCATCATTATGAAATTCAGTTTCGGGTTCAATCGATTGATCTGGTTTTATTTGTGGGTCTTGAACTTCACCAAGTTCAATTTTACTCCCACAGTCCTCTCGTAGGAGAAATTCTCTTTCCAAGAAGACAGCATATCTTGAAACAAATACCTTTTGTTCTAAGGGATGATAGAAATAATATCCAAACATTTCTTTTGGATATCCCACAAATAAACATTTGTCAGACTTAACATCTAGTTTGTATGACATTATCCTCTTCACATAAGTAGGACAACCTCATACTTTCGTATGAGAAAGCGTGGGTTTCTTGTTATTCCACATCTCATACGGAGTAACATCAACTAATTTACGAGGAACTTTATTTAACACATAAATAACAGTTTCTAGTGCATATCGCCAAAAGGACTTAGGCAAGTCTGCTCGGCTCATCATTGATCGAACCTTATCTAATAGTGTTCGATTTCTCCTTTCAGATACACCATTGTGTTATGGTGTATATGGTGGAGTCTATTGAGATAAAATCCCATTATCTCTAAGATAATCCTGAAACTCTTGGCTTAAGTATTCTCCACCTCGATCTAATCTAAGTGTTTTAATACTCTTGCCAAGTCGTTTCTCTACTTCATTTCTGAATTATGTGAACTTTTCAAATGCTTCTAATTTATATTTCATTAGATAGATGTATCCAAACCTGGAATAATCATCTATGAAAGTAATAAAGTAGGAGTAACCTCCTCTGGCATGTGAAATCATTGGACCACATACATCTGAATGTATTAAGTCCAAAACCATTTTAGCTCGTTCTCCTTTACCAATAAAGGGAGCTTTTGTCATTTTTCCCAATAAACAAGATTCGCATGTATCAAATGATTCATAATCAAATGATCCCAAATCACCTGCTTGTGTAATTTTGTCATGCATTTCTCATTTATATGGCCTAAACGACAATGCCATAAATATGAGGTATTTAGATTATCATGTTTCATTCTCTTGGTATCCACATTATGCACTTCTTTAATTAAATCAAGAACAAATATACCATTCTCAATGATAGCTTTTGCATAAAACATATTGTTCTTAAAAATGTAACAACACTTGTCCTTTAAAGAAATGTCATAATCGTTCAATAAACAACTGAAAGAAATAATACTCTTGGATAAAGTTGGAACATAATAACAATTATTTAATTCTAGTACTAATCCACTAGGAAGAGGTAAATAGTAAGTCCCCACAACTGTTGTAGAGATGTTTTGTCCAGTAGCTGACTGCAAACATATCTCTGCTTTTCCAACTCTTTTAAAGCTTATAACCCCTTGTAGATCATTATACAAGTGAGATCCACATCTGGTATCTAATACCCAAGATTGTTTTGAAGCAATAGAATAAGTATTAATTTCAATCATATGAATACCTGAAGTAGAAGAATCAGATTGCTTCTTCTCCATGAGAGAATCTAGATAGGCCTTGCAGTTACGCTTCCAATGACTATCCTTTCCATAATAGAAGCAAGTTCCTTTGGGATTCTCTTTCTTGGCAACCTTCTTCTTGGAGATCCCACCATTCTTTGGCTGCGCCTTGGTTATCTTCTTCTTCTTCTGCTTCTTGCCTTTAGCAGAAGTGACAACCGTGACACTTTTTGGATCCTTCTTAAAGGATCCATCAGTTGTCTTGAGCATGTTAATTAACTTAGGAATGGTTACTTGGATCTTGTTCATGTTAAAGTTAAGCACAAAAGGTGCATAACTTAGAGCCAACGAGTACAAGATTAAATCTATGTATAGATCATTATCCATAACATAGCCAAGTCTACTCAAATGCTCAATATACCTATACATCCTCAATGCATGAGTAGCAGCTGAAGTGCCTTCCACCATTTTGCAGCTAAATAGAGCTTAAGCAATCTCATATTGCTCAGTTCTAGCCTGAGAAGAATAAAGCTCCTCAAGATGCAAAATGATGGTTCTAGCATCCATCATCTCATGTTGCTTCTAAAGCTCTGAGGACATAGCACCCAGCATCACACATGCTGCCGCTTCACTATCCTCCATATATTTTCGATAAGTGCCTTTGATCTCATCAATGGCATCTTCTGATGGAAGTGGTGGTGGATCTTTATCCAATACATAATGTATCTTTTTAGCTCTAAAAACAATTCTCACTTGCCTGATCCAGTCAGAATAGTTGCTACTAACCAGCTTGTTATCCAAGATTAATCGTATATTAATGTTTGATGTGCTCATGATGATGACCTAGATGTGAAAAAGAAAACTTAGGAGAGTATGTTCATATATATGTATGCATTAATAAGGTCTTTAATTAATCCATTTACTCCCACTATTTTATTACGAATTAATAGCCCTCACTATATAATTCGAGAAAACCCGATGGTTTTCCTAGTGGGCCAATATCCAATCCTTGATATGTAATTTGACCTTGACTGTGGTTAACAAGCCAAACTCCATACCCTTGAAAGGTAGGTATCTCTATACCAATTGTGTCTCTACACAACTATTGGATCATTAGGTTATCAACTCTTGATGCATGCATATCGTATATGTATTCCCTAATCTTGCCTCTAGAACCATTAGCCTTGATTGTGGTCAACAAGCTAATGGGCTAGATAAGATGACCCATTTAATTAGATTTGAACATATTCGATATAATGTGAGCTTGACTGTGGTCAACAACCCACACTATAAAGAACTCTGGTTCTCCTCAAATTAATGGAAGGCTTGTATACCTTAGTATTTATTTGAGGGTTTTAATTAATTAAGTCTCATCATACATGGTTGGCATACATTGGTATGCATCCTATATCTATCACATAAATATAAGCATACAAATATGGTATAGTTATGGACTTTACTACATTGATTTTCCCGAGCCAAAAGGGAAATCAAAAGGTCACACCTAGGTAGTATGCATGATTCAAACAAGAAAAATAATTACATTATCTTCAAGCTTGTTGAATCTCCATCCAGCCCATCTTACTCCTTGATAATGGTCTCCATATCTATTTTTAATTCTAATCTAAGTAATCTAATTACATATTACAATTTGAAAAGAAATACAAACCAAACCCAAGTGGCCGGGACATGAAAGTCCTCATTGGGCCAAAACATGCATAATGTTCAATCACATTGGGTCTTGTCCATAACTATCCATCATGCCAATCATACACCCTTACATGCATTTCTAATGCATAAAGTAATGGATTACTAACTTTGTTTCAACTCTTGAAACATACTTTTGAGTTATTTTTATAATGTGATCAAATTAGGAAACTTTTTTCATTTTGGAAACTTTCATTTTAGGAAACCTTTTTGCATGCATGTGTTCTTGCCTTAATAATCAATCCAATTAATTATTAATTGATTATTTAATTAATTAATCATATTAAATAATTAAAAGAATAATTTTGGACTTAAGATAAAGGGTAGGCCGAAACCCACCAAATTAAACCCTAAATGTGTTCACACACAAACTAGTTTTATGTCTATTGGACCATTTGGGCCTTTTGGAATGAGCCAAGCCCACTCCAGCCCTTAAAACCCATTAATAAACTTAATTATTATTTATAATATTTAATTTAAATCAGCTCCTTGGGCCCACCAAGTCATTCACTAATTTAAACCAAGTCCGTAAATATAATTAAGCCCATTAAGTGGTTTTAATGAATTAAAATTAATCAAATTAATTTAAGACCCATTTTAATTAATACAATTAATTAAAAACACTTTAATATATCAGATATATCATATTTAGAAGATTAAAAATCGTTCTAAACAAGAACACACCAAGAAAATATCAAAAACACACGAAGAACACCAATTTATCGAACTTTTTGACTAAACTAGTTTTCATGCAAAACTTGTTCGATTTTAATTTCGTTTGATCCTATAGCTTAATATCACATATTAAACACATAAATTATCATCTAAATAATCTTATAATGGATCTATAAAAAATTAATTTAGAACGGCCCCTAAAATTAAAAGCCATTCACGCCAAACCTAGATTCTTTTCTCAAAAGAATCGGCTTTTGTTTTCGTTTTATTTATTTGATCACACATATATCCAGAAATCAATATTTCTCATTCATGAATAATTAAATCTGATATTTTAAAGTTCATGAAATAAATAACTCAAAAATAAAACTTATTCCGCATAAAAATATAGAATTGTATATTCATGGCAAAACCATTGCTCTGATACCATGTTGGAATTTTATCGGTTACATGCATCTCATTCATAAGCGAAATTTAAAATTTTTAACCAATATATCTGATCTTGTCATGAATTTACAATATGCATATTAATGAGAATAATAAAAATCACCTTTAATTTTTGTTGTACAGTTGATTTTCCTTCGCACCGGGTTGTCGCAAACCACAATGTCCAAAATCGAACACCTCCAATGAGTAATCCACACTAAAGAATGATAGAATGAACCAACAATTGGAAGAGAACAAGGGGCTGGCCAAAAATCCCTTGAGCTAGCAAAGGGAAGTGGCGGCTAGGGTTTTTGGAGGAGAGAAAAACTATTTCTCTTAATTGTTCACTTAACCCTAATTTTCATATCACTTGGATTTTTATAGTTAGGTTAAAAATCCAACTTCATAATGGGATTGGGCTCTTTAAAATTTCTAGAGAATTATTAATTGGGCTTTTAGAATTATTTATAATTATTTGGGCTCAATTAAATCCAATTTAAGCCCTTTCATAAAAGACTATGCACAAAACCCACAAACTAGGCCTTTTGTATATATACTTGGATTTAATTACCCAAATAAATTTCAAATCCAACCAAATTAAATATGTAGGCTCCACAATACTTATGTAACATATTTAATTTAATTTGATCCAAGAAATAGGCCTCTAAGGCCTTCTATTTGGAGTTGGCGTGTGGCCCTTCTTCTGGAAGGCTTCTATGCCAACTTCATTTCTCTGGCCCTTTATAATTCCTCCAATGAACCTATTAATTATTATATCAACCCTATAACACTTATAGTTCAATAATAATCAATTATGAAATATGTTATTTCAATTAGGTCCAATTGTACAGAACATTTCTCAAAAGTTTCTCGAACAATTTTACTTGATCATAATTAATTAAACTCTTTAATTAATTATTATGTTATTCACTTCTCTATCCCCATAATAATATCAAATATTATTATCCTTGTCATTTTACCATTTTATCCTTTTTCTCTATATGTGTGTGACCTATTGGGTTCCTGTCCATGTTGGCAGTATAATGTGTAATTGTGAGATCTATTTAAAATTCACATGATTTAAACTTCTTTAAATCATTTTATCAATCCCGATTGATATTCTTGATACATCATTATACAAGTCATGATTGGCCTCTAGCTAGGCATCATGACTACCCAAATGTCAGGAAAGTCAAGTGGTTTGACTATACCCTTCCATAGAAACAGTTACCGTGCAATTACTCCTTTCACCACTCTTATCTCAATTAGATTCTGAGTATGAATTTCTGTCAATTCATATAAATCTAATTATGTATGTTCTATTAATTTAACCATTTTTCCCAAAATTTCCTCCATGGATCTCTATCCATCTTGGCACATTACTCTAGCCAGAGATTCTCTGAATAAGGCAATTATAGAATCATGCGAGATAACTTCTCTTATTAAATCTGGGATGGTGAATCCTTTTTCAATCACTCAACTATCTTCAAGTAGGTCATGATATACCCAATCTCCTAGCTATGTTCACTCCCAGTTTGAAGTAATCAGTTATGGAGTCAAAATATATCACTTGCTACTTAAGATAACTTTGGTGATCTCAAGTCTAAGGATACTTGCACAACTGCTATAAAGAGATTCCTCACTGATATAGATTTAATATCCATGTGAGGATTCTCTTTGCAGGTCTCCAATAAACTTGTTCTTCTAACAAGCATCCACATGTTAGCTTTGATTATCTTCCATAATCACAATTATGAGAACCACTACTTGAACCATTCAAGAAGCATAACATATGCTAGTCTGTCCGACTTAACAATGTCCTATCTTGTTAATTCTATGACTAGGGATATTTAGATATTAACACATTTGCATGAAATAGACATCTCACATCATGAACACTTTCATGATTGCCTTTGCACTGTGTTTATAATATCTAGGACTTCATTTATTAATTTAAGATTTACAAACTCATGTATTTAAACATAGCATTAATAAATGAATGATGCCTTTTATTGAGAATATAAATTCATACATATGAAAAACATCCCTATTACATGGACTTTAGGGCATACTCTCTAACATTATATGCCCGAAGAGGTAGTTTGGAGGCTCATTGCCAAAACATCGATGATAGAATCATACCATATTTAAGATTGACGGGATTTAATAGAGTATCTCAGATTAGGGTAATGCACGTAAATGTCAATTTAATGACTACCTTTGTAAAAAGATAGAGGCCAAAAACACACACTTTTCACTTATTAGTTGGTGAAGCAACAATTACTTTGCAAGACATCGAGATACCGACAGGTTTACCAATCGATGGACGTGCAATAACAAGTCATTTGAACTATAATTGAAATATTATGTGTCAATAACTTTTAGGACAAATGCCTCTAGAATATGATTTAAGAGGAAATTCAATTAAAATGACATGGTTATCGAGAACTTTTAATCATTTACCTAACAATGCCACTGAGTATGACATCCAATGCTTCACCCGTGCATGGATTTTGAGTTGTATTGAGGGTTTGTTGTGTCCTTTAGCCTCAAATAATACTATCCATTTGATGTGGCTTCCCCTACTGGAGCATTTAAATGATGTTAGAAATTATAGTTTGGGTTTCGTTGTACTAGTATGGCTTTATAGGGAGTTATGCCATGCTACACATCTAAGTGCTCAAGGATTAGGTGGGTATCATCAGTTATTACAAATGTGGACATTGGAAAGACTTATCTTATGTAGATCTCGTTTTATTCATGGAGTTGTATTAGATCAAAGTAAGACATATGGATACAGGTAAATTTTATTTATTTAATATGAAGCTAATATTGTGTTTCAGGTGGCAATACCCTATTTATCTGAGAAGAAATAATAGTAGAAATGTGAATGATTATCGAGTCGATTGAAACATACAAAATAATAATCAGGTAATTGTATGTGAATGATTATTTTTTTAATTAAATAAGTATTTACCGTTAAAGTTAAATTTTAAATATAATATAGTTTGTGATAATATTGGTAATTTTTTTTGTTTAATTACAATTACCTGATCATCGCTTTGTATGTTGGCATTGTCAGGTAAATGATTAAAAGTTCTCAATAACCATGTCATTTTAATTGAATTTCCTCTTAAATCATCTTTGAGAGGCATTTTTCCTAAAAGTTGTTGACATATAATATTCCAATTATAGTTCAAATGACTCGTTACTGCACGCCCATCGATTGATAAACCTATCAGTATCTCGATGTCTTGCAAAATAATTGTTTCTTCACCAACTGACAAGTAAAAATTGTGTATTTTTTACCTTAACCTTTCCACAAGGACAGTCATCAAATTGGCATATATGTGCATTACTCCAATCTGAGATACTCCATAAAATTCCGTCAATCTTAAATATGGTATAGTTCTATCATTGATGTTTTGATAGAAAACCTCCAAACTACTTTTTCAGGCAAATAATACATCATATCTAACCTGCATATATAAAAAAAAAACTCACACAAATGTACGCATCTGTCTATTTTTATATATACATTGACACATACATATAATTAAAAAATTAATTAAACAATAAAAATATAATTACATTGTTCGTCCAAACCGCATCTACCTAATACTTTTCTTTTAACTTTAGCAGATCATCAACATATGGGCCTGAATTAATGTATGGTTGATTCGACAACTGATCCATTTTTTTAATAACCTGAATTTAAATAAACTAACAAATGTTTATCCAATATCAAATAAATAATTCAAAATAACTATTATATGTTCATAAAAAATTAAAATTTAAAACTTACCTAATTTACTTCAAGATATTAAATAATTGAATAACATAAACATATAATTGTACACCAATATATTCAATAATTATTTTCAATTAATATTACAAAATAAACATATAATTTTACAACAACATATACAAATATTATTTCTAATTATTATTTTATAAGTTTTACAACAATAACAATTATGGTAATATAACTTATCAAATAAATAAATTATTTCAATAATATATATATATATAACTTATCAAATAAATAAATTATTTCAATAATACATATATATATATATATATATATATATATATATATATATATATATTACATGCCTCGATTGATGAATTCTTTTTTCTAACCAACCAACAACAAGTTTTAGAATAAATTTCACAAAATATACCTACAATTTTACAACAATATATACAAATATTATTTCCAATTATTATTTTAAAATTTTTACAAAAATAACAATTAAAATAAATAACTTGTCAAATAAATAAACTAATTCAATAATACATATATATAAATTTTTTAACATACATTAATTGACGAATTTTTTTTCCAACCAACAAACAACAAACTTTAAAACAAATATTGCAAAATTAACCTACATTTTTGCAACAATATATACAAATATTATTTTCACTTATTATCTAAAATTTATATTATTATTATTACAACTAAAATACCTAACTTATCGAATAAAAAAATATTTCTATTAAAGGTATGCAATACTTCTTTACATACCTCAACTAGTGATACTTTGATGGAGAAGCTAAAATCTAAAATGTTGGAGATGAGCTTAAATGTTGAAGATGAACTTCAATGAAACTAACGAAATACATGAAATATTTAAGATGAAGATAAAAGAATATGTGAAATGGAGTGGAGTGAAGTGAAGTTATGAAAATTGAAATGGAAACCAACAAACCCATTACTATGAACTCGTGAGGAAGCATGGCTGGAAGGCTGATGGATCTTGGGGATCGGCCTGATCCCACAGCTGCTTCCTATGGGATCAGCTGCTAAACCCACAACTGGCAGCTACGGGATCAGCCTAATCCCTGTGGCCATCGTTCCCTCCGTCTCAGACGCAGGCAGCTCCTCGATACATGTGCACGCATCTAATCCCGTAGTCCTCTTCTACGGGATTGTATTTGACTACCCCATCCCCATAAATATTCCAAAAAACACACCACTTTTATAAATATTTTCCAATTCCACATTATCTATATAAAAATCCCCAAGTCAATAGTAACTAGCAATGCTTTGAAAAATGGACCAGATAGCGACTCAGCTTGTTAAAGGATTCAGAGTTTAAAGGTTCAACTGAATTGAATAAGGTTTATTTTGAAAAAATACAATTATTTATAACAAAAAACTTTAAAATATAGTATGAAGTATGAACAGCAGTATATTAAAAATAAAAAATACATTAAAAAAACCCTATTAGTTACCATTTTATCGAACAAATATAAATACCAAATAAATTGTTCGAACATAAGTTAGAATTAAACACTGCCAAAAGAAGTTGCAATTTTATTTTGCTTTCTAACAATAAATCATTAGTTAGTGCCAGAAAAATATCCTCATCGGAATTGCAATGAAGCATGGCTTGTGTCAGTTAAACGTTTGTTTCGTTATAAATTCTTATGTAGTTGTTAATTAAGCAATCAAAGTTAAGAACTTGCCATGTTAATTTCTCATTTCAAGAATAAATAAATTCAAACATTATACTCAAATAAGCAATAATTAAGAAAAGTAGTCACAAATAATTAAGAACAGTAGCCACAAGTAATACCAACAAGCAAGCTCATAAATAATTAAATACAGTTATTGGCTGGAACTATACTTGAATAAGGGGCAAAACTACAAATATACCATTCTACACTTTAACAACTTAAATCAAAATATAGAACATGAGCAATCTTCTCTAAGCCTTCAATATCAAATTTGTAGACAAATCATCAAAAATAGCAGTGAGGAAAAGATAAAGAGAGAGAAAATAAAAAAATATAAAAAAGCTACACTTACCAAATACAGTGGCCGACGAAAACTAAAGTTGGTCGGCGACGGTCCGACGAAAGCTTGGATCAGTGGTGGCGGCGAGTCAAAGTTGGGGCTTTATGAGAAAAGAGTTAATGGAGGTAAGGAAGGAAGAAAAAAACCATACACGAGAAGCTGGGGGTAATGAATAATTTAGGGTTTTATTACATGTTCTTCGGAAAAGAATATAAAACACAATGTTTTAACAAAAACCAGAGTCTTATCCGGTTCAATGGTTCCAATTCAATTCGGTCTAATTCGAATTTTTACTATTTCCCTTTTTCATATTGTATCCAGACAGATTTTTTTAGGGTTTAACCTCAAATCGGTTAAAACTGGCAGGTCTGATCCGGTTCAGACAACATTCACAAGTAAGTTATTATTTATAATTGCTAAGGCTCTGTTCGGAAATGTTGCAGTTTCCTGATTTTTGTTTTTTTTTAAAAAATAGAAACGTGTTTGGATAGATACATGTGTTTTAGTTTTTGCAAGATTCTACAAAAAGTGTTTTCCTAATAAAAAACAAAAATAAAGAATACACAAAATGTCGATTTTAGGTTTAGTTGTTGAAGAGAGTTTTTTTTCATAGAAACTTTATTATCATCGTCCTTTTCTTGAGTGCCACCTCGTTCACAGCCGCCTGTCGCCATCGTTCGCCACTAGTTGCCGCCATCATTCGCCGCTAATTGCCGCCATCATCCGCCATTAACTACCGCCCACTTCTAATTTCTCACAATCGATTAAAGGTTAGCATCCTAATTCCTTCTTTGTGCTTTTCTTTGATTTTTTAGTATTTATAGCAAGAACACGATTGTAAAGGTAAAGAATTTAAGAACTCTCTCGTTTTCTTGGAAACCCAGTTCAAATTCACTATCCTTTGGCTAGACTGAGATAGTTTCTAGTGAAATGAACACTCTGCAGCTTTTATGTTTGTGATTATGCCTGTGGGAGATTTGATTTAGGAAAATTTTAACTGGGTAGTTTTCTTCTTCTTTTCTTTTTTTTTTTGATTCAGGGGAATGAAAAGAAAAGATTGATCATTTCTTGTTCGCGGAGTCAAAATGGAGTTATTTTTGCTTGTTGGTCCTCGTGTTTTCTTTTGGGTTTTTTTCTGGAGTTCTTGGTGATGAATAATGGAGTAGTGGTGTCAGATAGTAAATATCTGATTGGGCTTTGAAGCTATGATATAACATGACCTGCAGCTAATGTTAATATGATGGGATATGCTAATGCTGAAAAGATTGCTTTCGGGGTTCACTTCAGATTGCAAGCTTGGTCTTTTATTGTAATGGCCTCAATACCGGGTCAGCCGTGAACAGTACTTCTCGATGGTGAATAGTGCTTTTCGGGACCAAAAGGACACCCGAAAGTCAAAAATATTTTACTGGACCATCGGAAAGTATAGGTTATAGTGAGTCCGGGATTGAAATTTGAAGTGAATTTGAGGTCAAATGGGCCTCCAAATGTCAAAAATACGAAAAATGCAGCGAGTCAATTTTCCCAGTAGGGAAGATGACTTGATTTTACATAAATAATAAAAAATAGTAAACGAACTCTGAAAATTACCAGATTTTGCATGCCTACATGAATTGTAAGTGGCTAATTAATCTTTATATTTTCTAAGTTTATGAATTTTTCTTAATTATGTAATTAGGGTAAAATTTTTAAAAGTCATTAAATGATGAAATTTGCTTAGGGTAATTAAAATTAAACTAGAGAAAAGATAAATGGAAAGCTAAAATAGAAGAAAGATATTTTTTTAGGTGGAAATTAATGATGGCCGAATTGTATAGTAAGAGAAAGTAATGGGATTTTTGTATGAAAATAATATATGTTAGCCTAAATTAAGTGTAGAGATGATAAATGGTGCCCATAAATTTTTATTGAATTATTGGAATTTATTTTGAAATTTAAAAGCTTATGTAATGATTATGTTTATATTGAAAATTGTGAAATAATGTTAAATAATTGATTATTTTAGTGAAAAATTATAGTAAATAATGAATAATGTATAAATAAATTTTATTGGAATTTATTGAAATTATTAAGATTTTATTTAGAATTTAATATGAATATGTATAATAGAAAATGTTGTATTATTAGTGAAAAATTACATAAAAATGTTGAAAAAGGTGAATTATTACGAAATTAAATTATATTCAATGAAAAAAAATAAAAAGTCAACCATTGAATTTTTTGGAAATTAAAAAGGTAAATAAAGTAATTAATATTGTGCCCTTAGAATTAGTCTGGCAGTAAAAACTAGCTCTGGATATAGTTGGCTAGCCATAGGAACACCATTTACCGAGATGCAAGTCATGGCGACTTGCTTTGCTATGGGTAAGATCTTTGATCTTCATAGCTTCAGTGTAAAGTGAAAGTGAAAAGTGCAATGTTATGAGAATGATTTCTTGGAAATCATTTCTCTTTTTAGTGGGGCCCGCGGGATCCATGTTCCGTATATCCGGTCTGAGATTTTTTGTTGGATCTGTACTAGGGGCATAATGGAAATAATATGATAAAGAAGTGAAAAGACAATGAAAAATATGAATAAAAAGTGAAAAGAGACTAAAATGAAAAGAAAATAAAGTTTAGGGGCAAAGTAGTAATTTTCCCCAAAAGTGAGAAAAGTGAGTAAATTAAGTAAGAATTGATTAATTAACAATAAAACAGTCAGATAATAATTAAATTATTCAAAAAGTAAATTTTATTGTCAACAAGGACTAAAATATAATTTCGCATATAAATGTCAAAATAAGTATATAAGAATGTAAAACGCTTCAATTATTAGTTTAAAGATCATAAATAAGCTTTTAATGCCAGAATTATAATTATGTGATGGAAAGAGGTAATTTTATATAAAAAGTTAAATTAATGTTTTTAATAAGAAATTTAAATGATTTTATAAATATTGAAGCATTTGTTGCTACCTAAGAATAATGATAAAAATATTAGAAAATATATCGATTATTAGTCACCACTGAGAATGTTGAGTGCTCATCGTGTAGTTTTACTATGCATAGGTAAGCAGGAGCAGGAGCAAGAATACAGTTTGCAGGACTTCTTTTAAGAATTTTTGTTGTATGATTTTGGCATGTATATATGTATCTAAGCTTTACTTTTGGTAATGTAATTGATAAAAAAGAGGTATTTTAGTAAACCTTATGTTGGAGGTGTATGAGATGGAATGAATGTTTATTTTTGAATATTATTGAATGTTGTGCCTCTGAGAGGCTGTGCGATTGTCTGTGTTTCTGGGGGCTAGTACTATGTACAACCGTTATATTGCAAAAATTTTATTAAATGCATAGTGAATTGAAACAGTTATAGGTCGTCGATGATTTATTTTCAAATTAACTAAAGCATGCTAATAAGGTATTAAAATATAAGGATTAAGTTGGAAAAAAAAATTTTCGGCCTTTGGTACACCGGTACAGTGTTAAGAAGGATAAGGATGTTACATTTTGTTGTATCAGAGCTGTGGTTTAGACGGTTCTAAGATCACAGTGGGTGCAATGTTTGATTTTAACTAATTATATACATGCCAATTGTTATTTTGAGAAGCTGTTTTGGAATTAATGTATTCTTGATCCCTTCTGTTTTATAGTAAAAAGATGTATGGAGAGCCGAGCCGTGAGGTTGGAGATAATAGGAGCAAGTCCTTAAGTACTATGGGGCAACAAAAGATCCCACAGCAGCAGGCACCTCCACCAGTAGCGCCTCCTCCACCTCCTCCTCCTCAGCTAGATTTTCTTAACTTGATGTCAAATTATATCCAGCAGCGACCCCAAGCTGCACACGCTCAGGCACCGCCGCCAGTGATAAAGGTTCAGCCGCCTACTCCGCCTAGAAGGAAGCCTATATTGGAGCAGTTGAAAAGATTAGGGGCTGAGGATTTTTCAGGATAGGACCCTTTGACGCCAGCAGCTGCAGAGGCATGGTTATTTAAGATCAAGAGATTATTTGAGATCACCCACAGTATATTGGAGGAGAAATTTAAGGGTATCATTGCTTTATTACAGGGTCCAACTTTCATTTGATGGGACTCAGTCAGGCAACACACTCCTACAGATCAGTTGATTTGGGAGTTCTTCATTGATCAGTTTGAGAAGAAATATATTGGGTCTGAGTACAAGATTGTCATGCAGGATGCCTTCTGGAGATTGAAATAGGGAAGTCGTACTGTGGCAGAATATGACAAAGAATTTGAGAGCCTAAGCGCCTATTTGGATAAGGGTCTGGCTACAGAAGAAATACTATATCAGAATTTTGAGAGAGGATTACATATAGAGCTGAGACAGATTATTGGGGCCCAGCATTATCCTAATCTGCGGGCTATGATTGATGCAGCTCTCAAATTAGAAACTACTCAGACTAAGCAAGCAAAGAGGTAGTCCCGATTTCAGTAGAAGAGAAAGCAGGGACAGAGCAGTGGAAAATCAGGGTAGGATAAAAAGTAAAAAGGACGGAAGACACCTTAGGGCCACCCACCAGTAGGCAAAAGACAGGGTAGTACCTCCCGTGGCAAGTCTACTGCCACTACAGCATCCAGTGTACCCCGAAGCAAAGATAGTGGGTTAGCAGTACAGTGTGAGCATTGTGGTAGGACACACCCTGGAGAGTGTAGATTTCTAACAGAAGCCTGTTTTAAGTATGGGTCTAGAGAGCATCGGATCAAAGATTGCCCTATGATCCAGACTATTTCGATTGCTTTCCCAGCTTTTGGTACCGGGTCTTCTGCACTACAAGGGCGTGGTAGGGGAGTTTCCCCTAGACCTTCAGCCTTCAGACCAGTTGGCCAGTCGTCCCAGGGAGAGAGATAGTCAAGGGGACAGACTTATGCTATCAGAGACCGAGAAGGGAAGGATGCTCCTGATGTGATAGTGGGTAAGTTTATCCTGTTATCTGATTCTGTATATACATTAATAGATCCTGGCTCCACACACTAATATATTAGCACAGAACTGGCATGGGATAAAGGGATGAAAGAGGCCTACTTGGACCAGGACATCTTGGTGAGTAATCCTATGGGGCATAATGTGGTAGTGAACAAGATTTATAGACAGTGTCCTATCGGTGTCCAGGGACATGTATTTCTGGCAAACCTCATTGAATTACCTTTTCGCAAGTTTGATTTGATTTTGGGGATGGATTGGTTATCCGCCCACCAAGCGACGGTTGACTGCAAAAGGAAAAGTGTCACCTTACAACTTCAGAATGGTGATGACATTACTGTTGTGGGTGTGAGATCTGACTTTCTGTCTAATGTGATATCAGCTACTGCAGCAAAAAGATTGATCAGAAAAGGCTGTGAAGCATTTATGTGTTATGCAGTTGAAGCAAAGAAAGATAGCTTAAAGGTGTCAGATGTGCCTACTCTTAGAGAGTTCCAGGATGTGTTCCTATATGAGCTTCCAGGCTTACCACCTGACAAAGAAGCGAAATTCTCCAATGGGGTCACTCCTGGTACTGCTCCTATCTCTATTGCTCCGTACAGAATGGCACCTGCAGAATTGAAAGAGTTAAAGAATCAGCATCATGAGTTGCTCAATAAAGGGTTTATCAGACCTAGCACTTCTCCTTGTGGAGCACCTGTCCTATTTGTAAAGAAAAAGGATGGGACTCTTCGACTATGCATAGACTACCGGCAACTGAATAAAGTGACGATCAAGAACAAGTATCCCTTCCCTCGCATTGAAGATTTGTTTGATCAGCTTAAGGGAGCAGGTGTCTTCTCCAAGATAGATCTGAGATTAGGTTACTATCAAATGGGGGTGAAGGAAGTGATGTGCACAAGACTGCTTTTCGTACTAGGTATGGCCATTATGAATTTTTGATCATGCCATTTGCGCTTACAAATGCACCAGCAACTTTTATGGATCTTATGAACAGGGTCTTCCACCCATACCTAGATCATTTTGTGGTGGTTTTCATCGACGATATCCTAGTGTATTCCAAGACACCAAAGGATCATGACAGACACTTAAGGATTGTATTGCAGACATTGAGAGAAAAACAGTTGTACGCCAAATTCAGCAAATGTAACTTTTGGCTGAATGAAGTATCCTTTTTGGGCCATGTCATCTCTGCAGAGGTTACTAAAGTAGATCCTTCAAAGGTTGAAGCAATCCTTCAGTGGAAGCCACCTAAGAATGTGACTAAAGTGCGAAGTTTTTTGGGTTTGACTGGGTACTATAGAAGATTTATTAAGGGCTTCTCCACCATTACAATTCCTATGACACGACTGCTACAGAAGAATGTCAAATTTGTGTAGACTGACAAGTATCAGGAATGGTTTGAAAGGCTAAAGACTATGCTGACAGAAGCTCCTATCCTTACTCAACCTGAGTTGGGCAAGGATTTTGTGATCTACAGTGATGCTTCCAGGAATGGCTTAGGCTGTGTTTTGATACAAGAAGGCAATGTGATAGCTTATGCCTCCCGGCAACTCAAACTCATGAGAAAAACTATCTTACTCATGACTTAGAGTTAGCAGCCATTTTTTTTGCATTAAAGATTTGGAGGCATTACATGTATGGAGAGAAATGCTACATCTACTCAGATCACAACAGTTTAAAGTATTTGCTTACCCATAAAGAACTCAATCTTAGACAAAGGCGCTGGTTGGAGTTGATTAAAGACTATGATTGCTATATCGACTACCATCCAGGGAAAGCAAATGTAGTGGCTGATGCGCTCAGCAGAAAATTTATGTCAGGTAATGTTAAAGCTTTTGAATAAACTTGTATAAGACATTGATAAGTGTAAATGATTAATAGTGATCTTTGCAGCTCTTCGGGCAATGAATACTAGCTTGAGTTTGGCAGCAGATAGAGCCATAATAGCTGAACTACAAGTGAAACCAGACTTTGTGCATAAAGTGAAAATGGCTCAGAAAGAAGATGACAGATTGATGGCTATTGTAAATAAGCTTCAACACAGTAGTGAAAGTGACTATTCATTGTCCAGTGATGGAAGCCTTTATTTTAAAGGAAGACTTTATGTGGCAGCTCATGAAAAATTGAAGAGAGAGATTTTGACTGAAGCACACCGTAGTAGTTATGCCATGCATCCTGAAAGTAACAAGATGTACCAGAATTTGAAAGCCTACTATTGGTGGCCAGGCATGAAGCGGGATGTGACTGAATTTGTGGGTAAATGTCTAACATGTCAACAAGTGAAAGCAGAGCATCAAGTTCCTTCTATACTACTTTAACCACTTGTTATTCCAGAGTGAAAATGGGATCAGGTAACCATGGACTTTGTGATTGGTTTTCCTGTGACTCAGTGGAAGCATGATGCCATTTGGATAATAGTTTATCGCCTTACCAAATCAGCTTATTTTTTGCCAGTACGGATGGATTTCTCTTTAACCAGGCTGGCAGAACTCTACATAAAGGAGGTGGTTAGGTTGTATAGAGTGCCCACATCCATTGTGTTAGACAGGGATCCCAGGTTTACTTCCCATTTCTGAAGGAGTTTTTAGGATACTTTGGGTACTAGATTTCGCCTTAGCACAGCTTTTCACCCTCAGACTGATGGCAAATTAGAATGGGTGATACAGATATTGAAAGACATGCTTAGGTGTTGTGTCCTTGAGTTTGGCACTAATTGGGAGAAACATTTGCCATTAGCCGAGTTTGTCTACAACGACAGCTATCAATCTAGTCTGAAAACGGCTCCATTTGAAGCATTGTATGGTAGAAAGTGTAGAACTCCTTTGTGCTAGAATGAACTGAGTGAGAGAAAGCTTATGGGTTCAGACTTGATTCGTGACTCTGAAGAAAAGGTCCATATCATTAAAAGCAGATTGAATGAAGCAATGGATCGTCAAAAGTCATATGCAGATTTAAAAAGAAAAGACATTAAGTTCTAGGTTAGGGATAAGGTCTTTCTGAAGGTATCTCCCTATAAGAAAGTTCTGATATTTGGAAAAAAGGGCAAGTTAAGCCCTAGATTCATCGGTTCATATGAGATACTTCAGCGAGTGGGTCTCGTGGCCTACAGGTTGAAATTGCCATCTGCTTTAGAGAAGATACATGATGTCTTCCATGTATCTATGCTCCGCAGATGCAGGTCTGATCCTAGTCAAGTGATAGCACCTGAAGAGGTACAAGTTCAGACTGATATGAGTTATGAAGAAAGACCAGTAAAGATTTTGCCTAAGGAAGTCCGACAGCTTCGGAACAAATAGATTCCTTTGGTGAAAGTCCTATGGCATCACCATAATGTTGAAGAAACAACGTGGGAACCCGAAGCGATAATGAGACAGTAGTATCCGCTACTTTTCACTTCAGATAAATTTGGAGGACGAAATTTCTTTTAGTAGGGGAGAAATGTAATGGCCTCAACACCGGATCAACCGTGAACAGTACTTCCCGATGTTGAATAGTGCTTTTCGGGCCCAAAAGCACACCCAAAAGTCAAAAATATTTTACTGGACCATCGGAAAGTATGGATTATGGTGTGTTCGGGGTTGAAATTTGAAGTGAATTTGAGGTTAAATTGGCCTCCAAATGTTAAAAATACGAAAAAGGTAGCGAGTCAATTTCCCTAATAGAGAAGGTGACTTGATTTTATATAAATAATTAAAAATAGTAAACGAACTCCAAAAATTGCCAAATTTTGCATGCCTACATCAATTTTTATGTAGAAAATTTTAGTGATGAGAATAAAATTTTTTGGTGACACCTGTAGTTGTCAAATCGGATCGATAAGTTTGAATTGGACCAATAACGGACTCCAATTGAGCCAAAAATTTATGTGCTAGCTATTTTTGATGTGATAAGAGTGATAAAATTATTTTTGGAGTAATTTGATGGCCGAAAGAGAGAGAAAATTGATTAAACTTTAAAAAGGCCTAAATGGGCCTTAAGAACAAAATGGGCTAAGCCCATTGGTTTGGCCCAATTTTGGGTCCATTAGGGAGGCATATAAAAGCCTGAATTTTGGAGAAAACTTTAAAAAATTGTTGTGGCTTCTCCTCTCTTCTTTAGGCCGAACCAAGTGCCTTTCTCCTCTCTCTCTCTTTTGCTTCTTCCTCACTCAAAATCTCTCATAAATTCCAACTTAGAAATTGTAGTTCCATCTCTCTAGAGTATTAAAATAGCTTCTCTTGATTGATTTGAGCAAAGAAAGTGGAGAAAACAAGTTGAAAAAAAGGGTAAGTTGGATCTTGAAAAATTTAATGATTTAAATTTATTTCTTAGTATTTTTCCATAGATTTTGAGGTGTAGATTATGATTATGAGCTTGGATTTTGCATTTGAGAACAAAAAAAATAGAGAAATCTAAGCTTGAATGGTCGGCCCTATGTAGGTGAACAAGAAGAGAAAGATTTTTCAAGGAGTAAAGGCAAAGGAAAGGAAGCTTAGGCTTCCTAATTCAAGAGAAAATTATAAGTGGCTAATTAATCTTTACATTTTCTAAGTTTATGAATTTTTCTTAATTATGTAATCAGGGTAAAAATTTTAAAATTCATTAAATGATGAAATTTCCTTAGGGTAATTAAAATTAAACTAGAGAAAAGATGAATGGAAAGCTAAATTGGAAGAAAGAAATTTTTTTGGGTGGAAATTAATGATGGCCAAATTGTATAATAAGACAAAGTAATGGGATTTTTGTATGAAAATAATATATGTTAGCCTAAATTAAGTGTAGAGATGATAAATGGTGCCCATAAATTTTTATTAAATTATTAAAATTTATTTTGGAATTTTAAAGCTTATATAATGATTATGTTTATAGTGAAAATTATGAAATAATGTGAAATAATTGATTATTTTAGTGGAAAATGATAGTAAATAATGAATAATGCATAAATAAATTTTATTGGAAGTTATTTAAATTATTAAGATTTTATTTAGAATTTAATATGAATATGTATAATAGAAAATGTTGAATTATTAGTGAACAATTGCATAAAAATGTTAAAAAGGTGAATTATTATGAAATTAAATTATAGTCAATGAAAAAAAATAAAAAGTCAACCGTTGAATTTTTTGAAAATTAAAAAGGTAAATAAAATAATTAATATTATGCCCTTAGAATTAGTCTGGCAGTAAAAACTAGCTCTGGATATAGTTGGCTAGCCATAGGAACACCCTTTACCGTGATGCAAGTCATGGTGACTTACTTTGCTATGGGTAGAATCTTTGATCTCCATAGTTTCAGTGTAAAGTAAAAGTGAAAAGTACAGTGTTATGAGAATGATTTCTTAGGAATCATTTCTCTTTTTAGTGGGGCCCGCGGGATTCATGTTCCGTGTATCCGGTCTAAGATTTTCTGCCGGATCTGTACTAGGGGCATAATGAAAATAATATGATAAAGAAGTGAAAAGACAATGAAAAATATGAATAAAAAGTGAAAAAGGACTAAAATGAAAAGAAAAGAAAGTTTAAGGGCAAAGTAGTAATTTTCCCCAAAAGTGAGAAAAGTGAGTAAATTAAGTAAGAATTGATTAATTAACAATAAAACTGTCAGATAATAGTTAAATTATTCAGAAATTAAATTTTATTGTCAACAAGGACTAAATTATAATTTCGCATATAAATGTCAAAATAAGTATATAAGAATGTAAAACGCTTCAATTATTAGTTTAAAGGCCATAAATAAGCTTTTAATGCCAGAATTGTAATTATGTGATGGAAAGAGGTAATTTTATATAAAAAGTTAAATTAATGTTTTTAATAAGAAATTTAAATGATTTTATAAATATTGACGCATTTGTTGCTACCTAAGAATAATGATAAAAATGTTAGAAAATGTATCGATTATTAGTCACCATTGAGCATGTTGAGTGCTCAGCGTGTAGTTTTACTGCGCGCAGGTAAGCAGGAGCAGGAGCAAGAATACAGTTTGCAGGACTTCTTTTAAGAATTTTTATTGTATAATTTTGGCATGTATATATGTATCTAAGCTTTACTTTTGGTAATGTAATTGATAAAAATGAGGTATTTTAGTAAACCTTATGTTGGAGGTATTTGAGATGGAATGAATGTTTATTTTTGGATATTATTGAATGTTGTGCCTCTGAGAGGCTGTGCGATTGTTTGTGTTTTAAGGGGATAGTACTATGTACAACCATTATATTGCAAAAATTTTATTAAATGCATAGTGAATTGGGACAGTTATAGGTCGTCAATGATTTATTTTCAAATTAACTAAAGCATGCTAATAAGGTATTAAAATATAAGGATTAATTTGGAAAAAAAAATTCGGCCTTTGGTACACCGGTACAGTGTTTGGAAGGATAAGGGTGTTACATTTTGTGGTATCAGAGGCGTGGTTTAGACGGTTCTAAGATTGGAGTGGGTGCAATGTTTGATTTTAACTAATTATATACATGACAATTGTTATTTTGAGAAGTTGTTTTAGAATTAATGTATTCTTGCTCCCTTCTATTTTATAGTGAAAAGATGTCTGGAGAGCCGAGCCGTGAGGTTGGAGATAATAGGAGCAAGGCCTCAAGTAATATGGGACAACAGGAGGTTTCACAACAGCAGGCAACTCCACCAGTAGTGCCTCCTCCTCCTCAGCTAGATTTTCTTAACTTGATGTCAGATTATATCCAGCAGCAACTCCAGGCTACACACGCTCAGGCACCGCCGCCAATGATACTGGTTCAGCTGCCTACTCCACCTAGAAAGAAGCCTATATTAGAGCGGTTGAAAAGATTAGGGGCTGAGAATTTTTCAGGACAGGACCCTTTGATGCCAGCAGCTGCAGAGGCATGGTTATTTAAGATCAAGAGATTATTTGAGATCACCCACAGTCCATTGAAGGAGAAATTTGAGGGTATCATTGCTTTCTTACAGGGTCCAGCTTTCATTTGATGGGACTCAGTCAGGCAACACACTCCTACAGATCAGTTGAATTGGGAGTTCTTCATTGATCAGTTTGAGAAGAAATATATTGGGTCTGAGTACAAGATTACCATGCAGGATGCCTTCTAGAGATTGAAATAGGGAAGTCATACTGTGGCAGAATATGACAAAGAATTTGAGCGCCTATTTGGATGAGGGCCTGGCTACAGAAAAAAGACTATATCAGTATTTTGAGAGAGGATTACATACAAAGTTGAGACAGATTATTGGGGCCCAGCATTATCCTAATCTGCGGGCTATGATTGATGCAGCTCTCAAATTAGAAACTACTCAGACTTAGCAAGCAAATAGGCAGTCCTGATTTTAGCAGAAGAGAAAGCAGGGACAGAGCAGTGGAAAATCAAGGCAGGATAAAAAGCAGAAAGGACAGCAGACACCTTAGGGCCACCCACCAGTAGGCAGAGGACAGGGTAGTACCTCCCATGGCAAGTCTACTGCCACGATAGTATCCAGTGTACCCCGAAGCAGAGATAGTATATCAACAGTGCAGTTTGACCATTGTGGTAGGACACACCCTGGAGAGTGTAGATTTCTGACGGGAGCCTATTTTAAGTGTGGGTCCAGAGAGCATCAGATCAAAGATTGCCCTATGATCCAGACTACTTCGGTTGCTTTACCAGCTTCTGGTACCGGATCTTCTGCACCACGAGGGCGTGGTAGGGGAGTTACCCCTAAACCTTCAACCTCCAGACCAGTTAGCCAGTCGTTCGAGGGACAAAGACAGTCAGGGAGTCAGACTTATGCTGTCAGAGACCGAGAAGAGGAGGATGCTCCTGATGTGATAGTGGGTAAGTTTATCCTGTTATCTGATTCTGTATATGCATTGATAAATTTTGGCTCCACACACTAATATATTAGCACAGAACTGGCATGGGATAAAGGGATGAAAGAGGCCTACTTGGACCAGGACATCTTGGTGAGTAATCCCATGGGGCATAGTGTGGTAGTGAACAAGATTTATAGACAGTGTCCTATCGGTGTCCAGGGACATGTATTCCTGGCAAACCTCATTGAATTACCTTTTCGTGAGTTTGATTTGATTTTAGGAATGGATTGGTTATCTGCCCACCAAGCGATGGTTGACTACAGAAGGAAAAGAGTCACCTTATAGCTTCAAAATGGTGATGACATTACTGTTGTGGGTGTGAGATCTGACTTTCTGTCTAATGTGATATCAGCTACTGCAGCAAAAAGATTAATCAGAAAAGGCTGTGAAGCACTTATGTGTTATGCAGTTGAAGCAAAGAAAGATAGCTTAAAGGTGTCAGATGTGCCTACTGTTAAAGAGTTCCAGGATGTGTTTTCAGATGAGCTTCCAGGCTTACCACCTGACAAAGAGGTGAAATACTCCATTGGGGTCACTCCTGGTACTGCTCCTATCTTTATTGCTCCGTACAGAATGGCACCTGCAGAATTGAAAGAGTTAAAGATTTAACTTCAGGAGCTGCTCGATAAAGGGTTTATCAGACCTAGCACTTCTCCTTAGGGAGCACCTTTCCTATTTGCAAAGAAAAAGGATGGGACTCTTCAACTGTGCACAGACTACCGGCAATAGAATAAAGTGACGATCAAGAACAAGTATCCCCTCCCTCGCACTGAAGATTTGTTTGATCAACTTAAGGGAGCGGGTGTCTTTTCCAAGATAGATCTGAGATTAGGTTACTATCAAATGGGGGTGAAGGAAGTTGATGTGCACAAGACTGCTTTTCGTACTAGGTATGGCCATTATGAATTTTTGGTCATGCCATTTGGACTTACAAATGCACCAGCAGCTTTCATGGATCTTATAAACAGGGTCTTCCACCCATACCTGGATCAGTTTGTGGTGATTTTCATCGACGATATCCTGGTGTATTCCAAGACACCGGAGGATCATGACAGACACTTAAGGATTGTATTGCAGACATTAAGAGAAAAGCAATTGTATGCCAAATTTAGCAAATGTGACTTTTGGCTGAATGAAGTATCCTTTTTGGGCCATGTCATCTCTGCAGAGGTTACTAAAGTAGATCCTTCAAAGGTTGAAGCAATCCTTCAGTGGAAGCCACCTAAGAATGTGACTAAAGTGCGAAGTTTTTTGGGTTTGACTGGGTACTATAGAAGATTTATTAAGGGCTTCTCCACCATTGCAGTTCCTATGACACGACTGCTACAGAAGAATGTCAAATTTGTGTGGACTGACAAGTGTTAGGAATGCTTTGAGAGGCTAAAGACTATGCTGACAGAAGCTCCTATCTTTACTCAACCTGAGTCGGGCAAGAATTTTGTGATCTACAGTGATGCTTCCAGGAATGGTTTAGGCTGTGTTTTGATGCAGGAAGGCAAGGTGATAGCTTATGCCTCCCGGCAACTCAAAAATCATGAGAAAATCTATCCTACTCATGACTTAGAGTTAACAGCCATTGTTTTTGCATTAAAGATTTGGAGGCATTACTTGTATGGAGAGAAATGCTACATTTACTCAGATCACAAAAGTTTAAAGTATTTGCTTACCCAGAAAGAACTCAATCTTAGACAAAGGCGCTGGTTGGAGTTGATTAAAGACTATGATTGCTATATCGACTACCATCCAGGGAAAGCAAATGTAGTGGCTGATGCGCTCAGCAGAAAATTTATGTCAGGTAATGTTAAAGCTTTTGAATAAATGTGTATAAGACATTGATAAGTGTAAATGATTAATAGTGATCTTTGTAGCTCTTCAGGCAATGAATACTAGCTTGAGTTTGGCAGCAGATGGAGCCATAATAGCTGAACTACAAGTGAAACCAGACTTTGTGCATAAAAGTGAAAATGGCTCAGAAAGAAGATGACAGATTGATGGCTATTGTAAATAAGCTTCAACACAGTAGTGAAAGTGACTATTCATTGTCCAGTGATGGAAGCCTTTATTTTAAAGGAAGACTTTGTGTGCCAGCTCATTAAGAATTGAAGAGAGAGATTTTGACTGAAGCACACCATAGTAGCTATGCCATACATCCTGAAAGTAACAAGATGTATCAAAATTTGAAAGCCTACTATTGGTAGCCAGGCATGAAGCGGGATGTTACTGAATTTGTGGGTAAATGTCTGACATGTCAACAGGTGAAAGCAGAGCATCAAGTTCCTTCTAGACTACTTGAACCACTTGTTATTCCAAAGTGAAAATGGGATCAACTAACCATGGACTTTGTGATTGGTTTGCCTGTGACTCAGTGGAAGCATGATGCCATTTTGATAATGGTTGATCGCCTTACCAAATCAGCTCATTTTTTGCCAGTACGGATGGATTTCTCTTTAACCAGGCTGGCAGAACTCTACATAAAGGAGGTAGTTAGGTTGCATGGAGTGCCCACATCCATTGTGTCAGACAGAGATCCCAGGTTTACTTTCTATTTCTGAAGGAGTTTTCAGGATACTCTGGGTACTAGATTTTGCCTTAGCATATCTTTTCGCGCTCAAACTGATGGCCAATTAGAACGGGCGATACAAATATTGAAAGACATGCTTAGGTGCTGTGTCCTTGAGTTTGGCACTAATTGGGAGAAACATTTGCCATTAGCCGAGTTTGCCTACAACGACAGCTATCAATCTAGTCTGAAAATGGCTTCATTTGAAGCATTGTATGGTAGAACGTGTAGAACTCCTTTGTGCTGGAATGAACTGAGTGAGAGAAAGCTTATGGGTTCAAACTTGATTCGTGACTCTGAAGAAAAGGTCCAGATCATTAAAAGCATATTAAAGGAAGCAATGGATCGTTAGAAGTCATATGCAGATTTAAAAAGAAATGACATTAAGTTCCAGGCTGGGGATAAGGTCTTTCTGAAGGTATCTCCATGGAAGAAAGTTCTGGGATTTGGAAAGAAGGAAAAGTTAAGCCCTAGATTCATCGATCTATATGAGATACTTCACCGAGTGGGTCCCGTGGCCTACAGGTTGAAATTGCCATCTGCTTTAGAGAAGATACATGATGTCTTCCATGTATCTATGCTCCGGTCTGATCCTAGTCATGTGATAGCACCTGAAGAGGTACAAGTTCAGACTGATATGAGTTATGAAGAAAGACCAGTAAAGATTTTGGCTAAGGAAGTCCGACAGCTTCGGAACAAATAGATTCCTTTGGTGAAAGTCCCGTGGCATTACCATAATGTTGAAGAAACAACGTGAAAACCCGAAGCGATAATGAGACAATAATATCCTCTATTTTTCAGTTCAGGTAAATTTGGAGGACGAAATTTCTTTTAGTAGAGGAGAAATGTAATGGCCTCAAAATTGGGTCAGCCGTGAACAGTACTTCCCGATTTTGAGTAGTGCTTTTCGGGTCCGAAGGACATCTGAAAGTCAAAAATATTTTACTGGACCATCGAAAAGTATAGGTTATGGTAAGTCCGGGGTTGAAATTTGAAGTGAATTTGAGGTTAAATTGGCCTTCAAATGTCAAAAATACGAAAAAAGCAGCGAGTCAATTTTTCTAGTAAGGAAAGTGACTTGATTTTGTATAAATAATTAAAAATAGTAAACAAACTCCAAAAATTGCTAGATTTTGTATGTCTTCATGAATTTTTATGTAGAATATTTTAGTGATGAGAATGGAATTTTTCGGTGATACCGGCAGTTGTCGAATCGGACCGATAAGTTTGAATTGGACCAATAAAGGACTCCGTTGAGCCGAAAATTTATGTGCTAGCTATTTTTGATGTGATAAGAGTGATAAAATTATTTTTGGAGTGATTTGATGGTTGAAAGAGAGAAAAAATTGATTAGACTTTAAAAAGGCCTAAATGGGCCTTAAGAAAAAAATGGGCTAAACCCATTGGTTTGGCCCAATTTTGGATCCATTAGGGAGGCATATAAAAGTCTGAATTCTGGAGAAAACTCCAGAAAATTGTTGTGGCTTCTCCTCTCTTCTTTAGGCTGAACTAAGTGCCTTTCTCCTCTCTCTCTCTTTTGCTTCTTTCTCACTCAAAATCTCTCATAAATTCCAACTTAGGAATCGTAGTTCCATCTCTCTATAGCATTAAAATAGCTTCTCTTGATTGATTTGAGCAAAGGAAGTGGAGAAAACAAGTTGAGAAAAAAAAAGGGCAAGTTAGATCTTGGAAAATTTAATGATTTAAATTTATTTCTTAGTGTTTTTCCATAGATTTTGAGGTGTATATTATGATTATGAGCTTGGATTTTGCATTTGAGAACAAAAAAATAGAGAAATCTAAGCTTGAATGGCCGGCCCTATGTAGGTGAACAAGAAGAGGAAGATTTTTCAAGGAGTAAAGGCAAAGGAAAGGAAGCTTAGGCTTCCTAATTCAAGAGAAAATTATAAGTGGCTAATTAATCTTTATATTTTCTAAGTTTATGAATTTTTTTAATTATGTAATTAGGGTAAAAATTTTAAAAGTCATTAAATGATAAAATTTGCTTAGGGTAATTAAAATTAAACTAGAGAAAAGATGAATGAAAAGCTAAAATGGAAGAAAGAATTTTTTTTAGGTGGAAATTAATGATGGCCGAATTGTATAGTAAGAGAAAGTAATGGGATTTTTGCATGAAAATAATATATTAGGGGTGTGCATCGGTCGGGTTCGGGTGAACCCGACCCGAAACCCAAAATTTACCTATTTTCTTCACCCAAACCGACCCTACATAAATATCGGGTCCATACCCGAACAACCCGATTTTTTCGGGTCCCGACCCGAACAACCCGATTAACCCAAAATTAATTTTTTTAATTTACATATTTAAATTAAAATCCCAAATTAATATAAATAAATAATATTAAATACAATAAAAATATTTTAAAAATACAACAAACTAACAATTTTAAAATTACATTAAATATATATTATATATTAATTAATATTGTAGAAAAATTATAATTTTTTATTTATATATTTAATTTTTGGGTTAGTCGGGTTTCACCCGACCCGAAACTCGATTAACAAATATATCAAAAACCGACCCTAACAACCTGATTAACCCCACCCGATTTTATCGGTTCGAGTTGATCGGGTTGGTTGGGTCGGGTCGGTTTTTGCACACCCCTATAATATATGTTAGCCTAAATTAAGTGTAGAGATGATAAATGGTGCCCATAAATTTTTATTAAATTATTGAAATTTATTTTGGAATTTTAAAGCTTATGTAATGATTATGTTTATAGTGAAAATTATGAAATAATGTGAAATAATTGATTATTTTAGTGGAAAATGATAGTAAATAATGAATAATGCATAAATAAATTTTATTGGAAGTTATTGAAATTATTAAGATTTTATTTAGAATTTAATATGAATATGTATAATAGAAAATGTTGAATTATTAGTGAACAATTGCATAAAAATGTTGAAAAGGGTGAATTATTATGAAATTAAATTATAGTCAATGAAAAAGAAATAAAAAGTCAACCGTTGAATTTTTTGAAAATTAAAAAGGTAAATAAAGTAATTAATACTGTGCCCTTAGAATTAGTCTGACAGTAAAAACTAGCTCTGGATATAGTTGGCTAGCCATAGGAACACCCTTTACCGCGGTGCAAGTCATGGCTACTTGCTTTGTTATGGGTAGGATCTTTGATTTCCATAGTTTCAGTGTAAAGTGAACGTAAAAAGTGCAGTGTTATAAGAATGGTTTCTTGTGAATCATTTCTCTTTTTAGTGGGGCTCATGGGATCCATGTTCCGTGTATTTGATCTGAAATTTTCTGTCAGACCTGTACTAGGGGCATAATGAAAATAATATGATAAAGAAGTGAAAAGACAATGAAAAGTATGAATAAAAAGTGAAAATGACTAAAATGAAAAGAAAATAAAGTTTAGGGGCAAAGTAGTAATTTTTCCCAAAAGTGAGTAAATTAAGTAAGAATTGATTAATTAACAATAAAACAGTCAGATAATAGTTAAATTATTCAGAAAGTAAATTTTATTGTCAACAAGGACTAAAATATAATTTTACATATAAATGTCAAAATAAGTATATAAAAATGTAAAATGCTTCAATTATTAGTTTAAAGGTAATAAATAAGCTTTTAATGGCAGAATTATAATTATGTGATGGAAAGAGGTATTTTTATATAAAAAGTTAAATTAATGTTTTTAATAAGAAATTTAAATGATTTTATAAATATTGACGCATTTGTTGCTACATGAGAATAATGATAAAAAAAATGTTAAAAAATGTATCGATTATTAGTCACCACTGAGCATGTTGAGTGCTCAGCGTGTAGTTTTACTGCGCGTAGGTAAGCAGGAGCAGGAGTAAGAATACAGTTTGCAGGACTTCTTTTAAGAGTTTTTGTTGTATGATTTTGGCATGTATATATGTATCTAAGCTTTACTTTTGGTAATGTAATTGATAAAAATGAGGTATTTTAGTAAACCTTATGTTGGAGGTGTATGAGATGGAACGAATTTTTATTTTTGGATATTATTGAATATTGTGTCTCTGAGAAGCTGTGAGATTGTCTATGTTTTAGGGGGCTAGTACTATGTACAGCCGTTATGTTGCAAAAATTTTATTAAATACATAGTAAATTGGGACAGTTATAGATTGTCGACGATTTATTTTCAAATTAACTAAAGCATGCCAATAAGGTATTAAAATGTAAGGATTAAGTTGAAAAAAAAAATTCTAGCCTTCGGTATACCGGTACAGTGTTAGGAAGGATAAAAATGTTACATTTATTGTGGCCAAGCCACAGGGTAGTCTTCATCAATCTTGATGCTTGTATAGCCCACAACTTGTTACTATTAAGGTGTTGGAGAGGTTGAAGGCAAGGTATTTCTCATTTTGGCATATTAATATTTTGAGCTTTAAAAAGACTTAAGCTTGCTTAACCAATTAGGACTGGCTCAATAGATACACTGGATAGGATCTTAAGTTTGGAAGATATGAACTTTTCTTAAGAAGTGTAAATTTAATTAAGAACTTTACATTATGAAATTTTATGCCTTTAAAGTTTTATTGGATGAGAGGGAAAGGAAGTGGGTATCATGTATCCAAGTGGCAGCTTGAATGTTCAATTTAGTGCTTCCTTTTCTTCCTTTGAGGGACTAGGCTGCAGTTTACATGATGTATTTGACAGGGGCTTTGGCTTTCTATTTACAGGAGAGTTGTTAGGTGCTGGTGTAAATCGTAGTCTTAGTGCATATCTTAATAATCCTGCAAAAGAATGTAGCAAATATAAGTATGATGTTGACAAAGAAATGACCTTGTTGAAGTTTGTTGATGATGAGTGGGGTCTAGTGGGTAGCTTTAATTGGTTTGCTACTCATGGAACATCAATGAGCCGTACAAACTCATTGATAAGTGGGGATAACAAGGGTGCTGCTGCACGATTTATGGAGGACTGGTTTGACAAGAATGGCAGTGGAACTGCATATTTTGATGAAAATGTGGCTGATGGAATCACACAAAGAGTCTAAGTATAATTGCAGATGTGGGGGATAATAGTAAGTTATCAGTTTGTATGCTATAATTGGAAAGTGCTTTAGAAAATCTGTATGCTATAATTTGAAAAGTGCTGTAGAAGAGCTTGTTTGATGTATGGTTTTAGAGAACATTTTGCAACTGATAAAGAATCAATTTTTAAATGTTTCGAAGCACTGCAAAACCTTGATGGAATAGATGGATCGTCTTTTGCACAAATTGCTAAATTTATCTATGATGATTCATTATGAAGAGAGATATTTTTGGCTATATTTGAAGAAAGGAAGAAAGATTGGGTTTTAAATATTCAAATTTAATTTATTATTATTATTATTATTATTATTATTATTATTATTATTATTATTATTATTATTATTATTATTATTATTATTATTATTATTATTACATTGTTTTAGTTTGTTATCTATTGACCTATACAAATATTTTATTTGATGTTGGATTTGTTTGATTGACATTGAAGATTTTGTTATTATCAGAAATTGGTTGGAATATATTTATTTTATTTTATTATGCATATATTATGCCGTGAAAAAATGTTGATATAAATGCAAGTCATCTTCGTCAAATAAATAACACTCGAGATAGAATAACATAGAGATTATGGTTGAGTTATAATAATTGACATTTATATCGTTAATTTTTCTTAAACAGTGATTGATTTTTCTTATTACAATGATTATTTTAATGTAATAGATCTTAAATTTTGTATTTTATTAAATATTTATTATTCAATATTAATAATTAGATTTTGTATATATGGGTATTAGAATATTTTTTAAAAAACAAATAGAAAATTAGTTTTTAAAAAATAAATAATAAAAATTAAAAACAGTTTATAAATTTTAAAAAATAAAAAATAAAAAACGTTACCAAACACACTGGTTTGGTTTCTGTGTCGTGTATATTTTTTTCTTTCATTTATTTATTTTTTTAAATTTCTGCAGTGGTTCTCGCTGGCCAGTTAGTTTCTACTTTCTACATTTTCATTTTTTGATTTTTTTTATCAAAAACTTCCTCGAAAACCAAGCACGGATTTTTACATAGTTTTCTTAAAACATGCACAGGGATATTGATTAGAATTTAAAACACAACCGTTTGTTTTTTATTATGTTTTACTTATCTTTTTATTAATTTTGATACTATGTGATATATTATTCAATATTAATATATGTGTGATACAATATTAATATGGTTGAATATTACACATTTCAATTTTTTAAAAACAGTATGAACTAATATTCATTATTTATAACATTAATAAATATAGCAGTTCAATAAATAGTTATTAAATTTATATGATCAAATGAACTATAAAGTCAAGTTCACGTGATAGTATATGAATTAAGTCTAATAAAGCTATTATATTGAAATGGTACACGAGTTAGATCGGATGGATTTGGATTGATATTGCAGATCGAAATATGAATGGATCCAAATTAAAGTTATAAGTGGGTTGGATCGAGTTAAGATAAATTATGTCATAAATAGATTAAAATTTGGAGTTATAAATAAATTGAATCAGATCGAATTATCACTCAATTAAGTCAATATTAAGTGGTCATAAATGAATTCAATTATATATGAGTAAATTTATAATATTAATTTTTTATCTTTATGAAAAAATCATTAAAAAAATTTATAAATGAAACTTTAATATCGATCAATTGCAAGGGTAGTCAAAATTCTTATCTATTTAGGTAGCGTTTGTTTACCTCGAAAAAATCATAATTAAAAGAAAATAAAATTACTCCAACCTTTTCAATATTTTCAAGTGTTTATTAAAAAAAATGGTTCCACAAAAAAAAGTTTTTAACTACCTATATCATGAAATATCAAGATATATATATCTTGATATAGGGTTAGGATATGCATTCATGTATTTTGTCAGATAAAAAATAACTAAAAAATTGAAGAAAATGTATTTTTAATTCATCCCAAAAAATTTAACAAAAATTAAAAAAAAATTCAAAATACTTTTCAGTTTTATCTTGATTATTTCATATTTTGATCCAAAAAATATTTCAGTCTTATATTAAAATTTTTTATCTGAATCGATTTAACAAATGTTGCCTTAAAATGCACCTAGTTCTCATTATATTTAAGGGGAATAAGAGGAACATAATTTTTAAACAAAAATAACCCTTCGTACATAAATTGTTTACGTAAATGCTGTTTTAGTTAATTAACTTTTAATTAATGACAAAACTTTCCTATTGAATTAGCTTCGAACAAACTTTCATTTGGAATACGATTGTTATTATCGTCGTTAAAAGAAAAGGATTGTTATTGTTGTCGTTAAAAGAAAAGGATTGTTATTATTATCAATAAGTTAATACGCTTTCCCATGACATTGACTTTTAATTTTTTACGTATCTATTACGATAATAAATTAATAAGTCTATTTTTTTCCCATTATGTTAGGGAGAAAGCCCTTTTTCTGTTTGAATTTTTTTTTTACACATACTATTTTTATTACATAAAGCTGATTTATCTCTTAAGAAATTAAAGAAAGAGTATTTTTTTATAATATTTACAAGACTAATTATAAATGTGATATAAATAAAATTAAATTATTAAAACTATAAAAGTTTAAATTATAATGATATAAGGTGTTATGTATTTTTTAATATTTAAAATAATAAATGAAAATAACCAATAAATGTTATAATTTATTTGTATAATTGGATGGAAATCAAGTACTGACAAAAAATGAGATAAGATGATGAAAAATTTCTTTCTGTTTGACGAGAGGTCTTAAGTTCAAATTTTCAATATGAAACATTATTAAATTTTAGCATATAAGCTTATTAAACATTTTGCCTCTGTATGAGCCTATTCATCAGAAGAAAATGAAGTTATTGACAATAATACTATAAAATTTAAATATAATTTATTTATTATTTTATTATGACATATATAGAAAGTCACCAAAACAAAATCCAAATATACGATGTCTTAACTTTTTTGTAAAACAAATCCAATGACTTAATTCTAAATATTTCTATTATATATATTTTTTTATATTAGTTAGATTATTTTGTAAATATTAATTATAAAATATATATCATTAAAATTCGATTAATTTTTAGTCGATGTTATTTAATCGGTAATTCAACCTGGTAATCGGACTGGATCAAATGGATTAATCAGGTAAGTTCTTTTTCATTTTGAGCTTTTCATATCATTATTTTAAGATCGGGTCACTTTTTTTTTGGACAGTTTCGGACTGTATATTGGATCATAATTTGATCAAAAAATAAAATATATATTTATTTTTATATCTTTTACTTACAGCTGAAAATTTAAATATATAGACATTTATTTTTTCAATTAAATATAAATTTTATATAAAAATTAGGATGAAAATATTAATAAAATGGTATAGTATGTATATAAAATATTTTTTAAAGTGTATATATATATATAAAATTTATAAATAAATAACACATAAAAATAAATTTTAATTAAAAAAATTGGATCACGGCACTTTTCTTTGGGTTTGAATTTGGAGTTACTATTTTCAGGCAAATTCAAATTGAATTTTCGAGTCAAGTCAAGAATTGCTAGGTCTACCGGTAACTATTAAAAAATACAATTTGAGATCTATGAATTTAAGTTACATTTTTATGAGAAAATTGAATTAAATTTTCAAGTGAGGTCAAAATTTGCCATAACAGACCTAATCGGTGGCTTGAAAATCCCCACGACCTGCAAAATTTCTGAGTTTCAACAGTTATTTTTGCATGAAAGTCTGGTCTGGTCCAAGGCCAAGAAGTGGCCACTCCTTTTAAGGCTGGATTAGTGGATTTAGGTTTTAAGTATAAATTGCGAGCTTAACCTGACCCGACCATATATTTTTTATTAATTATATAATTTAAAACATGTAAAATATAAAAAAAATAAAATTTCATAATAAATATATATTTATTAACATATTAATTTTTTGTTATATATTTTTATGATTTTATACAATATAATATATTAATTTATACATTAAAATTATTTTTTTTATTTAAATATAACACCAAATCTATATTTCACTTATATGGGTTTGGACCAAACTTGGATAAAAAAAATATATATCAAATATGATTGGGCCTAGTTTGAACTCAATTTAAACCCAAAAATGAACTGGTCTGGCCGCACCGACTATTGATTTTCTTTTTACTTTTTTCATCATTATTAATATAACTCATTATAATTTTTTTCATAAATTTTATTTATATATATGGAAATTGATAATAATAATTCATTTCTAATCTAAGCGAACTCACATTCTTAAATCTTGTTTTATTTAGAGAGTAATCGTTGTCCATAGAACTTTTGTTTTTTTTTTTTTAAATGTAGTCCATAGATGCTAAAATTTAAATGGTGGCAAGAATATTTTTATTAAAAAAGAAAATTAATTGTGACAATCAGATGCGCGCATGTACCTGGAACATTGCAGCCGTTGGATCGATATCTCACATTAATCCAACGTTTGATATTTGCGTCAACCAAGATACCGGCGTAGCATATCCCAACCCTTTAGATCTTCTTCTTCACCGAGAAGGGATGGAATTAACGGCTTCGATATGCAATGTTGGCGGCGCTGCGATCTCGATCTCTCCATTTCTCATCATCACCAGCTTCACTCCTCCACCAATCATGGAAGCTAGGGTTTTCTGGTTCCAGAAATGCTTTCCTTCCATCAATAGCCGAATTCAGTACCAGCACCAAAGGCTTATTAGACCTCAATGAGGTTGAGAAGGTTCTCACAGACGTTAGAGCTGACTACGTTAAAGTGATACCGGTCGGAGAGCGTTGTGGTTGGGCCGATTATATGGTGATCGCCACCGGTAGGTCCACCTGGCACGTCAAAAACATCGCTCAGGCCCTTATGTACAAGGTCCGCTTGCTTTTTCTTGAAAATTTTCTTCCAAACCCTAACTTTTTGTTTATTCTCGAGAAAATGTAAATGGAACTACTTTTACTTATTTGTCATTTATTTACTTTTAACTTGTTTAAAAACAGGCTAAGCAGAAGCAGAAAGGAGCTAAAAGAATGATGCTTCCGAGCGTGCAAGGGCAAGAGGGTGGAAAGTGGATTGTAATCGACTCTGGTTTGGTCTTCACTCTATAATGCTTGATATGTTTTATAATCAATTTTTACTAAGTAATTGCTTATTCCTTTCAATATATTCCCTATCAGTACAATTTTATACTATGCAATCCAACTTAAAATGGAATGTCAATTTCCCGAAATTTTCACATACAATCTCCAAATTTTGATATTCTGATGAAGAAGTATACCGTTTTAATCATCATTCTTTTTCATGTTCTGCAGGTAAGGTGATCGTTCACGCTCTTGATGAGAAGGCCAGAGAGTATTACAATTTGGAAAAACTTTGGAGCGATGCTACATCAGCATATGAATCGGTTCAGGTAAATAATCTTTGGAACCATGCTTCATTAACATATGATTTAGTTCAAAGTGATAAGCAAGTCCAGGACAACTTCTATAGCTCTCATTACCTTTGTTTTATCTACTATATCTAACATATTCACACATAACTACCCTCTTAGCCACGCACATATTACGAAAACTGAATTGAAGTATGAGGTGGTCACATAAATTAATTCCACTTTTTAAAGTTTTCACTAGCTTTTCTGAAGCAGAATGAAATAGCTTTTCTCAAGTTCCTGTTTAGTGTGCAAAATGTGAAATGGCTAATGAAGGTTATCGTCTTCTTTTTCTTTTTCATCTTCATATCTGTTTTTCTAGTTGTATCATTATTGCTTTTATGGGATTGTAGCTCTTGTCCTTTCCATCCTACAGTTCCCATTCATACTTCATCATATGTGATGGGATAAGAGGGTGAGAGAGAGAATTGATCTACTTTTTAGGCAGATTAGTTTTATAGTTTTTCTTGAATTCCAAGTGCTGAGGCGATAATTCTTACTGCAATTGAATCTTTCTTACATTTTCGAGTGAGCATTTATGTGAATAAGCGGAAATCTAAGATCATCATCCAAGATATTGAGGTTCAAGGCTCTAGTTGTTACATGTGGTAAAAGGGACATATTCTCTGTTGATGAAAGACGATTTGTGCAATTTCTAGGAAAAATGTTGATGTAGCTGTTTGCAATCATTGTTATCATTGCTTATCACAATTGAGTTTTCTAAATTTTGTCTATTAAGGCAGGAAGGAGAAGACAGTATTTCTTATTATTTCTACAGAATGTTATAAGCTGATAAGAATAAATGGGGACTAATATTGATGATTTGCTTAGAATTTCTTATTTTGCCACAGTGTGGTCTCAAGCACACCTAAATACAACCTGTATGATAGGTATCTAACTATCACCCAATTATGCGAGAATGTCTAGCCTGAAATGTTCAAAACTCTATTAGACAAAACTGGAATTTGTTTTGTGCTAGAATTGAGATTGAAAGTATACCTTTAATCTTATTATGTTTGCTCTGGGGGTAGCTGGAATAGGCTTGCATTTTATTTCGTCCTTTTTGGTTCGCCTATTCTGGAATAGGTGCAGAGTCTTTGGATTTACTTGAAGTCTGTTTCAGGCTGCTTGCAAAGGACAGAAACTCATATATTTCTTCTGTGTTACAGGATTTAGAAAAAGCTTTTGTGAAGATTCGACCTAAAAATAATTCTAAGAGACCAACTGGAAGGAGTGCCTAAGCGGCTAAGCCTTGCATGAGTAGAATCAAAACGTGACATATAGTTATTTTACATAATGAAATTCTTGGATTCATTATGTATATTGTACATTGTTGTCCTGTGAATGTTTGTTGCGGGTGTTGGGATTTGAGGTATATATAATAAAATTATAGTGTTAAGTTAATTAATAAGTTCAATAGCATAAAATATTTGAAATGATATTTTTTGTAGATGATAGATGGAATCATGGTGTATAGTTTTTATTTGATTTTTACATCATGTTTTGAATTGTTTGAAAAAATTGACAAGAATTTTAATTAGACCAAATCTATTATCTGTTAAATAGTTTATTCATTTATGTTATGTGACATTTTATTACATGTAACATGATCAACAATGTGCTATTTATCTTATATTTGTCAAATTCAATTCTTTTTCAAATAAAATGGGTTTTATATTTGAATTCGCTGAAAAAAATAGCAATGGAAGATCCTGAAGCCTCTTAATTAAATTTTAGTTATAACCAAAACTTTTGTACAAACCCAACCAAAAAATCAATGAGTCGGCCGAAAAGCATAAGCGTTGTTCGCTGCATAGCTCTAGCTTTCAATAAATAAATTTGTCCGCGATTTGCTGCTAAATTATTATAGTAATTGGTGAACTCAGTCGTTATTAATAAAAAATTCAAATCTTATATAGAAGTTCGTGGATATGGCAATATAAATATCTTTCTCTGTTTAAAATGTGATTACATGATTTCTGTCATTACCATTCATAAATCTTTTATGCATGGGAGAAAATAAATAAGAGTCTATATTTTATTGGAAAATTTTAATATATAATTTGTTTTCAGAAAATAATTTAAAAAATGACGTGAAAGCAAAAATATTTAACAAATGGTGTGTTTTGATCAAAATTGCAGATTTTGGTTGCAGTTTCATACACGTAAACCTGAGATCACAGCAGTCTACTCTAATTTTAGAGTCAGAAAGTGTTAACCAATCTCCCGGTATAAATTTTGAAACTGTAATACTCTGATAGAATTTCAGGTCTAAAAAATAAAAAATATTAACAGAATGTGGACCGTACGCCACACTCCCTTCACTTTGTTTCCCGCCATTACTGCAAAGTTGGTTTGTTATGGATTTTTTTTTTAGTTCTCTTCCCTTTCTTTTATTAAGAGAAGCATTAGATCTATCCATTTAATGAGAGATGACAATTATAATATCATCAACGGGATGTAAAATTTTATAATACAATATATATACATATATATATAGATAGATAGATTTTTTATTTATTCTATAAAATTTTAGCAATTTCTTAAATGGCAATGGCATATGTTTGTTTATTTTACTGAAAATCAAATTAAATTAATCTCTCATGCGCTACATTTTTCTTTCAACAATTATGTGTATATACAACTAATAACAAGCATATACCTTTAGCAATTTCTAGAGATATCATTAGTTTACTGCTTATTTTTCAAATTTAGTTTATTAATATCGATTTGTTAAATTAAATTTCAAGTTCAATATATTAACAATCCGTTAACAGCTAACCGTTAACTATTTGTTAACCGTTTAAAATATTAAATATATATAAGTTTGATTATTCTAAATTTAAAAAAAATCATCCATTCATCAAATTAAAATATAAATTTTCTAAATTTTAAATATAAAATATTAGTAATTTAAATTTAATATTAATACACTAAAATAAAATTTTATAAATATTAATTTATCGGTTATTTATTTTTTAAAATTATATAAAATATGAATACATGTAAAAATAACCTTTTATATATATAAATAAATAAATATATATATATATATATACAGTTTTTGGCTTTTTTTATCTAACACTACCTATTTTGCATGTAATAGGTGACGGGAATTTTTTTATTTTTTTCTAGTCTTTCAACACTTTTCGTAGGTACCATGGATAATTTATACACTGTAAAACAACTTTAGTTTGGATTTTTTGAAATGGCAATTTTCAATTTTCATTCATAATTGTCATTTCATTATTGCAGATTAATCCATCAAATTCAAATTTTAATATTTTTCAATATAATTCCTTAAATTGCATTATTAGATTACTGAACCCATTAATTTTATTAACATAATAAATATTTTTCAATATAATATTTTAAAACATCAATGTGCGATTATTATATTTTTTTCTTGGTTTTTGTGATTACTATATTTTATTATTCATAAAATACTACTTTAATAGAAAAATATACGGATGCTAATTTATTATTTAAAATGTCAAAATTTATAGGTTTATAGAAGAAAAATAAATTATTATTATTTTTTATTTATTTATTTGCCTGAAACTGCAATGACACCTTGTCAATACATTATTATAAAATTTTCAACTAGGTGATGGAATCCATATAACTAAATTCGCAACCAACTGTTACGATTTTATTAAAAATTTTATTTTTTCAAATGTTTTTTCAGGTACTCCATTTATCAAATTATTTTTAAAAAATATATTATTTGTAAAATTGTCCCTATCTATTTGGAGATAGGATTAAATTCAAAATGCAAAGACATGAAGATAGATGGATAAACTACTTATTCAAAAATTATTTAAAAGAAAAAAATTTTAAAAATAAAAAGATTTAATGGAGATTTTATATTTCATTAGCATAAAGAAAAAAATCTACCTTTATTGACATATTCCGAAAACTATAGTTGAACATGGGATTTAATTTGGAATTCAAAAAAAAATACTAAATTCAGAGTAGGTGAGAATTTCGACTCCTTTAAACATGTTTCGAGTTTGATTCGTGAGCTCGATATGTGATGAAAATTACGGTATTGAGAGGATCGTTCCTAACAATGAACCTAAGCAATATTCGGTCCGAATTAGTGAATGCAACTGGATTTGGATGCTAGGCGAGCATAGCCTTCAAACAAAAAAAAAAATTCTTTTTTTGATAGAAAATAAATTTTCATTATAAAAGCAAAAGAAGAAATAAGAAAGAATAGATGGACACTGTGGACGAATAGGCATCTACTGGACGAGTGCACTTCAAGTCAATGGTTCGTTCACGAAAATTCTAGAAAGTATAATGTGAAACTTAAGATTACTTTTGCACTTTTTCGGTAAAATTAATTTTTAGTATAATAAAAAGCTTCATATTCTGACTCTTGATTTAAAAATTTATTAAAAAAATAACTCAGATAGCAATGGTATTTTTACATGGGGAAAGAACATAATATTGCTAAAATATAAGGGCAACCTTGAAAAAGTGACATGTTGCCGACGATAGAAGAGAAGATGCTGTGGGGTGCAGATTCATTGGCCACGTCTGACATATATTTATCCTCACGCGATTTGCAGCAGGTGTTATGCCTACAAAACCTATTGCAGCCTCAAACAAACCAAACCAGTATGCCTAAATAAGGGAGACCTTCGCACGTGCCATAGATGTATATAATGCTGCTGTCTTTTTATGATTTTGACTCGATCAAGCTGTATTCAACGGGTATATAACAATAGGAAATTAAAAAAAATTCAATTAAAGTAAATATTTGCTTAGGCGGGAAAATGTCTATTTACATTTATGACCTTGAATGGGAAAGCACCATTGGAAGTTTGCTAGCATTATTTGTTAGGCAAAAAGCACATTGCGTTCCTGGATTTTATTTTTGGTGATTTAATTCTCCAACTTTTTTTGGGAACCACTATGACTATAAATAATGCTTTCCACAAAATTATTTGGACATTTGAGATGTTTTAAAGAATAATCGGGTTTATAGAGTCTTGTAAAATTAGTATTGCGAAATCTGGAGAGTGGGGGCTAGCTATTCAGTGCAAAATACATGGAAATGACAATTATGTGAGTATACTGCAATAATTTATTGTGGAAATGGGAAAATGGGATCCACCTACACCACACAAAATTTGTGATATTGGGAGTTGGATTCGACAACACTATATTGCGGCTTCAGCTTCAGATCTCCAAAATTTTATTTCCCTCCAAAAATTATGAAATGCATTGAAAAAAAAAATTTAGAACTAACTAACTATATATATATACTCTTCAAGCTAGTGAATTTATTGTGTGAAAATTATTATTGTTAGTATTAAAGTTTTTGCGTGAGAAGAGAAAGAAAAAACTGTATTCAAATATTAGTGGCTTGTTGTATAAAGAATTGTGATTAATATTTTTATTATCTTGTTATTAATATCTCGTTAGATTTTTATTTTAATATTTACAATTTAATCCATTTAATTTTAATTTTTGTGTATTAATATCAATTTAATTTTTTATTTGATTTGGTAAATTACAAATATCAAATGAAGTATAAAATCAACAAAGGAAAAAAGTCACATAAATACTAATTTTAGAAAAAGGTATTATTTCAATTACAATCTATTTATTTATTTGTGATTTTGTATTAGATAATTATTAGAAAATAAAAATAAATATATTCTATTGTTATACTGTAATATTGTAAAATTTTCTTATAAATTTTAGTATAATAAAATAACATAATAAATAAAATAAAATGTAGAAATTTAATTTTAATATAACATTTATTTTTATTAATTTTATACGATAGATGGTATACACATAATTACCTATAAGAGCCATGATAAGTTATATTTGAAAGGAAATCGTCACCCAAAAATGAAATTATCTGTACAATTGCTGAATTGAAAATAGGATAACAATATTCAATTATATTATTATAATAAATAAAAAATTACAAAAAATTATAATGAGAGGATATACTATGACGGAAGTAAAGACGATGGAAGCACTTTACATGATAGTACCGATATTTTATTTGAAGTTTGTAATGAAAATTTGAAATAGTGAGCATGTAACAAATTTTGAGCAATTAGTTAAAATATTTATGAAACATACAATAAAAATTAGTGGAGAAACTTTTAAAAAAATTAGAGATCAATGCCAATTGAGCAAAAAAGTTATTGTAAGTAGGGGTGAGCAACGGTCGGTTTGGTTTAATAACCAAACCGAACCGAAATAACCGAAAACCGAAATTTTCTTATTTTTATCAACCAAACCGAACCGAAATTTTAGAATAATCGAATTTAAACCGAACCGAAATTTTCGGTCGGTTTGGTTCGGTTAACCGAAAAACCAAAATTTAAAATTATTTTTTAAAAAATAAAAAATATTGTGTTTAAAAATTATAAATTATAATATACTAAAGTAAAAATATGTAAATTGTACAAATAAAAGTTCAAATTAAAGAAATAATCTCAAAATATATAATAAATAATACAAAAAAACCATTAAATTTTTTTTATTTAATCGATTTTCAATTTAATCGTCAAAATTTTAAATTATCACCTAAAAAATATATATTAATAATTGATAAATGTACTCATATAATTTACAACTAAAAATAAAATAATTTATATGTATAAAATAATTATTTAATAAAAAAATCAAAAAAATATATATAATTATATAAATTTCGGTTCGGTTCGGTTTTTATGCGGTTTTCTTCTTTAAAAACCGAACCAAACCGAAATAACCGAACAGTCTTAAAAATATAAACCGAAACCGAACCGAAAAACCGAACCAAATTAAAAAAATCGGTCGGTTTGGTTCGGTTTTTCGGTTTTACCCATAGTTTGCTCACCCCTAATTGTAAGTGGTACAATTACAATAAATGGCCTAAACACTATATTTGTTAGAACACAACAAAAAAATGATGGGTCTGTATCAATAAAAATAGAAACACATTTTGTACCAATATTGTATAATAAATATTATGTAATTTAAGCACGTGTGGTGATAATACATGATGATATTCTACAATTTAAGTACATGTAATAATAATATATAATAAGTCTAGGTCCTAAAAACACACAAGAGGGGGTCAATTGAGTATTTCAAACTTTTCTAGCACTTTTTCTAATGGAATGGGAATGCATGAATATGCAGAATTTTGACATTAAGTATAGAAATACAATACAAAAATCTACCAAATGTTTGCAATTTTTTTTAGTTAAATCTCAAATAATTCTGAAAATATGTGTGTAAAATTTGTTATAATTATTTCAAAACCCGTTTAACACAATTTTGAAAACACAAGTTCCAGAATATTAAAACAAAATTGTAAAGAAAGAAGCAGAAAAGAAACCATATAGAATTTATAATGGTTCGGCCTCTTTGCTTACATATATATATATATCTACTTATAATCTTTTTAATAAAGTAAAAGATATAAAACACTATAATTTTTTTAAGGGTCTAACCAACCCAACTCATAATTTTTTACAATATAATTTTTCTCACAAACAATTACAACCCAAGTTATAATCAAATTAAGAATGATATGTAAAGAATAAAGTGCAAAAGATGTGGAAAATAAGATTGAAAAATATAAAAATTTACTCTCAAAAGATAGAAATTCTTTTCAAGAATTTTTTAACCTTTTAGGTAGCGTTTGTTAAATTGATCCGGATAAAATTTTTTTAGATAAAGCTGGAATACTTTTCGGACCAAGATATGGAATAATCAAAATAAAACTGAAAAATATTCCGAAAATTTTTTTCAATCGTTTGTTAAATTTTTTGGGATGAATTAAAAATAATTTTTCTTCAAATTTTTAGTTATTTTTTATCTTGAAAGATCAAGATATGCATATCTTAACCCTATATCAAGATATGTATATCTGAAATATCAAGATATAGATAGTTAAAAAAAAAAATTTGTGGGATCCATTTTTTTTAACAAACGCTTGGAAAGGTCAAAAAAGTTGGAATGATTTTATTTTTTTTCCATCCCGACCTTTTCAAGGTTAACAAACACTACCTTCATAGGTAAAACAACACGTATTTATACTCAAAAACTCGATTCTAGTTATTAAAAATTGAAATTAGCCATTTATGACCGTTGGAAGGTAAAATAGGAAAAACAGATAAAAACTAGCTGTTATTTTGTTTTATAGCGAAATCTAGATTTTTCTCTAGAAATTTGATACTGTTCTAAATCCATTTTCTAAATAGCCATTTTCTAATAAAACATTTTTTGACGAAATACTTTTTGAAAAAAGCTAGTTTTAATCAAAAGCTTATTGTCAAACTCTATAATATTTTTATACAATTTTCAAGTTATAATATGTATGCATGAATAGAAAATTCTGCCTTAATTTGATTTTATAATTTAGTATCTTATTTTCTTATATAATAAGACATTCTTCAAACTTGACTTCTTGTACCCATACCTAAAGTATTGTAATCCTCATTTCTTTAATACTTACATCAAAAAGTATATAGAAAATTTCTGCAGAAATTGCTTAAAACAAAACTCACAATAAAATTTATTTAAGATGTTATTATCATCAAAATTAAGATGTGGTCTTAAGCCAACAATAAGTATTCGATATATTTTTTTATATAATTAGCAAAAATAATTATTACCTTAATATTGGTGATTTATCTAATAAGTGTTATTACCTTATTTATTTACTTGAATTGATCTATAAAATCCACGTTAAATTCGGTTTAGGTATTCCAAAATTATATATAAGAGTCCAATGTACAACTGAGGATTGTTATACTAGATGTCGATGGACTTGGTAGATGACGATGACATAAAGATGATTTATGAAAATTTAAGAAAATATGATGATTATAACTTGATGGAATTAATTATTGAAGTGGCTAAGAGGGGTGTTGGGGCTAATATACCTATGTATGCAACCGGTGATCAGGATAGAAATAATTCATTATACATGAAAAATATTGAGGCAACTTAACAATTCTTTATAAATGATATTGGTTCTAGTTAGGCATTTTGTAAGTCAGCGAGATATTGAAATGTTCTTTCAATCAAATTTTTGTCAGTTTATTGGAGATGCAGTAAAAAATGTAAACAAAGCCGACAACGACAATTAGGTAGCCATTGAGGAGATGGCAGTCCCAGTCAGCCTAGGAAGTCTGTTAATTAATGGGATGGTGACTTGCTTAGAAGAGAAGCAAGTAACGACTCAAGACACGATCGTCTACATCGATCAATTAGCCATGGACCGATACTTCTATAAGTTAGCCTAGGTGGGTAGTTAGCCAAATGCCTAATGTTAGTATGAGTCAGCCTACATGGTTAGTTTGCTAGATGCCTGATGCTTGTATTAGTTAGCCTAAGCGATCATTCGGTCGAAAGGGTTGGTGATTTTTTAAGTAAATACTTATTTGGCAACCAATCAAGTAGTTGAGGAAATGACAAGAATTCTAAACAAACATTCAGTGTTAAAGCAAGGCAAAGTACATAACACAATTATCGGCTACGATTAATTGGCCATAGGCCATATTCAGGTCCTAGTTAGGCAAGACAGTTTATTAGTCAAAGAGATGGTCATTTACTTGGTGATTCCATATCTGGCAACACTCCAAACATTTTCGCAAATGAGAGTCCTTTTTATAATGATATTGGTGTAGATGTTGGAAATAAACCTTCAATTAATTTAGAAGGCATAGATTATTTTAAAGATGTAGTAGTGAATGATGACTATCTCTCACCTAATGACGATGTTGAGGCTGAGACCACAAACATGAGTGTTGAAAGTGATGACTCTTAATTTGGTGATGGCCACAAGTCTTTTGATATGTAGTATATCAACCTACTAACATTAGTACATGTCAGTATGGAGACAAATGAGACCATATTTAACTTTCAATCGGAACACTATACAGCCATTGACCTTGATGCATTACAAGTTGATATGTCATTGAGACTTTAGATAGTACCTCTGAGTTATCAATATGTTTGGTTTTCAATAGAAAGGATGATGTTAAATCTTGTGTGAAAAAAATACTCAATCATGTGAAATGTTGACTTTAGAGTTATTGAATCTAAGTTCAAATACTGTGTTCTGAGGTGCAAAAAGGTTGAAATTGGGTGCAAATGGAGGTTAAGAGCAGTAAAAAAAGTGATAAATCCTTTTTGAACGATCACAGGGTTTGAGGGACCACATTTATGCCTCTCTACTAGTAATCTGTCAAAGGATCACAGACAATTAAGATCGCAAATTATTCATAATTGCATCATAGAGATAGTAAGTAAAAATCCAATCTTGCCTATTAATGTAGTTATTGTTGCTATTAAAGAGCGAATTCATTTTGAGGTATCATACTATAAGGCTTGATATGCAAAAATAAGCACACTAGAATCTATATTTGAAAATTATGTTGAATCATTTGAGAGCTTATGAGATTTTTTATATGCTTTATAAAATTACAATCCTAAAATTGTTTATGAGTGTGTGCTATAAGATCTCCATATCCCTAGTGTAAAGTAATTTCCAAAGATTTTTTGGAGTTTTAAACCAACCATTAATAGGTTAAACCATTGTAAGTCAATTCTATTGATCGATAGAACATTCCTAATAGCAAAATTCCAACAAACACTTCTAGTAACCAGCTCTATGGATGGTAACAACATGTTGTTCCTAGTTGCATTTACTATTATTGAGTTGAAGAATAAATATTGTTGGGCATGGTTTATGAGTTTAATTAGGAATCAATTGACTCAACATGTTGGCATTACTGTTTATCTAACCAACATGCTAGAATAATCGCAGTGTTTCGAGATTAAAGGAGTGGTTGGAAGGAACCTCTTGCATTTCACATGATATGTTTGCGCCACTGTAATACCCTTATACCGTCGTACAGTGTACGCAGTAGTCGGATGTCAAACCATATATGAAATAGTAAATTTTTTTTTAAACAGTACTGATAAACATACTTGTATATAGATACTTTAAAATATAATCATTAATCGCATATTGTGTCTCAATAATAACAAATAGATTTTTTATACTATAAACATATACTTGCACAGTAATTATATTTTTCCGTACCTACATATACATGCCAAAATTAATTCCTATCTTGTTCCTTTTTCTTGAACTTGACTACTCCTGCAATACCAGCCAGTGAAATCCCATCGTCTTCATAACCTGCGCGCAGTCAACAAACTACGCGCTAAGCATCGAAACGCTCAGTGGTGGATACGTATCCCAAACTTTCCATAATAAAGCGTAAAAATACACATACACACTTGCATGAATTTACTCATACGTACATTCATTCGATGTGCATACATACATAGCATATACATACGTTCACCTACCTATACAAACATACATCAACATACTTTACATGTACATACCGTACATGCATACATAGCATATCATACCTGCATACATATACATATCATACATGCATACATATGCATACATATACATACATATATATGCATATATATACATATCATATACATACATATACATATTCACTCATGTATTTCTATACACTCATACATACATACACATATACATATATTTCATTTACATACATTACTCATACATGTACATACGAATACATATCATACTTATTCACTTACATATTTCTCTAGACCATATCATTTATTTTAAATTCATTTAAAAGTCGTAATAAACATAATATACTATTAAAAACCCGTTTTTCAATTTGCTTTAAAACTTTACTTAATTTTTCAGTTTAGTCCTTTAATTTTTCGTTTATTTCAAATTTACCATTTTTATACCTTTAATCACTATAATGCCCTTTAATTTCTTATTCTCTCTTTTTAATCTATGAATTGGCTTATAAAGTACCAATTAATCCTTGTTTTGACTTTTTATGTAAAATTTCATTTTAGTCCTTTAACTTTACAAAGTTAACTTTTTACACAGTTGATCAAATTACCATTTTACCCTTATTAATTCTTTCTTTCTCACTTTTACCTATTAAATCTATCTTTTAGAAAAATTACCTTTTTACTCCTATACTTTTTAACTCTTTTCATTTTAGTCTTTTTTTTTCTTAAACTTAAATTTTAACTTTCTTTTTACACTTTTAACATTTTTTTATCATCATGCCCCTAGTACAGACCCGGCAGAAAACTTTCAGACCTAATATGCAGGACGTGGACCCCACAAGGCCACAATAGAATGAGAAACGACTTCCAAGAATCATTTCTCATAAAACATATGAACATATGACAGTACGTATGATACATACTATGGAGATCAACGATCCAACCATAGTAAAGCAAGTCGCCATGACTTGCACCGCGGTACAAATATCCCTATGACCAGCCAATTATATCCTGAGCTAGGTTTTACTGCCTGACTCTTTCTAAGGGCACAAATTCACTTAATTTTTCATTCTTTATTATACTTTTCAATACTTGTAATTTCTGTATCAGTACATTACATTTGCAATCTGTCTTCTTTACACAGATTGTGAATTATTTTATAATAATTCACCATTTAATCAATAAATTATGCAATAATTCATCATAATTTCATATTTTTTCATTAATACCTAACTAAAATTTATTCCAAAAATATTCGTTTAATTCCCATAAATTCTATAAAAATTTATGGACATCAATACTCATTTGTACTATCATTGTAAAGCTTAATTACATTAAAATAACTAAAGATTTCATAGTTTTTCTCTTACCTTCTATTCGGCCATAACTAAAAGTTCACCATATTCATACATAATACACACATTAGTACACATATATTATATATGCATATACATGTCATAATTAAATACATACATATTCATCTACATACATCTATACACTTATACATATACGTATCATTTTTACAAATCATACATATATTTGTACACATATTATACATATACATATTTGTATACAATTATTCAGGTACGACTAATATTTTGAATAATTTGTTTGACCGTCGTTATTACTATTTTATAATTTAACATCCTGATAGTATTAATTTAACTATTACGCTTATTTATTCTTGACAATTATTTTCGTTTTGCATAATATTAATTATTTTATTTTATTTTTTCACCTTAATCATTCAATTAATATTATTGTGGTAATTTACATTTTAATCATTATGCATACATAATACTCATATAATAATATTACATATATTATTATCAAAAATTATAATTAAACTATTATACACCACTAATTAATACTTGTACATGCATTTCATTAATTATTGCTTGGAAACACTAACAATTCTCTTTGATTTTCTTTTTCCTTAAATTCGGTCACTACATGAATTCTTCCTAAATATATATTTTTTTTCTAATTAAATTATTTAATCATAAATTCAAGCCTTTCACTATAAATATAAAGTTTAATTTTATTAGTCATGCATAATTTCCATTAAACTCTCATATACATAAACCTTAACTATTTATTCATCTCTTAAAAATTATTTGTTCATCTCTTAATAATTATTCATAATTATTTTCTACTATTTACAATATATATATATTTAAATTACCCTAATTAATTTAAGTTAGCCTTGACATCTTTAAGGCCAATTTCGGCCACATCATATATTTCTCCTTTATTTTTTTCATCACTTATTTAGAAAAAGACCATTACTTAATTAACTAATGCATTAAATTCTCTAATTGTTCCTAAAATTTTCATTTAATCCCTAAACTTGATAAATTACCATTTAATCCTTAAATGGCTAAATTACTGTTTAGTCATTCAATTTCTCATAAATTACCAAAATATCATTTTATTTTATTTTATTTACAAAATTAACACTAATCATACATTTTGCACTACTAATTCCATCTTTATTGAAAAATTCTAATTTGATCCCTAAACTTATTTTCATACCTAAATTCTTATTTTAATTATCATTTTCTTTCCCAATTTAATTATAATTCATTTAAACTCATTTGTTCTTCAATATTTGACAATGTTTCACTTTTGCCCCTAAACTTATAATTCTGTTCACTTAAGTCCTTTTTCCACTCTACTATTTTATCTTTCATTCTTTTTATTTTCTTTTTATTCCAATTAATTACTTGGCTTATTTTATTACTATATATATATATATATATAATAAATTCAATTTCATTAAAATTCCATATTTTCTACTACAACATAATATGAAATTTAATTTAAAAATATTCTAATTAATCCCAAAAATTTCAACTAAATTAGTATAGCACTAAAATTTCATTTGCATTTATTTTATGCCATTTTCCTCACAATTTAGCCAACATAAACTCACACACACACCCACGGCCAAACCATCCTTTGGGTATTCTAAATTCATTTCTTCCAAATAAATATTCCATTCATCAAATTAAACTCTCAATTTCACATATATAACCATATTTCCAATTCATCATACAAAATCACATAAATTTACATATAAATATAAGCAAATACTCACACAAAATTTATGGAAATTGAGGGATAGAGTATCCACTAACCTTAATTCATCTCCTTCACACCCTGATCCTTATTTTCTTGCATTTTCTCCTTGAGATTTTTATTTCCTTCAATTTTTTCCTATTATGGCCAAAATTCATCAATTATTGCTTCCTAAATTCAAATAAACCACATAATACTAACTTACACACCCTAATTAATTTATTAGAATCTTTAAATTAAATTAAAACTTCTAATTTCACTTACCTCACTTTTGAGACATCAATTTATTTCCTTGATTTAAACCAATTCCATCCCTCTAATTGAAGAGTAGAGACATCCATGAACTAATATAGAAGCTGTATTTTACTTGAGAACGTGTAATTTAGAAGAAACTAACAAAGAAAAAGAAGAAAATCAAGCTAAAATGGTGGAAAGCCATTTGGCCAAGGAGAAAGAGAGGAGCCATCGTGAAAGAGGGAGATGTTTCTGGAAAAATAGAGAGATTGGGGTCTTATATAGGGGCTGATTGGTTGGGCTTGGTCCAACCAAGTTGGTTGGGCCTAACTTAAGCCCAATTATCTTATTAAGCCCAAATTGCATTCCCTAATTTAATTTTCTTCCTTTCAAAACTCAATTTCACTCAAAATTAATTTTATAATTCTTAAAATAATATATTGAACCTCCATAAAAAAATTTCAGTTCAATCGAAATCCGTTTTCAATCCGATTTACTCATACCAGTCCGATTAACAAATTTTCAGTGTTACCGAAAAATTAATTTTTTTCCACCAAATAATTTTAAATCTCATAAAAGGCTTAACTGGAAATTTATGCAATTTTTGAGGATCATTTGCTATTTTTAAATCCCTGATCAAATTGTAGTTGACCAGTTACTATTTAAACCGAAATCATTATTTTTCTCTTATTTATTGAGGTCAAATATCCTTAAAAATACTTCTAAAATTCTTTAAATACATTCATTAGACTCCATGAATATTTTTGAGTCATTCAGAGACTATTTTTCGGTCTGGTTCATTTTTATCAGTCCGATATTTCAATTTCCAAAATTACAGTAACATTAATTTTTTTATTATCATATGATTCTAAATCACATTTAATGTAGGTTTGAAAAATATGGTAATTTTTAAATATCATTTGTTATTTTTAAAGTCCCAGATAAGCTCTTAGTTGACACAAGCATCCTTTTAATTGGAACCATGACTTTTTCCTTATTTTTGACTTTTAATGATCTGTTTGACCTCATTTTTAGTCCAAATTATATCTTTGGGATCCAGCTAACTTGTTCTTTCCAATAATCCAATAAAATATTTTTTGATTCAGGGAGGTACTATTCATCTCGATATCACTATTCACTGTCGGAAAGTACTATTTTCGATTAGCCTAATATTTGGTCCATTACAGCCACGTTATTAGTAATTACAACAAAGATCACAGAAATCTAACAATTAAAATTTGCTTTACAAGACTAAGAAGCAACTGCATTTTTACTATTATTTTTTCAAATATATTATTTACTAGGTCGTATTGTTGGGAGTGTAATAATGTTGTAATTGTGAATCCATAATGCTTTAGGGAACAACTGTTAAAACACAAATTTATGAAGTAGATGAATGAGATAAAACAGTTTGATGAGAATTCGTACAACCGGGCGATGAGGGTGTCGTTAGAGTGTTGGACATTATCAAAAGATAGTGGATATCGATATGGCAAGACCACAATAAACATTGTAAAAAGTGTCAATAATGCTTTTAAAGGATGATGCTTATTATCGCAATCATCGAACATGTGTTCGGTCGGTTGGTCAAATTTTACGATCAAAAAAGAGATTTGTACGTGACTAAATTGGCTGAAGGATTGTAGTTCACACCAAAATATGTTCAAATTGTGAATAACCATGCTATCAAGGCACGAGGACATATGGTGTTTGATTATGATAGTTGATACCAATTATTCAGGGTAATAGCATACAATGCACAAGAGGATAATATAGAAGTTGACACTTACATATTGAATCTTGATAAGTGAAAATGTGAGTATGGTAAGTTTCAATAAACAAAAATGCCATGTTCACACACAATTATAGCATACACGCATAAACATCTCGATATAGTCATGCCAAGAAAGATGAACCCTAACTATAGTTTCTAACCTATTCTAAATGCTTCAATAGTGGAAGCCACATTAAATGTATATAATTTTTTGATTGTGAAGGACACAATAACCCACCAATACAATATAGTATCCATTCACAGATGTAACATTGGATTTGGTATTTAGTAGTATCGGCCAGTAAAGAATTAAAAGTCCTCAATAACCAAGTCATTTTGATTTAGTGTCATTTGATTACATTTTTAAAAGGCATTTATCCAAAAAGCTGGTTACAGAGAATTTCCCAATTATATTGCAAATGCCTAGTTAATTGACACCCTTTGATGGGTGAACCAATCAAGATTTTGATATCTTGCAATGTAATGGTAGTTTCATCCTCCACAATAAAGTAAAAAGTGTGTGTCTCTGACCTCCATCTCTACAGTCATCTAATTGACATCAATATCCACTTCCTAAATCTCAGACATGTCATAAAATGCTGCCAATCTCAATATGGTATAATTCTCTATTCTATGTTTATGTAGTAAGCATCCATACTAGCTCTTCAAGCAAATAAGACTCATGTGAAACCTGACAATACAACAAAACCGCCATACATATGTATATGTATTTCTCCGTGTCTCTATACATAGATGCATACATACATACATATATATATATATATATATATATATTAAATACTAAAAATATAATTACATTATTACACCAAATTGCATCTGCTCAATGTTTTCCTTTGAATTTTAAAAGATTATTTGGATCTATATATTGTTGATTTTGAAAGTGATCATTTTTTTAATAACTTATATTTAAATAGTGGTTTTTTTTGAAAATAGGGTAATTTTTAAAAGAATTTCAAAATTAGAGGCTATAGTAAACATATTTATAAATCTGGGGTTTTTAAAACGGTATATATGGGTGTCGGTATCTGATGAGGTGGGCCTTACGTGATTGACCAAATTGGGGTGATGAAAATTGATAGGAAGTAGGAAGTGTTGTCGGTATTCGACTATTGGGCTCCACGCATAGATGGAAACAAGCTATATTTTGTGTCGGTATTAGGGCACCTCTGTCAGCCTCTAGAGAATCACACACACACACACATATATATATATATATTGCATGTTGATATCAAATTACTCCATAAATATTGCATATTTTATATCACTAATAAATATTGCATTTTTTTCAAACAAATAAATAAATAAATTTATTCATGCATCTATATAATTTTTACTTACTTTTAATTTTTGCAATTAATAAAATATCACATATAAATCTCCCAAATGGTGAGTTCTATGTTTGCATATACAAGAAAGCCTTACAATTCTGTAAAATGTTGAATACGTCATTAGGGGGAAGGAGAGTGGTTTTTGCTTCAAATGAAATAGGGACTTTGACTTACAGCCATTGCGTATGAATAAAAGGAGTCCATCTTCAGCAACTGTTCACACATGAGAGAGCTCTAGTCTAGGGCTATAGGGTGGCAAATAGGAGATGCCTGATTCTACAACAGTCCATTGCAGAATCAAAGCCTGATCTCACAACAAGATGTTGCAAAATTAGGCGATCTTCTGAGTGCCATCAATTCCAGTGGCCCACTATTGCTTCTGCCTTGATAACCACGTGCAAATTTGAATTTCGTAGAGCGATGCTGTAATAGCCTCAACATCGGGTCGGACATGAATAGTGCTTTCCGATAGTAAAAAGTATTTTTCGGGCCCGAAAGTCAAAAATATTTTCTTGGACCATTGGAAAGTAATGGTCATAGTAAGCTCAGGGTTGAAATTTGAAGTGAATTTGAGGTCAATGGGCCTCTAAAAGTCAAAAATACGAAAAAAGGTAGCGAGTCAATTTCTCTGATAAGTAAGGAGACTTGATTTTAAATAAATAATTAAAAATAGTAAACGAACTCCAAAAATTACCAGATTTTGCATGTCTGTATGAATTTTTATTTAGAATATTTTGGTGACAAGAATTGAATTTTTCAGTGATACTAACAGTTATCGAATCGGACCGATAAGTTTGAATCGGATCGATAACAGACTCCGATTGAGCCAAAAATTTATGTACTACCTATTTTTGATGTTTTAAGAATGATGAAATCAAAATTGAAGTGATTTGAAGTAAGGAAGAGAAATAAATTGGATTGGACTTTAAAAATGCCTAAATGGACCTTAATGTTTAAGTGGGAAAAACCCATTCATTTAAGCCCAATTTTGGCCCATCAAGAGGGTATATATAGAGCTAAAAATCTGAAGATTTGCTCCAGAAACCTCAAGCTCCTTCTCCCTCTTATGGTGGCCGAACCACCTTCCTCCTCCTCTCTCTCTCTCTTTGATTTCTTCTTCTTTCACTCCAAATCTTCCATAAACTCCAACATAAAAGATGAAGTTCTATATCTCTAGGTCACCCTAGTAGCCTCAATCAAGTGATTTGATCAAGGAAAGGCAAAGAGTCAAATAAAGAAAGAAAAAGAGGTAAGATGGAACTTAAGAAATTAAGTGATTTTAATTGGTTTTTTAGTCTTTTCTCATAGTTTTAGATGCATAGAGGTTGAATTTGATGTTACTTTAAGCTAAAAAGAATGAAATCATGGTGTTTTATTGAAGGAAAAATTCGGCCAAGAGAGAAGGTGATGAAGAATGAAGTCTTGCTTTGTGTCAAGTGAAGAAAAATGAAGTTTAAGGAAGCTAAAGCTTGAGAAAAAGGTAAGTGACTACAAAATCCATTGGTTTCCCTTTTTTGTGAATTAATTACTTTGATGTAACTAGGTTAAAAATGTTTAAAGTTGTTAATTAATGAAATTATGTTAGGATAAATAAAATTAAGCATGAGAGAAGATGAAATGAAGGCTTTAATGGAAGAAAGAAAATTTTTAAGATGAAAAATGTTGGTAGCCGAAAATGATAGGTAAAGAAAATAATGAGAAAAATGCAAATAATTAATTTATGTTAGCTTAAAATAATAATAGACATGATAATAAATGTCTATGAATTTTTAGAGAACATTTAAAAATTAATTGGGAATTTTTAAAGTTATGTATAGTGTATGTATTGAATGAAAATTGTGATTTATAGTGAATTAAATGACTATTTTGATGAAAAATGACAATAACTAATAAATAATACTTAATTAAATTTTATTGGCATTTATTGGAATTATTGTGATTTTATTTAGAATTTAATGTTAATATGTATAATGAAAATAGTTGAAATATTAATGCATAATTGTATAAAAATGACTAAAGTGATGAATTAATATGAAATTAAATTAATGTCAATGACAAGAAGTAAAAAGTCAACCGATGAATTTTTCAAAATAATTATTAAGTTGTGAAAATAATAAGAATAATGAATTATTGGTAAATAATTCATAAAATAAGTGAAAATGATAGAAATAAATTGATAAGTAAGTGAAAAGAAAGATAAAAATGAAGTTTTAAATGGAAAAAGGACTCAAATGAAAGAAAATAAAAGTTTTGGGGAAAAATGATAATTTTGCCAAAGTGGGTAATTAATGAGTAAAAATAAGTAAGAAATAGTTAATAAGGGCAAAAATGGTAATTTTGGAGACCTGACAGTGTCAAAAGATAAAATTTTCATATTATGAGGACTAAAATATAATTTTACCCGAAAATGATAAAATAAAGAATAAACGATGAATAATGGAAGAAATTGTATAATAAAAATGAAAATAAATTATTATAATGGTAAAATTGTAATTATGTATTTGAAATGAATAATCCAATAGAAAAAGTCAAATTATGCATTTTTCGAGGCATTAAGTAATAAATTATACCAATAAAATTTCTAATTGCGTAAAAAGTGTTAAAATAAAGGTGTGACTAATTTATCAAAATAAATTAGTCAATAAAAAGTATTAAAAGAGTGAAAGACTATAAAATATTTCTCTGGCGAAATAAAAGTCAGCTTAACGAATAATTAAAAAGTTTTGGACAAAAAGGAAAACAAAGTGTAAAAAGTCAAGCTTAGAAGTATTGAAAAATAATTCGCAAAGAATTATACAAAAAGAATAAAAGAAAATTTTGAATTATAATGCCATAATTCATAATTTATAATCTGTATAAAAGACTGAAAAGTTTAAGTATCTGAGTGAATTATCGAGAAATAATTCACAAAAGTGACTGAAAAAGAAAAAGTGAATAAAAGGACAAAAAGTTATTGAATAGTCAAATGCACAGAAGAGTGTATTTGATAAGAATAAAGTGTAGTAATAAATAAAAAAATTAAAGATTTTTAAATGTTTAAAAATGATTGCAAATGTGATTGATTATTTTGCCCTTAGCAATAAGCAGGTGTTGTTATTCTTGTTTGGATATAATTGGCTAGCCATAGGGACACTTCTGTACCGCGGTGCAAGTCATGGCGACTTGCTTTGCTATGGGTGGGATCTTTGATCTCCATAGCTTTAGTGAAAGTGAAACTGTATCTGTTTTCTGCTCTGTGAGATTTGATCTTTCGAGATCATTTCTCTATCTGTTCAGTGGGACCTTTGGATCCAGTCCCGAGTATCCTTTTGAGAATCCTGTTATATTGCACTACGAGCGCATCGAAATGAATAAATCAGTATTGTATAAGTGAATTGAATATAAAAGTTATAACGAAAAAACGATTCGTTGGAAAAAAATACAAAGTTGAAATAAATCTGTAAAGGTTTCCGAAAAATGTAATTAATAAGAAAAAGAAAAAAAGAGATTTTATAAGAATAAAATGTAAAATAAAGATTAAGTTAAGCTTTTATAATAAAAAAAAGGATTTAAATGCATTTTGTTTTACATGAGAAAGACAAATCTAACTAATTGGTATTTCCTGTATCAAATACTATCGTGAATAGTGACAAGTTTGGAAAATAATATTAATTTTCTATTTAATGTCAAAAAAAATGATAGTAATGATATTAAGTGGAACTTAATGCTTAAGTAAAGGTATAAAAGAAAGAAAGAAAGTTCTGACTGCAAAGTGTCCCAAAATAGCTGTATCACTTTGCAATAAAGCTTAAAAGCCTTTAAATAGTGATGTATTTATTAGTTAAAAGTTAAAGTAAAGTAAAAGAATAAATAGGAGAAGTGTAATTAGAATACAGATTGAAAATTGAACAGTAAATCAAGAATTAAAAATAGTTTATTTTGGTACTATAAAAGACACGAGTACCAATACACATTACTAAATAAAATAATATTAAATTGCTGTGGCTAAAAGGTAAGACGAAGGTAATGATAAAGGTAAAAGTTATAATAAAGAATAACGTAAAAATAAAAGTAAATCTGATATCGATTCACCTTAGAAGATAGTATAAAGTAAAGTTGTAAAATTGAAAACCAAAGAGCAATGATTACCAAAGTGCGAGTTAATAATAAATTAATGTTAATTAAAGTAAGAGGAAATGTTAAATGAAATAAGAATACTAGTAGCATAAATTATGTAATTATGCTTGGTTCTGGGAAATTCTTGGATTAGTAGTCACCACTAGGCATATTTAGTGCTCAGCACGTAGTGTTTACTGCGTGCTAGATATGAAGTGTTGCGGGAGCATAGTACATAATAGAGCTAGATCGGAAGAGAAGATTTTGTATAAGACTGAATTGTATTTTGGCATGTATATACTTAGTCTATTAAGGTAAAAGACTGAACTGTAATTTGATTGTATTTTTGATTGTTAATGGATGAGTGTTTGATGTAAGCTTTTGGCATGAAATTATTTTTGTATATGTTTTAATTGTTTACAAGACTGTCGAATGATTCTGGACTTAATGTAAAAGTATTTTAAGTATTTCGAATTGTTCAAAAAAAAGAAAAAAAATTTACCGTTTTCGGCTAAGTTTCTTATCGGAAAGAACTGTTCCAAGAAGGGTGTGACAGATACTGCTGAATTGGGTTTGACCGCCCCAAGCCCTTAGATACTTTTCAAAATCCCTAAAATTCCAATTATTTTAGCCAACAACATTCTTTATAAAAAAAAAAGCCCCCCCTCCCCTCCCTTTTTAAGACAGTGCAAAATCTAACCCTATCTAAATAATTCAAATACTCTAACCCGAAATTTGCATTCAAATAGTGTAGCGTTAGGTGAGTGATATTAGTCTTATTCGGATTTGGGTCAAGTCGAGTGAAAGCCTTGAAAAACCCAACCCGAATAATATTATATGTATGAATGTTTGTAAAATCCATGAACTTGGTTTTGTAGTTAAGTGGTGATTGCTTTTGTAAAAAATCCCTCCAACTCGAGTTCAATTCTTACATGGGCTCTCTTTTTAATTTTATCTTTCATTTTGTTACCCTTTTTCTCTTTATTCTAGACAACACTCTATTTTCCCTCTCCCCTCATATTTTCTCTCTCTCTAAGTCTAGAGCAGAAAAATTCACTTTTTTTTGCTATTTATTATTTCACATATTTCTTCTTCAATTTTCCCTATAACCCACATAATGCTATCTATTACTTTTGAACAAAAATCACCAAAAAAATATTTCGATCAGCATCTGGCCGTCTCAGATCACCGATCAATTTGGATATCACAAACCATCACAAGCTTTCCAAATCAAGCGTTAAGTTTGTATGCAAAGAAATTAACTGATCTTTATTTGCTTCCACCTTTCTTATTTTTGGATTGTATTATCTCAAGATTGGGATTTCAAAGTAAAGTTTGTTGGTATTTATGTCATGATGAACTTCAATCTTTATGTCTATGATATTCATATTATTCATTTTTTGAATATTGAAATTCAAATTTTGGATTTGTCAGTTTTATAGGGTTGGGGGCTAAATTTTTCGAGTTAAGCAATTTAAGGCCCGATTCTTAATTAAAGTCAATTCATAGGTGTTAAAAAACCATATTTTGTGTTTTAAGTTTTTCTCATCGGTTTGGATTTGACTTAAACCCGACCGGTACACTTTCCTATTTGTTTTTCTTTACATAGAATACTCAATTTTTTATTTAATAACACATTAAAGTTTTAAGGGATTAAAAGAAGTATGTTTTTACACAGCATTAAAGACTTGTCGACATTAAATTTTAAATTTTTAATTGATCAAAAATTTCAGCACATTATTCTTTTTTCCACCTTGCAAAGTTAAAAATGGAAAAAAAATGAAAACAAATATCGAAAACCCTAGATGAAAATTGATCTTCTCTTTTCAGCATGTTACATACGAACAAAAACATGGAACATGGAAATTTGTACATAAAAAGAACCAAAAACTCAACAAATAACTCAAATGGTGGAAGAGTATTGGTCCGAAATACCATTACAAAAAGGTCAACAGGAGATAATTTTAATGATGATAAGCGTATAATGTGCAGATGTGGAAAACGGGCAAAGCTTCTAGTCACTTGTACAAATCAAAATCATAGTCATCTTTTCTAAATATATCCAAACGACACAAGTGATTTATGATATATGGGTTATTTTTAATGAATTTGAAGAAATTTGATTTGCTTTTTATATTTTTTTTCTTTTTTGAGCTAATTATTTCAATTTCACACTTAAGTTTCTTGCAAGTTGATAACGTGCAAGTTTGAAAAATACACACTTTATTTTGTCCTGTTAAGAAATTGATGTATTAGTAAATAAAAATTTAAAGGAAATGAAAAAAATAAAATAAAATTATGAGAATATAAATTTCAAAAATTGAGAGGGTGTTTTTTGCCTATTTGTCATAGAAATTTCAATTCTTTTTTTTTACAGTATTTGATTATTTTTCTTCTTGAATGTACTACATGAAAAAACTAAAAAAAAACACAAAAATCAATAGTCTATTTATTTACAGAAAATTACTCCGATTTTTCAAAATAAATTTTCACAGAAAATAAAAAATAGAAATTATATTTATTTTAGTCAATTTTTTAAAATAAAAAATAAAATTTTTAATTTTCTAAAATAAAGAAGAAATTAGAAAACTAATAAAAAATATTTTTTAAATTTTATGAATAATCTTAATTAATTAATATACACACACGCACACATATACACGTGCATACATATGTACATATGTATCTATATAAATACATATAAATATACATATGTATGTATGCACATGCGTACACATACATATACATATGATATGTATGTGTTTGTATATACATACATATGTGTATGTATGTGTATGCAGTACATACATACGTATGGACATGTATATATATGTAGCAACATATACAAATACAATTCACAATTTCTAGTAAATCTGAATATAAAATAAATATTATCTTTATATATATATCGTATCAATGAAAAGAAAAATAAACATGGTGAGAATTAAACCTCTTTTGAATTTTTCATAAAATTGCTCACTTTATTTAATCAATGCATTAAAATATTGTCCGGCATAACTCCTCCTAGGCCTGGCAAAATCAGTCAAAACCCAAAATTTTACCTAAATTCGCAAAAAAAAAATGACCTAAACCCAATCCAACCCAAAAAAATGCTCATTGGGCTAACCCAAAAATAACCCATTAAATATGTGACCCGTTTGGATCTGCCTATGATGCCCAATCGGCCTCCTACAAAATGCCCAATGGGTCTGGCTATGATGTCCATTGGGCCAATCCAAAAATAACCCACTAAATATCCAATATATTTGGACCAACATTTTTTATTACAATATTTTTTGTATCACGTTATTGTATAAAAGTGTTAATTTCATTAAAAAAAATAGATCAAATAAGTTAACCCATATCTGGGCCACAATACAATCCATCTGGGCTACTTGATCCATTTGGACAATCCAACATATTTGGACCAAAATTTTTTATTTCTCTATTTTTTGTATCACATTATTGTATAAAAGTGTTAATTTCATTTAAAAAATAGATAAAATAAGTTGATCCACATTTGAGCCACATGTGACACATCTAGGCCACCCCGATCCATTTAGGCTAATCCAATACATTTGGATCAACGTTTTTTTATTGCAATATTTTTTGTATCATTTTATTGTATAAAAATGTTAATTTCATTAAAAAAAGGTCAAATAAGTTGATACTCATCTGGGCCACAATATGACTCATTTGGACCTTCCAATCCATTTGGGCTATTCAATATATTTGGACCAATGTTTTTTTATTGCATTATTTTGTGTATCATGTAATTATATAAAAGTGTTAATTTTATTATAAAAAATAGGTCAAATAAATTGATTCACATTTAAGCTACATGCAACCCATCTGGATCGCAATATGACCCATCCGGGCCATCCGATCCATTTGGGCTATCCAACATATTTGGACAAATATTTTTTTTACTATACTATTTTTTGTATCACGTTATTGTATAAAAGTGTTAATTTAATTAAAAAAAGATGAAATAAGTTGATTCACATCTAGACTACATATGACCCATCTGGACCTAATAGGCCTCCCCTTTCACTCAGTCTAGTTCTTTCTCCCCTCTTTCTCTCATAATTCTCTATCTCTTCTACCATCACCGCTTGTAACGCTCTGGAACCACTACCGGCACGAATAGTACTTTTTAATGGTGAATAGTGACACCAAGGGTGAATAATATCACCCTAAGCCCATCGAGGTCCAGAAAAATTTTATGCCTCCATTAGAAAGTATAACTCATGACGATTATGGTGATATAAATTGAGCTGAAATTGAGGTCAAATAGTCTTCCAAAAATCAAAAATAAAAATAAGTTACGGGACTGAAAATGGGTCAAACTAACTTTGACAAGCTTGAAAATATTTCACGGACTTTCGAAATCATTCCGATATCATGTAACATCTTAGAATAATGAATATTAATTTTCAGAAGTAAAAAATAAAATTTTTGACACTTTTAAAATTTAGAATTTTTTGACTAGCCAAAAATAATTTGGTGCCCTGAAATCTATCGAAACAAACTCTGATTGACTCGAAATTTTAAAAACATTTTAATTATAATATTTAGGAATTTTTAGAATAATTTTGGTGGAAAAATAAAATAAGTAGGGATGAACCAATGAGAAATAAACCAAAGTGCATTAAACCCATGGGTCGGCCCGAATTCATTCAATCCATTTTGACATTAACTCATTTATGACACATATTTTTTTGACTCATTTATAACCTACCCATTTATGGCTCAGCCTAAATTCGTCCAACCAGCCCATTTGTCGCCTTAAACTCCTTCATAAACAATAATAAATTTTGATTCAGAAAAGGAATTTGTGTTAATCAAGCTATAATAACAACTAATCAAATTGATTAATTAAAAAAATATTTTAGAGATTTTATAATTTTTAAAACATATACTGAAATTAATTAGTGTAATTAGCTATGGTAAATAATTATCAACATAATAAGAAAATAAAATTTAGCTACAACTCTTTCTCTTTCCAATCTCACACAGTGACCCCTTGCTAGATAAATTGAAAAAAAAACTACATATCCTTTTAAGGGTCATCCTCATATTTTCATTAATGATACGATAATAATAATAATAATAATAATAATAATAATAATAATAATAATAATAATAATAATAATAATAATAATAATAATAATAATAATCATATTCAATTTATGAATACAAATTGTAATATAATTATTAATTAACCAACAAACAAAAACAAGTCTTGGCCAAAATGAATTGCCAAGCTACTATGAGTACAAACATAACTGAACTTTAAAAGTTAGTTTGATAGAGAGGATTAAATAAATGGATTGTTAAGCTTATGTATTGATAATGTAAGATTTGTCTTTATCTGTAAGAAGGAGAGTTGAAAGCTGATGATTCGGTCGGATGACAAAGCCTGCAAGAAGGAGTGCCCGATCGGACTCGGGCGTTAGCACTCCGAAGCTTAAGTTAGTAGCTTTTAGAGAAAGAGTACTTAGAGAGAGAGAATTTCAGATAATCAATACCTGGAGCCTTTGCATTTTAGGCTATTTATAGGAGTTTTTTGAGAGGGGTACTTGAGTACCTTGGGGCGTGATAACTGGAGTTGGAGTAGGTGTGCGGCGATGTGACAGGGAGCAGGTGGAAGGTATGGACGCTTGCTTGTGTCAATGGACTCGACAGAATAGGGTGTCCCATCAGTTCGATCGAACACCGCACCTTTATGTCTTGTCTTCCAGCTCATGCTTTTTCCTTTTCGTTGATGGGCTTTGGGCCCTACTAAGCATTGTTGGGCCAACTTGACTGGACCTTGGAGATGTTTTTTCTGTAGTTATCACTTGTCCCCCCTCCAAAGGGTCCAATCGGATGATTTTTTGATTTTTTGGCGGGATCATTTGAATTGGGTTGAACCTGATAAGTTGCGCCTTTTCGTTTCGGGCAGTCGTTTTGCATTTATTGTCGGTGTGCATGCCGAGGGCAACACCTTATTTTCCATAACCGCCATAAAGATTTGGAGACATGTGGCAATTATCCAGCGGAGAGGTATTTTGATCTTATAAATAGGTGGCTTTGGGCCAATTTCTTCGTCATTTTTTAGCGATTCTTAATAGAACTCTGCCAAATTCTTTTTGTGAAGTTTGCTTTTAGCTTTCCTGCGCACAAAATTTTTTGGGCTTCAAACTCCAAAGATTTCAGCGTTTCTCTTAGGGAGACTACATTACCCAAGTAAGTGAACAATTCCTGCCTTTGATTTTCTTCGCTTTTTATAGCACCATCATTACTTTTCCCTCTCCGTTAAAGATGGCTTCGAGCAACAGCCAACCTATTAAATAGGAGCTTTCTTAAAGCTTATAAAGATCATGAAACTGCGGCTCATCCTTTAAAACTCACGCGGGAGGAAGTGGCTAAGATCCCTTACGATATAATCTCCCCGCAGAGGTCTCTGTGTTGGCCTGGCCAAATTCCATGGTGATAACCAAGGGACCTTTTATTCATGAGTATAATGAGTGGTTTATTTGTCATTTGTGGAGCTTGGACGCTAGGTTGAGGCTTTCCTTTGGTGCCTTTGAAATTGCAATTCTAAAAAGTTATAGAATTGTCCCTAATCAACTTCATCCGAACGGATAGAGAATAGTGTCCTACTTCAAGATTCTCTATGAGATGGAGAAAGTGGCGTACAAGCCGACCACATGGGAAGCTATTCATTGTACCGTTCTCCATGTAAGGCTTTAGAGAAAAATTCTTTCTAAGGGGGATGGCTGCAGGATTTGCAACGTCTTCAATCTAATCGAATGTAGCTACTGCCTTAAAAGACCAAACTTTCGATTGATCTTGGTATGAGTGTGATATCGAAGATGCAGGAACCCATATAATTCCAATTATCTCTTTGGCAATCTGATCGGGTCTTCAAACTCTGATGTTGGCATTGATGCAGAACATAAGCATCATAATTAAGTGCATATTGACCATTATACATTGCATGTTTATGAAATACACATCAGCTGGAGAGAACATTTATCTTTTATTTTTGTGACGTAGCCACAGATGTGATGGCTAAGGGAGACAATGTTGCTAAGCAATTAGCTGACCATGCTAAGGTGAAGATTGAGGTAGAACGTGCTGCCAAAGAGGAGAGAAAGTCAAAGAAGAGAAAGCTTGTGTCTCCTTCAAAAGTTCAAGCTTCCACTCCCTCTGTCAGCGCTCCTGTTTCCCATCCCCTTCAGACCCTTCCAGTATTTGCCGCTGCTCAACCTTTGTCGGAGGGTCAGTGCCACCTTCGGCATTTCCTTTTGAGGGATGAAATTGATTCGGAGGGAGAGCAAACAGTTCCACCTCAGAGGGGATTAACTAAGACCAACGCATACCCAGTAGATGAGGCTACACAAAGGAGGATCGAGGAGGCTTCCAGGAGAAGAGCTTCCGAGCTGGTGGTCATTGCGGATGCTAAGGTTGCCGCAAAAGGCAAAGAACCAATCCGAGATGAGTTCGCTCGGAGCGCTATTGCAAGAATTTCTGAAAGACGTGCCACATCGCTGGGAGAAATTTTGAAAAGTCAATTTGACGATGGCTGGTCTATTGACAATAAGACAGTATCAAACTTTTTGTGCCGAGTTATGCTTCAAGAGGGCGACTTCAAGATAATGGGAGATCCCAGCACACTTGCCCGAGAGTGCAGCCTCTTCCAGCAGCAAAGTCTAGAGGTTTTTTTCTCGAAATTTTCGTTCTGAATGATCCTGCCTCGCTCTTTCTTCTACCAGTTGCCTTCCTGGTTAATTAACCCTTCTGTTTCCCCTTTTGTCTTTTAGTTAATAAAGAGATTTGCATTTGTATAGCATGACTACTTTCTACAGAGGGAAATGGGAGGATGTCGATTGGTCCAGGAGAGAGGCAGAAGCTAAATATGACGCGGCTAGGAAGGAATCTATGCTTGCTCAATCAGAAGTTGACAAACTAAAGAAGGACGCCGTTCATCTTTCTCAAGACCTGAAAGCTCGACAGAGAGAGGTCAACCATCTTAAAGGGGACATAGCCCGTCTTACTGTCGAAAATATCTTAGAGCAGAAATTCGAAGAAGAGGCAGCCAGATTGAGGGACGAGTACACACGTCTGACTGCCGAGTGCTCAAAGGCCAACACTGAGCTCGACCTTGTGCGAGGCGAGCGGAGTTCACTACAAGACGTCCTAACAGAAAAAGAGATGGCGTGGAGAAAAAAGCTTGAGGAAGAACTCTCTACTCAGAAAGAAGATATCCTGGATCAGTTAGGAGAGGCTCAAGGAAAGTTACTGACTCAACTAATTTATGAGGCCGGCAGGCATTTTCTTGAGGTTGATCTTAGCTGGATGGATGACCCGGGTGCTTTGCCCGATTCTCCATCTAGTGAAGATGATCACGAGGCTTCTCAGGATCCTGCATCATCTCAACCGAATGCTGACGCAGAGATCAGGTCAGAAGCTGTGGCTTCCTTGCCGACAGAAAATGCTTTTGGAGGACCAGTGAAGTTTTCCCGTCCTCCCAATAAGGCGATTGTAGGGCCTTCTTCCACTGTAGAAATAGTAGATATAAAAGCATAGTTTTTCTTTGTAATGTTTTCTTTCTTCTAGAATTTGCATTTTGTACAAGCTTTCGTATATGAATACAATTCGGCATGTTTTTCAATTGTGTCTTTGTATTCCTAAATTTAATTTCGAGTTAGATTGTCCAACAATCAACTGAGGAGAAAATGTAAAATCAACTAAGGAGAGTACTTCCTGAATTTAGAGATGCTTTTCAGGCATTGTAATCCCTAGCTCTTAAGATTGCCAATCAATTAATCCGATTGGTTATTTATAGGAGAGTCATGCACAGCGAGTGATCTTTCATTCTTGCTGATCTTCACTTCTTTGGTTTGGAATAATCATCGAACTTTAGCTAATATGTTGATGAATATTAGATGAATACTCCTTGCCTTACGGGCTCGGGATGAATGTCGAGCCTAGCAGGGGAACTTATCTTGCAAATGAATGGATTTCAACTTTCACATTTTCAGCTGTATCAAGCCTAGCAGATAAGTTGTATCATATTTCTTCGCCGATCAAGATGTGACATCGATCGAAATTAAGCTCTCAGTCTTGGAGTGACCGAAATAGATTCGTTAATTCGGTTCGTGCTTTGGCTGATCGTACAATACTCGACCAATCGGTCTATGCCGTTAGCGGTTTTGCAAAAATTGTCCGCTTCGAAGATATTTTTGGCTAAATTCCCAGGGGATTTGGCGATTTTATATTTAATTATAGAGTTTCGCATTTTGGGTTCGGGATAAACATCGAACCTAGCGAATGAGTCGGTGGATATTAAATTGAGGCTTATCACATTTTCAGTTCGGGAATAATACCGAACCTAGTAGACGAACTTACAATGAAGAAAGATTTTCACATCTTGGGCTTAGGATGAACATCGAGCCTAGTGAATAAGTTTTACTAAGTTTGTTGCATCGGTTGGAATGGAGCGTCAATTGAAATCAAGTTTTATGGAGATTATATCCGCTCGGAGATTTTAGTAAGCATCATCGATCGGAGTATTCATTGGTCAATATTGATTACTTTGACCAGAATTTTCATCAGTTCGGAATTCCAAAAAGCCAATCCATGCCAAAATGGTGGAATTCATTCTGACCGATCGGGGAGAGGTCTACAAGCGTTAGGAGCCTCATCTTAAACTCTTGATGACAGGATTATCCGATCCGAAGGTGTTTGTTGGAGAAGGAGTTAACATATTTGATTAATTATAAGCAGTAATTTTTGGCACTTACCTATTTTTAGGCCATTTTTTATTTCGTGGAGGCACTCATTTTGCCCGCATCAAGGTGCTATTTATTTTCGCGTGCTACTTAGGCTACACTTTCTTTATTGCTGTACTCTTAAAAACTTAAAGATAAATCTTTAAATAATAATCAAATAAATTTAATTCTGTGATTATTACAGGAGACTCGGAGACCATGAAATTTAGTACAATAAATTCAAAGGGGACTCAAATTATAACAATTGCACCTGATTTTGTCATTATTCGATGGTTCTTACTGTTAGTGTAAGCCCTAACCCCAATACATTGTAATAAAATACTTTAGTTAATAAATGAGGCATTTGTTTTATCTATTGTATTCCTGTGCATATCAATTGATAGAAATATCCAAGAATGTTATTTCAGTTTAAGTTATCATGTGTGAGGCACATGGTTGTAAGACCTTGAAACAAATGAGACTTCATTCTAAATATCCCTAGTCAGTCATTGTTATGGAAATAACAAATGAATTAAGACTAGTATGCTCTCTCTAATAAGTTGAGTTCTGTCTTACGGATCATAAGGACAAGAGTGTCAATCAGAGATCATAGATACATGTTTAGAACATAGTATCTAGATTTGATGCACTCATGAGAACACTACATGGTACAAGTCATAAGTGTTTCTCATTTGCAAGTTTTGTATCGAAGTTCTTAAACCTAAAATCTCTATGAAACTCTTTATGAATTACTGTGTGCTTTGACATACACCTAACATGCTCGTAACAGAGTGACAAGTACGGGTATGCTTGGGTATGCATTGATTCATGTTAGAGAGCATGAGAGAAGTGAAGGGATTACCCCTCTCTATAAGAGAGAAAATATCATCGGCCACTTGATCAGTGAACTGAGAAGTGTATGGCCATACCGAGATGAAATAATGAGTAATCATTATTTATTTGAGAGTTCAGGGTCACTGGAATATCAAGAAAGGAATTAATATATATATAAGGATGACTAGTTCCATACCTTATATTAATTCTGATATTTATGGGTAAGGGACTATGCAAAATTGCATTAGGTCACTAAATGCCATATGCATTTTCATTTAATTTGGAATGCTATAATATCTTGCTAGAGAATATATATAGCCTTTGAATTAATTCATTAATTCATTGCCAACATTAAATGGACCTATAGGATCGCACACAAATCATTGGGCTTAAAATATTTAAAGAAAGTATTGGGCATTAATTTGGGCTTTTAATTAAAGTCAAATTAATGTATGTAATGGGCATTATAAATGCTATTGGACCTTGGTCCATGAGAGAGAAAAATTCAGCCCACAAGGTTTAATTTCAATTAATTAATTATCTTGTATTAATTAAGTTAATTGAGTATTAAAGCCTAAAATAAATTAAATTAAATTAAATCATTTAAATAAATAAAAGTCAAATTAATGTATGTAATGGGCATTATAAATGCTATTGGACCTTGGTCCATGAGAGAGAAAAATTCAGCCCACAAGGTTTAATTTCAATTAATTAATTATCTTGTATTAATTAAGTTAATTGAGTATTAAAGCCTAAAATAAATTAAATTAAATTAAATCATTTAAATAAATAATGAAGTGGCCGAAATTCCAAGATAAAAATCAAGGAATTTCAGCACACGCACATTAATTATGTTAAGTGATTTTATTTAATTAAATGTCTTGTGTTTTATTTCAAATTTGAATTTTAAATTCAAAGGAGTTTAAATCAATATATATTACTTATTTTTAGGAAGTAATTGAAGTTGAATTAATTATCTTGAGATAGTAAAATTCATATCAAACACTTGCCAAAAGATAAGGATATATATTAGAAAAGAAATAAAACCCTAAAAATATATATAGAGTGATTTTGGCGTGAAACCCTAATTTTCTTTAGGTTTTGGTGTGAACTTCTCTCTCTCTCTCACTTAATTATTTTAGCCAATTTTCACAAGGAGAAAGGATTGTTCCTCATTCTCTTGTGTTCTTGGGTAGTAATAGCAACCTAAAAGAAGTACAAAATCAAATTTTGTAGCTTCAAACCATAGCCATTACACAATACTTATTTTGAGAGCTAGCAATCTCGATTTTAAGCCGTCGGTGCAATTGTGTGTGTGAACATAGAGAGGAGTGGCGTAAAAGGTTGTTCCTTGGCATTAGTGGTGAAGGTCTAAGGCTAAGATATCCTCCTTGATTACTGGTCATCATCAAAATCAAGTTTTAAAGGCATCTAAAGTTGTAAGTTTTAAAACCCTAAAATTGCATGTTTCGATTCTTGTCATGGAATTGTATAGCATGTATGATCAAATTTTATTATTTTTCGTCGCGTGATCTTTATGTGCATACCATGACATATTCCATCACTTACAAACCGGCCTGTGTTGACCCGTCATTTGCGCTTGCCTTCATTTCCTGACCCGACCTTCCTTTTTCCCATCGTCGGATCGCTTACAGGAGCTTTTCCGCTTATTAGTTTGAATGTCCAACAGCTTTGTGTAACTTACGAACTTTGTTGCGGCCTTCATTGTTTCTCATTTTGTTTAGATATTTTGGGCCGGTTACCTTTTCTGTGCTTTTCTTTATGCCCATTAATGTTTGGGTAGGACCAGTATTGAGTGGAGTGGAAGTCCCAGCCAACCAATTATTGTTGCGATCGGATTTACTCCTTTCGGTATCCTCTCTCCTTTCCATAATTCTCAAAAAGATTGACCGGTTAAAATTTTTTTTTAACCGATCGGATGGGGAGGTTCTGTTGAAGGGTCAACCGTCTGGATATTGCAATATATCCATGACATTGTTCTTCCCTATTTTACTGGATCTGAGAGTATCGTCCAGCTGGATGTGATGTCTGACCCTATCCATCAGGTCGGAGAAGTTGATCGGTGTCCTTGTCGTCAACGATTCAAAAAGTGGACGATCCATGATACCTCTCGCTAAAGCATTTGATGCCAATTTCATGCTTAAATCCCTTACTTCCAACATTGTGGTCTAAAAGCGACTGATATAATCTCTGAGACTTTCATCGATTCTTTGATAGAGGTTGCACAAGTCACTGACTGACCTTGGTGTACGTGTTTGCACAGTGAATCACGTGGTGAACAACTATTTGAGTTATCTGAAGGAGGCGATTGATTCTGGAGGGAGTTCGAGGAACCATTTCAAAGCATCTTCTCCTAAGGCGATTGGAAAAACTCTGTAGGTAATCCTTTCATCGTAGGTGTAGACTTGCACTTTAGCTAAATATTTTGCAAGGTGAGTGGCAAAATCGGTTTTACCTGTATATTTATCCATCACCACATCTCTCCACCTGAAAGGCAGCCTAAATTCTGTAATTTCCCTGCAGAAAGGGGAGGCAGTGTTGTTGCTGGTGTTCCCCTTAAATACACCTTTCCTGAGCTCTATTAAACCGAATTGCTGGAGTTTTTGTTTGAACCATTTATCTTCCCTTCGTCCACCTGTTGTGGAAGCAAACTCCTTTTCAAGTCTGCAGGAGCAGCTGTGATCATGTGTGTGCATAAAGGATGGATCATCGTCGGAGGGTAGGGTGGATGGTCCACTGGGGATGTAAGGGGCATCTCTGCTTGAGGATATTGTCTTTCTTCCCTTATCGTCCCTCCCTGGGACTCTGACCCCCAGCCTTGCGACATTATGGGCTTGCAGCTCCTTCATGGAGGTTTTCCTATTTCTTTTTTTTCTTTCAAAGTCTTCGACAATGAAAATTATTTTGTGACCTCTTTCAGAAGTCCTGGGCGTATTGTCCCTTTTCAGAGTTTGGACCACGCTTTTAGCGAGGTCACTAAGAATGACAAGTATATCTCTGATAGTAACAGGGGCGTCATCTGGCTGTCGTGCGATCACGTCATCGAGATTTGGGAGAGGGTTACCCCCGACAGGTGATCTGAAAGATCTTTCTCCTATCTCTGAGGGTTTAGATTTGTCCTGGTTGTTGTGATAATATTCTCTAAGAGCTTTGTGCTCATTGGATCTTGAATCTGCCATAGCTCTCAACGAAAGCACCAAATGATAAAATAATATTTGTCTTTATCTGTAAGAAGGAGAGTTGACAGCTGATGATCCGGTCAGATGACAAAGCCTGCAAGAAGGAGTGCCTGATCGAACCCGGGCGTTAGCACTCCGAAGCTTAAGTTAGTAGCTTTTAGAGAAAGAGTACTTAGACAGAGAGAGTCTCAGATAGTCAATACCTGGAGCCTTTGCATTTTAGGCTATTTATAAGAGTTCTTTGGGAGGGGTACTTGAGTACCTTGGGACGTAATAACTGGCGTTGGAATAGGTGTGCGGCGATATGACAGGGAGCAGGTGGAAGGTATGGGCTCTTGCTTGTGTCAGTGGACTCGATAGGACAGGGTGTCCCATCAGTCCGATCGGACACCGTGCCTTTATGTCTTGTCTTCCAGCTCATGCTTTGTCCTTTTCGTTGATGGATTTTGGACCCTGCTGAGCGTCGTTGGGCCAACTTGACTGGACCTTGGAGACGTTTTTTCCGTAGTTATCATGTATAAAATACAAACAATTTTAATTGAATGATAATAATTAAAGATCTTTAAATAATTAAGAGAGCAAATATATAATTTAGTTTTTTTTGTTGATAATTATAATTTAGTTTCTTTGTATTCCGAATCCTTACAATTTTAAATATGTTATTATACAACTTCCCTAAGGTTTGAGAAATCTATTTATAGACAAAGTCTAGATATTTTTACATTACTTGAATTTTGCTTGCAACAAATGATTCCATAAAATTTTATAAAATTAATTTGTAATTTTTAATTTTATATGCTTAAAATGCAGAAAAAAATAGAAATTTAATTTCATAAATTTTATTATACTTTTACTAAATTCCATAAAAATAGAAATTTAATTTCATAAATTTTATTATACTTTTACTAAATTCCATAAAAATAGGTGTAATTTGTAAAGGAGCCAAAATTTAAAAAATTATAACACATTCTGTGTTTTGAACGTTTTCTTCTCCTTTTTTCTTCAATTTTTCAACCACTTTTATCAAATTAGTATTATCTCTTTCTTTTATATTTTGTAAATTGAATTTTTTGTGCAATATTGAAGGATATTGGTTTGATAAATTAACTCATATTAATTGAATTATTGTTTGATTAATTATATATCTATTAAATTGTTGTTTGAATCATTAAAACGTATATATTGCAAGACTCTATTCTTCGATTTTATTGTAGAAACACACGTGTCCATTAATAAAAATCAAAATAAAAAATATCGATTTTTCATTATGGCCACACATGTTGATTTTATATCAGAAACATTGAACTACCTTATATATAAATTAAAATCTTTTTTGTTTTAAAAACACATGTGTCCATTAATCAAAATCATGAAATTAAAATTACACATATTAGAGTTTTTATGTTTTTTTTCCCCGTGGCCACTCATGTCAAATTTATTGTAGAAATTTTAACGGCCAACTGATATTAGTCATAAATTAAAATCAATATTTAAAGGCTACTCCATAAATGTATGTAGAATTGATCCGGTGGCACATGAATTATATCTCATGAATTATATCTAATTCTATTGTCTATTATTGGAAGTTATTACCAAAGAAGACATAAAAATTGGCATCTAGGATATTTCAGAAAATAAAATAGAAATAAATAGAAATTTATTTACAAATATATGGAATTTATTTGTAAATAAATTCAACAATTTAAATTATTTTATTTCAAGCAGACCATTAACGAACAATATTTAATAAAATTTTTAATTTCTTATAAAAAATAACGGTATTATTCCAATCTAACTTATTAAAAAAAATCCTTCTCTTATTCAATTTTCAAATAATATTATTCTTGTTATTAAAGTTAAAATTTAAGATGATTATTTGAAACTAATTGCCTTATGTTTCTTTTATTTGATTTGACAATTAAATTGCGTACAGGGGGGAAACTTTACCACAAATTAGTAACTCATGATTATTATCCGTTGTGTTTTATACCACGTAAGTTTTAGTTAAAGTTATATTTGCAACTAAAAATTTTGTTAAAGTTATTTTTGTTCAAAGAATTTTTTTCCTTTTATTTCTATTTTTATGTATAGATAGATATAGATTTTCACTTAAGTATGATTTTTTTGTTTTCAACTTTTTTTTATGTTTTTTTCAGATTTTTTTTTAAGATTTAGATTGATATAAATCTATGTTTTGAATTTTAAATATTATCCCTTACATGTTTATCTACAACTTTTGTTGAAAAAGTTCACAAATATTTTAATAATTTTATTAATTTTATACATATTATTAATTTTAAATTTTTAAAATTTTATTTATATGTTACATATATATACTTTTGAACACTTTTAATGAAATATTACTTTACATTCAAAAAATATTGTGTTGTATTTAAATCCTCAATCATTTTCTTTATTTATTTGGAAGAATCTAAATCCTCAATCTTGCCATAAGGAGAATGAGAAAAAAATCTTTAATCCAAGGAGATAAGGAACTTTTGTTTTTCTAACTTGATTAAATTATATATAAGTCAAACTAGGATAAGTAATTCGATACTTAAATTAGTAAACTCTCAAAAAGAAAAAATGTAAAGAAAGAGAGTCTTAAAATGATATTACCTGAAATCTTTATGCATAGAGCTATTTATAGAGGATAGAGAGTGATAGGTATTATAGGCACTCAAGTGTATAACATGTAGATAGGCATAATTGGTAGTTGAGTGAGACAAACAGGTGGCACATGTCCGATGGTATGACCGGGTGAGGTGCCATCAAGGTTGTCAGTCGACAAAATCTGACTTATCCCATCAGTCCAATCAGATGGACATCTCCAAACAACCTTAGTAATAACCGCATAAATTACATCTCTAAAGGCTCAGTCATTTCGGCCCAAAGGTATTTGAGACGGTTCAAATCTGCTAAAAAGTAGCGTGAGCTAGAAGATAACACAGGGAAGCGTGATGTCTGATCGGACTGATGGGATGTCCTGTCCTGTCAGCCCACTAGTATAAGCCAACGCCTACACTCACCTCCTACTTTCAGTCACATCATCGCTCACCCACTCTGACTGACGGTTATCATCTCGCCAAGGCACTCAAATAGCCCTTCCCCAAAAGATTTCCTATAAATAGCCAAAAACACAATGACACCAAGTATTGAACTCCTGAAACTCTCTCTCCTTCCAGCACTTACTCCCAAGTTACTAACTTAAGCTTCGGAGTGCTTACGCCCGGATCCGATCGGGCACCCCTTTGTTTGCAGGTTCAGTTGCTTGATCGATCATACTACCGTCAACTCTTTTTCTTAACAGGATAAAGGCATTTTGAGCTTTATCACTTAGCTTGGCTGGTCATAGGTCTAATCTCTTGCACGAGCCTTGGACCTTGAATTGCCATGGCTTGATGATAATAAGTAATTAGCAAATACCATTAAATTTCATAATTAACATTAGGACTGGACAAAACAAAAAAAAAAAAAGAAAAACCATTAAATTGGTTTAAAAAATCGAATTCAAACCAACCATAGTAGGAATGTAAACTTTAATTTTTAAAATTATAGTTAATAGATTTGAACTTGACCTTGAATTTAAGTGTTTGATTAATTAGTTAGTTAACAAGTACCATAATATATATATATATATATAAAACTTTTTGAAAAATTATAATTAAAAATTTGAACATGAATTGGTAACGGAAACTATTAAAATATTAATGAAAACTGACTGACAATGAGTTTGATTTTTCAAATAGAATATAATAAGTTTTGTATAATGATAAAGTTGAACAATGCAGTGTCGAAAGGAGCTGTTAATGGCAATATCAATGTTTGTTAGTGTTTATTTTCATTTTATTTTATATATTTATATTAAATTTAAATTAATATAAAATGTAAGTTTTTTTATATGAAATTTAAATAATCAGAATTGTTTATCTTTAATTTTTGATGGTATTTTAACGGCACGTACCAATGGTTAATGGTTAACTAGTCACATTTAGCGATTAATCGAATGTTAATAAACTAAATTTGCATTTTGATTTTAAAAATTGACATTAATGAACTGGACATAAAAATAGACCAGTTCATACCTATTTTTTATTTAATATAATTTAAAAATGGGGGAAAGTAAAAATTTTGATAAGTCTAATAACAAGTATATTTTCATTGGTCTAAAATTAGAGAGCAATCCATTACATATGGAAGAGATTGTGTAAGAGGTAAGAACACATTTTCTATGCAATGTAAAAATATAAAGAGAGTGATAAATAGAAAATTTTGTGATTTGGATCAATGAAATGAAGAAAAAAAAATTACTTATTTTTAAATGGAATAACATATATGTTGTAATTTAATATAATCTGATTGAAAACTTGAGGTTAACAAATAAAGGAAAAAAAAAAAAAAGCAACACAATAAGAAATAATAGTACCGATATACGAATCAAAACAATTTTAATCTTTCAAATCTCTAATAATTATCTCTGAATCAAATTAAAATATTCCATTAAATTTAGTGTTTAAAAAAATATTAAAATATTAAAGGAATTTCTACTAATGTCACAATATTTAATTTTTTGCTAAATTGGTCACGTTGAATGTGCAAGCAAGTCCTAAAAGTTATTTTTATTTCCATAATCCAAATGATTAGTCTTTGCAAGGTCAAGAAACACACATCCTACAGGAAGTCATATTTGTATAGCTTACGTGTTTAAATCCCACAACGCAAGTTCTATTTTTGTTTTCTTTTTGTCATTTTAATTACTTTATTTACTACCAATAAGAGAATTATTGTTCTTTTTTAAATAATAATAATAATAATAATAATAATAATAATAATAATAATAATAATAATAATAAAAGTCAAAGTTCGGTTTTGGTCATGTTAATAGATGGATTTCTTTTTCTTTACAACTTGACTTTTATCGTTCCTTTACAATATTTTGGACTGAAAAATTCAGCACTTCCTCTGCATTGACTTCACATCCATTTTCGTTCACTTGATTAAACGTAGGGCATAGTATAAAAAGGTATGGCAGAGTATTTTGTTTTTTTTGTATTTAAAGTTTAAAAGCCTTTTTATTTATTTGGTTAAAAATATATTTTAAGATAATGTTACAAAAATACCCTCTCCAAATTACGGAAACAAATAATAAAAAAAAGGAAAATAAAGAAATCGTAAAAAAAATAAAAAATCCTTCTTTTATAGATCTTGCTATTAAATCAACCCAAAAACAATAATAATTATAAAATAATTACTGTTAGTTTAAATCATAAAGAATGAAGAAAATTTGGTAAAATAGTCTTATATAATAGAATTTATAAAGAATTACAAATGCTTTAGGTCGAAGAAATGATTGAAAAAATAAAATTGAATTTATATTAAAAGAAGAAAACATGAAGGTGTAAATTTGTTATTAAAGTCTGTCAAAAAAAAAATTTCATCCGTTAGCAATAATATCCTTCTACTGAACAATCTATTATCTTTTATCCAATTATGTCTATTGACACACTAACATGTATTAAAAAGAACAATTTTGCCCCTAAATTATAAAATTAGAGCAAATTTGGTAAATTTGCCTTTTCAAGTAAAGTTGAGGACAAATTTGCTCCTTTTAGTAATTTTAGCATGGCGACACCAACATGTAGCATTATTTAATTCACATTAATAAGTTAATGGATGGAATTCGGTTAAAACATTTAGTACGCATTGATTTTAATACTTTATCTGTTTCTTAATACTTGAATTTGGAGAAGAAGACACAATAATTAAGAATTATATTACTAAACAACTAAAAAAATTTGTTATCCTTATTCTATGAATTAGAAAATCGTAAAGTGTAATTAATGAAGGTTCAAAACCACTATTATAAAAGCAACTCAAATAAGGGTATATTTGATAAAAAATCAATTAATGTGTGTTAATTATATCAAAATACCATGTATTATAAAATAAAATTATTTTTTAAATGACATGTATTATGAAATAAAGTGAATACTTTATAGATAAAATTACCCGGGTTGGAATTTTAAAAATATAATTTTGTGACTTTTTAGTAATAAAAATTAGCAAAGCTACCATAGATTTTGGTCAAACCCATAGACAAGTTGAACCCATGACCGAAGCTTGATATTTACCGGTTTATAATTGAATATTGGTTTTCTACTGCCCTTGGTATTGGGCCGTATACAACCTTAATTATATACATGCTATTCACATTTCACTTCAGAATACCTTAATTTATTCACTGTTATTAAGCAAAATGGGCAAATTTGTCACTTAAGTCTTTGAAATGGTTCAAATATGCCATTCAAGATTTTTTTTTTAAAAAAAAGCCATTATTATTATAAAATAGATCCAATTTTGCCACAATAGTCTACGTAAACAGATAAAAATTTTAGTTGACATCAACCTGATTGACACATTAGCAAAAGAAAAAATGGACATGTAGCATTTGAATTAACTAGACCCAAATTAAACAAAGCCGAATTAAAACCTTAAACCCTAATTAAACCAAATCCAAATTAAAACATATTAATCAAACCCCTTCTAATTTACCCATTCCCGTTCTCAAGATTTGTGATTTGTCGGCAAGAACTCAAATTAAAATAAATTAAATAAACTTACTCTAATTGTAACATCCCAAATCCGAGTTACCCGAATATCTGTTACTCAATCAAGTTTTAGAGATGACCCACTAAAAAAAAGGTATTAATAAATATTAAAAAGGGGAGAAAATGAGATAAATGGGTGTATTATAATAATAAGAATAATAATGAGGTTAAAATAGCTTGTTGATTGATAATAATAATATATTTGCAGTTCCTAGAGATTTCTAGAAAAAAAAAAGAAAAAAGAAAGAATCAATTAAAGAAAACAAAGAAAGAAAGATAAAGGGGGAGAGTAAGAGAGGAGATGGGAGAGAGAGAGAGAGAGAGTCGGAGAACAGGGGAGAATCGACGGCGCCACCAACTGATGATTCCTAATGCCGACGCGTTCCCACCAGCATCGGTCACCTTGCCGTCATCCTCTTTCCCCTCCGACGTGGCTTTTGCTCTTGATCTCTCTCTTGGCCGAATCTGTCCTTCATCATTCCGGCGACCAGTGACGGCGAATGGCAATATGACCGACACCGGAGAATCCTCGGCGGCGAGAAGGTCCTCCTGGTGCCCTTCGCTCCTCCTTACTCGTCGGCAATGAGTATATCGGAGAAAGGAGGAGTCCATGGTTCTTGGGTAGATCCCGATCAAACGGAGAAGTATTGGAGCGCGTGACCACCGAAAATGGGAAGTTGGGGTTCTCACCTTCACGGTGGCAGTATTGGTGCGTCTCCGATGAGCCTCCGATGAAGCTCCAGTCACCGGTCCGGCAAGTACGTTCATGGACGAAAATTGAAGAAAAAATCACAGAAAACGATATGTGACTACCAAATTTACTTCAAAACAAAAATAAATTAAAGACTTTATTTAAATTAATTCTGAATTTGTTTTTTTTATTATTCTTTTCGAATTAAATGGTTGATCTACGAGTATTCAATTGTAGAGTTTATTTGTTTAAATTATTTCTTAAATATTGATATATGGTGGTTGTGTTAACTGTTAAGTTTGTTATTTGAGAAAGCTGATGGTAGGATTTAATGTTAATTTTTCTTGTTTTTATAATTAACTAGAGTAGTTGATGGTATGAAAGGCGTGAGCTTATGGGTAGTTGAAATGCATTAGAGCACTTCGGTGATTTTAGGCAAATAGAATTGAAATTTAAGTATGTTAGTCTGTTACAATATAATATATGTGTAAGCTTTATAGTTATAATATTAGGCAGGTAGTTATTGTACTTATTTAATTGATTAATCACCCGTGAAACTTGACTTAACAGTGTTGTTCGAGAGAAATAGTTTAAGCTAAGTAGGTTGTATTAATATAAGAGTTAAATTGCTTGTCCAATGAAGCATTTAAAAACATATATATGTGTGCCTGTAACTGCATTCTGTTGCTTTTAATACTCTGCCAATTATAGCTGTGGGAACTTAAATATTTGTTAAATTCTGTTTCTAGAATTAGTAATATACATAAACTTTGGAACTTCAATTAGTTGGTACGGTTTATGAAGTTAGTTAGATACATAAACCCAAAGATTTAATTTCTCCTATGCACAATGTAAATTGTCATTTAAATTTATTGATAGGCTCTCGGCAAAAATAAGAAACTGATATATTTTTAGAATTGGAGGTATCCGGTATAATTTTAATGAGAAACAAGGAAAATCAGTTATCATTGTTTATCAATTGATTAAGCATGCAATTAAGATATAAAGGAAACAACTTAACCTACTTACTATGAATCGTTATACTACAAAGTTTATTGTTAAATCTTTATTTAGTAATCTAGTTTATATTACTTGTTTAAATTGGTTTGTGAAGATTAACTAACGAATTATTCTAATTACAAAAATGTACTTCTCTTTTCTGTTAGGATTTTTCCATGGCGTATTATTCTTTTGAAAGGTTGTGATTATAATGAAATGGTGATTTGCCATACAGTGCTAAAATAAATATGTGCATAACTTGACTTAAATGATCCCTTAACGACAATTGGGTAAACTAAATTGGGTCATGTATTTGAAACCATAATGAGGGTATGGATACGACTACACATTTGCATGTCTAACTAGAACTATATGATTGGCGATAAATTCTCAAGTCGATAAACTGAGTTGAATAGTAAAATTATGGCAATGACTATAATAGTAAATGACCTTATTAGTGAAATAGATGAATAATAACGAGGTAATGAAATTGTTAAAGATGATGTATACGGCAAGTATTGAGAATAAGTAATGTTAAAATATATATATATATATTTGTAACGACCTCAATACCGGGTTAGTCGTGAACAGTGCTTCCCGATGATGAATAGTACTTTTCGAATCTGAAATGACATCCGAAAGTCAAAAATATTTTATTGGACAATCGAAAATTATTGGTCATGGAAAGTCCAGTGTTGAAATTTGAAGTGAAATTGAGATCAAATAGGCGTTCAAAGGTCAAAAATACAAAAAATACAGTCAATTTTCATGATAGGGAATGTGACTTGATTTTGCGTAAATAATTAAAAATAGTAAACGAACTCCAAAAATTATCAGATTTTGCATGCCTACATGAATTTTTATGTAAAATATTTTAGTTACGAGAATGAAATTTTTCGGTGATACCAGCAGTTATCGAATCGGACCGATAAGTTTGAATCAAATCAATAACGGACTCTGATTGAGCCAAAAATTTGCGTGCTAGCTATTTTTGATGTTATAAGAGTAATGAAATTATTTTTGGAGAGATTTTATGGCTGGAAGAGAGAGAAATTTAATTGGCCTTTAAAAAGATCTAAATGGGCCTTAAGAAAAGAATGGGCTAAGCCTATTGGTTTGGCCCAATTTTAGGCCCATTAGGGAGGCATATAAAGGCTTAAATTCTGGAGAAAACTTCAGATTTTTGTTGTGTCTTCTTCCTCTTTCATTTGGCCGAATTCACTCTCAATTTCCTCTCTCTCTCTCTCTTGCTTCATAACCACTCAAATTTCTCCTTAAATCCCAACTAAAGAGTTGTAATTCCATCCCTTTAAAATACTAAAATAGCTTCTCTTGATTGATTTGGGCAAAGGAAGTGGAGAAAATAAGTTGAGAAAGAAAAAGGGGTAAGTTGGATCTTAAGAATTTTAATGATTTAAATTGATTTCTTGGTATTTTTTCATAGATTTTTGGGTGTAGATTATGATTATGATATTGGTTTTTACATTTGAGAACAAGAAAATGAAGAAAACTAAGCTTGAATGGGCTACCCTATGTAGGTGAGCAAGTTGAGGGAGGTATTTCTAAGAGTAAAGGCAAAGAGAAGGAGGCTTGAGCTTCCTAATCAAGAGAAAAATTGTAAGTGACTAATTAATCTTTACATTTTTTAAGTTTGTGAATTGTTCTTAATTATGTAATTAGGGTAAAAATATTTAAGGTTGTTAATTGATATAATTATGTTAGGGTAAATAAAATTAAACATGAAAGAAGATGAAATGAAGGCTTTAATGGAAGAAACATAATTTTTAGGTAGCTTTCTTATAGGTGACCGAATTTATTCTTAAGGAAAAATGAAGGAATTTTGCATGAAAATAATATAGGTTAGCTTAAAATAATAGTAGACTTAATAATTAATGTTTATGAATTTTTAAAGAATATTTGGAAATTATTTGGAAATTTTTAAAATTATGTATAGTGTATGTATATAGTGAAAGTTATGAATTATAGTGAATTAAATGATTATTTTAATAAAAAATGACACTAAAGAATAAATAATGCATAAATAAATTTTATTGGCATTTATTGGATTTATTGGAATTTTATTGAGAATTTAATGTTAATGTGTATATTGAAAATAATTGAATTATCGGTTAATAATTACATAAAAATGTTGAAAAAGATGAAATTTGTATGCGATTAAATTATAGTCAATGAAAAGGAATTAAAAAGGCAACCGATAAATTTTTTGAAAATTAAAAGAATTTATAAAGTAGTTATTACCGTGCTCTTAGAATTAGTCTGGCAGTAAAAATTAGTTCTGGATATAGTTGGCTAGCCATAGGAATACCCTTTATCGCGGTGCAAGTCATGACGACTTGCTTTGCTATGGGTAGGATCATTGATCTCCATAGCTTCAGTGTAAAGTGAAAGTGAAAAGTGCAGTATTTTGAGAATGGTTCCTTAGAAATAATTTCTCTTTTTAGTGGGGCCCGTGGGGTCCATGTTTCGTGTATCCAGTCTGAGATTTTCAGTATTGCAGACATCTGAGGATTGTATTGCAGACATTGAGAGAAAAGCAGTTATATGCCAAATTTAACAAATGTGACTTTTGGCTAAATGAAGTATCCTTTTTAGGCCTTATCATCTATGCAAAAGGTATTACAGTGGATCCTTCAAAGATTGAAGCAATCATTCAATGGAAGCCACCCAAAAATGTGACTGAAGTGCGAAGTTTTCTGGGTTTGGCTAGGTACTATAGGAGATTTATCAAAGGCTTCTCCACCATTGCAGTCCCTATGACATGACTACTACAGAAAAATGTCAAATTTGTGTGGACTGATAAGTGCCAGGAATGTTTTGAGAAGCTAAAGACGATGTTGACAGAAGCTCCTATCCTTACTCAACTTGAGTCAGGCAAGGATTTCGTGATCTACAGTGATGCTTCCATGAATGGTTTAGGCTGTGTTCTGATGCAAGAGGGCAAGATGATAGCTTATGCCTCCAGACAACTTAAGACTCATGAGAAAAACTATCCTACTCATGATCTAGAGTTAGCAGCCATTGTTTTTGCATTAAAGATTTGGAGGCATTACTTGTATGGAGAAAAATGCTACATTTATTCGGATCACAAAAGTTTAAAGTATTTGTTTATCCAGAAAGAACTTAATCTTAGACAAAGACGCTGGTTGGAGTTGATTAAAAACTATGATTACTACATCGACTACCATCCAGAAAAAGCAAATGTAGTGGCCGATGCGCTCGGTAGAAAATTTATGTCAGGTAATGTTAGTGTTTTGAAATGAATTTGTGCAAGGCATTAATAAGTGTAAATGATTAATAATGATCTTTGCAGCTCTTCGGGCAATGAACACCAGCTTAATTTTGGCGACAGATGGAGCTATAGTAGCTAAACTACAAGTTAAATCAGATTTTGTACATCAAGTGAAAGCAGCTTAGAAAGGAGATGATAGACTAAAGGCTATTGTGAACAGGCTACAACATAACAGTGAAAGTGACTACTCATTGTCAAATGATGGAAGCCTTTATTTCAAAGGAAGACTTTGTGTGCCACCTCAAGAAGAATTGAAGAAAGAGATTTTGATAGAAGCACGCCATAATAGCTTTGCTATGCATCCTGGGAGTAACAAAATGTACCAGGATTTGAAAGTCTACTATTGGTGGCCAGGTATGAAGCGGGATGTGATTGAATTTGTGGGTAAATGTTTGACATGTCAGCAGAGCATTAAGTTCCTTCTGGACTGCTTCAACCACTTGTTATTCCAGAGTAGAAATGGCATCAGGTGACCATGGACTTTGTGACTGGGCTACCTATGACTCAGTGGAAACATGATGCCATTTGGGTAATAGTTGATCGCCTCACCAAATCAGCTCATTTCTTGCCAGTTCGGATGGATTTCTCTTTAACCAGGCTGGCAGAACTCTATATAAATAAGGTGGTTAGATTGCATGGAGTGCCTAAATCCATTGTGTCAGACAGGGATCCCAAGTTTACTTCTCACTTTTGGAGAAGTTTTCAAGATGCTTTGGGTACTAGACTTCGTCTAAGCACAACATTCCACCCTCAGACTGATGGCCAATCAGAACGAGTGATTCAGATTTTAGAAGATATGCTTAGATGTTGTGTCCTTGAGTTTGGCACTAATTGGGAAAAACATTTGCCATTAGCTGAGTTCGCCTATAACAACAGCTATCAATCTAGTCTGAAAATGGCTCCATTTAAAACATTGTATGGTAGGAAGTGCAGGACTCCTTTGTGCTGGACTAAATTGAGTGAGAGGAAGCTTTTGGGTTCGGACTTAATTCATGACTCTGAAGAAAAGGTCCAGATCATTAAAAGCAAATTAAAGGAAGCAATGGATCGTCAGAAGTCCTATGCAGATTTAAAAAGAAAAGATATCGAGTTCCAGGCCGGAGATAAGGTTTTTCTGAAGGTATCTCCATGAAAAAAGGTTCTGAGATTTGGAAAGAAGGGTAAGTTAAACCCTAGATTTATTGGTCCATATGAGGTACTTCAATAAGTGGGTCTCATGGCCTATAGATTGAAATTGCCAGCTACTTTGGAGAAGATACATGACGTCTTTCATGTGTCTATGCTCCGCAGATATAAGTTTGATCAGAGTCATGTGATAACACCTGAAGAGATACAAGTCCAGACTGATATGAGTTATGAAGAAAGACCAATAAAGATTTTGGCTAGAGAAATCCGACAGCTTCGGAACAAACAGATTCCTTTGGTGAAAGTTATGTGGCATCACCATAATATTGAAGAAGCGACATGGGAACCCGAAGCAACAATGAGATAGCAGTATCCTCTACTTTTCAGTTCAGGTAAATTTCGAGGATGAAATTTCTTTTAGTAAGGAAAAAATGTAATGGCCTCAACACCGGGTTAGTTGTGAACAATGCTTCTCGATGGTGAATAGTATTTTTCGGACCCGAAAGGACACCCAAAAGTCAAAAATATTTTATTGGACCATCAGAAAGCATTGTTCATGGGAAGTCTGGTGTTGAAATTTGAAGTAAAATTGAGGTCAAATGGCCATCCAAAGGTCAAAAATACAAAAAAGGCAGCGAATCAATTTCTCTAATAAGGAATGTGACTTGATTTTGCGTAAATAATTAAAAATAGTAAACGAACTCCAAAAATTGTCAGATTTTGCATGCCTACATAAATTTTTATGTAGAATATTTTAGTGATGAGAATGAAATTTTTCGGTGATACCAACAGTTATCAAATCGGACCGATAAGTTTGAATCGGATCGATAACGGACTCCGATTGAGCAAACAATTTGCGTGATAGTTATTTTTTATGTGATAAGAGTGATAGAATTATTTTTGGAGAGATTTTATGGCTGAAAGAGAGAGAAATTTAATTGGGCTTTAAAAAGACCTAAATGGGCCTTAAGAAAAGAATGGGCTAAGCCTATTGGTTTGGCCCAATTTTAGGCCCATTAGGGAGGCATATAAAGGTTTGAATTCTGGAGAAAACTCCAGATTTTTTCTATGTCTTCTTCCTCCTTCATTTGGCCGAATTCACTCTCACTTTCCTCTCTCTCTCTTACTTCATAACCACTCAAATTTCTCCTTAAATCCCAACTAAAGAGTTGTAATTCCATCCCTCTAGAATACTAAAATAGCTTATCTTGATTGATTTGGGCAAAGGAAGTGGAGAAAATAAGTTGAGAAAGAAAAAGGGATAAGTTGGATATTAAGAATTTTAATGATTTAAATTGATTTCTTGGTGTTTTTCATAGATTTTTGGGTGTAGATTATGATTATGATCTTGGTTTTTACATTTGAGAACAAGAAAATGAAGAAAACTAAGCTTGAATGGGCTGCCCTATGTAGGTGAGCAAGTTGAGGGAGGTATTTCTAAGAGCAAAGGCAAGAACAAGGAGGCTTGAGCTTCCTAATCAAGAGAAAAATTATAAGTGACTAATTAATCTTTACATTTTCTAAGTTTGTGAATTGTTCTTAATTATGTAATTAGGGTAAAAATATTTAAGGTTGTTAATTGATGCAATTATGTTAGGGTAAATAAAATTAAACATGAAAGAAGATGAAATGAAGGCTTTAATGGAAGAAACATAATTTTTAGGTAGCTTTCTTATAGGTGACCAAATTTATTATTAAGGAAAAATGAAGGAATTTTGCATGAAAATAATATAGGTTAGCTTAAAATAATAGTAGACTTGGTAATTAATGTTTATGAATTTTTAAAGAATATTTGAAAATTATTTAAAAATTTTTGAAATTATGTATAGTGTATGTATATAGTGAAAGTTATGAATTATAGTGAATTAAATGATTATTTTAATGAAAAATGACACTAAAGAATAAATAATGCATAAATAAATTTTATTGGCATTTATTGGAATTTTATTGAGAATTTAATGTTAATGTGTATATTGAAAATAATTGAATTATTGGTTAATAATTACATAAAAATGTTGAAAGGATGAAATTTGTATGAGATTAAATTATAGTCAATGAAAAGGAATTAAAAAGGCAACCGATAAATTTTTTGAAAATTAAAAGAATTTATAAAGTAATTATTACTGTACCCTTAGAATTAGTCTGGCAGTAAAAATTAGTTCTGGATATAGTTGGCTAGCCATAGGAATACCCTTTACCGCGGTGCAAGTCATGGCGACTTGCTTTGATATGGGTAGGATCATTGATCTCCATAGCTTCAGTGTAAAGTGAAAGTGAAAAGTACAGTGTTTTGGTAATGGTTCCTTGAAAATAATTTCTCTTTTTAGTGGGGCTCGTGGGGTCCATGTTTCGTGTATTCGGTCTGAGATTTTCTGTCGGGTCTGTACCAGGGGCATAATGGTAATAAATTGAGAAAGAAATGAAAAGACAATGAAAAGTAAGAAAAGAAAGTGAAAAATGACTATAATGAAAGAAAAAGATAATTTAGGGACAAAATGGTAATTTTCTCCAAAAGTGAAAAAAGTTAGTAAATTAAGTGTGAATTGCTTAAATAAAGATAAAACAGACAGATAATAGTTAAATTAGTCATAAAGTGAATTTTATTGTCAACAAGGACTAAAATGTAATTTTACATATAAAGGTCAAATTAAGTATAAAGAAACGTAAATTAATTTAATTAGTGGTTTAAAGATCATAATTGAGCTTTTAATGGCAAAATTGTAATTATGCGACTAAAATGAGTAATCTTATAGGAAATGTTAAGTTAGTGTTTTGATTATAATGCTAAATGATTTTATAATTATGTTTATATATACATGTTAATACTTAAACATAATAATGAAAATGTTAGAAAATGTATCTATTTTTAGTCACCACTGAGCATGTTGAGTGCTCAGCGTGTAGTTTTTATTGCGCGCAGGTCAACAAGAGCTGGAGCAAGAATACATCTTAAAAGACTTCTTTTAGGATGCTATAGTTGTGTAAATTTTGGCATGTATATATGTGTACAAACTTTACTTTTGGTCATGTAATGTAAACGGAAGCTATTTTAGTAAGTTGTGTTTGGATTGTGAATGAAATTGAATGAATGATAGTGACTGGATATAGTTAATATTATTGATTGTTGTGCCTCTGAGAGGCTGTGTTGCTTGTTTGCTTTTCAGAGAGCTAGTACTATGTACAACCATTATATTGCAAAATTTTTATTAAATGCATAGTAAATTGGACAGTTATAGGTAATTGTCAAAGGGTAGCTAATGATTAAGTAATGTTAATAAGGTTTTAAAATATAGAGGTTAAGTTGGAAAAAAATAAATTTCGATCTTCGGTACGCCGGTACAGTGTTAAGAGGGATAAGGGTGTTACAATATTGATACTATTTATTTTATTTAAGAATAAATTTATACTTGCCCTTAGTAAAATTAGATAGGAATTGTTGTAATCGGATAAGGTTGGCATGCCAATTAGGAAAATTGTAATGCGGCACCTTGATACATAATGCCGGATTGGATGGTTCCGAGAGCTCTTCCGGTGTGTATAATTAAATTGAATTGTGGATTGGATGGCTCCGAGAGCTGAATCCACAATGTGTGTAATTAAATTGAGTTGTGGATTAGATGGCTTCGAGAGCTGAATCCACAATGTGTGATTAAATTTAGTTGTGGATTGGATGGCTCCGGGAGCTGAATCCACAACTGCATGTATATAGTGTGTAATTAAATTGAGTTGTGGATTGGATGGCTCCGAGAGCTGAATCCACAATGTGTGTAATTAAATTGAGTTGTGGATTGGATGGCTTCGAGAGTTGAATCCATAATGTGTGATTAAATTGAGTTGTAGATTGGATGGCTCCAAGAGCTGAATCCACAACTGCATGTATATATATATACATGTGTGTGTAATTAAATTGAGTTGTGGATTGAATGACTCCGAGAGTTGAATCCATAATGTGTGTAATTAAATTGAGTTGTGGATTGGATGACTCCGAGAGTTGAATCCATAATGTGTGTAATTAAATTGAGTTTTGAATTGGATGGCTCCGAGAGCTGAATCCACAATGTGTGATTAAATTGAGTTGTGGATTGGATGGCTCCGAGAGCTGAAACCACAACTGCATGTATATACATATACATATATGTGTAATTAAATTAAGTTGTGGATTGGATGGCTCCGAGAGCTGAATCCATAACTGCATGTATATGTGTGTGTGTGTGTGTGTATAGAAATGCATATGTTTAATAGAAAAATTGCATATATTGATTGAGAAAATTGTTAAAAGGAGATTGGATGGTTCCGAGAACTCGATCCCTCGATTATATCCCATTTATCCAGCTCGTTGCAATTTTACTAAATTTTACTAGGGGCAGATAAAGCCAAAGATAAAGATAAAGGTAAAGATAAAGATTAATTAATAAAGAGGTAATATTGGTATAATAAAATACTTTATTAAATAAGGCAAATAGTCTATTCATATTGAATTTAATTATGTAATACATACACGAGCAGAATTGAATATAGTTAGAAGTATACATATATATAAGTACGTGCTTGTATATAATTGAGAGTGAATGTTTTAAGATTTGGTGTTGGTGACCTTTGGATACTAATCAGCAAATAAATTGAGTAAATCAAGAGCTGATTTTGGAAATAATAATTTAGCATAATAACATTTTTATTTTTTTTTAAATAAATCAATTTTTGTTACTGATTTAATTTTAAATAAGCTATAAGTAATCAAGTATATTTTTTTAGAGCTCGTTTATTTTAATTACATATGAAGCTTCCCCATTGATTTCTTGTTTAGATATGCATTTTTGATTTTTGGATCTTATGATGGTTATGTCTACATTATATGTTATTGTATGTGATTATTTGAAATTTTATAAATGTATTTAAAGCTGAAAAATTGTAGAAATAAATTTGAAAGTCACCACTAAGCTTTTAGCTTAGCGCATGGTTTTTTTCGCGCGTAGGTTGAGATTCTATACGTTTGAGGCAAATAAAAGCAAATGCTTTGGAAGTACAGTAGCTGAGAATAGCAGATGGACACAGTCACACCAAGAAGATGATTATACTATGCTAGTATTACGTTATTTTGGCATGTACATGATTAAGTTTGTTGTAATATTAATAATGCTTTATTGATGTTGAAAAAGAGAATTTGTAGTTGTTATAATTGTATGATAAAATTATATAGATGTAGCTGAGGACAAAAATATTAGTATAATGTTCTTGACAGGTGAAGAATGTTAGTTTGAATATTTTATGGAGACGAATTGGAATATATGTGTTGGAGTTTGATTGAAGTTGTGAAAATAGTTGTATGATGACAGAAGTGTTGATTTTTATATTCTTATTTCACAGGAAATTGTCAATATTTAGGGAAAATTCTGTCAAAATTTATAGTAAATTTATTATATCAAGATTTTAAAAAGTAAATTATATAGTTAGTCAGTTTAAAAGAAGTTAAGTCCGGGCGTGACATTCGATATCTGGGTCTTCTAACTGACCGAATATAGTGTGTTACACTAATCTTAGTTGGTGCTTTATGAAATGTCATGTAGTAAATATTATCTTCATAATCTGGTTGTAATTCTGTCTCATTTTTCGTCAAACCATCATCAGCATTATTTGATATTTCTAGAAAACATGCAAAATTACAGTCACAGGTATGAAATTATAACAAGTTAAGGAAAAAGAATTTGAGTAGCAAAATTCCAAGTCAAATAAAATTTTAAATAATATTAAATATTAAAATATAAACTTTAAAATATAAGAAAATATAATTAAATGCTATTATATATAATAAAAATAATATATATAAAAGTTAATCGGTTATTATATATAAATAATACTATATAATTAATAAGAATGATATAATATAAATTTAATTTAAAGTATTATATAAATTTTATAGAAAAATATAAAAAATTAAGGTATAAAAATAATAATTTAAATGTATTTTGAAGTATTATTTTACCTATGTTTTAGAGAGAAGCATACCAAAAATCGAAAATGTAAATATATATATATATATATGAACCAGCTAACCGTAAACTAACAGTTAATCGGTATCTAAAAATAGAAACCGTAACCAAAAATAGAAAATGTAAAAATTAAAAACCGTAATAAAATCTATCGAATCGGTTGATCGAAAAAATCAAATTGGTTTCAAACCGATTTTGCAGTTAACCATATTTTCGGTATTTTTTTGCTCATTCCTAATTTATATTATCTAATTAACCCGTTTTATAATTTATAATGTGAGTATGGCTTGAATATATATATATATATATATATATATATATATATATATATATATATATATATATATATATATATATATATATATATATATAATTTTATAAGTTATATGTACATATTTCCTTGCTTTAAAAGAAAGGTACATATTTTTGTTATTTTTAATCAAAAAGTTTTAAAAAATAATAAACAAGTCACATGACTTGAGTTGTTTAATCTTTTTATTTATGACTTAATCTGTGTACGAATGACTCGCTTAAATTATAATTTAATCTGATGTATTTATAATTCGAAAAAATAATGATACATATTTGGCTGAATCAAGAATCACTTGCCCCAATTTGTTTAAGGGGTATCCTAATGTGCAAAGTTTTATAGGAATTTTATTATAGATTTAATATTTGATTTTCTTCAAATTATCATCATTTAATATATTATTTTTAAATTAATTGAGTGTCGATTATGTTTTTAAACTTGTTAATAATGTTAATAAGGGGCATTGGATTCAGCTTTTTGAGCTAATCGGTAGTTTTTTTTGGTACCAATCAGCTGCATTAATGGTGTTCAGTAAATTCTTTCAATTGACTATTGGTAGCTGATTCTTGTTTCAATCGGCTGCTATTTTAAATGCTCCATTTTAGAGCATTTTCTCATTAGCTGATAACTGATTTATTTTTATTTTGTATTTAAATTATACTAATTTTTTTATTAATTATATTTTTTAAAATTATTTATATGAATAATTTTTTAATAATAGTAAGAAGAATAAGAAGAAAAACAAATCAAATATATATATTTCACTCTACCTTTAAATGGTAAATTAACATATAAATAGTACGAACTAGTAAATTTTTATCAAATATTTTATATTTATAATATTTTCTCCTTAAACTATTACCATTAAAGGTAATTTAACATATAAACAATAACAACTACATATAAACAATAACAACTAGGAAATTTTTATAAAATATTTATACTATTTTCTCTATAAACTATTAATCATCATATCAACGATTTCGCTAGCATGAACTGTGTAGATCAAAAGGGTATTACTACTTGATAAAGCACGAAATATCTTTATCTGTAAGAAGGAGAGTTAAAAGTTGAAGGTGTCCGGTCGGATAGCTGAACCTGCAAAAAGGAGTGCCTGGTCGGATCCAGACGTTAGTACTCCAAAACTTAAGTTAGTAGCTTTTAGAGAAAGAGTGCTTAGAGAGAGAGTCTCAGATAATCAATACCTGAAGCCTTTATATTTTTGGTTATTTATAGGAGATAAATGAGAGGTACTTGAGTACATCGGGAAGTGATAACCGGCAGTTGGAGCAGGTGAGCGGCGATGTGATGGGGAGCAGGTGGAGCATATGGGTGTTGGCTTATGTCAGTGGATTGACAAGACATGCTGTCCCATCAGTCCGACTGGACATCGCCTTTCTATCTTGTCTTTCCAGCTCATGCTCTTGCCTTTTTGTTAATGGGCTTGGGCCATGCCAAGTGTTGTTGGGCCAACTTGATTGAGCCTTTGGAGATATTTTTCCATAGTTATCACTTGTCCATCCTTCGAATGGTCCGATTTGGCAATTCAAGCTTTTTGGCGAGATTTTTGAATTTCGGAAGGAGCCCATCTGAAGAGACGTATCCGTTCAGCTCAGACAGTTATTTTGCATTTAATGCCCGTGTGAGTGCCAAGGGCGACGCTTCGTTCTCCGCTATGCATTTAACCCCAGCACATATGCCGAGGATGATGCTTTGTTCTCCGCTATGCATTTAACGGATTAGAGACACGTGGTGATTATCCAGTAGAGAGGCGGTTGGAGAATTCCGGAAGCTTAGAGCCTATAAATAGGTGACTTTTAGGGTGATTTTTCCTCATTTCTCAGTGATCCTTAGCAAAACTTTGTCATGCCTTTTTTTACGAACTTTGTCATTTTAGCAATTTCAGAGTTTCTGCAAGATTACCCTAGTAATTCCTCATTCATAACATTATTTTTTAATTCTTCCCTTCATTAGGGATGGTTTCAAGCAACATCAAGTCTATAGATGAGGGTTTTCTTGAGGTTTACAAAGACAACGAGACCGTGGCTCGTTCTTTGAAAATCATGGAGGAGGAAGTGGCTGAAATTCCTTCACAATACGATCTTTCCACAGAGATTTCTGTGATAACTTGCCCAGATTCCAAGGTGATGTAACACCCTTATCCCTCCTTAAACTGTACCGGCGTACCAAAGACCGGAAAATTTTTTTTTTATACCTAAAAACCTTATCGACATTTACTTAATCAAAAGCTACATATCGCCGCTGACTTATAACTGTCCAATTTACTATGCACTTAATAAAAATTTTGCAATATAACGGCTGTACATAGTACTAGCCCCCTGAAAAGCAGACAAACCACACAGTCTCTTAGAGGCACAACAATAAAAAATGATAACAGTATACATTCATTCCATCCATTTTATTTGTTCACAATCCAACACTCCTTAGTACAATAACTTCTGTTTACATTACATAACCATAAGTAAAACTTGTACTCATATATACATGCCAAAATTATACAACTAGAGCAATCTAAAAGAAATCCTGCAATCTGAATTCTTGCTCCAGCTCCTGTTTACCTGCGCGCAGTAAAACTACACGCTGAGCACTCAATATGCTCAATGGTGACTAACAATCGATACATTTCCTAACATTTCCATTTTTTATTCTTAAGTATTAGCATATAAATATAAACATAATTATAAAATCAATTATTATCACCTTTAAACAATAACTTAACGTTTTCTATAAAATTATTCAATTTAGTCACATAATTATAATTTTGTCATTATAGGCTCAATGATAATCTTTAAACTGATAACCGAAGTCATTTACATTTCTTTACACTTAATTTGTCAATTATAAGCAAAATTTCATTTTAATCCTTGTTTTCCATAAAATTCACTTTTTAAGTAATTTAACTATTATCTGACTGTTTTATCCTTAATTAATCAATTTTCACTTAATTTACTATTTTTTTACACTTTTTGGGAAAATTATCATTTTGCCCCTAAACTTTCTTTTTCTTTCATTATGGTCCTTCTTCACTTTCTTTTCCTACTTTTCGTTGTCTTTTCATTTCTTTCTCAATTTATTACCATTATGCCCCTAGTACAGACCCGGCAAAAAATTTCAGACCGGATACACGAAACATGGATCCCACCGGCCCCACTAAAAAGAGAAATGATTTCCAAGGAACCATTCTCAGAACACTGCACTTTTCACTGTCACATTAACACTTAAGCTATGAAGATCAATGATCCTACCCATAGCAAAGCAAGTCGCCATGACCTGCACCGCGGTAAAGGGTGTTCCTATGGCTAGCCAACTATATCCAGAACTAGTTTTTACTGCCAGACTAATTCTAAGGGCACAGTAATAATTACTTTATTAATTCTTTTCAAGTCCGAAAAATTCAATAATTGACTTTTTATTTTTTTTCGTTGACATTAATTTAATTTCATATAAATTAACCAATTTCACCATTTTTATGCAATTATTAATCAATAATTCAATTATTTTCAATATACATATTAACATTAAATTCTAAACAAAAATCACAATAATTTCAATAAATGTCAATAAAATTTATTTATGCATTATTTATTATTTATTATCATTTTTCATTAAAATAATCAATTAATTCACTATAATCACAACTTTGACTATATACATACACTTTAAATAATCTTAAAAATTCCCAAATTAATTTCAAATATTCTTTAAAAATTCATGGACATTAATTTTCATGTCTACTATTAATCTAAGCTAACAATTATTATTTTTATGCAATTTCTCACTATATACCCTAATGATGAAATTCAGCCAACCCAACTTCACCTTCCTAAAAATTGTATTTCTTTCATTTTCATCTTCCATTCATCATTTCTCTCACTTAATTACAATTACCCTAACATATTTACATCAATTAACAACTTTAAACATTTTTGTCCTAATTACATAATTAAGAAAAATTCATAAACTTAGAAAATGTAAAGATTTATTAGTCACTTACAATTTTCTCTTGAATTAGGGAGTCTAGGTTTCCTTTTTCTTGCCTTTGTTCTTGGAAAAACTCCCCTTTATTTGCTCACCTACATAGGACAACCCATTTAAGCTTAGATTTCTTCATTTTCTTGTTCTCAAATGCAAAAACCAACCTCATAATCACAATCTACACCCAAAAATTTATGAAAAACCACTAAAAAATCAATTTAAAATATTAAAATTCTCAAGCTCCAACTTACCCTTTTTTCTTTCTTTCCTTGATTTCTTCACTTCCTTTGCCCAAAACAATCAAGTGAAACTATTTTAGTATATTAGAGGGATGGAACTACAATTTCTAAGTTGGAATTTGGGAGAAATTTTGAGTAAACATGAAGTAAAAGAAAGGGAGAAGAAAAGAGAGGGGTTTCGGCCAAGTGAGAGGGAGGAGGAAGATGAGCTGGTTTTTTGGAATTTTCTCCAGAATTCTGGCTCTTATACCCTCCCTAATGGGCCCAATTTTGGGCCAAAGTGATGGGCTTTGCCCATTTAACTTAAAAGGCCCAATTTAGGCCGTAAAGGCCCAATTAAAATTCTCTCTCTTTCAGCCATCCAATCACTCCAAAAATAATTTCATCACTCTTATCACATCAAAAATAGCTAACACGCAAATTTTTGGCTCAATCGGAGTTCGTTATCGGTCCGATTCAAACTTATCGATCCGGTTCGACAACTGCCGGTGTCACCAAAAAATTCCATTCTCATCACTAAAATATTCTACACAAAAATTCATGTAGGCATGTAAAATATGGCAATTTTCGGAGTTCGTTTACTATTTTTAATCGTTTACGCAAAATCAAGTCACCTTCCCTACTAGGGAAATTGACTCGCTAACTTTTTAGTATTTTTGACCTTTGGAGGTCCATTTGACCTCAATTTTACTTCAAATTTCAACTTCGGACTCACCATGACCAATACTTTCCGATGGTCCAATAAAATATTTTTGACTTTCGGGTACCTCTTTCGGGCCCGGAAAATACTATTCACCATCGGAAAGTACTGTTCACGGTTGACCCGGTGTTGAGACCATTACAGGTGATGAATGAGGGGGGTGTTTAGGCTTGAGAACAGTAAGCCGTTCATTTACCATGTATGGACACCATCTCAAGGACACTATAGCATAAGCTTTTTTCTTCGTCATCGGAAGTTAAGACAACCTTCTGGACTATGCTTCCTTCAGCATGCTTTAATTTTATACTTTGATATTGGCCAGATTTTGTGCATTTTCCAATTACTATATCATCACTCTACGAATTAGCATCAATGTAAGGAAAACCATCATCATCAAGGTTGTCGATATGTCTGATTTTGCTTTATATCAGTTTCAAATAATGGATTGCTCATTGACCAATTGGGCAGGAGGTCTTCGGGAGCTAGGGTCCTCATCTCGCATGCTTGATCGGGTGCTGCAGAAGTTTTAAAAATAGAAACATAGGTTTTCCTTGTAATGTTTTCTTCTTTGTAATGGTTTTCTCCTTCGTTTTGTAACTTGTAAGAATTTTTCATATATAAAAGTCGATTCGCCTTTCAATTGCGCCTTCGTACTACAATTCTCATTTTATGCAGAACTTGTCATGAAATTAACTAAGGAGAATAAATAGAATCGACCATGGAGAATATATAAAATCGAATAAGGATAATACTTTCTGAATTTGAAGATGCTTTTCAAGCATTGTAATTCCTAATTCTTAGGGTTCTGATCGATTAATCCAATTGGAACTAATAACATAAGAGTCGTTCGCTCTGGTGTTAGTTGCGACTTAGATTTATGACATCAAAGCTTAGTAGGTGACTTGTCAGTCTTTCAACAGATTAAAGCATTATTCAATCAGATTCAAAGATAGAATGACCTTTTGGTCTTGCATTGTCTTAGGCTCGGTATAAACGTCGAGCCTAGGGGAGGAACTTATCTTGTAAATGAATGGACTTCATATGTTAAACCTAGCAGATAAGTTGCACCATATTGATTCATCAATCGGGATGCAGCTTCAATCGAAATTAAGCCTTCAGTTGTTTTGTGGAGATCGTCTCTTCTGGAGATATTTTGGCCAATTATTAGCTTTATGGAGATTTGGTGATTTTGTACTTAATTGTAGACTTTCGCATTTTCAATTCGGGATAGATATCGAACCTAGTGAATGTGCTGGTGGAGATTAAATGGAGGAGTCTTGCATTTTTGGTTAGAGAATAACATCAAACCTGGCAGACGAATTAGAAAACAGAGAAAAGCCTTCTCATTTTGGGCTTGGGATGAGCATCGAGCCTAGCAAAGGAGCTTTTTTATAATACCATGATCAAATTATGCCGATCGAATTTAGAAAATTCATCAATCGGGATTTCCATCAATTAGACAAGCAACCTACAAACAGACATCAAACCTAAAAACAAATCAATGAAAGCGTACTTTTTTTTAAAGTCGAAAAAGAAATTATAATGCTCCTCAGTATACCCTAGAAGAATTATCACTAATTAATTATTAGTGTCTATGTTTAATTAAGTATAAATGCATGTAGAAGGACCTAATTGAAAAGTAAAAGAGTAAGATGTGGGGTATTATTTGAAATAAAGGAAAGTTGAGGGACTAAATGGCAAATTTGGCTTAAACATGACATTTGGACCAATTGAAATCTAAATGGAGGTAGATATTTTGATGAAAGAGGGCCGGGCAACTCATGGTCTTCACTCTCCATCTTCATCTTCTCTATCTCCTAAACCCTAAACTCTCTCTCATCCTCTCTCTCTCTAGATTTCTTGGAATTTTGATATAAAGGAATAAAGATTTACTTGGATTTTGGGATTAAGGTAACTTGTTTCTCCTTTGATATGTATGTTTCATGGTATAGCTAGATGGGTTTTCATAAAAGTGTCTTATGTTTTGTTAGAAGGAGAATCAAGTAAAAGGAAAGAGAAAGAGGCTCTCCAAGGTTGAAGAAGACTTGGAGCTTAGTAAGGTATGGGAACTTAGGATTTTGTATGTGTTTATATATATATATATATTGACTTGTCATGAGAGAGATATTGAGTGCCTCTCTCATGTGTTTTATGGATGATTTGAAGCTTAGAAGGGTTTAGAATTGAAAGCATGTGAGTTTTGGTTGACAATATGAAAATCTGTTTTAAAAATCATTTGACTAGTCTGTACACTTTTGCTCATATTTTGAGCTATAGTTGTTCAAATGATGAAATTCCAGTTGCTATAGAAACTACACTTGCATGCCTTGATTTTTTTAGAAGAGACCGAAATCTGATTTCACTGCATGATAGTGAAAATCGGTATTGAAACTTAATTATAGTTGTGACTTTTGCCTTCATGAACATTCTGTGGTTTTTCTTGAATAACTGGAGTTTTACAGGTCCTATTGGAATGATTTTTGGTGTTTTGAAAACTAGAAACTTAGGCCTACAACTTTGTTGAAGGCCGTTTTAGCTAAAACTATCGTTTTATAGGTCAAAAATGGTATAGAAGTTGAGACTGGAAATCGGTCTCGAGGCGGTTTAGGGCTCACGGTTACCATGAATTTCATAGTAACCGTGAGGTGCCTAAATTTTCAGTTCAGACCAAAAGTATTTACTGGACCACGGTTACTAAAGTTTCATAGTAACCGTGACCCAGTCTCATGGCATTACTTCACGGTTACTACCCTGAGCTTAGTAACCGTGAGGTAATGAGCTTTTGGTCTAGAAACAAAACCCGAACTATCTCACGGTTACCAATAAATTCTTAGTAACCGTGACCTGAGTTCATCACCCTACTTCACGGTTACTACAAGTATGTTGGTAACCGTGAGGTAGTTTGTTTTAGTCCAGAGACCTAGAGCAATATGGCTCACGGTTAATAGGAAATTTGTAGTAACCGTGACCCTTAATGCAAGTTGGGTCTCACGGTTACTAGGAATTGTTAGTAATCGTGACCCTCCCCTGTATTTTGAAAACTATATTTTCTTGGATTCCTTTAAGGTACAGACTTGTCTAAGCCCTTCCTAAGCTTATAAATCATCCTAAATTACAGTCAGGTAGCAAAATGTGTTCTCTATAAATGCAAGGTTGCTTATTGATTAAAAGGTGAGTTTCTATTACTCAAATAGAAACATACATGAGTTTATTTTAAAGAAATTACAGTATATGATTATTAATTACGCTATGAAAAAGGAAAAATGCATATTATTATAAGGATTAGCATTTGTTAATACTATATAGAATAATTGTGATGAAATTGCACAATATATGAAATATGATATGTTAGGCCTGTACTTAGAGACTTGGTTGTGGATAGATAGGCATGCCTATAGGGTTTTATCGCAGCTGCTTCTGTTTGACTCATATGAGTCTTCTGTTTGTCTCTATGTGAGACTTCTGTTTAGATACCTACGGGTATCCTTCTGTTTTGATACCTCCGGGTATCCATTGTACCCGTTATCCACACCCATAGGAATTAACACAGGCCATTAATGCAAATAATGATATGCATACACCGTTTAAAATCTTGTTACTGTTCTGATTAATGAATAATGCTATATTTGTAGTTAAATGCATGCTATTTATTGTAATGAATGCTTAGTAATAACTGCTATGGGTGGTTATCAGCATGTTATTAGTTGTTCCCCACTAAGCTTTATAGCTTAGCATGGGTGTTCATCCGTGTAGGTTCGTAGGGTAGAACTTTTGTTTAGGGACAAAGCCAACAATCTCCAAAGCCAACACCAGATTAGAAGTAGCTTGAAAATGTATGAGATTGGTTTTTTTGTATCTCTTTTGGTTACATCTAATGTGTTTGTTTATATAAAGGCATGTAATTATAAAGTTATGTAAGGAATACTCATCAGCAGGTGAAAGTATAAGTCTATGATCATGCATGATATGCATAGAATGAATGTATGTATGCTCATATATGCATCATAAACAGATAAGTCATAGCATTAATGGAATTAATGAATGTAATTAGTAACAGTAATCAGGATTATCTAGTATAGTCATTACAGAAATGGAGTATGTTTTTCTCATTGGATGTCAATTTGTACATGATTATACTTAGTGCTTCTTAAGTACTTCGACATTCTGACTTCCGAAGATTTCATAGGGACCTTCCCAGTTTGGCATTAGCTTCTTATTCTTGGCATTTCTCGTACCTATATCTGTCTTTCTAAGCATTAGATCAATTATATTGAGGGTTCTTACCTTTTTGTGCTGTGGTATTTAACAACTCTTTGTTTGTAGGTAACGATTATGGCATGGACATCTTCTCTCCTTTCTTCTATCAAATTCAAATCTTGGCATCTATCTTGATTGTTCATCCATTCGGAATAAAATATGGACCAATAGGACTAGAGGTCGATCTTTATAGGTATCATTTTCTTGAAGTCGTAGACGAGAGATGATGACATTTTATGGGTGCCGGCTCTTGGAGAGGTCTTGTAAGACCATAAGACGCTTCGTAGTTCTTGAGTCCAGTTATTTTTTACCTCACCAAGTCGTTTCTTCAAGCCTTTTAAGAGTATTTGATTGGAGACCTCGGTCATTTATTGCTTTGTGGATGGGTGATGAAGGTGAACTTAAGGCTGATGTTGAGGTTTTGGCAAAAGTTTCTGAAGACCGAGGTGTCGAACTGCTTGCCATTATCTGCAATAAAAATATTAGGTAAACCATACATGCAAATGGTGCTTCTTTATGTGAAAATTTTGACCATTTTTGCTGTGATTGTCACCAGAGGCTCTGCCTCAGTCTTTGCATGATGGCTTCCTCGACCCCTTCACCCATGCCATATGTCTATTTTGATACTTTTTCCTTTTGCAAGTGTCTTTGTCTTGATTTCTTTCGTAGGATCCATTCTCCACCCCTGTGTCTGTTCGGATCGTCCTACCATCATGGCCTTTTTTTAGAGTTTTATCACGCTGGATGCCTTTTGATCACCCTTTAGAATTATGACGCCTTCTTTGGTTGGGATCTTCATCACCATGTATCTTATGTTGGTGACAGTTCCAGTTTGAAATAGTAGAGGCCTGCCAAAAATGACATTATAGGCAAATGTCATATCAATAACCATAAAAGTTACCTTACATATATGGGCTAGAGCCTCCTGATCGAGCTCGGTAAAAAGCTCGATAGATCCTACCACTGAAACAGTAGCGTTGCCAAGTCTGATCAGTTGTGTGGCGCTTGGTTTGAGTTCTCCGATCGGTAGACTCATGGCTTTATAAGCTTGGAGGGTAAGCACATTTACTGCACTTTCATTATCCACCAATATCTTCTCCACATCAAAGTTATTGATCCGTGCCCTGATGACAAGGGCATCCTCATGAGGAAACAATACATCTCGTGCATCCTCATCGGATATGGTGACTGGGGCTGGTTGTTCGGATGATTGGAAAATATAGACACCTTTTCCTTTTTTTTTCTGGAAAGGTCTTCTCCATAGGATAACCCACCATCGATCGTATTTATGACCTCGGCGTACGATCGGTGAGGATTCGTATTCCTCGATTTTCTCCGTTTGTCATCATCTTCGTCGTCGAAATCATCTTTCTTTAGGTCCGACTGTCTATAGGGACTTACCCCTCTGACCGGATCTACAAACCTTTTGAAGTACCATTTTTGCAGGAGTCGCTCAATCTCTTCCTTCAGCTGGAAACACTCGTCGGTCGTGTGACCGACATCCTTGTGGAACTTACAATACTTGTTGTGGTTTCGAGTATTTTTGCTTTTTTCATTCAACTTTTTGGGCCAGTTCTGTAACGCCCCAAATTATCATTTGTTGTGCATGATTTATTATTACGTATGATTAATTATTTTATGATAAGTTTAGTAGTGATTAAAATTGATTAAGATGGAAATGTTGCAAAGAGTGCTTCATTAAACATGCCCGGGCCATAGTAACTCGAGGATGGGTGACCCGATAGGCAATGTGAGAGTAATGTCAAATATGAAAGTATGTGTTAAATGGAGTCTAGTGGTATAATTTGAGCGATAATTGAGGTCAGATAGACCTCTAAAAGGGCAAAAGAAGAAAAATTTCACGGTTCGGCGTAGGTTTAACTAAGACTTTAACTAAGCAATTGGAGGCCTTAGAGACCTCTGATTGAATTCAAATTTCATATACATGCTATTCATAGTTTAGTGACACACGGGGAACTGAAAAATATCAATTCTGATAATTCTGAAAATTTGGGTTTCAGACTGGCCGTATAGGCTGCCGAAACTAAAAGTATATTGAAACGATGTCGGAATGAGTTGAAATTTTTATCATATGTTCTTGAATATATAGGGACAATTGGGGTAAAATTTCAGGGCAATCCGATATTGGGATCAAAAATTCATATTTCAGAGCGAAAAACTGAAATCGGGTCGTTAGGAGGGTCAAATCCAGGAATTTAACCATTAAATTTTATATGAGATGATATTTTGGTGTAATGATCATGTGTATGTGAACTTATAATGGTAGGATAAGCCTAATGCCTTAGATGAGTGACAAGTGGCCAATTTTGAGACCATTGGATTAAATAGTTACACATTAAATCTTGGCCTCTCCTTTTGCAGATATTTAGTACCCTATATAAGGAAGAAACACGCAGAAAATCTCTAGAAAATTCGACCATCATCTCCCCTTTTCCTCCTCAAAACTGAAATTCACCCTAGGTTTCATTTCCTCCATTCTTTCTTCTTCTCAAGCTTTTTCCCTCCATATCTTCAGCTGAAATTTTATCCCCATACTCAAAAATCACTGATATTTCACATAGGAAAGAGTTTGTAGCAAGGGAAGGCCAAGAAACATAATACTTGAGGTAAAATCTCTAAGGTACACTTTGATAGTTTTATGAGTTTGAGCTTGAATTTGAGAGAGATTTTGTAACAGAATATAGAGTAGGGTTAGGGAAGTATATTAGTGTGTTTAAATTGTTTTAATTGTTGAGTTAAATCGATAAATTTTTCCTTGTATTTTTGGCCAAAAAAAGAACAAAAGGAGGAAGGCCAATCTAAAGGAGGAAAAGACAAAGACAAGGTGGAATAAGTGATAAGGAAGCCAAAATAAGGTTAGTGGATACAATTTACCATTAATTTCAATTTCTTTGATGATTTCTCCTTGAAATCTCTATTATGTAACTATGAAAAGTAGGGTTAATTGATGAATTAATTTGAAATAACTTGATATTGTGATGATTTAAACTAATATGAACTTATTTTAGTGAAGAAAATAATTTAAAAGTGGAAACCTAGTAATGGCCTAATGATGTTCTTTAGGTAAGTATTATGTAACTTAGTATTAAATGTTTTATTTGGTTATATATGGATAATATAAGATGTGAAAAGAATAATGGACTTGATAAAAATGAAAAATGATAAGGGTATGTGAATATGTATATAGGTACCTAATGATGGAAATTGTGATACTTTGAGAAATCTTGTGCAAATTAAGCATATGTTGTTATAATGATGTTTAAATAAATAAGAAAATAAATATAGTATAAAAAGGAATGATTAAAGGCTATGAATGTGGAAATTTCTATTGCGGCCAAATGGCTAATATGAGTAAAATAGTTGATTTGGCTATATTCTGATAATATTCTGTATATCTTTGAAAAAATGTACAGCTGAGAAGTTTAAATGATTGAAAAATAAATTCTGTGCATGTTACTATAAGACAGTTATCATGAAAAATAATATAATAACGACATAAAAAAAATAAAAAGTTATGCCCTTAGTGTCAGTGGGTAAACCAGGACCTTAGGATAGTATGACTAGCCATAGGGGCACTTACCCCGCGGTGTTCTGTCTCTGTATTATTATACTCTGTTATTGCTTTTGAAAAAAAAATATTAATTATTCTGCTTCTGTTAGCCGGCTTATTATTGATAGTCCGAGGAGTAGTCGTATACTCCTAAGCAGTGTGGACACTCCCGGTGACTGGATTTGCTTATCCGCTTATCCGGTTCATGGATTTTCCTGCTGTCAATAACTAGGGGCAAAATGATAATTATGAATAAAACTGTGTAAAAAGAGAAAGAAAAATATATAGCTTTAGAAATGTTAAAAATATGAACAAAAATGGTATAAGATGAAAAATGAAGTATATATGTTAACAAGGGTAAAAATGTAATTTTACATCCAATGAAGGGCAAACTAATCAATTGCCGGTAAAACATAATTAAAGAAATAAAATAATGTATTTGAGTGAAAAGGGTAAATTTTGCAAATAAGGAAGAGTATAGGGACCAAACGATAAATTTACCTTCAAGAAATATTTTTAGGGACTAAGTGGTAATTTACGAAAATTAAAGTTAATTTGATTTCGGAAGAAATTTATTGAATTGAAATTGTAGTTAAAATGAATAAATATGAAAAAGTCAATCAAAGGTCAAACTTGGTCAACATAACGGAAAAAGTCAACGGTAGGGATAAAATAATAAATTTCTACTCTGACTGGTAAATTATTGAAATTAAATGAGAAAGAAAGGTTTTGAGACTATTTAATAAATAATTAGGCATGAAATGAATAAATTATGAATTTATGAAATTATAAAGGTTTATTAAATAATAGTGGTTAAATTAAATTAAATGATTAAATTAAGTTAGTTGAAATTCTTTGTAAATGTATCCACCACTAAGCAATTAGATTTGCTTAGCGTGTAGTTTTATGACTGTGCGCAGGGACAGGTGCCAAAGACGCGAATTGAAGGAAGGAATGGCATGTACATAGAAGATCTTGATTTTGAACTTTTGCCTTATAATTATATGTAAATTATTACAATAAGAATGAGAATTTTGGCATGTAATATTAACTTAATGTATGAGTTAATGGATGAATTTGAATGTAGTATGGACTAGATGTGTGTGAACGTGTATGATGAACTAAGATTATAAAAGTGCTGTGAACTGTTGATTGAAGTCTGGGAGTAGGAGGAATATTATTGGGAGTGCAAATTTGACTTTTTACAGGTTTGGAAACTAAGAAAATTAAGCAGTTATATTGCAAAATTTTCCGTTAAAATCAAAATAATAGCTTAATATATTTATAAGGGTATTGATGAACAGTATAGGTTTTAAATTTAGTTAAGAAGGTGTTACAAGTTCACCTTTTGGTGCTTTTCCTTAATCCACATCAACACTTGTGCTGGGTTAGTATTGAGTGGAGTGAAGGTTTGAGCCTGTTGGCCACTTTTTCGATCGGATCTAAATTGATCGGCCTCTTTTCTTTTTCCTAGATTCCTCGAAGTAGAGGCTCTCTCAGGACTCCTTGCAATCCGATCGGATGCAGGAGCTTGGTTAAATATTCGTCCATCTGGGTGCTGGAGCCTATTCTTGACACTACTCCTTCTGCCACGGCTGGACCTCAAGGTATCATCCAACTGAATGTGTTGCTTAGCCATTTTCATTAGATCGAAAAAGCTGGTTGGGGGTCTTGTTATGATCGACTCAAACAATGGTCGATCAGTAGTGCCATTGGCCAAAATATTGGATGCCATCTTTATGCTTACATTTCTCACCTCCGACATTGTGGCTTGGAACCTATCGACGTAGTCTCGAAGACTTTCGTCGTTCCTCTGATAGAGGTTGCATAAATTGCTCACAAATTTTGGCACTCATATTTGTACGATGAACCGTGTGATAAATAGCTTCTTGAGTTGTCAAAAAGAGGTGATCGACTCTTGGAGGAGTTCGTGGAACCAGTTAAGTGCGTCTCCTCTCAAAGTTGTAGGAAAAATCCTATAGGCGATTCTTTCATCGTAGGTGTACACTTGCACTTTTGTTAAATATTCTGCAAGATGACTGGCAGGGTCAGTTTTACCTATATACTTGTCCATTATGACGTCTCTCCACCTAGGAGGTAGCTCTGACTCTGTGATTTTTTTCAAAATGAAGAGGCGGTGTTACTGCAGGTGTTTCTCTCGAACATGCCTTTTCTGGAACCTACCAAGCCAAATTGCTCGTCCCTGCTCATGGCTGTTGAGGCGAACTCATCTCTTCATTCTTTCGTGCGACTGCGATGTGGCGTGCACATGAAGGATAGATCGTCCCTGATGGATGAGGTTGAGGATCTACTGGGGATATACGGTAAGTCTTTACTTGAGGATATTATCCCCTTTCCCTTGTCGTATCTGCCTAGGGTTTTGACTCCCGCTCTTCTACCATCATGAGCTCGTGGCTTATTGATGAAGATCCCCTTGCTCCTTTTTTTTTCGAAATCTTCGGCTATAAAATCAATTTCATGGCCTCTTTCGGAAGTCTTGGGCACTTTGCCCTTTTTTAGTGTTTGGATAATGCTTTTAGTGAAGTCACTAAGAATGGTACGCATGTCCCTAATGGTAGCAGGAGTATCTTCTGGTTGTCTCATAACTACGTCGTTGAAGTCCTGGATGAGGTTGCCCCTAGTAGGGGATCTGAGAGACCTTTCTTTTCTTTCTGAGGGCCTAGATTTGCCCTGGTTATTGTGATTATACTCTCCAGAAGCTGTGTATTCATTGGATCCTGAATCTGCCATCCTTTCAACAAAAGCACCAAATGTTAAAAGCACAAAATATCTTTATCTGTAAGAAGGAGAGCTGCTAGTTGAAGGTGTCCGGTTGGATGGCTGGACCTGCAAAAAGGAGTCCCCGGTCGGATCCGAACGTTAGCATTCCGAAGCTTAAGTTAGTAGCTTTTAGAGAAAGAGTGTTGAGAGAGAGAGAGTCTCAGATAATCAATACCTGGAGCCTTTATATTTTTGGCTATTTATAGGAGATAAATGAGGGGTACTTGAGTACCTCGGAGAGTGATAACCGACAGTTGGAGCAGGTGAGCGGCAATGTGACAGGGAGTATATAAGCATTGGCTTGTATCAGTAGATTGACAGGACGTGCTATCCCATCAGTTCGATCGGACATTGCCTTCCTGTCTTGTCTTTCCAGCTCATGCTCTTGTTTTTTTGTTAATAGGCTTGGGCCATATCAAGTATTATTAGCTCAACTTGATTTGACATTTAGAGATATTTTTTCTATAGTTATCACTACTTTTGTACTATTAAAAATTTCATATTATTTTATAAATTTATTAAAAATATTATATTGTCAGTTATTTTTCATACAATCATACATGTAGTTTTCAAGCTCTTTTTATAAAATATCACATCTATTTGTAAAAGAAAAATTGAAATTTTTAATAAATTCAAAAAATAATCAAAGATAAATTTCTATTAAATATTAACTGGGAAATTTTTATTTATCATTTTATTGTAAAATTTTTATCAGGAAAAACGCAACTTAAACATTTAAATAGTCATGTCGTAACTTTTGTTATGCATGAAATCTTGAAAGAACTTGAAAGGAATTTTAAATCAAATTGATTGTTTTTCAAATCTCAAATGATTAAGTTGGTATTTTAGGTTAAAACTGTGATTTATTATTATTATTATTATTATTATTATTATATCTTAACCTATCTCATTAAAGTTGGTTGATGCATTTGATTTTGATACATATGCATCCACAACTCTGAAAAAAATGACGATATATTTTTTTTCTTGACTTCATTTTAGTATCTTTTGATATTTATTTACTCTATTTTTTTTATTCTTCATTTTTCTTCATATATTTACTCTATTTTTAATATTTATGAATATTATTTAATATTTTGAAAATTTTACTATAAGTATTGAATATAGAATATGTTGAAATTTATATTTTAATTGATTTTATTATTTTACAGTTCTAATTTTAATAATACTATGGTCAAACCTCTAATCCATAAACTTTAACTTTTATCAATTCTTTTTTTTTTACACGGTCATGAAAACCATATAATTTGTTTAAAAAGTTTAAAAATTTAATATATATTTGTTAACAAGATTTCTATTTATTTAGAAGATTACAACTAGGAAAATTCAAAATATAAGCAAAGCCATATATATTTTGACAAGATTAGCTCTTAGAATTCACAGTATCATAAATTTGTAGCTTTGTACATCACAAATTTTAAATATATATATAAATTGACATATTTTGGCGCGTGAAATGTACGCGATCCCTCCCGTAAATATCTGAAGAAATTAAGGGCAATTCTGGTAATTAGTAATAGGAATGAGGGGCACAAGCGGCCAAAGTGAAAACACAGTAAAAGCAAAAGTTGTATTGATTAGGAGTTGAAAGAAAAAGGAAAATAAAGTAAAATAGAGAGAGAAAGGGGGGGAAATCAATAAATTATTTTATTTATTATAAAACATAAAATAATAAATAAATCTGTATTTTTTTTAATAGCGGACGCGAAGAGAACATTGAAATGTGGTTCAATATCGCCGATGAGATAGGGATGCCAATCTCCCTCTCAAGGTTTTCTTTTGTCCCTTATCGGCTTCTCTTGCCTTCTTACTTTTTCCCTTCTCCCACAGATTTTCTTTCCTTTTCCTAAGAGCCAAGCAACACCGAGAAAATCAGAGGAAAGTTTAGGTTTTTCAAGACAAAATCCGAGGAGGGTCCGTTCGTATGAAGAAGAAGTCTTTGCGACTGAATCATTTACTTCAGCAGCGCAGTGAATATTCTCCGATCTGTTCTGCTAACACTATTAAGACTTTAACTGCTAATCTATTGCTTCTCCGCTTCCTGCTGGTTTATTATTAAGGTTCTTCTTTAATTCTCCGATTTTTGGTGATTTTCGCTTTGAAAATTGCTGAGGAATTATTATTCGGTCTTGGCTTTTCTGAAGTCCTTATTTAGTGCTGTGGATTGTGAGCGGTTCTTATTTAGGGGCAGCCTCTGCCAGGTTTATTTGATTTGTTGGGATTTTGGATTCCCTGCGGCGGAGGCTTTTAGGTGTTTTATCTGTGTGGTTTCTCTCATGCCAGATAAGATTGTTAGGTAGGCGGGTAAATAGATAAACTAGGGTTAGGTTTTCGTTGGTTTTGATGCCGTCAGATCGATTGCCGTGGGATCGGAAAGATTTGAGGAAGTACGACAGGTCTACGCCCCGATGGAGGGAGTCGTCTTCAAGTCACTATGGATCGTCTCGCGATTTTTCTCGCTGGGGAGGATCCAACGACTTTCGCAGGCCTCCTGGTCAGTTTCTTATCTTATTAACTTGCCTCAGTTCTGGTATGTGATAAATGGTTTAAATCTTGGGATATTTCTATTATATTTTTGATTTTAAAGTAGAAAGTAGAAATAAAAAATTATGTTTCCTGACATAGTTCGTTGATGATACCGTTAGCTATTTTGCAAATCTGGAGTTTAGATAGACTTATCAAATATAGGGTATTGAATTGCTCTTAAAGCTACTTTTTTCCTTTAATAAATTGTATGCTATCTTTGCTGATTGTTTGTGCTTGATTCTGACCCTTTGTTTTTTTCTTTTGTTAATTCTGGAAAAAGATGATTTGTTGTCTTAGCATCATTTTGTTCATTTTCTTGTGTTTATTCTGTAGATCTGTGATTTCTGCACTCAAGAAATTTTATTTTTTTGCTAATTATTTTTGGCAATGTTATATTTACTTGCAAGAATTATTTGTAATTTTTTCCCTTTTTGTTCAATTACTATTTGAAGGTCATGGTAAGCAGGGGGGTTGGCACTTGTTTGCTGATGAATCTGGCCGTAGGTATGCACCTTTTCGGACTGGTGACAGGATACTGGAAGACAAGAATTTCAGGTCCTCAATTTCACGGGGAGATGGTAAATATGGAAGGAATAGTAGGGATAACAGGGGATCTTTTAGCCAGAGGGATTGGAAAGCTCATTCCTGGGATATGAGCAATGGGTCACCAAACACGCCTGGGAGACTTCATGATTTGAGTACTGATCAGCAGTCAGTTGATGATATGCTTCCATACTCCACTTCACATACTCAACCTGACTTTTCAAGCACATGGGAACGGCTTCACCCCAAAGAACAGCATGATAATAATAAGCTGGCTGGCGTGAATGGTTTGGGAACAGGTCAAAGAGGTGATAGAGAGACCTCAAGGGATTGGAAACCACTTAAATGGACCCGCTCAGGAAGCTTGTCTTCTAGGGGATCTGGTTTCAGCCATTCAAGCAGCTCAAAGAGTGTTGGAGCGGATTCTGGTGAAGGAAAGGCTGAATTTCAGATTAAGAGTGCATCTATAGTCCAATCTCCTTCAGGGGAGGCTGCTACCTGTGTTACTTCAGCGCCATCTGAAGATATGTCTGCTCGGAAGAAGCCTCGACTTAACTGGGGTGAGGGACTGGCCAAGTATGAGAAGAATAAGGTTGAAGGCCCTGAGGTGAATCTGAGCAAAGATGGATCTGTTTTTTCTTCTAATAACATTGAAGCCATCCATTCACGGAGTCAAAACTTGGTGGACAAGAGCCCGGGAGTTGTGGGATTATCAGAATGTGCATCACCTGCAACCCCTTCCTCTGTTGCTTGCTCTTCGCCAGGTATTCACTTTTTTAGTTGTTCAGCCTTTATGGTCCTCAAGGAATTTATTTGATTATTGTATGGTTGATGCCTGCTTGAAATGTTTCTGAATACCATCATGTTTGATTATGCTAATGGTTGTGGCAATATTTTAAAAATCATGACAACCTAATTATTCTGCTGAGCTTTATTGGGGTATATAATGTTAACAATGCTAATGCATAACCATTAGGAATTATTAGTTTTCTATGAATTAGTTTGCTTTCTTATTTTTGCAAGTAGTCAATGAGAGATGCTGTATCTTTTTCTTTTTTCTTGCTAGTTAGTTTGCCTTCTTTATATTGCAAGTAGTTAACAAGAACTGCTGTATCTTTTTCTTGCTTCTTTTTTTTTTTCCTTTTTTTCTTGTGGTGATTTGTGGTATACTCTTCTTGCGTGTGCTTGCTGGCTAATGTTTATTGATATAGGATATTATTTGTGTAATGCCAATTCCCTCAGCACTTGTATGCAGGCTGTCAAAAGAAAGCATTCATTTTTGCATTCTCCTAGAGTTACTCTGATTTCGAATGAGTGCACTTCTAGTCCTCCCTTTCTTGTCCCTTTATGGGGTCTAACTTCGGAGCTACTACTGTTTGTTTCAGGTGTAGAGGAGAAAACGTTTGGCAAGGCAGTAAATGTTGATAATGACGTTGCTAATTTATGTCCTTCGCCTAGTATTGCATCGCAGAGCCGTAATGAAGGTTTTTCTTTTAATTTAGAGGTGTTGTATGCCCCTTCAATAGCTAACTTGGGATCTTCGCTTAATGAACTGCTTCAATATGATGATTCTAGTTTAGTGGACTCTATTATTGTGAGGTCTACATTGATGAATAAGTTGCTCATGTTAAAGGACAACATATCAAAGACTTTGGAGGTGACTGAATCTGAAATAGATTCTCTTGAAAATGAACTTAAGTCGCTGAAATTTGAATTTGGTAGCAGATGCCCTGGTCCAGCTGTGTCCAGTTGTTTCCCAGTAGAGGATGATGCAAAACTGGGCAGTGAACAGAGGGCTGCTTCAAATGATATCCCTCGTCCTTCTCCATTGCCAGTCTTATCCTGTGGGGCTGCACATATGGAACAAGTTCCTGTTCGTAACAGTGTTTTGGCAGAAGTTCGTTGTGATAAGGATGATGATGTTGATAGTCCTGGAACTGCTACTTCGAAATTTGTTGAACCGGTTTCTATAGCAAAGGCAGTTTCTTCATGTGATCCATTGAGGTCTGATCAATGTTCTGGTGATATAAATGGGATTCAGTCTCCAATTATGGTGTCAAAGTCTTTTTTGTCTTGCACCAATGAGGAAGATTTTGGTGCATCTGCTTGTAGGGATGTTAATATGCTATTAGAGAGCAAAGAAGATGCATCTTGTACCAGTGACATGAGTTGTACAGAAGATAATTTATATGATCTGATATTGGCTGCCAATAAAGAATCTGCTAGTAGAGCATCTGAAGTATTTAGTAATTTATTGCCTAGGGACCATTTTAAGATTGATTTTTCAGAAGTTTCCAATGTTTCTTCGTGGCAGAATGATGTTGTAGTTAGAGAAAAATTTGCTTTGAGGAAGCGGTTTTTAAAATTTAAGGAGAGAGTTGTAACCCTTAAATTTAAAGTGTTTCAGCATCTCTGGAAGGAAGACATGCAGTTGCTTTCAGTAAGGAAATATCGTGCAAAGTCTCAGAAGAAGTATGAATCGAGCTTGCGAACAACTCAGTGTGTGTTTCAAAAAAACCGGTCATCTATCCGTTCACGATTTTCTTCTCCTGGTAAGAACTCAAAATATTTTTTATTTTAAATTGTTATGGTGTTTCTGCTGCTTTGGGGATCTATCATGCAAGAAAATCTGCTCTGATTATATGAATAGCATTGAGAATAGATGCTGAGTGATTATGTAGGCTTCTAGTAGTTTGTCTGTCTTTTTGACAGAAATGAGACTGAAAGGCCCTTCTCTTTTATCATGATTTCTCTAAATTGTCTTAATTCCTTCGGGTTCCACTTCATTGGATGCATTCTATTGCATTTTGAGCAATTATTATTATCTTTATGGTGCATGTGCATTCTTAATGCTTTTAGACTCGTATTATTGCAAATTTTCCCCCGTGCATTTGTGTAATATTTGCATGTTATGCTTCTGAGCCTGAATAGTAATGCATTAAGGAAATGTTGTGCCATTTTATTGTGTTTGATTTTTTTTTTATCATTTTATTTTAATCCTATCATTTTTGATGCATGTTTATGTGCTATTATCGGAGAGTGAACTTTTTGGTGGCCTGATTTACCAAGTTAGTATGCTTCTTGGGACTTGATTTCTGTTTTATCAATGCTTTCCATTTATGTGGTCTGTCTCCGTATTCAACTTTTAGCCAATTCCTATTGATGAAAGTATGCCTCTCTAGATATTTGCTCAATTGGTTTTTGTGTTTATTGTTTAAATGGGTGGGACAAGCATTTGCAACCTGCATTTGGATTTCCTGTTATGCCATCATTTAGATCCTGTTGAACATGTTTGTTGGTCTGAAGTATTTGATCTTGTTGTTCGTTCCTATTTTTATAGATTCCTTTGTTGTTGGAATGCCAAAAATATGGTGTTGCAGTGATGGAGCCTGCAATTTTAGTAAAATCATCTATGTGGTAGCTGATACAATTGCATGAATGATGAAACTCATTAATTTGGAGAATCTTCTTTTTCCTTTCCTAAGTGTTGTAACAATTGATAAAACTCATTTAGAGGGAAAATTTGGCTCTTCCAATTCAAACCCTGAGTGTCACTTAAAAGTTATTTAGTTACAGAGTAGATTGAAATATGAATTTTTATTGTATGCCTAGTGCCTCAATTAGGATTTTATGCTGGTGATAACTGAGCTTCTTCAAAATTTAAACATGGGCTTGGGTTTGCTGGTGTGTTTAGACCACCTTAGAGTTTGCAGACTCGTATATTAATGTGGTTATATCACATGAACCGCACATGCCAGGTCTGAACATAAGCTTGCTGCATATTAGTGGAGTTTGATGACTGGATGTACCCTCAATATCTGTCTTCAAGAAAGAACATGTGAAAAATTTGCGGTTGATGTCTTGAAACATGTGAGGCTATGAATATTTAGGAAACCACGTTCATATGGCTCTGTACACATTCAGGGACCTGCCTTGCTATGTATGTAACATTTTGGAAGTTACCTTATTTCTTATTTTTGATTTTGGAAGCTTCATTGATAAAGTTCAGGATATATACCTGATATGTACCTTTCCTAGGTTAAAATAAGGTATGAAATTATCTGATTCCAAAATCTTTGGGATGAGTTGGGATGATACTGCCGAGGTACATGTGCATTTTGTGTTGGTATTCTGTATTTGTTATGCAAGTGAATTGGCTTTCTTGATAACAGCTTGTATGTCAAAGCAATACTTCATCTTTCCTTTATTCCGTTCAAGGGTTGACCAAGTTTTCCAGTGTTATGGTGATGCATAAATAAAAATTGGAGTTCAAGTTTGGAATGTTTCCCAAAACTGTTATTTTAGGAAGGAGAGAGATTGAGTTGGTTTGGTTCAGCGTGTGTCTGGTCATGCTTCTCAAGTCGCATATAATGTTTGCTTAAACAGATTTTAAAGATGATGTGCCCTTGACAATGTCATCATGGTGTTCTCTCCATTGGTTCAAGTTGGCAGCTTCTGCTGTTGAAATTCGTTTTGTGCTATGCGTGTTGAAAATTGGTTCAGCTTTGTCATTGGCTTTTTAAGAATTAAAGATAGTTTATCTAGCTTCTTGTTATTACTCAGTTGATGGTTAATTGTGGTGCACGTTCCTGTTTTGGTTAAAAATGATGTGTTGGTAGATGAATGTCTTAAATTGAATTCTATCTTTGGGCTTGATTTAGTTTTATTGTTAATGTTTCTAATTTTTTTAGAACTTTTTTTTTTGTGTAGTTGGAAATTTGAGTCTGGTCCCTACCACAGAGATGCTGAACTTCACTAGCATGCTTTTATCAGCTCCTCGAGTTAAGCTTTACAGGGATGATTTAAAAATGCCAGCACTAATATTGGACAACAAAGAGAGGATGGCTTCACAGTTTATCTCCAGTAATGGATTAGTTGAAGATCCTTGGGCTGTTGAGAAGGAAAGAGCTATGATCAATCCATGGTCCTTGGAAGAGAGAGAGATTTTCATTGAGAAGCTAGCTGCCTTTGGCAAGGATTTCCAAAAAATTGCTTCATTTCTTGATCACAAAACAACTGCAGACTGTGTGGAATTCTACTACAAAAATCACAAATCTGATTGTTTTGAGAAGACCAAAAAGAACAAGCAAGCCAAGTCCTCCACTAACTACCTAGTTGCGTCAGGTAAGAATTGGAATCGTGAAATGAATGCTGCCTCGCTTGATGTTCTAGGTGCAGCTTCTTTTATGGCAGCCAATGCTGACAATGCTCTGGAGAATCAGAAGATGTGTGCTGGTAGAGTCTATTTGGCCAGATACCGTGATTCAAAAATGTCAAATGGTGATGATGGGAAGTTAGATCAGTCAAGCAATTTTGATGCACTTGAGAATGAAAGGGAAACTGTTGCTGCTGATGTTTTAGTTGGCATCTGTGGTTCAATATCCTCAGAGGCAATGAGTTCTTGCATCACAACTACTATTGAACCTCAAGAGGGCTGCCGGGAATGGAAGTCCCAAAAGGTGAAATTTGTCAGGAAACGGCATTCAACATCTGATGTTACACAGAGTGTTGATGAAGAGACTTGCTCAGATGAGAGCTGTGGGGAAATGGATCCTGCTGATTGGACAGATGAGGAGAAGTCTATATTTGTACAGGCTGTATCATCTTATGGTAAGGATTTTGCTATGATCTCGCAATGTGTTAGGACAAGATCTAGGGACCAGTGCAAGGTTTTCTTTAGTAAGGCTCGGAAGTGTCTAGGACTGGATTTGATACATGCTGGACCTGGAAATGGTGATGATGCAATTGGTGGAGGAAGTGACACAGAGGATGGTTGTGCCCTTGAGACATGCTCAATGATCCACATTGATAAGTTGGGGTCCAAGACAGAAAGGGAACTACCTCTCCATGTCTCTACAAAGCATGAGGAATCTGATGCTTTGAATCAGGGAACCTTGACTACTGACTTGAATAGATCCAAGGACTGCCATGTGGTAGGTCTACTAGATCAGGATGAGTCCAAGGTCGAAAAGTCATTTTTTTCTGATTCTTGCCTTACAGAGGATAAACTCAATCTACCTTTTGACTGTGAAGGTAAAATCATGAACCAGTCCGAGTTTTTGCAGGCCCAGGAAATTTCAAATGAATCTGTCAGTTCAGAAGCTAAAAGAGAAAAATCAATTGAGGATGGCATTCCTGCTGGGCGAGGAATATCTGTCGGAGAAGCAGTTGATTGCCGTACATCCATTCCAGTTGCAGTTGAAGCTGAAGCTGAAGCTGAAGCTGAGGTTTCTGCCAATGGAAATGGAGATCATTTGGAGCCAAAGGAACTTCTATTACCTGATAATGATCTGAATAGGCAGATGCAAGATTCAGATGCTAATGGAAATATGCCCCACCTGCCTCTTAGTGAAGACTGCCGTTCTAATTTCAGCTTTAGTGTTGAAAATTTACATTCTGGGTCTGTGGAACAGTCTCCTGTTGTGTCAATAGTGCAGGAAGATAAATGTGCTATTGCTGATTCTCTTTCACAAGCCTCTGCTGCCACTCCATGTGAAAAAATGCAGAAACAGGAAGGGCTGTTATCACAACTTGATAATCAGGAGAATAGAGATACCCTGGGCCAGAGAGTCATTTGTGGGGTGGATCATTTCCAGCATCTGCCGGTGCAATCATTAATTAATGGTAGTGAATCTTCCCAGATACTAAGGGGCTATCCGCTCCAAATTCCAACAAAGAGAGAGATGGATGGGGATATTTCATGCAGACCAGTTTCTGAAGTGCAGGGTCTTTCAGCATCAGAAAGGAATGCTGCCAATCAGTTTGCATCTCAAGATTGCTATCTTCGGAAGTGTAATAGGTCAAAGGCTCAACACTCAGCTCCTGAGCTTCCATTACTCTCCCAGCACACTGAACAAGGCATTGATCATTCACGGAGTTCGTCTGATATGGAAAAGCCTTGCAGGAATGGTGATGTTAAATTATTTGGCAAAATACTCAGTAAGCCCTCTTCTTCACATAAATTGGATCCTAACGTTCATGAGAATGTGGAGAGGGTACCCCATTGTGATAAGCAAGATAGCAAGTTGGCAAATTTGAGGTTCACTGGCCATCAACGTTCAGATGGAAGCAGCTCTGTCTTGAAGTTTGATCATAATAATTATATTGGTCTTGAAAATGTACCTCTGAAAAGTCATGGCTTCTGGGACGGGAACAAGATACAAACTGGGTTTCCGTCTATACCAGAGTTTTTTATGGCAAAGTATCCGGCAGCGTTTAGCAATTATCGTATGCCATCTTCCAAGATTGAGCAGCAAACTTTGCAGGCTGCTTCTTCCGCCAAGTCCAGTGAGCATAATTTGAACAGTGCATCAGTTCTGCCTGCTGGGGAAGTTAATGGTGGCAATGGAGTGGTGGATTATCAGATGTTCAGGAGTCATGACGGTGTCAAGGTGCAGCCGTTCTCTGTAGATGTGAAGCAACAGCGACAGGATATATTTAGTGAGAGGCAAAGAAATGGGTTTGAAGCAATCCCGAGTTTACAGCAGCAGGGAAGGGGAATGGTCGGGGTGAATGCTGTGGGGAGACCAGGAATTCGTGTTGGGGGATCATGCACAGGTGTTTCAGATCCTGTGGCTGCTCTCAAAATTCATTATGCTAAAACAGAGCAGTATGGTGGGCAAAATGGGACAACCATAAGAGAGGAGGAATCTTGGAGAAGTAGAAGTGACATAGGAAGGTAGTAGGAGTGGTTGGAGGGTTTCTTCACGAGGAGATCCTCACCGGCAAATATCTTTTTTTGCCGTTCGCTGTATAATAGTTTTTGTATTGTTTAATCAAATGATAGGGCAGTTTGACGGTGTTAAGACCGTCCTTTTGAGTTGAAAAAATGGAAAAAAAAAAAATTAGGTGCCGGTAGTATTGCGTTAGCTTTGTATTTGTTGCATTTGATGGGAAATACAGAAATAAGCTGTGAAAGTTGGGAGGGGTGGCCCTCCATCATTCTATTCTCGTCAATCTTTGCACTTCAACGCAGCTTAGGCTTTTATGATTTTTGTATATTTTTCTCACCAGTAATTAACTCTTACATTTTTGCCTTCTGCTCTGGCATTTTCGGAAATTGCTGAGGGAAATGATATTTTTAGCCAGGTTCAATGATGTAGGGTATTACCATGGGACCTTAGATTGATGTTTGATCCTATTTCTTTTTCAATTATTTGACCCGACTACTTGGAAATATCTCTAGGTAATATTGTCTGTCTTTGAAGGTCAAACCATGTCTGTGTGCTTGAATTAATCGTTTTGGGATATTTTCCTTAGTGTCCTGGTATTTCACCCTAATAATTAAACTAAAAAAGAAATAAAAACGGACCACCGATAGCATATAGACATTTTTCTGCTGCCGCTACAAATTTCAATATAGGGGAAAAGAAAAATTGAATATCCTGGTGCTTTGCAGTGTTGGACTCTTCCAGGTCCTTTAAAGTCGGTCCTCAACAATAGATTACGTCACATTCATCTAGCTATTACGATGTTAAATTCCTGTTTTATTCGCAGGATAGGTGGAAGAGGCGCTCTGATCTCAATTACCTATGCACAACCACAGAGAGAAGACACACAATATTGTCAGAAACGAAAATCTGCCCGATGGAGTTTTACAAGGCGGTTTGAATGTCCACAGCATTTGCAGAGATGGATCAAGTAGATTAAATTTGCTGATTAGTGATGACAAATATTCGTTAATATGGGACGAAATCATTTGGTTGCGAATAGTTTTGGTTTGAAATTTTCACCTAGTCCTTCGTTTTTTATTTCAAAATAGGCATTTTAAAACTATGAAAAATCTAGGAAATGTGCAGTAATGTGCCTGTTCCATAAGCTGAAAACCTAATGATCAAAAAATATTTAAGCGTACCTCAGTTGTGACGGGGTGCAGGACGACTAATTGATGTGCATGCAAGTGATAACCACAATCCCCAGCTACAGGTTTTGTCGGCCTTTGATACCCTCTGCAAAATGTGCAAAAGCTTCTTGTAACATGAAAAAAATCAAATAAAACACGGAACGCAGAGAAAATTGTCAGGGACTCTGCAAATAGGTAAACATGTTAGCATAGAAAAAAAGAGAATCAACACTGATAATCTGGCATGTGTTCTGAATTCTGATCACCATCTTATTCATATAAATTGAGCATAGTCAACAGGAAATCATTAAATGTCTCTTTAGTGCATTGGTAGGTATTCTGCCATCTTGTCATGCTGCTTCCGCAACTACTAGCAAGGAATTTCTCCTTTTTGTGAAATCTAGCAACCTTTTAAAATTTTATGCTTGGATTGATTACTTAATTTAGAATGCTATTGCTAAGGTTTGATTGTTTATAAATATAATAAATGTTCCCGTTGCCTTCAAAACAAACAGTAGAGAACTGAAGGTTTAAAGAACCACTATATCTACTCAGAGGCCTACCTTTATTGTCCTCATGGACAGTTGCCATCTTTTCGGCATATTTAATTTTGAAAATAGACTCGCAACAGATAACTAAAGATAACTAAAAGGACTTTGAAAATTATGGCCAAAATACTTGTATGAAGACGGAGTTTTCTCCCATAATACTAACCTAGGTGAAGAAAGTGTAACAAAACTCAAGTGAGAGAATGAATTTCTCCATTTCAATATTCAAAGTTACATGTATTTATACAAATATGAAAGAATTAGAGTTATAATTAACTAAGGAAACCTATATTCCTATCCCTAAAATTATGCTAAGTATTTATAGTTTGTAACACTCTTCTTCAAACTTGAGCATAGATATTAATCATATCCCACAAATATTCAACTCGAAGTCCATTTAAAGCCTTTGTGAACAAATCATTCAACTGCTCTCCAGTTTTTACATGCTCCGTTGAGATATTATGTTAAATTTTTTCACGAATAAAGTGACAATCAACCTCAATATGCTTGGTGTGTTCATAATACTCCGGATTGGAGGTAATATGAAAAACAACTTGATTATTACACCAAAATTTTGCTAAAAACGAGGAATCTATACCAATCTCAGCAAGCAAATGACGAATCCACAAGATTTCACATACTGAAAGTGACATAGCTCTGTATTCAAACTCTGCACTAGATCTGGATATCACAGTTTGCTTATTGCTTTTCCAAAATACTAAATTTCTTCCAACAAAAAAACAATAACCTATAGTTGACTTTCTATAAATTTTCGAACCTGCCCAATCATAATCGGTAAAACACTCAATATGAGTATGTCCATGATCAATGTACAGTATACCAAGTCCAGAAGCACCTTTCAAATAACATAAGATCTATTCTAGAGCTTCCCAATACTTAACTGTGAGAGCAGCTATAAATTGACCATTAACGTTTTCTGCAAATGCGATATCTGAATGAATTATTGTGAGATAATTCAGTTTTCCAACTAACCTCCAGTATCTCTTTGGATCATTAAAAGAATCATCATCCTTTGTGAGTTATACATCAGGAACTATAGGAGTACTGTATGGCTTGGTTTCTAATTTTTCAGTTTCTGCAAGCAAGTCAAGAACATATTTTCTTTGGGATAAAAGAATTTCCTTTTTACTTCTCAACACTTCTACTCCAAAGAAATATTTTAACTGGCCCAAGTTTTTAGCGTGAAATTTACTATGCATAAAAGACTTAAGGAAAGAAATACCTGCAGAATCACTCCCTGTAATCACAATATTATCAACATAAACCACTAAAAGAATAATGCTAGCTTCTGATTGTCTATAGAAAATTGAGTGGTCACACTGAATCTTCTTTAGCCCCAAACTCTTGGACAACCTCACTGAATTTTTCAAACCAAGTGCGAGGACTCTGTTTCAATCCATATAAGGATTTCTTTAGATGATAAACTTTTTCATACTCCCCCTGAGCAACAAAACTAAATGGTTGCTCCATATAGACTTCTTTCTGAAGGCCGTTATGAAGGAAAACATTTTTGATGTCCAACTGATGTAAATGCCAATGTAGGGAGGCTGCCAAAGATATGAACAAACGAACAAAACTCAATTTGGTGACTGAAGAGAAAATATCAGAATAATCTACTCCATAAGTTTGGACATAGCCTTTAGCAACAAGACGAGCTTTAAGCCGAGCTACAAAATCATCCGGATTAACTTTGATTGTAAAAATCCATTTGCAATCTACAACCTTCTTCCTTTCTGGTAAATTCACCAACTCCCAAGTATTATTTGTATCCAAAATATTTAACTCCTCTATCATTGCATCACGCCAACTGGAATGAGACAAAACTTCTTAAACAATTCGAGAAATAGAAACCGAGTCGAGAGCAACAATAAGAGAACACGTAGATAAAGATAAATGATCATAAGAGATAAAATTACCAATCAGATAGGCACCCTGGCGTTTACCTTTCCATAGGGCAATAGGAAGATCAAGATCATTTGGAACTGGATCGAATGATGAATCTGATTCAAGCATTGTATTGCAAGTTCCATATCTCTTAGAATAAATTTGTACTATAGGTGGCTTTGCTGGAGCAGATGGAGCTGAATCACTACCAATAGTATGAATAGGATCACTTGGGATAGTATGACTAGAATTACTTGGGATAACAAGAGTCGGAAGTTCCACTGCTAACCTTGTAATAATATTATAACCCAACCAATGGTCGTCCTCCCCCTGACTTGTAGAATCAGAAGATGGGTAGAATGGTTTATGCTTCCAGAAAGTAACATTAATAGACACAAGATACCTGTTAAGTTCTAGACAATAGCATTTGTACCTCTATTGAAGACGAGAATACCCCAACAAGACACACTTTAGTGACTTCGGATCTAATTTAGTGATTTGAGGCTGAACATTCCAGAAGAAACAAGTGCTCCCAAATATTCTTGGTTCTATAGGAAACAATGGATTAGATAGAAAAAGAACAGAGTAAGGAGTCTCACTAGCAAGCACTGAAACAGGCATGTGATTAATTAGGAAACAAGCAGTAGACACAACATCGGCCCAGAACTATTTAGGAACTTTCATCTGAAATAAAAGAGCCTGTACTATCTCAAGCAAATGTCTGTTTTTTCTCTCAGCAACTCCATTTTGGAATGGTGTGTCGGGACACGAGGATTGATGAGATATACCATTTTGAGTCATATATATTTGAAAAGAATTTGAAAAATACTCTTTTGCATTATCACTCCTTAATGTGCGAACAAAAACATTAAATTGAGTTTTCATCTCAACACAATAAGCACAAAAATGAGCAAATAATTTAGACCAACTTTTCATAAAGAATATTCGAGTCATATGGGAGTAATCATCCACAAATGTCACAAAATACTTGAACCCAAGTTTGGCTACCATAGAACACAGTCTCCAAACATTTGAATGAACTAATTCAAATGAAGAAGTAGCTCGTTTATTAATCCAAGGACTTGAAGAGCTATGGTGGTGCTTGACAAACTGACATGACTCACAGTCAATAGAAAAAACATCAGAAAATTGAGGGCATAGTTTCTTTAGATTCGGCAAAAAAGGATGTCCCAACCGACAATGTGCTTCAAATGGAGACAAAACACTAGAACAGGCAATCGGCCTTGGTATCTTTCTATCAAGAATATAAAGTTCTCTTGAGACGTAACTTTTACCAATGATCTGTTTCATTATAGGATCTTGAAAGATACAGTGATCAGGGAAGAAGGAGATACAACAATTAAGATCACATACGAGTTTATTTATAAAAACTAGGTTAAAAGCAAGCCTCGGTATATATAAAACTGAACTCAAAGAAGTTAACGAAGTTAGGTTAACTCTGCCAAACCCATTTACATGAGAAAGTGATTCATCTACCATTGTAACTGGAGAAGAAGATACATGAGATTGAAAGGTAGAGAATACAGTTTAATTACTTGTCATATAATCTGTAGCACCAGAATCAATGACCCACTAAGATGAAGATAAAAGACATGTATTTGGATTCCTTACTCTAGCAATAGTAGTGGTGGGTGAAACTTTTAAAGAATTCTGATACTGAGTAAATTTTGCATACTCATCTGTATAAATCATAATATACTTTCTAGGGGTACTAGTAGTAGCAATGTTTATGAATTTAGACTTTTGATTATGAAGTTTTATACAAAAACTTTTTGTATGACCAGGTTTATGACAATAATAGCACACTATATTCATGTTCCAACTCATATTAAATAATACTAAACTGTAAAAAATAACACATCACAAATATCCAAACACTAGTGACAAATAAGACACCAAATCTCTTAATAGAATGCAATCCAAATCCACAGGAAATAAAGAAGAGGCAAAACAAAAAACCTAAGACCTCCACAGCCAGTGTGATGCACTCTACGTGGTTGTGAGGGATTGAAGCAGCAAACCAACACCCAATAACTAGTGGCAACAGCAACCGCCACTCAAACACCACAACAACTATTGGAAATAGAGCCCAGACAATGCCAATAGCTTCTCAAATAAGCTAACAAATCCGAAACTCGAAGGAACATAACCAAATACCACAGAAAGAGGGAAACAAAACCCTTCAAAATAGAGCCAGAAGCTACCGAGAGAAGGAAGTACCTTTAGAAGAGACCAAATGAAGAATATGACCAGAGGATTGGATTGGGGACCACCAGGGGATGCCGAAAAATGAATCAGAGGACCAACGGACCAGGCACGCACCTCCACTCGTCGGCACGTGAGGAAGTGGTGGTCAATTTCGATCGGCGCGTGGGATCCACTCATGCCTCCGATGGACACCGGAAAGCATGAATAGGCCGGAATAACACCTGTGCACCTTCGATGAGGGCGGTGAGGCAAACTGATCATCGAAGTCGGTGACCAAAAAAGGGACAGATTCGTCGCCCAAAGAGCAGAACCCCAATGAACCCAAAATACCCAGAAAACCCAAAAAAAGAGCCTAAAGCTCTAATACCATGTAACAAAACTCAAGTGAGTGAATGAATTTATCTATTTCAATATTTAAAGTTACATGTATTCATACAAAAATGAAAGAATTAGAGTTCTAGTTAATTAAGGAAACCTATATTTTTATTTCTTAAATTATGCTAAGTATTTACAGTCTATAACAGAGAAAAAAAAAGAAAAAAGGTAAAGAACTGTCCATAAAAATAACATCTTTTCTCATACCCATCTTGAGCAAAATCTTCATTTGCCTCTTCAGAATCAAAGCACTTGGGTTGTCCGCCAGCTACATAAAGACGATCACCTGATGTACAATCAAACGAGACGTTATTTCTTAAATGTCTACATATCAAGATATCAAGTCAAACAATTAATAGTGCAGAAAATAAGCAACTCAATTTCATGTACAAAATGATGGGAAGTGCTGAATGGAAAATGCTTCATGGGGTTAGATAAACACTTTGATGTGCCCGGGAATAAAAAGACAAATATCAGGGACATTAAATCTTGACATTGCAACAGGAATTGTTAGTAAATAGCATCCATTAGAAAAACCATTGCATAAATCAAGTATTTGAAAGCTCAATAACAATTAAAGTTCTCTCAAAGGGAGAAATCAAGTACTTGAACCCATCCCTAGTAATGCTACACAGTTATCTCAATGGAAGATCAAAGATGCTCGAGTGATGACATGGATTTTAGGGTCTATTAATCCTCTTATTGTCCTAAATCTCAAGCCATATAAGACTGCAAAGGGCACGTGGGACTACTTAAAAAAGGTCTACAATCAGGACAACAGTGCACGTCGTTTTCAGTTGGAACATGAGTTTGCTAATTACTCTCAAGGCAGTCTTTCTATTCAAGATTACTTTTATGGATTTCAAAATCTATGGGCTGAATTCACTGATATTGTTTATGCTAAAGTACTTGTTGAATCTCTTTTCATAGTTCAAGAAGTTCATGAGCAAAGCAAGCGAGATCAATTTTTGATGAAATTACAATCTGACTTTGAGATTGTTCGGTCAAGCTTGATGAATCGTGATCCACCTCCTTCCTTGGATGTTTGTTTCAGGGATTTACTATGTGAAGAGCAGCGTCTTTTCACACAAAACTCTTTCAAGCAAGAGAATATTGTCACTGTTGCATTTGCTGCCAATGGAAAAGGAAAGGGCAGGTATATGACTAAAATACAATGTTATAGTTGTAAGGAATATGGTCATATTGCTAGTCATTGAGGTAAGAAGTTCTGCAATTATTGCAAACAACAAGGGCACATTATCAAGGAGTGTCCCACACGTCCTCAAAATCGCCAGAATAACTCCTCTTCCACAAGCAATATTAACACTGAGTTTGTTGCCCCAGCAATGTCTACATGCCCTACTACAGCAGTTGCATCAGTTCTTACTCTTGAAATGGTACAGCAAATGATTGTTTCGGCCTTTTTAGCCTTGGGCTTGCAAGGTAATAATATTTCATCTCATCTTTGGCTTGTTGACTCCGGTGCTTCAAATCATATGACCAACTCTACTAGTATGCTTAAAAATGTCCGAGAATATATTGGTTCATCAGAGATTCAGGTAGCCAATGGAAGTAGTTTATCTATCGCTGAGATTGGGGATATTAATCCAACTTTCAAGAATATTCTTGTATCACCAAAGCTTTCTACTAGTCTTATTTCTATTGGTCAATTAGTGGATGACAATTGTGATGTGCATTTCTCTCGTAATAGTTGTCTTGTGTAGGATCAGGTGTCGGGGACGATAATAGCGAAGGGGCCTAAAGTTGGACGACTGTTTCCTATACATTTTTTCATTCCTCGTTTCCTGTCTTTTGCTTGTACCACTACAGTCAGTAAGAGTGAGATTTGGCATAGATGTTTAGGACATCCAAATTACTCTATTTTGTCTCATTTATCAAATTCTGGTTTGTTGGAAAATAAAAGTCCTTTTTCAAATGTTGCGTTTGATTATTCTACATGTAAATTGGGCAAAAGTAAAATGCTTCCTTTTCCTAAGTTTGGTAGTCGTGCATCCAAGTGCTTTGATGTCATTCATAGTGATGTTTGGGGTATATCACCAATTGTCTCTCATGCCAATTATAAATACTTTGTGACATTCACAGATGATTTTAGTCGATTCACTTGGGTATATTTTTTTCGTTCCAAATCCGAGGTATTTTCTTTGTTCAAGACATTTTTAGCTTATATTGAAACTCAATTTTCTAAAAGTATTAAAGTGTTACGATCCGATTCTGGTGGGGAATATATGTCTCATGAATTTCATGTTTTCTTCTCTAAGAAATGAATTATTTCATAACACTCTTGTCCTTATACCCCATAGCAAAATGGGGTTGCTGAACATAAAATTCGTCATCTTTTGGATGTCACTCCTACTCTATTGATTGAGTCATCTGTTCCATCTAAATATTGGGTTGAAGCTCTGTCTACAGCTGTATATTTAATTAATAGATTGCCATCTCACGTGTTAAATCTTGACTCACCTTATTATCGTCTTTATCATCAATCTCCTAGCTATCATGATTTACATACTTTTGGTTGTGTTTGTTTGTACGTCTACCACCTCTTGAATGTAACAAATTATCTATTCAATCAGCTAAATGTGCTTTTATGGGTTATAGTCCATCTCAAAAGGGCTTTATTTGCTATGATCTTGGTTCTAAAAGATTTTGTGTATCAAGACATGTTTTCTTTGAGAATCAACATTTCTTTCCCACTCATGTTAAGCCTTCTTCTGCTGCTTCTCTTCTTCCTACATTTGAAGATTTGTCATCTTCTTCTGGGCGGTTCAAACCTGGAATTGTGTATCAACGACGTCGACCAACTTTACTCCCTTCCGAGATTGATCCGCCACCTGAGACTGCTTCTCAACCAGAATCTAAGTTACCTTCCACTTCTGCTCCGCTACGCCGATCTGCCAGAGTTTCTAAACCTCCTAATTGGTATGGTTTTTCTTCTACTTTAACTCATGTTTCTATTCCAACATGTTACTCACAAGCTTCCAAGCATGAATGTTGGTAGAAAGCAATGAAGGAAGAACTTCAAGCTCTTCAAGAGAATCACACATGGGACATTGTTCCTTGTCCTTCAAATATTCGCCCAATTGGTTGTAAATGGGTTTATTCCATTAAACTCCATTCTGATGACACTCTAGATCGGTACAAAGCTCGCTTGGTTGTTCTTGGTAACAAACAAGAGTATGGTGTGGACTATGAGGAGACCTTTGCTTCTGTTGCAAAAATGACTACGGTGAGAACTATTATTGCCATAGCTGCTGCACAAGGTTGGCCTCTTCACCAAATGGACGTAAAAAATGCTTTTCTCCATGGTGATCTCAAAGAGGATATTCATATGAAGCCTCCACCTGGTTTGTTCTCTTTACCTACTTCAGATGTATGTAAGTTGAAGCGGTCTTTGTATGGATTAAAGCAAGCTCCTAGAGCTTGGTTTGAAAAGTTTTGGTCCACTTTGCAAAATTTCTCTTTTGTGCAAAGTAAATATGATTCATCTTTGTTTCTTTATAAGACATCTCTGGTTGTGTTCTTCTCTTGGTGTATGTCGATAACATTGTCATCACAGGAACTTATTCTTTATTAATCACTCACCTCCAGCAATATCTCAAGGATTCTTTTCATATGAAAGATCTTGGTTTTCTTACATACTTCTTGGGATTGCAGATTGATTATGCAGCTTTAGGTGTGTTCTTACATCAACACAAATACACTCGAGATTTGATTGCTTTAGCAAGTCTTCAACAGTCCAAATTTGTAGACACTCCGTTGGAATTGAATGTTAAATATTTCCGTTTGGAATGCGATCTTCAAACGGCGATATTCTTCCTGATCCCACTCTGTTTCGGCAATTAGTGGGGAGCTTAAATTATCTAACTATTACACGGCCTGATATATCTTTTGCAGTCCAACAAGTTAGTCAATTCATGCAAGCTCCTCGTCATCTACACTTGGTTGCTGTTCGTCGCATCATTCGGTATCTTCTTGGGACATCTACACGTGGTTTGTTCTTTCCAACTGGTTTTTCGATTCAACTTAATGCTTTTAGTGATTCTGATTGGGCTGGCTGTCTAGACACTCGTCAGTCTATCACGGGCTGGTGTATGTTTCTTGGTGACTCCTTGATATCTTGGAAAAGCAAGAAACAAGACCGTGTTTCCAAATCTTCAATTGAGTCTGAATATCGAGCCATGTCTGCAGCTTGCTCTGAGATTGTATGGCTAAGTGGATTACTTGTTGAGATTGGATTTCCTCAAACTAGTCCTACTCCTCTCCACGTTGACAACACCAGTGCCATTCAGATTGCTACCAACCCGGTTTACCATGAGAGGACTAAACACATCGAGGTGGATTGTCATTCTATAAGGGAAGTTGTAGATACAGGAGTCATCACTCTTCCACACGTATCTAGTGACCTATAAATAGCTGATGTGTTCACCAAATCCATGCCACAACACCGTCATCAGTTTCTTGTTGGCAAATTGATGCTTCTTGCTCCACCAGCATCAATTTGAGGGGGGATGTTGATAGATAGACAACTGTAAATATCTTTGTAATTATAGTGTAAATAATTTACCATAATTATAGCTATTTTATAGGTAGAAAATAGCATATTTTCAGGGATGTAAATCAAATTTATTTCTATTTAGTGGAGTATTTTTGAATTTTGCCAATTTTTTGGCAAAAAAAGCAATTCATTTCTCTAAAAGTAATTGCCTCCCTTACCTTGTACATGACTCAGCCCTCTGCCCTTAGCAGCTCATGATTGGCACAACACCATAATTACATTATATCTAAGAAGTAAATGAAGCATCAACACCATACAGAACAATAGAAAAAAGGGTTTCTAACTGTTAATGTTGTACGTGATATGATTACATGCTTAATATGTCATAAATTCAATTCAAACTCATGGTGCAAGATAATGATCAAGACAAAGGTTTACCGAGCAAAGGATGCCCTATAAAAGAAAGATGAATGCGTATTGGTGTGACCGCCCGGACTCAATCTCAACCTGTTCAACATATGGGCAAAAGATGTGTCTTAATGCAAACAAGGGCAAAACCAATACTGAATGTTAAGGGGCAAAATTTAAATCGCCATGCATAGGGGCAAATCACGAGAATAAATATTATGTGGAGCTAAAAAAATTGAGAAAAACAATTAAAAAATTGTCAAAATTGAATAAAAAATTGTATGTTATATTCTAGTCTTAGTTTTTTGAACTTTATTCTTTTATCTTCTTTTCAAATATTTCCTCATCTTTTCACTTTTTTTTCCTCAATATTTTTGTAAATGTGTCATAAAAAAGAAATAAATATGTATTGAGACCATTAATAATTTTGACTCTTTGCAACAAAAAAAAGTATCATAATTATTTCTCTTTCTTTATTCCTTTTTTTTTAACTTTTTTTTTTCACGTGGTATTTATCAATCAAAATTTTTCCTCTACACCAAAAAGAGAACAAAATATATTACATTGAAATGTATCAAAATCTAATTAAACCAGAAAAAAATATATTAATCAAGTAATGGCATATCTTATTATTGAGAAAAATGGCTTAATACTTTTTTCCAATAAGATGAAAAATTAATTAAACTAATTAATTTGGTGATAAACTATTTGCCTGATAATGTAATTATTTATGTCTAAAACAATATATACTATAAACACCAAGACATAGAAGAGTGTGTATCGTGTGTGTGGATTTTTAACAAAGAAACTAGAGGAATAGTTTAAATTTATGTACTAAATTGCAAGAAAAAGTTCAGGAAGAGGCATTTGGGAATTTATAACAAAAGGGTTTATGCGTGTTAAGAAAAAAGTAGGAAAAAGTTTAAATTTATGTAACTAAATTGCAAGAAAAAGGGGGGAAGTGGGCTTTTGGAAAATTTTATCAGAAGAAATGTGAAAATAGGTAAAACAAAGCTCCCTCATTATCAATGCGGTTCCGCTCTTGAATGCAACTTCCTCTAGGAAACTAATCAAGGATAGAGCCTCTACAAAATGCCTATCATGTGCTTAAGGTAATACCTGAATCAATGTGCTGTTTCCCTGCTCATTTCTCTCAAGCACTTCAACCTTGCTTAACGCCGGCTTACCTAGTTACCAAAAAATACAGAAAAACATAATGAAATATTTATGAAAACATACATAGTCATAAATAAATGTGAAAGCAATGAATGAAATAGCAACAGGCAAGAAAAGTGACTCGTAAATACACTAATAACCTATCCAAGCAAAACTATACCCTGCAGAATTTGAGCTTACTACAGAAAGCACTTCAAAGAGGAGAAAAGGAGAAATCTTTATCCAATAAAAGACAATAGTTAAAAACCTGAAGGAGAAGCAACATACAGTCCTTTTGCCACCCCAGGGTATCGCACTGTTGCAATTGGCTGCTTGATGATAACCTAATATAGCTTATGTGAGATTATTCGTGAAGAACAGTCAAAGTGAGAAACAAACTCAGCATGGTAGAATAAATTCACAAATTTTGAGTGTTATAAATGCATAATGTATACCAATTGATGAGAAACAGCAATAACCAGAAGAGGACAAATATTAACCTACAAACAAAAAAGTAAAGAAAAAGAGAAGTTTGCTGAGAGGACACTACCTTATCCTGTTAGACTATCCCATCTACCAATGCCCGCTATATCTTGGAAATTTTCCTCCTCTTGTTCATGTCAGAGCTGTTATTACTGTATATGAGACAATCGTGCATTTCATTAGCAGAGGTTGCATGATTTATAGTGAAAGGAAAATTGTGATTATAAAACAATGCTCAATACAGAACATTCACAATGCAGTTAATTCTAAAATGTATCAAGCAGGTTCCCTTTAACAACCATTCTTCAATCATCCATGATCCTACTCTAATGAGCCAGCTAAGAACTAAATGTGCTGTTGCTTTACAGTCTGGAACACACAGGGTAGCAAAATTAGCAGAAACCACATAGGGATTCATTTTGTTTATAGTTTTTACTTTTACTGCACCATGTCAGGTATAGTCTTTCTTCCAAATGCATGCCCTCTAAAGCAAATGTTGAATGAGGAGATTATTTGGCTAATGCAATGAGCTAACGATAATAACGTTTCTAAGATTCACTATTTTGCAGAAAAGTCAAGGGCTTTGTTGAATTTTGTTGAGGGTAGCAGCAGCAAAAGTAATGGTATTAGCAACAGAAATCAGCAAATCAGTAACCAGGAAAAGATGCAGTAATAAGTTGACAAAGCAAAAAAAAGAGTTGTAGGTTCAATAAATATATAAGGTAAAAGCATAGTACAAGGTTAGCTATTAAAATGGAGAAGCATGAATTGCAATAGCTGATATAACTAGGCATCACTATTGTACACATGTGCACATTTGTACAGGATGCAAAAATAATTTCTTTCTGACTCTAAGTCTCTCTCTCTTTCTAACTGCTACAATTCTTTCATTTCTCACTTAACTAAAACTAACAAATCTGATTAAATAGTTAGAATATTTCCTCGTACGAGTCAAAGTCCTAAAGATTTTTACCAGCCAAATGAAATTAAGTAATTTGGAAAAACCAATACAACGAAGGAAGTGCCATCAACACCAAATCATTTGAGAATTTTGTCACCAAAGGATGTTGTCTGGTATAATCTATTTGGTGAAGCACTAAACATCTCCTTCCTTTAGGTTCTCAATCTATCTTGATAACTACAACAACTAGAGAAAAGGATTGACATATGACCAGAGAAAGAATAACATCTCTGCAATTAATAGCCTTAAGGTCACATAGCAAAATTCTTACAGTAGATGGCTTCTACACATTAGAGAACCAAATATCAGGGCAAGCAAGATAGAATCTGAACTAACCTGTAGTTTCTAATAAGAGATGTGCCATCAGCAAAATATGCCGCAAGGTGAGTCTTAGCAACCTTTGACTTTGCACAGAGTAATATCCCTAATCCAAATCAACAACCGATCACTTCATTGAAAATCTGGATTAAGATCCAGCATTATCATGAATCAAATTGTTGAAACAGGTATAAATACCAAAAGATTTTGCGAGTGATTAATCTCTGAAGTAAAGTTCAAGATGCTGCTACATTATTTAGTGAAGAGAGATATAAAACTCTTATTATCAACACAACTCCATAAAGTTCTGGTTCAGCAACATAAAACTGCTTCTTACACTCCTCATTTACATCAAATGTCTAAAGGCTGTAGTGAAGCATAAAACTCAGTGTTGCAGGCTCAGGTTAGATGCATATAGAATAGCAAGAAATCTATTTCCATGGTATGATTCCATGTAAAAGAAATTGTAATGGATCTATCTTAATGTCACAAGGATGCTTGCCCTACCAATATGAAAGCATTCTCCTCCTGAATTAAGCTATGGAAGTAGTAATCCTACATCTCAGGTTTTTTTATTATTTTCGTTTTAGTGCAAATTCGTTTTTTGCACAAACTGGCCTTCATCAGTATGCTTCCTTTTGACCACTAGATTGACTAATGAGATAAAAAAAAAATTCCATTTCTGTCGCATGGTAAGGTCCTTCTAGAGTGCAGCCAACTAATAGCAGACAATCAATTGTGTCATATTTAAGGTGTTTTTAGAAAACAATTTACAGCTGTTAACAGGAGAAAAAAAAGGGTTATTGCCCCATATACATTTTTAAAATTAGCTAACTCTACCCTACCTGATGTGCCCCTTCCTAGGCGATGAACATGAACAGGATGTGATTCTTGGCTTGCCAAGGGAGAGGTTTGCTTCCTCGCCCTCCATTGGAGTTGTGTTAAAACAGTTCGTTGCTGAAAAAGCCCACCGGGCAGAACTTGCAGGCCAGAAGGCTTGTTTAAAGCAATTTGATTATCAAACAAAATTTTAGATTGAAATTATATATCTCCCCAGATTCAAAATCTAGCGCTCCACTATGTGGCTGGAGACTGATAATAGAAAATTGAGATCAAAGCCAAATCAACAACAAGACCTAATACAACTCTTCTCATGAAAGCAAATGAACAATTCATGGGGTTTTGCTGCATGTGTTTTCGTGCGAGTTTGTTTTGCTTTAAAAGCCTTTTAAGTTTTTGAATTCATCTAGGAAACCAATGCGTGAGAATAGCTAATATGACAGAGTAAATAAATAATATTGCAATACACTTACCAAGCAATAGAGCGTATAGTGGAGCATAATCATTGAATTGGTGGTATAGAACATCCAGAATAACAAGTCATAAATCTAGAACAGCTGAACAACTAAAGGTCCTAAATATTGAAACAGCATATAACTGCAAATTCTATATTACAAGAGCAACACTGCATATATTTACAAGAGTAAACCAAGAATATATTTTACCATATCATCATCTTCATACAAAACCTGTAGCATGTGAGGTGCTTCAGGCTCTGGCCAAGGAAGCCTATGATATACAAGTTCAGAACCAACCCTAGACAACAAAAATTTATCATATCAATAGACCACAATGCAAGAATCCACTACAGACCGTAAATGCATTAGCAACAAACATAAATAATGTGGGTATTAACAGAACACCTCAGCCTTGCGTAGGGTTCTTTAACAGCCATACCATCAACTGTTATCTGCAAAACTAACCAAAAGAAGATAAAAGCCAAGTTCTTAGAGCTAAACCAGCTATACAAATGCATTTTCAATAACAGAACCATCCACTCTTTCTAGGGAGTGAATCAAACCTGTCCATTGTTGATTCGCTGCAACCAACTGTTAGATTGTTAGTAAGAAATAACAATAACAATAAAGTCAAGTCAAATTAAAAAGAAATAAAAAAGGTAATAATAAGTTGAATTAAATCATGCATACCCTTGAAACGGGGCGGAATTCTTGTACTTTCTGGAGTAGAAATCTATCAGTGTCAACTCTGTAATTATAAAAAAAAATAAAAAATTAAATTTTCATGAGTATGCACTACATAAAATCGTAGCATTTAATTGATATATAATTGAGATCAAACAAGTGAAAGAAAGAGACCAGAATCGGAAGGAGAAACGACGTCGTTGTAGAACACGCCGTTATTAAGATTGGGCCAAGGGATGCCAAATGATTGGAACTCCTCCGTTGTGGGTGTTCCTGTTGAGTTGGACATTTTGCTACGATGCCGTTTCCATCAACTGAAGGCCCTTTTCTTCTCCTTCTCTTTCCTCCTGGTACAGTGATTTGTTTCTTCGATTTTCAGTTTTTCTGGTTATAATTCCTCAACTGAAATCAAAGCCCATTACGTTTCAAATCATATGTGCATTTTTTTTTTAATTAGTCCTTATTTTGACCTTTTTAAATTTCCCTTTAACGTACCTGAAATTTTTCTTCTTTCATTTATATCCTTTACTTTTTTTTAGTTAATTTATATCCTTTTCTTTTTATTTTACTTTTTTTTAGTTAATTATAAATTTCAGGTACGTTAAAGGGAAATTTAAAAAGGTCAAAATAAGGATAAATTAAGATAATTCAAGGTAAAAATTTAGAAAATATAAATTTAACTACAATGTTAAAGGGAAATTTAACAAGATAAAAATAAGTTCAAAGTTTACATGAGTAGGGGATTCAAAGATCTCCAAACAACTAAAAGACTACTCATTGTTCTTATTAAAAACAATAAAAAAAAGGAGAGGAGAAACTCTAAAACCCATTTGAAGTGTAGATATGAAGTTGGTGTGGCTTTCTCTCTTCTTCTCCTAGTTGGAACTTGATTGAAAGCTGTAACTTTTCTCTATAAACTAAGCTAAAACTATGTAATTGCTGTATTGTAAATGTATCTCTTATGTAAATGTAAGATTTTTTTACAAGTAAAACTATGTAAGCTAAGTATAAAACCCTAAAAGCATAAAGAACTACGAGTTAAAACTACAGAGAAAAGATCTCTAATTCAAAAACCTAAAAAGATCTCTTTTAAAGCCAGACAAAATGCAACTTTTATATTGGTCTGTAAAGGAACACAGCAGAGATACTTTGGTCTCAGCTGAGTCAAATCGGTTAAAATATTACTATAGCTTCAGGACACACCTGAGGCACTTTTATCTCAGCCGAGTGCACCTTTCTGGATCGAATCATCCTTGAACTCTGCATTGGACATGACAGAGATAGATGATCTCAGCCAAGTCCCTTGGTAAAATGGTGTATTTTCTAATTATGTAAGGCACACGGCCGAGACAAATGGTCTCAGCTGAGTGCAAGTCAATTTTGCTGCACAAAAGTTAAAATTGCACTATTAAACATTTTAAAACTTCACAATTCTTAATATAATCTTATTTAGCATAAAAAGCAAAATTTAACACTTAAAACATGAAAAGCACGCAAAATAAGGCATAAATACGAACAAAAATACACTACAAATAAACACTAAATCAGAGTTATCAGCCAGAACATTGAATGATCAATAACGGCGCCAAAAACTTGAAGTGACCTCAGCAAGTGTATTGAATCGGCAAGTAATATAGTAGGATATTTTTAAGACCCCGAGATATAGAACCCTAAAGAACTAAGCGAGTATACAAAAACTTGATTGATTGGAGTTATGTGCTTAAATAATTACCCAATTGTTGTTGGTGTATGTTGTATTTGACAAGATTAACAATCATAAAAGTAAATTAAACACTAAGTATAAATTAACAAAAGCAATAAAAACAAAGAATAATATGGATAAAATAACAATGACTAAAGATGTTGTTCAGGAATCAAATCCTCCCTTACCTAATGCAAGATTCATTTTAACATAACATTGATATACTTCAGATGTGGACAACCCAACTAAAACCCTAGTATCCCATTCTGGAGCCTATCCGATAGCCAGCATAAGCACGGTCCCAAAACCTAGATATGAACTTGTATCCCATTTCAGAGCTTACTAATTCAATACCCATTCATTTTCCTCCCTATTTCTAGATCTACAATGTATGAACCCTAGATCTAGCAGCTCCATTTCGAAAACACTATTAAAAGTACAGAACATACCTTACAAAAACAGAGCATTCATGATATATAAATTAAGCAAGCATAAATCTATCAACTTGAATAAGATTAATAGCATAAACACTTAAATAACATCTATACCAAGATGAGTACAAGGGAAAAGAAACATCGAATATATATATATATATATATATATATATATATATATATATATATATATAGCAAAATAAGTTCCTAGTCTTACATGAGTAGGGGATTCAAAGATCCCCAAACAACTAAAAGACTACTCACTACTTATATTAAAAAAAAAAGGAGAGAAGAAACTCTAAAACCCATTTGAAGTGTAGATATGAAGTTGGTGTAGCTTCCTCTCTTCTTCTCCCAGCTGGAACTTGATTGAAAGCTGTAAATTTTCTCTACAAACTAAGCTAAAACTATGTATTTGCTGTATTGTAAATGTAACTCTATGTAAATGTAATATTTTTTACAAGTAAAACTATGTAAGCTAAGTATAAAACGCTAAAAGTATGAAGAACTACGAGCTAAAACTATAAAGAAAAGACCTCTAATTCAAAAACCTCAAAAGATCTCTTTTAAAGCCAGACAAAATGCAACTTTTATCTTGGTCTGTAGAGGGACACAATGAAGACACTTTGGTCTCAGCCGAGTCCAGTCGGTTAAAATAGTATTGTAGCTTCAGGACATGACTGAGACACTTTTGTCTCAGCCGAGCGCACCCTTCTGGCCTCGAACTCTGCATTGGACATGACGGAGACAGAAGGTCTCAGTTGAGTCCTTTGGTGAAACGGTACATTTTGTAATTTTGCAAGGCACATGATTGAGACAAATGGTCTCAGCCGAGTGTAAGTTAACTTTTTTGCACAAAAAGTCAAAATTGCACCGTTAAACACATAAAAACTTTACAATTCTTAATATAATCCTATTTAGCATAAAAAAAAAGAAATTTAACACTTACAACATGAAAAGGACGCAAAATGAGGCACAAACATGAATAAAAATACACTACAAATAAATACTAAATCAGAGTTATCACAAGCCATTATAAAATATTTGAGGAATCATCCAATCTGATAAGCCATAATGAGGACATTACCTTTAGAGTTTCTTAAATCTTTTCCAAGCAGTATAAATTGTCTCACTTGCATGTTGTCTAAATGTTGTGATTTCATTTTTGAACTTGGCCATTTTGTGGGCTGGAAAGTACTTGTGAAGAAATGCTTGCTTCAATTGATCTTATGTTGTCATGGACTCACCAGGCAAACTAGCAAGCCACAATTATTCTTTGTCCTTAATAGAAAATGGGAGCTTAAGTTGAATTACATCATCCGTCACTCCGTTAATCTTAAATGTTGCATACACATTGAGAAAGGCCAATATGTGGGCATAGGGATCTTCTCCTTGGAGACCTCCGAACTGGTTATTTTGCACTATTTAGATAATAATTGGCTTAATTTTAAAGTTATTGTTGGCAATTCTTGGTGACGCAATTCCTCCAAAACTCCCCGATATGTCCAACATAGCAAAATCCCCCAAAGTTCGCCTATCTTAATCAGCTATGATGTTTGAACTTTGGTCTTCATCTTCTTATTGTTATCTTTGATCCCTATGTAAAGCACAAAGAGTTCTATCGATTTCAAGATCAAAAAGAAGAATATTATCACTACTATTACTTTTACGCATAAAAGAAAGAAACCAAACAAAACAAAGCTATACTACTATAATCTAAATATACTACTAAAGAAAATAAGAAAGAAGGCTTAAAACAACCTTTTTCTACCCTAAGTTAATAAAAATAATCACTTAATGATTCCCCAATAACAGTGCAAAAACTTGCTGCGGTGTAAATTTTATTACCCTAGTCTCTAAAACTTAGATAGAGTAAGTAGGGTGTCAAATTCTAGGAATCAATATATAAGAGTTACTTCATATTAACCAAATAGATACTTAGATGGATAGGCAATGATAACTTTGAATGATAAAGTTTTAAATCTTTAAACTAAATAAACTAATCTTAATTTATTACTAGCAATATCACCAATTGAAGTTATTAGAACCATAAGATATGAATTGATCAAATAAAGATTTAATTAACACATATGCATGCAATGATTGGAGAATAAGACCTATTATCCTTAAGTGCAATTCTCATTATTAAATAAGGGCATTCCCATATATGGTCCATAAGCACTCTTATGTCATTGTGGAGATAGATGAAAACCATGAAGTTTCATGCCTATTATTTGACCCCTCAAAGTGAAATTCTTGTCTCCTAAGTGATTTCTAGACTTTAAGTAAATTCAATTGCTTTTCCACCAAAATGCCCCAATTCTCATTGTGAACAAATTGATTAACACATTATATATGGTGATCAAGCATACATAACATATTAAACATCCAATTGAACTTAAATCATTTATACATTAAAATAAGATATTTATATTAATAAAGATCAATTTATACTTGTAATTCTAATTAACAAATTAGCCTAAATATATATTGTCAAAGCAATAAACACAAAAAATAAAATGATATCAGGTAATAATCTAAAGAGAAAGAGAAGAAAAGAATGGTTGATGACTCCTCTATGCTTCTTCATAAAAATACTTGAATGTTAAATGACCTCTTTTGATTTTTTCTCTTCCTTGGTGTATTATTTTCCCTTATAATATTTTTTAATTGTTTTGGTAGTTACTTGGTAGTTTTTCTATATCCAAAATATAGTTAACTTCATGTATTTATAGGTCCAAAAGTGTCCTAAATGATGCCTTTTTGGAAAAGGTTGTAAACTTAAAGAGGCATTTGAAAGGTTGCAATGGTTGACATTGGTGACAACTCGACACACTGGTGCTGAGTTGGGTGAGTCGACACAGGCTGGCTTTGTAATGAGTCTACACTTTGGGCACGAGTCAGCACACTTCTAACTTTTTCATGACTTGATTCAACAAGGCATAAGTTGGCATCCTGAGTCACTATAACAAGTTGGCACTTTCTGGCATGAGTCGGCACAGGCTCCAAAACCTCCTTGAAGTTATTTTCTTTAACTTTTAAATGAAAATCCCTAAATTATACTCCAAATAATCTAATTAGACAAAATCAACCTATAAAATAATGAAAACATAAAAGGTAGCATAAAACATAATAAAATAAACAAAACACATGTATAAAAACTTATAAAGTGATATATAACGAGATAAATTGCATAAAATTAGTAAGAGCAATTCCATTAATAGGAGAAATGAGATTGATTTAAGAGAGAAATCTAAATATGGCTAGTTTCAATTTCAGAATCTTAGATCCAGGAAGGATATTGTGGTAAGTGTCGTAGGAGTTGTTCCTATTATATCATGAAGGTTTTACATTATAAAAAGATAGACACTTGTGTCTTAGGGTAAGTTAAAAATGTAGAAGGTTATTGATTCCTCTTATTCATGACAAACTCTTTTAGCTTTACTATATTTTTGTGGAAGATAAGACTCAGTGAATTTTGTGTGGCTAGAGGCTGGGGTAGAGTATCGATCTGGGTGGAATAATAACTTAAAACTCAATTTTAAGCAATGTTATTAAAATCAGAATGAACAGACTAGTCAAACCGATTTAACGAGAATCGTCAACTGACCCGATTCAAAAGACTTATAAAAATTGGAGGAGAAAAATTGGATTGGACAGTGTGACTCACGTCGGAGCCATACCGGATTGGATTGAGGCTCACAATACTTTATAAATTGGTTACTTCACAATAGAAAGAATTTTAAACCCAGTATATTGTTGATGGTCAACCCATTAAGGTGTCTAAAGTGGATCAAAGAAGTAGGTATCATGGAGTTTTCATCTAACAAGACGTTGGGAAATAATTCTCAACCTTTTGATGTCCAAAAAGAGATCAGTGTTCAAGAGATTACTCTTAGTTCATATCTTGGTTAGGTGTTTTCTGATAATCAAGTTTTTATCATTAGTCTATTGCTTTTTTTCTCACACGATGCATTACGATAAAATTAAATAAACATTTTAAGCATTAAAAAAAGCAATAAATCGAATAGAAAATTCTACTTAAATTATTAAATAAGCAAATCATCCCAAAGCGAGGAATAATACATAAAATGAAATAATATATATAAAACGAGAAGTTAATTGAGCTTTGGGAACATTGGTTCCTTCATACACGATTTTTACAAAAAAAAGGTTGGAGAGCCTTTGCTTAGTTTTAATGAAAACAAGGGATGAGTGATCCCAATTTTAGAGAAAATAAAGCTTCCTTTTATGGTGTGATTTTTGGATTAAAAATTGGACATTGGTCCATTTTATTATGAAAAATTCAATTAATTAGATACAAAACCTTTTAAGCGATTTAGTTAAGTAAACATGCTAAAAAAGTCTTTTTTTACTACATTATTACATCTCGAAGAAGAATATACATCCAAAAATAAACAAAAACACCAAAATTAAATAAATAACGCAAGATTAAATCAAATACAATCTAAATATAAATCAAAAGAGAGTGAGAGAGAATGAAAGAAACCGATTAGGGCATAACTCCCGATGCACTATCATCCTTCGAGAACTCCAAATAACGCATAAAATAATTTGGTCACACAAAACACACAAAAACCCAATTAATTAGCATATTAAAAGGAAATGAATATTAAAATAACTTAAAATAATAAACAAAATAATTATACCAAAAAAAATATAAACATGAATACAGAACATAAAATATTCACAAAGACACAGGAAAGAATTTAAAAAATAAATACTAAGAAAATGACTTAATTTAAGATGAAAAAGGGATTAAAATGTATTAAAAAAACAAGAGAAAATTCAACCATATACGCCTTTAGGAATTGACGGACACCCCAGGCAAGAAGAGGGATGGGACGAGGAGAAAGTATCATGATGTCCCATTTGTTGCATTGATAGAGGGCCATCTGTGATGGTTTCTTCTTGTCTGTCACTCGAGAACATACATAGAAAGCGATTTTCAAACCAAAAATCAATTTAATAATTAGTTCTACACCCTAGATGTAATTTTAAGACTCTAACACATGCCAAATATAATTATGACAGTCAAAACATGCTTTTAATCAATTAATAACAATAAATATCATGCAAAACATAATTTTAACACAAGAAACCACATGCAAATTTATGGAAAAAAATAAGCCCTAGCATATTATTCTAGCACATTAAATAGCCACAAATCATCATGGCATCTCAAAATCATGCAGATTCGAATAAACAAACATAAAGCGTGCATTCAAACATCAAACATATAAGCATGTTCATATGATCGTGATGATGGTTTAGAGAGACAAAGCTTGACCTAAAATATTACCCTTAGGATATTCTAATTTTGTAAGATTAGACATATTGTTCTTTGCTCCGATCCTCAATCTTCGTGTTTAAAAATAAATATTTGTGTGTGTTTTCTTTTTGGTATCAACAATCTGTATTAAGCTTTTTTTTCAAGAGAAGAAGATTAGTTTTTCTCTCTTAAAAAGCACCATTCTCTTTTCTAAAGTTTCCTTTCCAAAAATCCTAATTTTGGCTTTTTATATATGGAGAAGAGTTTGAGGCTCACTCTAACTCTAATTCTCCAGATATGGAAGGATTAAATTACCCTAAAATTTAGAATCAAATCAAATAATCCCTATCTCTATTTTTAAAATTGGAAAACATAAAAAATCTAGAAATAACCTTACAGACGGGTGTCTGTCATTAACATAGGACCGACCCTCACACGATTTCTCAAAATTTACAAAAATGCTCTAATATGACCTGGACTGGAGGGAGACGGCCATAGACATCCATCTGCCATTGCTAAAGGCCAAAACAAGGTTTTTTTGAAGTTCTTTTGCCAAAACTTAAAAAAAACACTTATAAAACCCCCAAAGTGTTATGAAAATGTGAAAATCGAGGTTAGAGCTTCGTGATTCATACTCTCTATTAGAAATATATTATTTTTTCTATCATTGGGTAACCTTGGTTTAGGCTACCTCAGGTCACGGTGTTTACAGACTAGAAAAACCAAAAAGAATTGGGATTTTTGCCAAAAATTCAAAACACTACTGTTTTAATTATATATATATATAAAAGGAATTCATGATTTAGGCTTACTAGGTTAAGGAAGATTTCATCTCAGCATTCTCACCTTATTCGCCATTGCACAAGAGAAGTGGAGAAAGAGAGAGCACCGCCACCAACAGCAACTTACAGCTCTGCCACCGACCACAGCTCTTTGCTGGTGTCCACCGGTTGCCCATTTCTGTTAGTTTTCTTCTTTTTTCCATTTTATATTTCATAATGATTTATGCCATCAAAAAATAAAAAAAACTAACGATAGAGCATAACTTCCTTGTCCACTGCTTAAATTAGGTGATTTATTATCAATACAATCAAAGCAAGAAGAATGTATTGAATTAAAGCAGGGCCTCCTAATTTAACTATTTTTCTCTTATTATTTCTTCTAAGGAATTTTATGTCGTTTCCAATGTCTATTCCTCCTTCATCCCTCTTTTGCTCTCTTTCTCTCTATTTCTGAGTTACCAAACAACTAATATTTTAATGGGTCAATTTTAATAATTAATTAACTAACTTAATTAAAGTGTGTGTATATACAAGGTCTGTTAAGGAAAAAAAGGTTGATTGAATTTTATATTTTAGTTGAACCAAAATATTTTAATGGGCCGATTTCTAAACAAAAATTAAAATTCCAAATTTTTTTCTTAATTGAATAGGATAAGCCTCTCAAATTCTATGCATAAAGATATGTATATGATCAAACAGTGATGGGACTAGCTTATATATTATCAAAAATTATAATTACAAAAGATTTTTCTTTAAATAATAAAATCCTCATAAAAAATGGCAATGAAACTTCATTGTACAATCTCATGATTTGATTATTATAGTTAAATTCAATCCGAGAGAAGGAAGTGCTTACTAATCTATGTTGTAAATTGTGAAAGTCTAGAGTATTGTTGACTTGACAATTTGTTAATATTAATTATATTTGATTATATTATGAGTTTAATTTCAAATGTTGAATGAATAATTGAAATAATGTAGATATTTTTTAGAACTTGAAGGAAATGCAACAGAATTTCAACAAAGTGGTAGTTGTGATGGTGATGAGGATAGGGATGACAATAATGATAATGACGACGACGAGCAATTAACATAATTTTATTTACTATATTTCAAACTTTTATTTGAATGTTTAAAACTTGTATGTGATGAATATTTAGGATATTTTAGGACTTGTTATTGGGATATTAGTGACTTATATTTAATATTTGATGAATGATTTATTTAATTGAATATTTATATTTTTTATATAGTGATATTTATAAAATTATATAAATAATATTATTTTTTAAAAAAATGAAAAAATCTGGTTGGACTAGTCGGACCACGAACCCCCAATTGGTTCTTTGTTCACTCTGGTTTGAATAACATTGAATTTAAGGAAAAAAATTCAGTTTGACCTGACACGAAATAAATATAGGTAATCCGAATAAAATAACTCAAAATTTTTACTGTTGGATTTTGGGTTTTTTTTTAAAGTAGTGTAATTTAAAAAAAATTATGAAATTTGGTGATACAGTAAACATATTTGCAAAAATAGAGTGATGAAAATCGACATGTATTAAAGCCGGTATCTGACCATGTGGGCCCCACTTGATTGACCATATTGGTGTGTTAAAAATTGGTTAGAGTTAATGTTGGTATCTGACAGTTGGGCCCCACCATCAGATGAAATCCGACTTCATCTTCAGCCGGTATCGAAGCGCCTCGGTTCTCTCGCAGATGGTGTTGCAACATTTGATTTTCTATTTTTTTTTAAATTTGAAGAACCCTAGCCTCTTTCTCCTTACACTGCATGGAAATGACAATTTAAGGAAGTTTTCTCGTGACCGGCTGTGAAGAGATAGTGAACAAAGACCAAATATTAAATAGAAAGTGACCAATCAAAGAGCAGATAGTAAATAACAATTATATATGAAACCCATATATAAGGGAGAAGGTTGTATATCAACATCCCTTTCATTTTTCTTTCTTTCTATCTCACTTTGGTAGTTCACTCTCTTTTTCTTTCTTTCTTCTCAATTTTAAAGTTTCTTTTGTAAATTTTATTTAAAGGTAAGATATTAATTTCTAATATTATTGTAATATACTATTTAAATTTGTTAATTAAAATCTATTTTATTATTAATTACATTTTTGTGTTTAATTTGTAGGTGTAATAATTTTGAAGGTACGATAGTAACCTCTTTTTTGTGATCAAATTAGCATGAATTTACATTTTATAGGACTACTATATATATAATGAAATTTGAAAAATTTTAAAAAATTAACTCGCAAGCAAATAACAAAATTTATAGTGTATGAAATTAATTATTTGGCATGCTATTTGCGGTGAATTAATTAATTTATGAAATAATTATTTAGTATTTTAATTGAAATTATTGGCTGCTTGATAATTTGTAGTGTATAAAATAATTTAATTGATTGGTAAATATGAAATTCTTGAAAAAAATGCATTGATAAATTACCAAATTTTGAAGTGTGTTATATTTCAAAGTGATAAATTTATTTTTGTGTGCTTAAAAAATGAAATTATATATATATATATATATATATATATATATATATATATATATATATATATATATATATATATAAGTAAATGAAAAATTTTATTAAAATATAATAATTATTTTATTAATTTGATGTGATAAATAATGCACACATATTTAGCGCCAAGAGCAATTATAAGTGATATTGCTAGACAAATTATCAACAAAAAATGGGATGAGTTATACAGCTGTCGAATTAAAAATGGCATAACAATATTTGAACATATTATTACGATAAATACAAAATTACAAGAAATTATTATGAGAGGATATCGGATGACTGAAGAAAAGAATGTGGAAGCTCTTTACATGATCGTACCTATATGTTATTTGAACGTTGTAATAAAAATTTATAATGATGAGCATGTAACAAATATGAACGGTTAGTTATGATATTTGTGAAAGATGTAATAAATATTAGTGATGAACATTATTTAAAAATTAGAGATACAATGCTTATTAATAAAATAACATATTGTAAGTCACTACAAGAAAATAGCAAAATAGCAACGAAATTCATTTTGTTGCTAATTTAGCAACGGAATAGCAATTTCGTTGCTATTTAGCAATGAAAAATCAATTTCGTTACTAAAATTGGTTGAAGTTTTAGGGATTTAGCAATGGAATACAAAATGGTTGTAATCCGTTGCTAAAAAAAGGGGGAGATTTTAGCCCCAAAATATAGTAACGGAAAATAATTTTCGTTGCTAAATATGTCAGCACTTGACAGCGAAAAAAATTTGGGAAGAAAATTAGCAACGAAAATTAAATTTCGTTGCTAAAATAGCAACATATTCAATTTTTGTTGCTATTTTTGCAACGAAATTTAAATTCCATTGCAAAAAATAATACCTTCACTAAATTCAACATAAAATAGCAACGAAAATTAAATTCTGTTGCTATTTTAGCAACATAATTAATTTTCGTTGCTATTTTAGCAAGGGAATTTAATTTTCGTTGCTAATTTTCATCCCAAATTTTTTTCTTTGTCAAGTGTCGCTATATTTAGCAACGAAAATTTTTTTCGTTGCTAAATTTAAAATCATTGTTAAAATAACAACAAAATTAAATTTTGTTGCTAAATTTAAAATCGTTGTTAAAATAGCAACGAAATTAAATTTCGTTGCTAAAAAAGAATATAAATAAGAAAAAAAATCCTATTTCTTTCATTTCTGTTAATCTCATCACGATCTGGCATTTTCTTTTTCTCTCCACACTCAACCATTTTTTGTGGCTGTCCGTTCTTCCTTAGATCTGCCACTTTTCGGTGACCAGTAAGTATTTTTATGCTTGATCTTTTGTGTTTCTTCATTTCGTTGTCATTTTTCTTATTTTTTTCATGATCTGCCATGTTTATTCTTCTCTTCACGTTCTGTATTTTCTCTTGCCGTTTGTTTTTTCTCAGATCTGCCATTTTTTGGTAACCGGTAAGTATTTTTATGCTTGATTTTTTGTGTTTCTTCCTCCCGTTTTCATTTTGTTCATGATATACCACTTTTTTTCTTGTCTTCAAGCACTGTATTTTCTTGCTGTCCGATCAGATCTATCACTTTTTGGTGACCGATAAGTCTTTCTCTGTTTGATCTTTTGTGTTTCTTCTGTTTTTATTTATCTTCTTCTCTTTTACTATTCCCCGGATTTGTCCCTTTTGTTTATACTAGTCTTACATATGTTTTTTACTTATAAATTAGCTTCAATTTCATTTGTCTTGTGCATTTTTTCGTTATATATTGCATACATTTTGCTTGGAGACATAGAATGAACACGAAGTTTCCTCATGATAGATAATGCCCGCATTTATGATCTCATATTCTTGCTTATTGTATAGGACACGTTCAAGTGTTAGTGCTATTGTTTCGTCCACACCAAAAATACCATCTGAAATAATAGGGAAGACTGTTGAGGAGGTACTGATATATTTAGATGCTACTCTTTTCTCTTCTCCCTATACTCTGTGTTGTTTTCTTTAAATTTGTTAGAGCATGCTTGCATCTGCAACCTAGACATATAAATATGGATATTTGTTTGTTTATGTTTGTGTGCATATAATGAAGAGAGAGATAGTTGTTAGTGTAAGCCCTAGCCCCAATACATTGTAATAAAATACTTTAGTTAATAATGAGGCATTTGTTTTATCTATTGTATTCCTGTGCATATCAATTGATAGAACTATCCAAGAATGTTGTTTCAGTTTAAGTTATCATGTGTGAGGCACATGGTTGTAAGACCTTGAAATAATAGAGACTTCATTTTAAATATCCCTAGTTAGTCATTGTTATGGGAATAACAATGAATTAAGACTAGTATGCTCTCTCTGATAAGTTGAGTTCTGTCTTATGGATCATAAGGACAAAAGTGTCAATCAGAGATCATAGATACATGTTTAGAACATGGTATCCGAATTCGACCCGTTCATGAGAACACTACATGGTACAAGTCATAAGTATTTCTCATATGCAAGTTTTGTATCGAAGTTCTTAGACCTAAAATCTCTATGAAACTCTTTATGAATTACTGTGTACTTTGACATACACCTAACGTGCTCAAAACAGAGTGACAAGTATGGGTATGCTTGGGTATACATTGATTCATGTTAGAGAGCATGAGAGAAGTGAAGGGATTACCCCTTTCGATAAGAGAGAAAGATATCATCGGCCACTTGATCAATGAACTGAGAAGTGTATGGCCATACCGAGATGAAATAATGAGTAATCATTATTTATCTGAGAGTTCAGTGTCACTGGAATATCAAGAAAGGAATTAATATATATAAGGATGACTAGTTTCATGCCTTATATTAATTCTGATATTTATGGGTAAGGGACTATGCAAAATTACATTAGGTCACTAAATGTCATTTGTATTTTCATTTAATTGGGAATGCTATAATATCTTGCTAGAGAATATATATAGCCTTTTAATTAATTCATTGCCAACATTAAATGGACCTATAGGATTGCACATAAAGCATTGGGCTTAAAATATTTAAATAAAGTATTGGGCATTAATTTAGGCTTTTAATTAAAGTCAAATTAAAATATGTAATGGGCATTATATTTGCTAAATGGACCTTGATCCATTAGAGAGAGAGATTCGGCCCATAATGTTTAATTTCAATTAATTAATTATCTTGTATTAATTAAGTTAATTGAGTATTAAATCCTAATGATATTTAAATCAAATTAAAACACTTAAAAAGGAGATGACCTAGTCGAAATTCCAAGATAAAATAACAAGGAAATTTCGGCACATGTTTGTTTCCAAGTTAAGTGATTAATTTGATTAAAATATTTTATGTTTTATTTCAAATTAATTCAAAAGAGTTTGAATTAATATATGTCACTTGATTTTAGGAAGTGATTAAGGCTAAATTAACTATCTTGAGGTAGTGGATTTTAGAATTATCACTTACAAAATTAAATGATATATATTGGTAAACAAAAGAAAACCCTAGGAGGTGTGTGGCGTGAAACTCTCTCTCTCTCTCACAAAATTCTCTTGGCCGAATTCACAAGGAGAAAGGATTCTTCCTCATTCTCTTGTGTTCTTGGGCAGCAATAGCACCTAAAAGAAGTGCAAGATCAAATCTTGTAGCTTCAATCCATTTCCATTACACAATACTTAAATTGAGAGCTAGCAATCTCGATTTTAAGCCGTCATTGCAATTGTGTATGTGAACATAGAGAGTAGTGGAATAAAGGCTGTTCCTTTGGCATTGGTGGTGAAGATCTAAGGCAAACAAATCCTTCTTGGTTGCTGGTCATCATCAAAATCAAATCTTGAAGTGCATCTAAAGTTGTAAGTTTTAAAATCCTAAAATTGCATGTTTTCGATTCTTTGTTGGTTTTTGTGTGGCATGTATGATCTATATTTTTGTTTTTCCGCTGCGTGATCTTTATATACTTTCCATGTCATATTCCATCAGTGGTATTAGAGCCTAAACATGCTTATTTTAGTGCTTTAGATGCATGAAATAATTAATCAAAAATCGTTATTATAAAAACATGCAATGCTGAAATTTTTTGTTTTGAGTTTTTTGCATTGTTTTGGTGTAAAAACGATTTTAAATTATTAGATAGGTATTATAATTAATATGATATGTTAATATACTTTCCTAAGATGTTATTAGAGCTGTTAATGGTCTGATTTAATTGATAATACCTGATGGTACATATTAATATTGAAACTAGGTGCTAGTTGGCATGTTAAGTGCTAGTTTAACAACTAGTTTTCAAAATTAAATGTAAAAATGATTTGGCATGTTTGTAAGTGATTTTTAAAGATTAAATATCAGGTCTGGACATATTTTAAATTTGGTTTTAATTCTGGTCCATGATAATTTAATTGATTAATTTTAAAATCACTTAAAACTATGACTAGTTTGTATTTGTTACATGTTTAATCAACATTGTTTGTTTTGTTTTGATTAAAATGGTAAAAACACATTTGGATCAAAATGGTGCAGAACATTAAATCAATATTTATGACCTTATTTAAATCATTAAATTACTCATAAAATTGATTTAAGTATTTGTGCATTTTTGTGGCATCATATAAGCATTAAACAACTAGTTTCATTGTTGTTTGTTTGTTTTTATATGAATGCCGTGTATTATATATATGTTCTTCATGATTTTATGTTTTAATTCATGTTGATACATATTATATGTATTTTTAATGTTTATGGGCTGAATGACATAAAATTAAAAATAGCAAAATTGGAAATTATACTAGAGTTGATTATGGCACAAATCTAACTAGTTTGTGTTTTGGGCTTTTAAGAGAATTTATTCAATAAGAAGATTTAGTCCATTGGGCTTTGGCCCACGCCTATCATGGGATATTCTCTTAAAGGTTCAAGTACACAATTTTCATTAATGTGCTTGGCTAAATTAATTAAAATTGGACTTTATTTAATCCATGAATGTTATGTATATTTATTTGCTTGTTTGGTGTGATGAATGGATATGCATGGTGCATTTATGGACCCTGGGTTTTTGTAATTAAATATGGCCTGCGTGCCATTATGTATTATTGTAAAATGAATTCCATGATAATATAGAATCTTAGTTGTAGGTTTTTGGGCCCATGTTTGTCACGCTTTACTTTATGCAATTATATATATATGCATGCTATGAATGGATGACAAAGCATATGCCATGTAAGCCGTAATAAAATGAATTCCTAAAATAGTAAGTCACAAAGTTGCCTTTCTAATTCGAAACATGTCAAGGCATCAATCATCGGTCACGTAGACCCTAGATGCACCCGATTATCTTTGTGAGGCATGGGTTGTGAATGTAGGTTGGACTTAACATGGAAAGGGATGCCCGGACCTAGGCAATTAATAAATCGGTTTGTGCTATAACATCTTAAGATGTTAGCCCATTTGATCCAAGAGTCATGTACGAGATATGATTGGAGTTTTCCTACCTAAATAACTTAACTTGTTAGGTGTACAAGCTCAGCTTGACTAATAAGTTGTTGTGAAAAGTAGATCTTGGCCCATATTAAATCACTAACGCGAATTATTTAAAGGGATATTAATTCGGTTTGTGGGATTATAATAAGACCTCATTTAATCTTGCTAAATTTTATTATTGTAGATTGAAAATGGCATCTTTAAACAACAATTTCTCATTGCGATTGGTCCTTAAAAAGGACAAATTGAATGGCACCAATTTCATAGACTGGTCTCGAAACTTAAGAATAGTTCTTAAGCAAGAGAAAAAGTCGTATGTTTTGGATGCATCCTTGCCTGAAGAACCTGGTAGGAATGCCTCTGCGGTTCAAAAGAAAATTTTTGAGACCAAAAAGAGTGACTCCAATGATGTGACCTGTCTAATGCTGGCCACAATGGTGCCTGACTTGCAAAAGCAATTCATGGACCAAGAGGCTTATGCGATCATGGTGCACCTCAGGAGATGTTCCTAGAACAAGCTCGTCACGAGAGGTTCGTGACAACAAAGGCTTTAATTTACTGTAAGATGGCTGCGGGTACTCCTGTTAGTACCCATGTACTCAAGATGAAAGGGTATCTTGATACTCTTGAGAAGCTTGAGGTACAAGTGCCAAAGGAATTGGCTACTGACTTGATCTTAGGATCATTGACTGATGATTATGATCCATTTGTGATGAATTATAACATGCATGAAATGAACAAGTCAGTCACCAAGCTTCATGGGATGCTTAAGAATGTTGAAGAGAACATTCGAAAGACCAATCCTGTACTGATGGTTCAAGGGGCATTAAGAAGGGACCCGCTAAGGGAAAGGGAAAGGGAAAGGCAAAACCTAAGAATGACCTGGCTCGGTTCAAGTCAAATGGGAGTGGATCTCAGGCCCAATCCAAGCCCAAGGCGCAAAAGCTCAAAGAGAGTGACAGCACTTGCTTCCACTGCAACAAAATAGGGCATTGGAGGAAGAATTGCGCTCTTTTCAAGGAAGAACAAAAGAAGAATGGAGCCAAGGCGTCTAGTTTTGGTATTTTTGTTATTGAAATTAACCTGTCTATTTCTACCACTTGGGTATTGGATACCGGTTGTGGTTCTCACATTTGTTCAAATATGCAGGGGCTAAGAAATAGGCGGTTACTTGGGAAGAATGAAGTGGACCTCCGTGTGGGGAATGGAGCACGAGTTGCTGCCATAGAGATAGGCGACTATCAACTCACTTTACCTTTCGGACTTTGTTTAGTTTTGAAAAATTGTTATTATGTGCCTGCTATTAGCAGAAACATTATTTCAGTTTCTTGTTTGGATTTGGATGAATTTGATTTTGTTATTAAAAATGGCAATGCTCATATTCGTCGCCAAGGCATTTCATATGGCAACGCCATGTTGCAAAATGGCCTTTATATCCTTGATCTGCAAAACAAAGAGTCCATATACAACATTAATACAAAGAGGGTTAAATCAAACGAATTAAACCCTACTTACTTCTGGCATTGTCATTTAGGGCATGCAAACGAAAAATGCATTTCAAGACTCCACAAAACTGGAGTGCTTGGGTCATTCGACTTAGAGTCTTATGATACATGCGAGCCATGTTTGCATGGAAAAATGACAAAGAGTCCTTTTAACAAGAAAGGTGAGAGGACTAATGACTTATTGGAACTAATACATACCGATGTATGTGGACCATTAAGTACACAAGCTAAAGGCGGTTTTAGCTACTTCGTAACGTTCACAGATGACTTCAGTAGATATGGCTATGTCTATCTAATGAAGTACAAGTCTGAAACTTTTGAGAAATTCAAAGAGTTTAAGTACGAAGTAGAAAACCAACTTGGCAGAAGTATAAAAGCCATTCGATCAGATCGAGGAGGTGAATACTTAAGCCAAGAGTTTGACAGTCATCTAAAGGAGTGTGGTATTATTTCACAGCTCACTCCTTCCGGAACGTCACAATGAAATGGTGTCTCCAAAAGGAGAAATCGAACTCTGTTGGACATGGTTTGATCTATGATGAGTCAAGCAAATCTTCTTATCTATTTTTAGGGTTATGCATTAGAAACTGCTGCGTTTCTACTAAACCGTACTCCAACTAAAGTAGTTGAGAAGACACCATACGAGGTATGGACTGGGAAAGAACCCAATATGTCATTTCTCAGGATTTAGGGCCGTGAAGCACATGTTAAGAAATTAACATATGATAAACTAGAGTCTAAATCCACTGTCTGCTTGTTTATGGGTTATCCCAAAGAAACAAAGGGATACTACTTTTACTCACAAGTCGAGAATAAAGTATTTGTTGCTCGCAAAGCTATTTTCTTGGAAAAGGAGTTCCTTCTCAAGAAAGACAGTGGGAGTAAAGTAGAACTTGGAGAAATTCAAGCGCCACAAACTCCTATAGAGGATGAGTTGGAAGTGGGATCAAATTCACAACTAGTTATGGAACAAGAACCCATTACACATGAACCTAGAAGGTCCGAAAGGGTACGTCAGAAGATTGAGAGATATGGATTTCTAATCACTGACAGTGACACTATTGAGTTAGTAGATTGTGAGGATCCTACTACCTACCGAGAAGCTATTGAGAGCCCTGACTCAAAAAATTGGCTTGAAGCCATGAAATCCGAGATGCAGTCAATGTACGATAACCAAGTTTGGATTTTGGTTGATCCACCGGAAGGTGCTAAAGTAATTGAATGCAAGTGGCTATTTAAACTCAAAGCTGATAAGACCTACAAAGGTAGACTAGTAGCAAAAGATTTTCGACAAACTCATGGTGTAGACTATGATGAGACCTTTTCGCCTGTAGTCATGCTCAAGTCCATTAGGATTTTGCTTGCCATAGCTGCATATCATGATTATGAGATATGAAAAATGGATGTCAAAACTGCTTTCCTCAACGAAAATTTACTTGAGGATGTGTATATGACACAACCTGAGGGTTTTGTCAATCCCAAGCATCCTAAGAAGGTTTGCAAGCTTCAAAAATCCATTTATGGATTAAAGCAAGCATCCCAAAGTTAGAATCTTCGTTTTGACGAGGCAGTCAAAGAATTTGAATTCGTCAAGAATGAAGATGAGCCTTGTGTGTACAAGAAGGTTAGTGGAAGCATAGTAGTATTTTTAGTCCTATATGTGGACGACATCCTTCTCATTGGAAATGATATTCCAACATTACAAAAGGTTAAGCAATGGTTGGGGAAAATTTTCTCAATGAAAGACTTAGGTGAACCGAGACAATACTTGGTATTCGGATCTATAGAGATAGATCGAATAAGCTTTTGGGACTAAGTCAAGAAAAGTACATAAACAAAGTACTAAAGCGGTTTAGTATGGGAGACTCAAAGAAAAGGTACATATCTTTGGCTTTGGGAGTTCCTTTAACTAAAGAATAGTGCCCTAAAACCAAAGAAGAAAGGGACAACATGAGTAGAATCCCATATGCATCTGCTATTGGATCTATCATGTACGTTATGTTATGTACTAGGTTGGATGTTGCTCATGCCTGAGTATAACCTGTAGGTTTCAGCAAGACCCTGGTGAGAAGCATTGGTCTGCTGTAAAGGGGATTCTAAAGTACCTGCGAAGGACTAAGGATCACTTCTTAGTGTATGGTGGTCAAGAAGAGCTCATCATACAAGGTTATACCGATGCTGCTTTTCAAACTAGCACTCAGGACTCAAGATCGTAATCTGGATTTATTTTTTATTTTGAACGGTGTTGCTGTCAGCTAGAGAAGCTCAAAGCAAGAGACCGTTGCCTACTCAACTATAGAATCTGAGTATATTACAGTGAGTGAGACTGCAAAAGAGGCTGTTTGGATTAGAAATTTCATTTCTGGATTAGGAGTGGTCCCAAACATCCTAGATCCATTAGAAATTTTCTGTGACAACAATGGGGCCATCGCACAGGCCAAGGAGCCCCGGTCACACCAGAAATTCAAACACATACTTAGAAGGTACCACCTGATCAGAGAGATCATTGATCGTGGGGACATCAAGGTTAGCAAGATAGCAAGTGAAGACAATGTAGCAGATCCTTTGACAAAATAGTTGGGTCCAAATCTGCACGAAGCTCATTTGAGAGAATTCGGTCTTAGGGCTATGCCCAATTGGGACTAGTGCTAGTGGGAGATTGTTAGTATAAGCGCTAGCCCCAATACATTGTAATAAAATACTTTAGTTAATAAATGAGGCAATTATTTTATCTATTGTATTCCTGTACATATCAATTGATAGAACCATCCAAGAATGTTGTTTCAGTTTAAGTTATCATGTGTGAGGCACATGGTTGTAAGACCTTGAAACAATAGAGACTTCATTCTAAATATCCCTAGCAGTCATTGTTATGGGAATAACAATGAATTAAGACTAGTATGCTCTCTCTGATAAGTTGAGTTCTATCTTACGGATCATAAGGATAAGAGTGTCAATTAAAGATCATAGATACATGTTTAGAACATGGTATTTGGATTCGATTTGTTCATGAGAACACTATATGGTACAAGTCATAAGTGTTTCTCATATGCAAGTTTTGTATCGGAGTTCTTAGACCTAAAATCTCTATGAAACTCTTTATGAATTACTGTATACTTTGACATACACCTAACATGCTCGTAACAGAGTGACAAGTATGGGTATGCTTGGGTATACATTGATTTATGTTAGAGAGCATGAGAGAAGTGAAGGGATTACCCCTCTCGATAAGAGAGAAAGATATCATCGGCCACTTGATCAATGAATTGAGAAGTGTATGGCTATACCGAGATGAAATAATGAGTAATCATTATTTATCTGAGAGTTCAGTGTCACTAGAATATCAAGACAAGAATTAATATATATAAAGATGACTAGTTTCATGCCTTATATTAATTCTGATATTTATGGGTAAGGGACTATGAAAAATTGCATTAGGTCACTAAATGCCATTTGCATTTTCATTTAATTTGGAATGCTATAATATCTTGCTAGAGAATATATATAGCCTTTGAATTAATTCATTGCCAACATTAAATAGACCTATAGGATCGCACACAAAGCATTGGGCTTAAAATATTTAAATAAAGTATTGGGCATTAATTTGGGCTTTTAATTAAAGTCAAATTAATGTATGTAATGGGCATTATATTTGCTAAATAGACCTTGATCCATTAGAGAGAGAGATTTGGCCCACAAGGTTTAATTTCAATTAATTAATTATCTTGTATTAATTAAGTTAATTGAGTATTAAATCCTAATGATATTTAAATCAAATTAAAACACTTAAAAAGGAGATGACCTAGCCGAAATTCCAAGATAAAATAACAAGGGAATTTCAGCACATGTTTGTTTCCAAGTTAAGTGATTAATTTGATTAAAATGTCTTATGTTTTATTTCAAATTAATTCAAAAGAGTTTGAATTAATATATGTCACTTGATTTTAGGAAGTGATTAAGGCTAAATTAACTATCTTGAGGTTGTGGATTTCAGAATTATCACTTACAAAATTAAATGATATATATTGGTAAACAAAAGAAAAGCCTAGGAGGTGTGTGGCGTGAAACTCTCTCTCTCTCTCTCTCACAAAATTCTCTTGGCTGAATTCACAAGGAGAAAGGATTCTTCCTCATTCTCTTGTGTTCTTGGGCAGCAATAGCACCTAAAAGAAGTGCAAGATCAAATCTTGTAGCTTCAATCCATTGCCATTACATAATACTTAAATTGAGAGCTAGCAATCTTGATTTTAAGCCGTCATTGCAATTGTGTGTGTGAATATAGAGAGGAGTGGCATAAAAGTTGTTCCTTTGGCATTAGTGGTGAAGATCTAAGGCAAACAAATCCTTTTTGGTTGTTGGTCATCATCAAAATCAAATCTTGAAGTGCATCTAAAGCTGTAAGTTTTAAAACCCTAAAATTGCACGTTTTCGATTGTTTGTTGGTTTTTGCGTGGCATGTATTATCTATATTTTTGTTTTTTTGCTGCGTGATCTTCATATACTTGTCATGTCATATTCCATCAAGAGTTGCAAATATGTGCAATTTAATTGAGACCCGTCAAGGGGAGGTATTTTCAAAATACCTTGTTTGCATTTTGGTATTTACTAATACGAGATGATGCTCATCTTTTGATTTGCTTTGGGTAGGAAACTTCATACAATTGATAGGATGAATTCACTGGATGTGGTTGTTCGAATTTTAAATAATTAATTAAGTTCTTTAATGTGGATTGATGAGAAGGTTAGTTTCATTTTTTGGCTTTTTGCATTTGCGAGAACTATGCAATGTCTTTCTTTAAAAATTTTGTGTTTCATCGACTTACCTTGGTTGTTATTCATGCAAATAATCTTTTGCAGTATACAATCTTGAATACTTATAGAATCACTTGCTGAGCACAATGAATTTAGATTGTGTTTTGCGATATGGAATTGTCCATAGTTTTGGTATATAAAAAATAGTGGTTAGGATTTTCGATAGATTTAATTAAAAATAATAAATAATAAATAATTCTATTTAAATTTATTATTAAATTATGTGATTAAGATATGGATTCCTTTCACTTGAACTAGGGAAAGAAAATAATTTATATGAGTGAAAACAAGAAAAGACCAAATGTCCCTGAAAAACCTTAAAAACTTTAAACTGAAAAATGACAATCTAAACGTTATTTTTTGGGCCCAAAAATGTTGTTACAGGAGCTTTGCTTGGTAATAAGTGACCGTCTCAAAACGAGCTTTCCGAAAACATATTATAATAAGAAATCTGATATTTGTAGCAAAAGTTATAACCAAAATAGTCTGTATTGTAAAAATAATCCATTTAGGCTTTATATTAAATTTCTTCATTTCTTCTCAAATTCAAATTTAATTTAGGGTTTTTATTATCTATATTTCTGATGATAAATTGTTGTTAATTGTTGATTTTATCCATAATCTATTGAATTATATGTGTTTATTACTTATTTACATATGTTTGGTGGTTTGCTTACCTTTTTTTTATGCTTTAATTTGTATGAACAATTAGTGTGTCATATGTTATTTTGATCTAATTAAATCAAAGAAGCTATATGTATTCCTGCTGCACATTCACCTAATTTAATGTGAGATATGGCTTTTCTTTTCCATGCAAATATAGACATAATTTTAATGACTTGCTCTCCTAGTGAACACAACAACTTTTAATCACACTTGTCTTTATTGTTTCATTTCTTAGGTAGAGATTTTGTTTCTGCACTCTGTTATTGGGTTTGTCAGTATGTATCTATTCTTTGAGTTGCTATTTTGCGTCCTGTTATTTGAAATAAAATTATGCAGCTTATAAAAAAATAAAATTGACTTTTTGTTGCTAAAATTAGCAACGGAATTTACTTGAAATTGAAATTTCGTTGCTAAAATTAGCAAAGGAAAAATCAATTCCGTTGCTAATTTTAGCAACAAAAAAGTAAATTCCGTTGCTAAAAATTATCAATTCACCGAAAATGAGTTGGTTGAATTTAGCAACGGAAATAAAATTTCGTTGCTAAAAAATAGCAACCGCCGGATTAGCAACGGAAATTTCCATTGCTAATTTTCGTTGCTATTTTGTATTAGCAACGAAAAATATCAATTTTCCGTTGCTAAATTGCATTTTTCTTGTAGTGAGTGGTATAACTACAATATGTGGCCTAAATATTATGTACATTAGCTCATAATATATTGCATAAATTTATATAATTCTTTTGAAGTTAATTTTAATGTAAGTTGTTTTGATAAGTTCGTATGTTTAATTATTCAAATAAATTTGCGATACTTAAAATTTATTATTTAAAATAATTATAATTTGATAATTATAAATATAAAATCATAATTTTCATTTGACAATATAATTTTCATTTAAAATAATAAAGTCATTTATTATGAACATAAAATGAATATATAATCGGCATAAATATTTTTCTGAGTTTATTATGTAGTTAAATACGGGTTTCGACATGTATCTCTATCATTTAAGAGCTGCACGAATCAACTCAGGTCCCATTAATAGAGAGTTATTATCAATGCAGGAAAAACATTGATCTAATGCGATATGGAACAATTTAGTAACTTTTTTAATATATATATATATATATATATAAATATATATATATATATATATATATATATATATATATATTATAGTTTAGATTATTATAGCAATTTTTTATTTATTTAGTTTGACATGTTTAAATTGAATTATAAGGTTGAAAGAGATGTTTTAGACCAAGAAGGGGTAGCATTGAGGAGCACTATAGAGAAATTGACCCAAGAATTGTACCTTATATAAGAGCATCTGGGTTGATAGGAATTGTACGAATTAGAGTGATAAATATTGATTGAAATTTAATTACATCACTCATTGAAAGGTGGAGATCGAAAACCTATATGTGGTGAAACCACAATAACACTATAAGATGTAGGTATTTAGACAAGATTATCGATTGAGGGTGAACCTATGACCGAAGGAACAAACCTGGATTGGATGATAGTTTGTTATAATTTACTCAGGGCAGTTCCTCTAGCCATAGATGTGTGTAGTGGTAGAATTAAGATGACATGATTAGATTCTATATTTGGTGATATTCCCGATAACGCAATACTTGAATTATTACGCTAGCATGCTTGTGCATGGTTATTGAGATATGTAGGTGGGATGTTATTTTCTTCACAATCCTTTAGTATGGTACACCTAATGTTTCTACCACTTTTAGAGGATTTGAAATTAGTTGGGCAATATAGTTAGGGGTCAGCTTGTCCGGCATGGTTGTATAGAGAATTATGTAGGGCAACACGGCCTGATGCTAAGGGAGTTGCAGGATATTTACAACTCCTACAAATGTGGGCTTGGGAAAGACTTCCCTAGTTTAGGCCAATACATTTACAACCATATTCATTAAACAAAATAATGCCTTATGGATTCAGGTATCATTATAAATTTACTTTTAATTTAAATTTATTATATTATATTATTTTAAAAAGTATGATAAATATTATTTTGGAATTATGTTTATTTAGGTGGACCGAACCTCTGGATATGAATATCATTGACAGGAGGGATATATGGACATATAGAGAAATATTAGATACACAAGATATTAATGAGGTTCTTATTTAAATTCAATTAAATAATTTACAAATAATTTTGCATTACATTAAAATTATGCCTTATTTTATGACCTTTATTTTTAAATTTTTATGTTTTATTTACAACACAATTTATCGGTCTTTTCCTCGAATATTGTACAAGTGGACAGCAAAGTTGGATGGCTATTTTTTCATTGATTTTTTTCTACATCATTGAGTGGCACCGACCTGATAGGGTCATGCGCCAATTTGCTTTTGATCAGCCAATTCTATCTCAACCCTTTATACAAGACAATCTACATATAATAGATCTGTGGGGCCTTCACCATATGAATTGGGTCACTGAATTTGCATTCTTTATAAATATATGGAACATCTGTTATACACGTGTTGTGATAGGACAACGACCAATGCATTCATTGCATAATCGATCTAAATATATGCAATAGTACATGCAATGAACTAGACGTTGGATAACCCCAGTTGGTGCATCTCGTTCAACGACAATAAGTATATCACATCCTGTGTATTTTGCATAATTATAATAATAAATTATAATTTTTAAAGGTATATATTGTGTCAAAAATATTGCTAACTTTAATTTTTTTTAGGTTGATGGTGTTGAAAGAATGTACCATAAATCGAGTAAATCTTTGAACAATAGCAGGATAATGGAATGCATACTATTTGCAATAGGTTTTGAGAATCAAACCGCAGCCAAATATGCATGTCAACTGTGTCCCAATTCCGTTAATGTTGCACCTATTGAATAATAATTTGTTGACTTTCTTACTAAAAGACACAGGAGTGGAATGATTGAGAGGTAATAAAGTGTTGATCAAATATTTTATGATCCAAATGTGTCGCAAATTCCACCACTAATATCATGGCCTTTTCAAGAAACGGATATACCCCATGACAAATTTGCGATACAATCTGGTTGCCAAAATTTTTCAACTTTTGAATTCGGGGGCACAATTTATAGACTAGGTGAAATTGGTGGATCGGGGATACCATTGTCAGTTCCGATTGAACAAACTCCTGATACATACACTGTTCTAATGTTTAATACAAAAAGTTTATCAGCATAGGGTGCATATGAAAATGACTTCATCTAATAATTATTTGGAACAGCATAAGAATCATATCCACAAGCAAATTATGGAGGTCTGTTGTTTCGATCAATAACTTGATCAATATTATCGTCATTGATTACATCCATACATGCCCAACAACTTGACCCCTGGTTGTGTACTGGACACTTATATATCACCCTACTAAGCTTCTCATTCATAAGTAAATTCAATTTAACTGCTATCTTATGAATAAGTTCAGCAAATGTCGGTTTACTCCTAATTTTCAATCTCCTTGATCTCGTTGACGGACTCGAAGTGTCATATTGAAATCCAGTTATGCCGAACCTTGATTGTTCACTGGTGTAAATTATAAAAGTAATTGGGATCGACATTTTTTTCTCTCATTATTTTTATATATATCATCATTTAAGTACTAATTTACTATTTTGTCATAATCCTCACAATCTAAAAAAATCAATTAAAATAACAAATAAATTCTTAAAATTTTGGTAGACCCACTTTAAAATTCAAATTTAAATTATTATACTTATTAATTTTTATCTTTTTATGCAATAACTTTTTTCCACATCTATTTTTTTAACATATACAAATTTCTTACACCAATTATTTCAAAAATTATTTAAAAATTTATTTTAATATCCTTATCATGTAAATCAAATTTTAGATTATTAATTTTATGAAAAACACATGCAAACTCAATTTTTTTTAACTTAATCAACACATACATATGTTTAATAATTATTTATTCTTTTTTTAACACGTAATCTTTTCATACTAATTAAATAGACGACATAATATAAAAAAATTAAGCTATAAAATATATCTACCATCAAGAAAATTAATAATTTATACATATAAACTAAAGATATTTTTCTAAATTAAAAAAAAACTTACCTTTATTATAATCAGATATACTTCAAGATAATCAATACCTACAAAAAAAATATAAAAATAATATCAATAATAATAATATAATTTTCACTTAACATAACAAAAATTATACTCAATAATTTTAAATTAAATTACATTTTCTTTACATATAAGAAAGCAATGTACGATGAAAATTCAACTATTTAGGAGTGTATTGACAATAATGAGAATGGATTTGTTGATGTGAGAAACAATTTCACCATAGGAGTTAAAAGAAGGAGAGAAAAATTTTGAGAATGAGAAAATAAGGGAGAAGAACTGCTTTTGTTAATTGAATGAATTATTTTCGGTTTTTATACTGTGGGCTACGAGGTTTGGCAGAGGGTTGATACATATTAGAAACTGGTACCATTCACTACTGGTATCCGACCTGCGTTTGACAAAAACCGACTTCATTTTGAGCCGATTTCTGGCAACCACGGGTCAATCACATGGGGCCCCACATGGTTAGATACTGGCTCTAATATATGCTAGTTTCCATCACCATATTTTTGCAAATATGTTTACTGTAGTACTAGATTTCGATTTTTTTTAAATTACACTACTTTCAAAAAACCCCGGATTATTGAGATCACGAATAACTCAAAATTATTTTTTATAAATATTAAATTAGCAAAAAGTAAATTACATTATATTTTAAACTTCAAATTAATTGAAAGTAATTTCAAATTTACCTCCTAAACATAAAAAGTAATTATTATTACCCAAAATAAATACAAGTTAGTATAAAAATTATTTTTTCAAATATTTAATCTAAATAATCACAAATATTATGATAATTAAATTAAAAAACTATTTCTTTTTAAAATTTTCATTTAAACAATCATAAATTAATGAAAAATTAAATTACTGGAACAATTATAAATTGATAAACAATTATATTATTATAAAAAAAATCACAAATTAATGAAAAATTAATTTACTGGAACAATTATAAATTGATAAACAATTATATTATTAAAAAGTAAAAAAAAAAAAATGGAGTTATTCAGGTTATACCTTGAAACATAGCAGATGAATTGAATGTGATCGCTTCTGTGATTGTTTTGCTTATAATCATCGTTATGTTGGGCAGGTGTTATATACACAATTTACTCCAATTATCGTATGAAATGCACCTTAATTGACATTTTGATACATGAAATGCATATGGTTGTGGACAAGATGAACATATTGACTACAACTTGTTTAAGATATCTGAAAACAATTCGAACAAAGTTCTAGGAACACCCATTACCAACCTTTAAATTCTATTGATTTTTCTCTTTCACTGGCTATTCATGTTACAGGTAAACAATGTTATAAAATTCAAGGGTTGGATTTCATTTTTGTTAGATCTAAGGGGTGTACCAAAATCGTATGAAATGTACCAGTTATCTACTCGGATCAGAATGTGAATACCTGTATATGTCTAAATTCTGATTAAATAATTTTTGTGATATAAAGGTTCAATCTACAAAGAATTACTAAGCTAATCGGATGCAGCTGGCAAACTGAGCAATGCAAAGTAGGAACCTTCCACATGAAGTGACCCCCGCAGGACTCCAACAGCTCATACAGTTACAACTGCCCAACTTCTACAAATAATAATAGATGTGGCAGCCACGGTTAGTTGAAAATTGGACTTGGCCATGAGTCATCAATCAACCCCCTTGAAATTTAATATTTAGCAGCCTTTTCTTGACCAACTAGACCACCATAATTTTCAAGCAAAATCACAACTTGTGTCTTGCACAGAGCCTGCTTGGATGTTTTATGAAAACATCTCATAGTTTGCCCTATGATCAATTCTTCATTCTATCATGAGAATGCAAACAACATTTTATACATACATAACCAGATTCCTCAAACAAATCACTCATTTTTTCAGATCTTTTATTATTCCAATTGCCAAAATCAGGTTCTTACAGGATCTGATGAAATAACGATCACGGAACATAAGGAATAAAAATAGACATTTGTTGGAAATGAAGAATAGCAATCTTTAAACATGAAGTAATTACGGATCAATACATGCCAAGTGAGAATTAGCAGAATACATCTGCTGGTGAAGAAGTCCCCGCAACCTGAAGGGGAACTGGATATTCCACCAGCTCGCAACAGTGTCCACTTTTAACCCCAACAACTTGGAACTGACTTGAACTGCTGACTGATGTTTCAGCGAGAGACAATTTCTTAGCAGCAATTGCCTTCATACGATATCGCTCTGCTCTAGATCCAATCATCTGTCCGAGTATAGATGCTGCAATGGTAAATGCCATGGCTGACTTGGGCATCAACACAGACTTTCTTAGTATGGCAATGAATGGAACTGCAGCATGGACAGCAGTGAACCATGATACTGAAAATTTCTTTGTGTGTTCTCTCCATATTCCCAATGGGACATTTAATGCCATGCCTAGCATCCCAATTACAAGTACTTTGGTAGGCAGGGATTGAGGCCGAAGGTTCTTAGCAAATGCAGTCCGTGATATAGCTGCTCGGGCTGCTACAATTGCAGGAGGGCACCTAAGTTTGACGCCAGGAGGGGGCTGGAAAACTTTTGCTACAAGTGGCAGGACACCACTTACTGCACGATAAGACTTTGCAATAGGACAATTCCCATTTTGCAGCCACTCATTGCTTGCTGCCTCATGTTTAGATTGTCCTCCCTAAAAATCATTGGAGAAGTCCATTAAGAGAGCAATTCAGACATGACATTTCAAAGTTATATGAGTCTTGTGATGTGCACATTTAGTAAAGAAATTAAAAATTTACCTGTGAGGATGACTCTTTCTTGGATGGTTTCTTGTTTTGCTTTTCATTCTTCCACTTCTTCGAAAAGGATCCAAAGCTAAAGGGTCCACCAAAAGATGAAAGACTGATAGTAGCTGCCTTTGCAGCTAAAGGATTGAACTCAGGAAGATTTGGTCGCCTTTCTTCATTTTCAGAACTTGGGAATGATCTTCCCGAAAGTGGGACTACGCCATCAGACCCATGGAACAGCCTGAATGCCATATCAAAATTGGGACCATCTTCGAAAATTGGGCCTTTACCAGACCGCATCTGGCAAAAAGAGCAGAGTTTCATGAATTTATTGTCCCCAAACAAATTGTTTAACAGAAGATGACACCAGAAAACTGTAATAGGCCATGCTTAAGACATGTGAAAATGAGACAAATTAGAAACATAGGGAAATAACTTACTGGCATTGTCAGACTGAAGGATGAAAAGAAGAAATTAGTGGGCTCATTTATGTTCCTCAAAAATGGGCACCTAAGAATGTCATGCTGAGCTGGTGATTCTTCATTTAGATCTCTGAAGAAAAAATCCATCTTTATCGAGAAGCAAGTTTCCCTGGACAAAGAGGTCACACAGTTATTGAACATGAATTACAAACTACCAAATGCCATATTGAATTTTAAACCACTAATCATCAAAATCACGCTAAGGTACAGATCAATAGGTACTGGGCCAATAAATTGAAGAAATCAATGGACGTTTAAAATAAAGAGCGAGATATTCAAGATAGTAAATCTTGTAACGTGATGAATGATAAATGGAGCAAGACAAATCCTCAAAACTGACCTAGACAACAAGAGAGAATTCTTGCAGAAGATTTTCAAAGATTAACATCTAAAAAGGGTCTAAAGGTAGGGTAAAACAACGGAAACATCGAAGTTTGAAGAAAAGAGATGAGTTTGAAGACTGCTTTAGGAGGAACCTGATTCTGATTGATGTTCGAAAATTTTGGTTCTCAAAGAATAGTTCTGGGGTTTGATCAAGCAAAATTAAGAAACTAATAGTTAAAAATGAACCCCGCAAGTTGACGGTGACCAAATTCGTACAGATTAAAACTTGTAATAATTCTAGACGGGCTTGGAATCGCAGTCAGGATCAAGGAACAAATATATTTCGTACTTCAATCAGGACAATCTACATCTTAATTAGTTAAATTAACAAATTTACCAAATATTCTAAAAACTTATAAAAAGCTTTAAATATAAAGCCTGAATTAATTCCTAAACCTCTTTAATTTGATCGATAAAAGATAGTTTAGACCCAAAATGCAAACCCTTCAGAATTCTAATCCCCAATTTCACCTAAAAAAACCAGCGATGCACACAATTAGAAACCTCCAAATCATCAAAGGATGAAAAATCAAACTTTTCGTTGGACAATGGAGCTCAAGCTAATTATAATTTATCACTAATACTGAAAGAATCGTGATGGTAACAACTAAAACACCAAATACCTAGCTAAAACAAGCAAAACAAATATCCAAAAACAAGAATAAAATTACTGGAATATTTGAGAAAATAAAAAAAAAACCCAGAAGCCTAAAAAGACATACCTGATGTCGCAATGAAGCGGAAGACGAGAAAAGCAAGAATGAAGAAGAAGGGATCTAAGTAGAAAAGAGAAATAATTGGAGACAGAGGAAGGAATCAGAAGGGTTAGGTGAGAACGAAGAAAACGAGGGACAGAATGGGATTAGTTTAATGGTTTAAAGAGGGTCTACATAGAGAGAAGAGAGGAGAAAGTAAACGACGCCGTGCTCCGCACACGCCAACGCCACTTGGTTTTGCAATAGTCAACTTTGGAATGAGATAGATGGGTTTGGTTAGGTCAGACATTAACATAATAAATGCGTGTGCTTTCTTCTAATTTGGCTGCATTTTTCACATTTCATTTGATTAAGTAGATAAGTAGATTGATTGGCCTTTCTATTATTTTATTTAATTTTTAAAATAAAAATTTCACAATATTTGGGGATAATTTTTTAAATAATATTTTTAAAAAAATTTCAAAATTAAAATCTATCAAATAATAAATTGAAATAAAGTATAAAATCGTTGTATCATATAACGATTTTAAAAATAAGACCAATAAAAAAATTTTGATTTTTTTCTCTGAAACTGCCGTAAGTTGTTGTGATTTTAGAAATGTGATATAATTTATTATTAAATTAATAAATAATATTCAAAATTAATATTATTTGTTACCTTTAGTGTAATTAATATATACCCAGTTATGAATTTGCAGGTGATGCGGTTTCAAATTCAGCCACCAATCTTTATTTATTTATTTTAGTAAATTTTAAATATTATTAAGTATTGGAAACAAGTATTAAATAATATATCCGGTTCCAATGGCAAAAGTGAATTTAAAAGTTAAAGGGGATATACGTTAAAATCTTGCCACCGATCTATATTTTATTTAAGTATTTTTTATTATTTAATTAGAATTAGTTAATATTTCATTATTATTTAATTATTTAAGTATTTCATTTTTAAGTATTATTTAATTAGAATTAGTTAATATTTCATTATTTAAGTATTTTTTATTATTTAATTAGAATTAGTTAATATTTTATTATTTTTATATTTTATTTAATTAAAATTAATTAATATATTCATTTTTTTAACAACAAGACGTTTTAGTAGATTTTTCTATTATTTTTTTTCTATTTCATCTAGTTAAAATTTATAATTAAATTTTTTAAAAAGTTATAACTAAAAATAATATTAGATAATTAGACCCGTTAACATTTAACTCGATATGTAAATTCAGTATATATGGCATGACTGCAACAATTACTTTTTCTGTTGTCATATTTTTTAAAATTGATGTTAATTAATTCTAATTAAATAATAAAAAATAAAAGTAATTTTAATTAAATAATGAAAAAAATATACTTTAAAAAAAAGAGTAAGTAGGGATTTGAACCCGCACCACCAATAAATTGATAAATACACTTTTACTACTCAGACAATAGGTATTCTAATTAAATAATAAAAAATATACTTTAAAAAAATGAAAAAGAGTTGGTGGTGAGATTTGAACCCGCACTATCCAAAATTGACAAAAATAAATTTATTGCACAATATGTATTCTGATTAAATAATAAAAAAAATATACTTCAAAAAATGACAAAGAATTGATGGCTGAATTTGAAACCGCACCACCCGCAAATTAATAAAGATAAATTTATTAGACAATAGATATTCTAATTAAATAATAAAAATATACTTTAAAAAATGAAAAAAAGTTCGTGGTAGGATTTGAACCCGCACCATTCACAAATTAACAAAAATAAATTTATTAAAATAAAGAAATAAAATAGCAAATGGATAGCAAGACTTGAACTTGCATCTTTCTTAACTTTTGCCATTGAAGTAGTATATATAACTTGATATTTGTTTTCAATAATTTATAATATTTAAAATCTATTAAAATAAATAAATAAATAAATAAATAAAGGTTGGTGGTGATTTGAACCCGCACCACCAGCAAATTCACAAACGGATTCGTACCAATTAAACTAAAAGAGTTTGGAATACGCTCATTACTTACGGAATGATGAATTGATCCCGATATAATGCAGATAATATCGGAACAAGAAATAATTTATATAGAATTAGTTTCATATTGATTTTTCCTTTAATTAGAGAATCTACCATTTATGTGTGCATTAATATGGACAGTTACATATTGATTTCGTAATTGCCGTATTCATTATTTCTTTTATTTAGTTTATAACTACCAATTTAATTCTCTTCCATTAAGACAATGAAGATTACCTTAATTGGAGCCCTATATAAGGGCTTAGTTTCTTCATTTGGATGAGAGGAGAAAATTAGAGATACTGAAATTCTGTCGGTTTGTCTTCTCACATATTCTCTCTTTGTCTAAGGGGCTTTTAGTTCGTGAATCTATGTTTTTGTCTTGTAATTCGTGACACGTGGATGATAGGCTTTGCCGATAATGTAAAACAATCGATTTTTGCTTTTGTTTTAACGATCTGCGCTTCGAGAGGTATTTATGTCTACTTCTTGTAATATATCGTGATATATATTTCTTTCATTGGTATCAGAGCCAGGTTTTTGCGTTCCGGCATGTCTATTATGTAGATCTGATTTTTTGTGAAAATTCAGATATGTTTATAGATTAAATTGATATGCATATTAGATATGTTCTATATGTATTTTTTTTTTAATTCTGGTCTGGATTTTTTTTGATTTATGGACACTGAAATTAAATAATTATTTAAAAAAATTCGTAATTAAAATTTCGAATGGAAATTTTTTATTTTTGACCACACAATTGGACTCAAAGACCTCAAAAATCTCACCGTAAAAAAATTCGGCGGCCTGAAACCATCGGAAAGGCTGTGCGTGGCTTGCACGCGCCACCAGTGTGCTGGGCGTGTGCCATAGGGTGTGTCTCCAGCACATGCCTGGTCACGCGCGCTGAGTGAAATGTCACTCAGCCACGTTGTCCAATGGGGAAACAACACTTGGCCTTATGGTAAAGTGCCACATGTCAGCTGACATGTCAATGGGGGTCCACATGATGCCATGTGGCACCAACCACATGATGACACGTGGCACCACATGGCAGCTGGTGGGGTTGACATGTGGCAGGGGGTCCTACCACGTGGCATGATGTGGCAACCTATGGTGCTTACACATGGCTTGTTGGTGTTGACACATGGCTTATTGAGTCATGCCACGTGTTGACACATGGGCCAATGACTGGGTGACATGTGGCAGAATGTTGTCATGCCACGTGTCAATTTTGTCAATCCAGTTGGCGCCACATGGCGTCCATGTGGATCAGTCAGTAACTGCCACTTGGCAGTGGGGTCATGCCAGTCAGCGTCATGTGGCCCAGTCAGGTCGCACCACGTGGCAGAGTGCCTCAGATGGCGCGTGGTGCATCTATCGCGTGTGTGGTGCGTGAGGCCCACCCTTGCCGGCGCGCGATGGCGCGTGCAGCCTCCTTCGACCTCTAAATCAGCTCAAATTTTTTTTAATCTAATTTTCTTAAATTTTCTGATTTTTTGGTCATTTTTTGATGATTAGAAAATATTTTTTGAATTTTATTCTTATAAAAATTATTTTAAAATTGATAAAAATTGAGAAAATTATTTTTCCTACCTTTTTAAAATTTTCAAATTTGTTTGAAAATTATATTATGTGGATATTTCATTGTTTGTTGATTGAAATGAATTTCAATCATACGTATGTTTATACATGAGTGTACTGACCATTTATATTCTGTTATGAGTAACAGTTTGTCATTATCTTTTGGATTGAAATGAGTTTTAATCATACATGATTGTGTATGAGTGTACTTACTGTTTAATTTTCTATTATGTGTAACAAAAATGGTAAAGATAAGGACTCCTAGATGTCCACAAATTCCTCAAGAAATTGTAGAAACCGAAGCAAAAGTACAAACGATTTGCAAAATGAGGATGTATAAGAAGGTTTGAGCTGATAACATTGATGCAATAGTGCATCATATTATGTGTATGCATGAAAAGATACAAGAGTGCATTTGAGCTAATGGCCTGAACCAAGAAGGTATTGATAGGACCTTGTTTAAAGTGATGAAAGACTTTTTTTATCACCATCCAGATATGAGAAACTGGTTGGTTGATGCCTGGATCAAGGAAAATGGAATTTATGAGAAAACCATTATCCAGTTTTTGTATTTGGTGACCAAAAGAGGAGTGTTGAGAAGCAACATTAAATCTGAGATGGTGTTCAGAAGTGGACATTGTGTGTATCATCTATGGCTTCATCATCAATTTTATGGCATACCTCTTGATTTGTTTGAAAGGGTTGAGAAATCATTTCCAGTGATGAGACTAGTTTTGTCACATTCTAGGTTCCTTGAGTTATTGACATGAGTGTCAAGTTATTAATGGTTAACATATTTGTGGTTAGGATTTATATTTTCTATTACTAGATTAAAGACAAGTGTGTTTTTATCTTATTTTAAATGTTTCTTTTTTTTGAGATTGTTGGATATTTAATGATTGATTAAATAAATGAATTTATTTATCTTTTGAATATTATATTGGCATTTAGCATTTATTATGAATGTGTTTATTTTATTGTTAATTACTTAGCAATATTTTATGAGTAAAATGATTGCATGATAATTGAGTTAAGACTTAGATTATCTTATGTATAATATTCTGAATTAAGTTTAAGAACTTAATGCCTAACAATCGATATTTACTATACATGAAATTTTAATCGGTAAGGTTAGACATTAGGACTTAGAGGGTAATTGGAAACTTTAAGTAACCTTTTCGAATTTAGGCCTAATATACAACTTTATTAGGTTAATTTTTTAGATGCATAGTAAATAACATGTATTGCTTGATGTCCTTAATATTGTGCAACAATTACTCTATTAGTGATTAGAATATCCAAATGAAATATGTACATCCAATACGTGCTTGAAAAGCAAGAGGTTTTAGAAACCTTAAGTTTGATTATGATTGAATCTAAGCATGGCACCATAGTCTCGAATAAGCAAGACCGAGATGCCTATGTGGTATAGAAAAGAGATATTCCATTGCTTATACCATATTGCTTAGTGCAAATGGATGATGATATCACTAAGCAGATTTCGCAAGTGTCAAAATGCAATGGATCTATGGATCACTTTGTAGTAAAATTTGGGGATAGGTTTCTGACTCAGTTTCGATCATTAGTGATCAAATTTTGATACTAATCAGAAGAGTCTGATCATATAATGCAGGAACATCTAAGAGAGATGGATAAGATGATATGTGAACTTACTGAACCTGATCATAAGATGATCAATGAGCAATAGGTCCAATTTATTATTCGTTCTTTATCCTAGAGTTGGGAATATATAAAGATGCAACTAACTCATATGGACAAGATTAAGACATTTAGGAATGTTACTTGTCATTTAGAGCTTGAAAAGGACTGTATGGCGGTAAGTAAGATCATTGCCATAGTGCATATGGCACAATTTCGTTATGATAGAATAAGTTCTAACCAGAACAAGAATATAAGCTTTAATGGTAAGGGTAAAGGAAACGCTCGAGAGTCTAAAAGGAAAAAGATAAAATAGAATTACATAAGGTCCAAAGGTAATAAAAGGATAAATATTTCAACAGTGAAATATTTCTTCAACTGCTAATAAAAGGATCACTGTGTAAGAGACTTTAATGTATCTCAATAGGTATACCATCTTAACTCATGAGTGAGTAAAATCTGTGTATCTAGTTATGTCTTTTTACTAAATTTCATCCTTTGTGGGTGATAGATCTAGAAGTAATGGACCTTATGACAAAAAGGATAAAGATTCTTTTGTTTGATTAGTTTCTATTTTTGCTTTAATGAAACTAGGTTTTATTTACATTTTAAGGATAACAATGCATGCTTATGTTTAGATAATGCTTAATGTGGTTTTGGTTTTATTTTGAACATTTTCATTATCATGGATATTGATCCTGATTATTAAAATACTACTAGTTTTTCATTAATTTCTTTTTCTATTTCACATTGTTATGAGTATAATGTGAAATTATGGCATGCTAGATAATACAACATTGGCCAAAACTAAACAAGTCAGTTAGCCAAAGTAGGATTGATCGGTGATTTGAATAAGCTTGAATTACCTACTTATGAGCATTGCCTGAAAAGAAAACTAGTAAGAAAATCATTCAGAAAAAGGGAACTAGAATCAAAACTACATTGCAATTGATCCATTCAGATGTTTGTGATTTAATGAATATTAGGATAAGGTATGGGGCCTATTATTATTCATCACTAATATAGATGACTATATTAGGTATGGTCATGTTCATTTGATTTTTCACAAGTATGAAGCACTTAGTTGCTTTAAAACTTTTATAAATCTTGTTGAGAATCAATTGAACAAGAAAATTAAAGCTTTAAGAACCGACTGTGGTCGAGGATATCATTCTAATGAATTTTAAAGCTTTATGTGATGAAAAAGGGAGTGGACATCAATTGTCTATTACTCGAATCTATAACAAAATGGTGTTCTAAACTGTGTGCCCTTTAAATTTGTTACTTCCACTTCTTATAAGTTGTGGAGTGGTCGGTAATTCGATCTGAGATATTGATGACCTTAGGATTGTGTTGCTTATGACCATAATATCTCAAATAAATTTGGTAAATATAGACCATGAGGTTAAAAATAGTATTTTTGTATGATATTCTAACGTATCAACAGGATACGTGTTTATAGGTGAACAAGCAAATGGCTCAGCAACAAAATCTGAGTCATGAGACATCATATTTTTGGAAAATAAGTTTCCTAAGTTGGGTGAAGTAAGTTGAGACTTTACTTTTATAAAACTCAAAAAGATGAACTAACCAGATCTTTACATCCGAGTGGGAGAAAAATTGAAGAAGAAGGTCAAGACTTTCTTCTCAACGGTCTGGATGTTTGAGATTCGTTCTCCAATGGGAGGATGAGTATACCTAGCTCCAGTAGGAGTATGGATATTCAGGATCTTTATTTAAATGGGAGCATAAAGCTTAATTTTAGTGGGAGCATTTCGAGCTATGATGAATATATGAGATATGTTTATCGAGAATCGAAATTTAAAAAAAATCTAAAAGGAAAAGTGTTCCATGTCGATGATTTTTTTAATTATCCCATAAGAATTCCCTGCAAATGATAAATGGATTAAGGCAATGGAAGAAGAAATGGCTTCTATGAGATCGAACCATATTTGGGAACTAGTTGATATACCCGAAGGATACAAACCAATTAGGAATAAGTGGGTTCTCAAAATAAAGTGAAAAGCTGATGGTAGTATCGAAAGATGTAAGGCTCAGCTAGTTGCTAAGGGGTTTACATAACAGGAAGGATTTGATTATAAGAAGACTTTTTCACCTGTTGTTAAATTTACGTCGATAAGGTTAATTCTAACTTTGAGAGCTAGTTTGGACCTAGAGCTACATCAAATGGATGTAAAGACTACTTTTCTTATTGAAAAAGGCAGTGAACATAAGGTTTACCGATTGATGAGATCAATCTATAGCCTAAAGTAGTCTTCGAAATAATGGTATTTGAGATTTCATAAAGCAATCATGTCAAATGAGTTCAACATGATTGATGAAGACCATTGTGTTTATCACAAAAGCTCTAAAGACAAATTTGTTATTTTGACTTAGTATGTAGACGACATACTAATACTAGAAAATGATATAAAGTACATAAATCTTATCAAAGATTGGTTGTGATCCAATTTTGAGCTGAAAGATACGGGTCAAACAGATTATATCCTTGGAGTTAAGATTTCAAAGGATAGCTTGAGAAAATTATTGTCATTATCTCAAGAGACATACATTAACAAAGTTCTTGAACAATTTAATATGTAAAATTGTAAACCCATTAACAATCCCATTACTAAGAATCAGTTTCTTAGCAAAAGTATATGTCCTAATACAAATGAGCAAATTGAACATATGAGGAATATTCAGTATGCCAGTGCTATGGGTAGTCTGATATACACAATATTGTGGGCATAGTAAATAGATATCAGTTTAACCCAGACAAAACACATTGAAAAGTAGCAAAAAAAAAAACTTTGATACCTCAAAGGTACTGCAACTTATTCTCCCTGTTTTTTTAATAAAATGATCTGTAATTGAGAGAATATTCAAATGTTGATTGGGAAAGTGATGTGGATGAGTGAAAAGTCATTTTAGATCATGTATTCTTTCTTGTCAAGGGTGCCATTTAGTAGAGTAATAAGAAATAAATCTTTGTAGCCCATCAACATTGAAAGTTGAATTTGTAGCTTTCTTAGCTGTAGTACAATATATAGTTTTGGTTGAAATAATTTGTGAACTATTTAGGATTAACTGCCTTAGAGGAACCAGTGACGGTCTATGATGATATTCAATCATTGATGGATGTATCAACATTAAGTATCAATAAATCAAAGATATTGTTGTACTAGGAGAACTGAACTTACAATACATTTACTCGCTAGATGTAATTGCGGATCTATGAACAAAATCTGTATTGAGAGATGTGTTTTGAGAGACATATTAGATCTCAGAGATTATGTAGGATTTGATATGTACTGTCTATGTGATCCCTTAATATTATTATTTATAAATAATAATAAAGTTCATTATGTGGCAATACATGAGTGTGAATGTTTATATGTGAATATTTATTGTTATTTATTATATGATTGATCATATTGGACAGAGAAGTAGCCTACTTATATGGGTGTTTATCTTAGTTTTGATAATGAGTTGACAAAAACTAAGATGAGGTGATTTTTGAATATGAAGTGAATTTCGAGAACCTATTCAAAATAAAAGTGCTGTATTGCAGAAATTACAAGATGAGTTTTATTAAGGTACAAGATAAAGACATACATGAGGTTGTATGCTTTGGATTGAGGTCCAAATTGGATTAAGTGTAATCTTATAATAAGTTAAACGTAACTATTATGTTCTGTCTTAATAGCCAGAAGTAGTTCTAAAGTGGGGGAACTAAAGTTGAATGCTTCTGTCCATTACAACCTTATGTTTCTGTATGGTGTTAAATAATAATAAAATATGCGCTCCTTTAAAGGAAAGGAAAGAATACCATAACACATGCATCATACCATGTGTGCTTGAGTTGACCAAGGGAAAGGAGTTTTTTGTGAATGATCTCAAATTTTCCCTAGTGTGAGACCCTAATTTTTTTGACCCTTAGAACTCTTAACATATGCCTGAAGTGTATAGATCAGTATGGCTAGCTTAGTTAGTCTCCAAAGGGTTATGAAAAAATTTTAACCCGACGGATCTAACTAGAAAAGCAAGTTGGGCTATGATGGATGGTATATAGAAAAAGGAAAAAATATTTTTTGATCACATTCGGTAGTTTCGTAGTTCACCGATATACCTATTGTAGTCTTTATAAGTAGAGACACAATAGTGAACACGAAAATTATTTTTATGAGATCATAAGATAAAACAATGAATATGAGAAAACTATTTAGGGTTTGACATACAATTGTGAGAAGATCTTGTTTCTCGAGACGCTATATATCCCTAATAGGTGTATATCATTAGTGTTCTCAACGTATGCTGGTCACACGAACTATCTGCTTGTATGATAGGAGAGAATGACTGAAAATCGTTTCGTCATGTGCGAGTGGGAGATGAAGGAGTTTGGGATACGCCCATGACTCACGAGATGATAAATTGGCCACGACATAATGGAGATAATATCGAAACAGGAAATACACCTATTAGGGTATCTACCATTTATGTGTGCATTAATATGGGCAGTTACATATTAATTTCGTAACTGCCATATTCATTATTTCTTTTATTTAGTTTGTAACTGCCAATTTAATTCTCTTCCATTAAGACAATTAAGATTACCTTAATTGGAGCCCTATATAAGGGCTTAGTTTTTTCATTTGGGTGAGAGGAGAAAATTAGAGATACCGAAACTCTGTTGGTTTGTCTCATCGCATATTCTCTCTTTGTCTAATGGGCTTTTAATTAGTGGATATATGCTTTCATCCCGTAATTCGTGACATGTGGGTGATAGGCTTTGCCGGTAATGTGAAACAATCGATTTCTGCTTTCGTTTTAACGATCTGCACTTCGAAAGGTATTTATATCTACTTCTCGCAATATATCGTGATATATATTTATTTTATAAACTAAAGTTAATAACTAATATTAATTTAGCATATTATTTATTAATTTAATATAAAGGCTCACACAAACTCAAACCGATGCAGGTTGTATCCGTTAAAAAAAAATTCAAAAATTTTTAGTGAATTCCCTGTCTGAAACTACTACCTAACGTAGTGGTTTTATACTTAATCCCAATGTTGTATATATTTAGAGACAAACTCCAATTTTGTAATTTGTTTTTTGAAAAACACTATTTAAAAAATTATCACTAACATTTGTCATCAAAAGTATTTAATTAATGCTACTTTTGTAATTTAAATTTCAATTCCTTGTAGTTATAACTTATAGTTAGCATAATATATATTAATTAATGCACTTTTTAAATTTATTTGAAAAATAATCTAATTATATTTTATATTTAAATTTTTTTACTTAATAAATAAATGGATATTGACAATTTTTTTATAGAGACAAACGAGGAGTGGAGCCTCGAATACGATATTTAAATACATGTATTTATTATTTTAAATACATAAATATTAGATCTAACAAATTTTTTATCCGACTCGCGTCTGTTAAAAAATAGCGATTTAAACTCATATCCCAAAGAAATTTAAATGACTTAAAAATTTAAAAGTTAAGGTGGACTCAAATTCAAAAAATTCACTCGAAAAACATAAAATCTGACCCTTACTTTGGCCAATTTTTTAATTAAATTTTATTTTATTTCATATTTATTTATAAATTATAATTTAATTATATATATAGATATCAATATCAATATTAATATCTATACTGTACATAAATGTTTAAAGTAGACGAAAACTTTTTCAAATTAAGTAATCCTCTGTTATCTAGAGATGAGTAAGAAAAATCAAAAATATGATTAACCACAAAATTGATTCGAAATCGAATTAATTTTTATGGTTAACCTATCCGATAGACTCGTTTATGATTTTTAATTTTTATATTTTTTATTAATGATTACGGTTTAGATTTTGAAGTACTGGTTAACCGTTAGTACGTAATTAACCTGTTAATATATATATATTCATTTTTTTTTCTATTTTTATCTAAAATTTATATAAAATAATACTTTAAAAGATATTTAAAATATATTTTTATTTTTATACCTTAATTTTTTTATATTTTTCTATAAAATTTATATAACACTTTAAACTAAATTTATATTATATTATTCTATTTAATTATATAGTAATATTTATATATAGTATCCGATTAACTTTTATATATGCTATTTTTTTTATCATATATTGATGTTCATATTTTACTTAATAACATTTACTTATATTTTCTTATATTTTAGAGTTTATGTTATAATATTTAATATTATCTAAAATTTTATTTGACTTAGAATCAAGTATATTAATTCCCAACAAATCTCAAATCTATTTTATAATATTAGTTATTAATTTATAAAACATGAATTTTGGCTAGTAAATTATGTATGTTTCATAATTTTTATATTAAATTACTTTGCATATTTGAAATTGAATTGAATTTTGTCTTTTTTTTTTATAATTTTGTATTATAAATTTTAATGATTAACCGAAAAATATTGGTTAACCAAACCAAAATCAATGGATTAGTTAACCGAATGTAACAGATTTGTTAGTAGTTAATAATTTTAAAAAATCAATATTAATGGACTGGTTAATTTTTTTGCTCATGAACTAGTTAACCGGTCTATGCTCACCCCTACTATTATCTTAATATTAGACAAGTATATCCTTATATATTAATAGGCAATTTGAAATAATACAAATACCTATTTTTTAATTCTTTTTGGTGTATTCTTATAATTGTAATTATATTTTATCCTTCTTATAGAATATTTTTTTATTCTATATGGTTTTTTGTTTTATTGTTTTGTTTTCTTTATTCATTTTATACGTGAATAAATCTCAATTATCTAGATATCGATATTTGTCATATCCTATTTTTCAGTAGCTAAAAAGAAAGATGAGAAAGAGGTTTTTTTTTTCTTAATAAAGGTTTAGATAAAACTGTCAAGTAATTAGATATACATATCCTAATTTTTTTAATTAAAATAATTTGATATCTATAAAAAAATTCATAATTAAAAATTAACAATTTAATAAATAATACCATAGCAAAAATATTGAAAATATGATTAATCATAAAATTGGTCCAAAACCGAACTTATTTTTTGGTTAACCGATTCGATAGAGTCGGTTACAGTTTTTAATTTTTATATTTTACATTTTTAGTTACAGTTTATGTTTTTGGGTACCGATTAACCGTTAGTTTATGGTTAACCAGTATATATATATATATATATATATATATATATATATATATATATATATATATATATATATATATATATATATATATATATATATATATATATATATATATATATATATATATATATATATAAACGTAAGTAATGGAATAGCAGTAAAATCTTAATAAACTATTCTATATTTGTTGCCGAATAAGATTGATTAATTTTATCATGCATTATTACTAAAAATAGTTTTTATCTTTTAGCGTATAAATTATTTCTTTATATTTGAGTTAACAAATAAGTGAAATAACAAAATTTTCTTTTCTGATTAATTTGCCATTGATTGTATAACATATGATTAATAAACATGCATATACAAATCAATACATAAATGAACAGAGTTTGGGATACGCCCATTACGAGATAATAAATTGATCCCGATATAATAAAGATAATATCGAAACATGAAATAATTTATATGGAATTAGTTTCATATTGATTTTTTCCTTAATTAGGGAATCTACCATTTATGTGTACATTAATATGGACAGTTATATATTAATTTCGTAATTATCATATTTATTATTTCCTTATTAATATTGTAACTGCCAATTTAATTCATCATTATTAAGGAAATTAAGTATTCCTTAATTGGAGCCCTATATAAGGGCTCAATTTTTTCATTTGAAAAAAAAGAGAAAATTAGAGACACCGAAACTCTATTGGTTTGTCTCCTCGCATATTCTATATTTATCTAAGAGGCTTTTAGCTCGTAGATCTAAACTTTAATCCCGTAGTTTGTGACACATGGGTGATAGATTTTGCCGATAATGTAAAATAATTGATTTTTGCTTCCTCTTCAATGATTTACACTTCGAGAGGTATTTATATCTACTTATCACAATATATCGTGATATATATTTCTTTTATTAGTATCAGAGCCTATATTGTTGTGTTTCGGCATGTCTATTATGTAGATCTGATTTTTTGTTAAAATTCAGACATGTTAATAGGCATATATGATATGCATATTGATACTCTATTTGTATGTATGTATATATTTTTTTATGTATTTGTACATAAAAAAATTAATTAAAAATCCGTAATTAAAATTTCAAGTGGAAATTTTTTATTTTTGACCACACCAATGGACTCAGGGACCTCAAAAAGGCCACCCTAGAAAACATCTGGCAGCCTGAAAACCTCGAAAAGAAGGCGCATAGCTTGCATGTGCCACTAGTGTGTTGGATGCGTGCTAGAGGGCACGTCTCTGGCCACACGAGCTGAGTGAAATGTCACTCAGCCACGTGGCCTAATGAAAAAGCGACATGTGGCCTTATAGTGAAGCACTGCGTGTCAGATGACGTGTCAACAGAGGGTCCATATAATGCCACGTGGCACTACGTGGACCAACCATATGATGACACGTGGCAGCCTGCGGGGTTGACACATGGCAAGGGTCATGCCATGTGGCATGACATGTCATGCCAGCTGGCGTCTATGTGGCAGCTTACGGTGCAGCCACGTGGCATGCAGGTCTAGAGATGTGGCTTGATGAGTCATCCCACGTGTCAACACGTGGGCCGGTGACTGGATGACATGTGGCTGACTGTGGTCATGCCATGTGTCCGTTTTTTCAGTCCAGTTGGTGCCACATAGACAAATATGTGGCTGCCACATGGTCACACGTGGCCTAGTAAGGTTGCACCATATGACAGAGTGCCTTAGTTGGCGCGTGGTGCATCTATCACGCGTAAGGCCCACCTTTGTCGGTGTGTGTTGGCATGTGCGACCTCCTCTGACCTCCAAATCAGCTTAAAATTTTTTAATCTAATTTTCTCAATTTTTTTTTTTGATTTTTTGGTCATTTTTTGAAAATTTTTGAGAAGCAGAAAATATTTTTTGGATTTTATTCCTATAAAAAATTATTTTAAAATTGATAAAAATTGAGAAAATTATTTTTCCTGCCTTCTTAAATTTTTAAAATTGTTTGAAAATTATATTTTATGGATATCTCTTCATTTGTTAATTGAAATAAGTTTCAATCATATGTGTATTTGTACATGAGTGTACTGACTATTTATATTTTGTTATGAGTAATAGTTTATCTTTATCTTTTAGATTGAAGTGAGTTTCAATCATACATGATTGTGTATGAGTATACTTACTATTTAATTTTCTATTATATGTCATAGAAATAGTAAAGATAAAGATTCCTAGATGTCCACAAACTCCTAAAGGAATTGTAGAAACCGAAGCAAACGTGAAAACGGTTTGCAAAATAAGGATGAATAAGAAGGTTCGAGCTGATGACATTGATGCAATAGTGCATCATATTCTGTGTATGCATGAAAAAAATGTAAAAGTGCATTTAGGCTGATGGCCTGGACCAAGGACGTGCTGACAGGACCTTGTTTAATGTGATGAAGGACTTTTTTGATTGCCATCCAGATATGAGAAACTGGTTGGTTGATGCTTGGATCAAGAAAAATGGAATTTATACAAAAAGCATTATCCAGTTTTTGTATTTGGTGACCAAAAGGGGAGTGTTGAGAAGTAACATTAAATCTGAGATGGTGCTCAGAAGCAGACGTTGTTGTGTGTCATCCATGGCTTTATCATCGATTTTATGGCATACCTCTCGATTTGTTCGAAAAGGTCGAGAAATCATTTTTAGTGACGAGACTAGTTTTGTCACATTCTAAGTTCCCTGAGTTATTGACATGAGTGTCAAGTTATTATCGATTAACGGATTTTTAGTTAGGATTTATGTTTGATCTCCTTAATATTGTTCAACAATTACTCCATTAATGATCAGAGGATCCAAATGTAATATGTAAATCTAGTATGTGCTTGAAGAGGAAAAGGCTTTAGAAACCTTAAGTTTGATTATGATTGACTTTAAACATGGCACCATAGTCTAGTATAAGTGGGACCAAGATGCCTATGTGGCATATAAAAAAGATATTCCACTACTCGTATCACATTGCTAAGTGCAAATAGATTATGACATCACCAAGCAATTTCGCAACTATCAAAATGCAATGGATCTATGGATCACATTGCAAGAGAAAGGTTTAGAGGCGTGTTTCTAACTCAGTTTCGATCATTAGTGATCAAATTCTTGATACTAATCAGAAGAGTCTGATCATATAATATGGGAACATCTAAGAGAGATGGAAAAGATGATATGTAAGCTTAGTGAACTGATCATAAGATGATTAATGAGCAGTAGGTCCAAGTTGTTATCCGTTCTTTATCCCAGAGTTGGGAGCATATAAAGATGCAACTAACTCATATGGATAAAATAAAGATATTTAAGAATGTCACTTGTCATTTTAAACTTGAAAAGGACTGTATGGCGGTGATTAAGATCAATTCCATAGTGCATATGGCACAGTTTTGTTCTGGTAGAATGAGTTCTAACCAGAATAAGAATAGAAGCTTCAATGGAAAGCATAGAAAAGGCTTGAGAGCCTAAAAGACAAAAGATAAAATAAAATTACATAAGGTCCAAAGGTAATAAAAGGATAAATATTTCAAGAGTGAAATATTTCTTCAACTTCCAATGAAAGGATCACTGTGCAAAAGACTTCAATGTGTCCTAATAGATCCAGCAGTAATGGACCTTGTGACAAAAAGGATCAAGATTCTTTTGTCTAGTTAGTCTTTATTTTTGCTTTAATGAAACTTGGTTTCATTTACATTTTAAGGATAACAACACATGCTTATGTTTATATGATGCTTAATGTGGTTCTGTTTTTATTTTTGAACGTTTTCATTATTATGGATATTGATCCTAATTGTTGGAATACTTAGTTTTTTGTTAATTTCTTCTTCTGTTTCACATTGTTATGAGAATAATGTGACATAATGGCATACTAGATAATACCACATTGGCTAAGATTGAATGAGTCAGTTAGCCAAAGTAAGATTGATAGATGATTTGAATAAGCTTGAATTACCTACCTATGAGCATTGCTCGAAACGAAAACTAGTAAGAAAACCGTTCAGAGAAAGGGAACTAGAACCAAAATTCCATTGCAATTGATCCATTCAGATATCTGTGATTTAATGAATGTTAGGGCAAGGCATGGGGCCTATTATTATTCATCACTAATATAAATGACTATATTAGGTATGGTCATGTCTATTTGATTTCTCACAAGTTTGAAGAATTGAGTTGCTTTAAAACTTTTATAAATCTTGTTGAGAATCAATTGGACAAGAAAAATTTAAGGCTTTAAGAACCGAACGTGGTCGAGGATATATTTTTGATGAATTTAAAACTTTATGTGATGAAAAAGAGAGTGGACATCAGTTGTCTATTTCCCGAACTCCATAATAAAATGGTGTTCTAAACTGTGTGCCCTCCAAGTTTGTTGCTTTCACTCCTTATGAGTTGTTGACTGGTCGGTAATTCAACTTGAGTCATTAATGACCTTAGGGTTGTGCTGCTTATGTCCATAATACCTCAAATAAATTTGGTAAATGTGGACTATGAGGTTAAAAAGAGTATCTTTGTGCGATATTCTGACGTATCAAAAGGATACGTGTTTATGGGTGAATAAGCAAATGGCTCAGTAATAAAATTTGAATAATGAGACATCATATTTTTGGAAAATGAGTTTCCTAATTTGGGCGAAGTAAGTTGAGACTTTACTTTTATAAAACTCAAAAAGATGAACTAACCAAATCTCTCCATCCAAGTGGGAGGAAAATTGAAGAAGGTCAAGACTCTCTTCTCAATGGTCCAGATGTTCGAGATCCGTTCTTCAGTGGGAGGATGTGCATGCCTAACTCCAGTGGGAGTATGGATATTTTGGATCTTTATTTGAGTGGGAGCGTAAAGCTTAATTCCAGTGGGAGCATTCCAAACCATGATTAATATATGAGATATGTTTATCAAGAATCGAAATTACAAAAACTCTAAAAGGAAAAGTGTTTCATGTCGATGATTTTTTAGTTATCCCATAAGAATGCCTAGCAAAAGATAAATAGATTAAGGCAATGAAAAAGAAATGGCTTTCATGAGATTAAACCATGTTTGGGAATTGCTTGATCTACCTGAAGAATGCAAACCAATTGGAAATAAGTGGATTCTCAAAATAAAGCTAAAAGCTGATGGTAGTATCGAAAGATAAAAGGCTCGGCTTGTTGCTAAGGGGTTTACACAACAGGAAGGAGTTGACTATGAGAAAACTTTTACGCCTATTGTTAGATTTACTTCAGTAAGGTTAATTCTAACCTTGAAATCTAGTTTAGACCTAAAGCTACATCAAATGGATGTAAAGATTGCTTTTCTTATTAAAAAAGGCAGCGAACATAAGGTTTGCCGATTGATGAGATCGATCTATGGCCAAAAGTAGTCTTCAAGATAATGGTATTTGAGATTTCATGAAGCAACCATGTCAAATGAGTTCAACATAATTGATGAAGACCATTGTGTTTATCATAAAAGCTCTAAAGATAAATTTGTCATTTTGACTTGGTATGTAGGCGACACACTAATACCAGAAAATGACATAAAGTACATAAATCTTATTAAAGATTGGTTGTAATCCAACTTTGAGTTGAAAGATATGGGTCAAATAGATTATATCTTTGGAGTTAAGATTTCAAGAGATCGCTCAAGAAGGTTATTATCACTGTCTTAAGATATATACATTAACAAAGTTCTTGAATGATTTAATATGCAAAATTGTAAACCTATTGACAATCCCATTACTAAGAATCAGTTTCTTAGCAAAAGTATGTATCCTAAGACAAATGAGCATATTGAACATATGAGAAATGTTCAGCATGCCAGTGCCATGGCTAGTTTGATGTATACAGTATTGTGTACTAGACTTGATATATGCTATGTTTTGGGCATAATAAATAGATATCAGTCTAACCCAGGCGAAGCACATTGGAAGGTAGCAAAAAGAATACTTAGATACCTTAAAGGTATTACAGCTTATTCTCTATTTTTTTTGAAATGATCTGCAATTTAGAGAATATTTAGATGTTGATTGGGAAAGTGATGTGGATGAGTGGAAATCCACTTTAGGTTATGTATTCTTGCTTGGCAAGGGTGCCATATAGTGGAGTAGCAAGAAACAAATCTTTGTAGTCCATCAACATTGAAAGCTGAATTTGTTATTTTCTCAACTGCAGTACAAGAGGTATCTTTGGTTGAAATGGTTTGTGAACCATTTGGGATTAACTGCCTTAGAGGAACTAGTGACAGTGTGTGGTAACAGTTAGTCGTTGATGGATGTATCAACATTAAGTATCAATAAATCAAATATATTGTTGTAATAGGAGAACTGAACTTACAATACATTTTCTCGTTGGATGTAATTGCAGATCTATTAACAAAACTTGTATTAAGAGATTGTTTTGAGAGACACATTAGATCTCAAAGGTTGTGTAGGATTTGATTTGTACTGTTTATGTGATCCCTTAACATTATTATTTATGAATAATAATAAAGTTCATTATTTGGCAATACATGAGTTTGCATGTTTATATGTGAACATTTACTGTGATTTATTATATGATTGAGCATATCAGATAGAGAATTGGCCAAATACATGGGTGTTTACCTTAGTTTTGATAATGAGTTGATAAAGACTAAGATGACATGATTTTTAAACATTTGATGTACTTGAGAACCTGTTCAAAATAAAAGTACCGTCTTGCAAAAAAATACAAGATTAGTCTTGTTAAGGTGTAAGATAAAGACATACATGAGATTGTATGCTTTGGATTGAGATCTAAACTGGATTAAGTGTAATCCTATGATAAGTTAAACGTAACTATCATATTCTGTCTTAAAAGCCAAAAGTAGTTCTAAAGTGGGAGAACTAAAGTTGAATGCTTCGGTGCATTGCAACCATATGATTTTGTATGGTATTAAATAATGATAAGATATGGCTCCTTTAAGGGAAATAAAAGAACACCATAACACATACATCATATCATGTGTGCTTGAGTTGACCAAGGGAAGGGAATCTTATGTGAATGATCTCAAATTTTTCCTAGTGTGAGATCCCAATTTTTGCGACCCTCTAGACTCTTAACATATACCTGAAGTATAGTTCAGTGTGGCTAGCTTAGTTAGTCTTTAAAGGGTTATGGAAAAATTTTAACTCGATGGATCTAACTAGAAAAACGAATTGGACTATAATGGATGGTATATAGAAGAAGAGGAAGATATTTTTCGATCACATTCTGTAGTTTCATAGTTCACCGGTATACCTATTGTAGTCTTTATAAGTAGAGACACAATAGTGAACACGAAGATTGTTTTTATGAGATAAAACAACGAATGTGAGAAAACTATCTAGGGTTTGACATACAATTATGAGAAGATCTTATTTCTTAAGATGCTATATATCCTTAACAGGTGTATAGCATTAGTATTCTCGACATATGCCGGTCACACGAATTATCTGCCTGTATGATATAAGAGAATGACTGAAAATCATTTTGTTATGTGTGAGTGGGTGATGAAGGAGTTTGGGATACACCCATGACTCCTGTGATGATAAATTGGTCCTGATATAATAGAGATAATATCAAAATAGGAAATAATTTATATGGCATTAGTTCCATATTGGTTTTTCCCTTAATTAGGGAATCTATCATTTATGTGTGCATTAATATGGACAGTTATATATTAATTTCGTAATTGCCATATTTATTATTTCCTTATTAATATTGTAACTGCCAATTTAATTCATCATTATTAAGAAAATTAAGTATTTCTTAATTGGAGCCCTATATAATAGCTCAATTTCTTTATTTTTTAAAAAAAGAGAAAATTAGAGATGCCGAAACTTTATGAGTTTGTCTCCTCGCATATTCTATCTTTGTCTAAGGGGCTGTTAGTTCATGGATCTATGCTTTCATCCTATTGTTTGTGATACGTGGGTAATAGGCTTTGCCAGTAACATGAAACAATCGATTTCTGCTTCAGCTTTAACGATCTGCACTTCGAGAGGTATTTATGTCTACTTCTCGCTATATATCGTGACATATATTTCTTCCAATAAATTTTGCGTATAATAAAAATAAAAATAATCTTGATATAATTAGTTAATGATAAATTAATTGATGAAAAAAGATTAAGTTAATTGAATAACTTACCATTCGGCATTTAAAAAAAAGCGATTTATGATTGACCTTCCACTTGATATTAATTTTTATGCCAATGCTTTTATTTATTTATTTGTTAATATACAAATATATAGAATTTTAAGATTAATTGAATTTTAATATTTATCCAAATTACAAAAGTAACAAAACATATGTTTGTTTTCATATGTATTTTTTTCTTTAATAAATTCAAGTCTCACTTTCTTAAATGAATATTTATTTTGGATTTTTGGTGCACATTTTTTTAATTTAGAAAACTTTTATATATGTTAGATAATTGTTAATTTAACTTAAATCATTATATTACTTTTGCTTTAATTTTGTAATGTTTTTAGTTAAACAACTTTATTCGAAGTATTCATATTTTTCGAATTCTCCATGTAAGCTTCATTTCATTTTCTTTTTCTTTTTTTTTTAACATTTCCTTATGTTCTTTTTGTTTTTTATTCTAATATTTATTTTGTCTTTCTTCTCTCCATATATATATTTTTCTCTCTTTTTTATTTAGAATTTTTTTTGTTTCAATGTTTTTATGCTTGGTTTTCATTTATATATTTTAGCATAGTTCTTTTTTACAATAATTAGTTGATAATGAAATAGTAAACTTCAAAGGCCTGTAATTAATGTTAATTGGGTATTTACTATTTAGGCTTATAATGAATTTCATACAAACTTTTTTGCTTTCCACTTGGATTATTTACATTTTCTTTTAAACTTATATTTGTTATTTTAGTATTGATAACAAGCCTCGAAAAGTAATCCAAAAAAATCGGACAACACAATCTGATTATCCTGCAAACTCGATTAATGACACCATTTTTCGTCAATATTTGGTTACACCAAACAGTCTGGATAAGATAGACCTTGTGATTATACATACAACTCATCTAATTTTGTGTAGATTGGACCTTAGTAAAAGAGTTTGAAATTAAAAGAGAACATTAGCAATTCCAATCTCGATATATTTGGAAAAGATAGTTCTTTTCTTATCTTTTCCTCCAAAATACGAAAGGATAAGTTTTTCCCATTTACGAAAGTCCTTCCCTAAGAGGACTCTACTTTAAATCTCCTAAATAGGTATTAATTCTATTACTTACCTCTATAAATAAGGAGAAATAAGGTATTATTGTCTCATAGATTTTCCAATTTTCCTTCTGTGATGGCATAAGAGCCCGGTAGATCCTAGTTCAATTCTTGGAGATTCACTTTTAGGGTCCAAGATCAGATGAAGCTCACAAAACTCATAAATTGGCCACTTCACAATAGAAAGGGATTTAGGCCCAATTTCATTGTTGATGGTTAACCCATGAAAGCATCTAAGTGGGCTCAAGAGGTAGGTATCATGGAGTCACCGTCCAACAGAACGTTGAAAAAGTTAATCTAACCTTTGATGCCCAAATAGAGATTAGTGTTCGAAATATCACTCTTACTTATACTTTGGTTAGGTGTTACTTGTAATTAGATTTTTATTATTAGTCCACGACCTCCCTTTTCAGATGATGCATTGTGATAAATTAAATAATCATATCAATCAAACAAGAAAAATAGTAAATAAAGCGATAAAATAAATAAAATAAAATAGTCCTACTTAAATTATTACAAAGGTAAATCGTCCAAAATAAAAATAAAATGGCATACATAAATAAGGGAGTTTATTGGACTGGCAACATTTGTTTTCTCATACATAATTACAAAAATTGTTTTTATCATTTTATGGTTTTTGGGATCAAAGTGGACATTGGTCCATTTTTATTGAAAAATTCAATTAATTAAGTAAAAATATTTTAAATGACTTTTTCAATTAATGTGACAAAAAAAACCTTTTTTCTACTATTACATCCAAAAAATAGATTACAAAATAAATAAAGTACAAAATAAACATGAAAAATAAACCAAAGAAATAAAGGATAATAAAAAAGCATAAAAGAAATGCAATAATGGAAATAATGTAAAAATAAGGGCAGAAACAGAACCGTTACAAGGGCTATCTCTCTAAAGCCAATTAATCTCCAATAAATTCCCTTAAATGCATAATAAATAATGGCTCATAGAAACACACAAAGAAATCAAAACAACTAGTATATAAAAAAGCATAATGATTCAAATAATAAAATTAAAATAATACAAAAATAGGTTTTGGAATAAATATCAAATGTATAGAATGTTAAAGATGCTAAGACAGAGGCAAAAATGACCTTAAAATATGACCAATCATGCAAAATAAATTAAACTAGCAAAATAACACATAAAATAAACCTACAAGGCTTAAAAAGGGCCATAAATGGACACAATAAAGGATAGAGGGTCAAAAAATTGGACCAGAGAAAGGCACCGAGACGTCCCATCAGTCGCTATGATCGACGGCTGTCTGTTAGGCCTTTTTACCATCTGTCACTTAAAAATACGAGTAAAATGTAGAATCAAAGCCTAAAAACTAAGAAAAACCATTTTAGCCTCTAAACATGCATTTTTAACCCCTAAAGCATGCAAAATCTAATCACAAGATTGAAAATACATCCAAATCATGTTCTATCATTAAATAATAATGTAAATACAGAAATTAAACCAAGACATTCATCATGCCTTATTGGAGAAAATAAATCCTAACGTGTTATTCTAGCATATTAAACAACTCCAGATTATCATGACATTATAGAAATCATCAACAAGTGAATTAAATAACACAAAATCACAAATCATGGCATTATGAAATAAAAATAAATCTAGTTAGTTATGTGATCATGATGAAATACTAGATAAAAGAAAATGTTGAGGTCCAGAATATTACCTTCAGGAGCTTGATTTTGTAACTCTAGAAATTGCATTCTCGAACCTCAATCCTTGATTCTAATGTTCAATAAACTAAGAAATATGAGTTTTCGTGAAAGAAATATGTTTAAAGCTTTAGCTTCTAAGAAAAAAGAATTGTCTTTTTAAAAAATCTACTCATTTTTTCAAATGAGAATCCCCCTTCTAAAAACCCTAAAATTTGTTTAAATACTTAGGGAAGAGTTAAAGATTAACTCTAACTCTAATCCTTTAAAATTGGAAGTTAAAATCTCTGAAATCTGCATAGGATTAGATCTGAAACTTATCTACAATTTTGAATGTTGGAAAATATGGGAAAATCTAGAAACCCCCACAGACGGGTGTCAGTGACTGATAGATGACCGTTACTTACACAAATTTTCAAAATTCACAAAGATACCCTTAAATATAACCTGAACTTTGTAGCCACGACTCAGTGACAGATGACCATCTGTCATCGAGCCATAAGTAGTCTTGAATGGTCTAGATAAGCTGTTTGCTAGGAGATACCCTAAAGAAAACAACCATCGATAGCCATCCCTTCGTGATAGATGGTTGTCTATCACAAGCAGGGATTAGAATTCAATGTTTTTCTAGCTGTTGTCAAAACTCTAAAAAAATGATTCTAAAACCTATAAAAGTATTTTATAAATATGTGGAAATCTAGGATAGAACTTAAGATTTATGCTTTGTACCAGAAATATGAATGGTTCCTCATCATTAGGTAATCTTAATCTAGGTTGCCTCAGGTCATGGTGTCTACAGTTGCCCTTTTTTTGGAAAATTTATACACTAGTGCCTAAGTGAGCCAAAATTCAGAGTGAAATGATAAAAAATGCATACCTGAGGCATTAAATCTCTGGTTTTATAAGACATACTATTTAAGGTAGCGAATCACTAATTGTACAAGACATGTACCATTTGAGGCAGTGAATCTCTGCTTAGGTAGTTACCGTTAGCTTGTCAATGTATTAACCCTTGGTTGGGTAGTTACCATAAGCTTATCAATGTGTTAACTCTTTGTTGACCATCTGATTAGCACCAACTTATTGGTATGTAGAATTAAGATGAGTTATTTGTATTTGATTAGTGCCAATTTGTCAGCATGCAGAATCATGAAAGATTATTGATTGGTTGATGCCATTTGTCGGCTTATTGTGGTGTGCTAGTCATCATCTGTCAGCATGACTAACCTTGATGCAATGGTTGATGCCATCTTTCGGCATGGCTAACTCCCTTTAAGTTAATATACAAGTTGGAAAATTTCTAGTAAATATTCATTTGTGAGGAGTCATTGAGAGTAAAAAAGGCACTCATGTAGATTTGTAGATGCACCATGAGCTATGAGGCAGTCGTATACAATCTCGCCAAACTTGAAGCCACCAAACCACTTACGGTCAGCAATTAGCTATTTTGTGACTGGATAGACAGGCCTAGTGTTGCAAAATTCACTTTGTCTTTAACCATGTGGACCAATTTTTGGTAGAATGTTGGACACATAAGGATGTGAGAACAAACCATTTCACTAGTATGCCTATTGCAAACCTCTATTTTCCCATCAGTTCAATGATTCCTTTATTCAAAAGAGATTTGAAGGAATATCCTCTTTAAATGACTTTAACTTGTGTAAATTCTCAACAAGCAAAAGGAAACATATAAATCCTTCTAGAGTTAAAAAATATCTGTACTTTTCTTTGTTGTGCATCTCTTTTGATTTCAACTTGTTCAGGTAACTTCTTGTGGCATTACAAATGTCTTAGAGCAGTAACAAAAGTTCTGACACTTTCCAATAACTATGTCTCCAATATAAGGAAAACCATTATCATCAAGGTTGTCTGCATGATGATTGTTTGTGAATTATGGAATATGTGCCTTTTAAAAGGGATTTGGTACTTGTGAAAAAAGTTTAACATTAGTGCATTATTTGCTTTATTTTAATGATTGGATGTGAAAGACTTATTATTATTTTATCAATTGCGGACAATTGTGGTCAACTTATTTTTTGTCATTTGTACTTTTATCTTTTATTCACTTTATCATTTTTAGTCATTTTCATTTTTTCTCATTTTTATTGCCTTTGTTATTTTCCTTAGTCTTAAATAAAGATATAATGCAAGATTAATTAAAAGAAAAAATGAAACATAAATGTAAATGTAAACATCTATTTTGTTATATACATTGAAATCTAAAAAAAGTTTTCACACTCCCTAAATCAAAAATACATTTACAAAGGTGGGTCAGGTGCCCTACGGTATGTGGGTCCAGATGGTAGTCGAAAAAGTGGTAAACGTGATGATGATGGACGCGAAGATGATAGTCGTGATGATGATGGACGTGAAGATGGTGGTTGAGGCTGGTGATGCAGTTAGATTGCAGTCATTGAAGGTTTGAAACGTGGAGATGGTGGTTTGAACTGAAACCCTAGTATGTACTCAAGTAGTGGGCATAAAATCTATTTGATCACTCCAGCCAGTCTACTATCCCTATACCTAGTCCCTTGATGGCTGACATCCATTGACTCACATAACATCTAAATTCATCCCTTATCCCCCTGACTCGAGTATCCAATGCTTCTCTGGCCTTTTTCATAGCAGTTAATGTCCTCTGATTGACCCCCTCTATCCTCTCGGTCTGCTATCTCATTGTAGAGACGGAGGCATTAGTTACCTATAATGCAGTGTCAAATCTATCTCCAGCTCCTGCGAGTGTCGCCAGAATCTTATCCATATCCTGCTAGTGTTACTGGATGAGAATCTATATGGATGCCTCTAGTTTGTTTAATCTTTGTAATAACTCACTATGTTTAGGGCCCACAGAAGCCGATGTAGATTAAGGTGGCGATGGTGCCTTAGATGTGGATGCATTAGGGTTTGGATAAGGTGAATATCTCTAAGATGCTCTAGAAAGAGAGGGCTGTGGGCATGCTGGAGCCCGTAGAGGTACTGAAGGAGAAGGCAATCCTCCAAGAAGCTTATTTAGGTCTGCTCTCATATCCATCTCTAGGTCTATATCCATATTTTCCCCTTGTAGCTTGTGTGGCTCATCCTGTGAAGGCTGGTGAGGCTAATCTCCCCGAGCTTGAGGTGCTTGGTCTTGACCCTCATCCTTTGGTAGCTTTGGTACAACTGGTGGTAACCTGTAGACTGCCCTAGTCTCTAAAACTATCAATAACTTATAATGCCCTATATGTCCACAGATCTACTTAATCATCCTCATAATTTAAGCCGCAAGTAGGTCCATGAAGATCTCCTGCTCAAAGGGTAGCCCGAACATCCCCTCATCTGCCTCCAGATGTAATAGTAGACAGGTTACTACTCCTCCTACATAAATATATGTGGTGGGTTGTGTGGCTAACCTGACCAGGGTGGCTATAATCTCATGACTAATGTCTACTCTCCTATAGCTGCGCATGGCCCATAAATAAAAAACGTCGACTGTGTTGACCAACCTAGGACCGCTAGTGTGATCGAGATAGGATGTGGTAAGCACTCTCTGTATGTCTCTTTCGTTTGTGTAGCCAGTAGCATGGTTTTAACAGTATTTGAATGGTATACAACACCAGAAAGTGCGATCTCCACCCAATGTTGTCACTCAAACTCTCTTGGGAACTAAGACCCTCTCTGGTGGGCAAGCTCATGGCCTCAACAAATCATTGGTAGCTAATACTATATACGATCCCCCTAACTTTATAGGTGATGACACCCTTCTTTGTATCTGGTAATGTCACCAAAAATTCCCTTGTCACCTCTGGGTAAGTGAAGAATGAGGGTGCGAAGAATGCACTCCACCCTACGATTGCTAACAACTCATCTATCTTTCCTAACATGCCCATGCTCTCCAAGAACTAATGGGACATGAACTTGCTAGCTCGAGCTAGATTCGGGTTAAAGTTTGATACTTTTCTATCTCCTTTGCAGTCAATTAGTTAGGAGTCAGTGGAGCACGTGGCTTGTGTTGTGGGGCCATTTGCAAAAAAGGTCAAAAGTTAGTTTTATTGAAGTAACTTACAGTGCAAGTAATCACATAAATTGAATTGAGAAAATTATATCGAAATTTTGGTATCATGACGGCTTAAATCAACGCTAGCCACCTTGTATAAAAAAGCATATCGAGCTCCATAAACACATTTTAAAAACCCTAAACCCATCAGTAGGTGTTCTAGCAATCATGCACGACAATTAAGAATTAAAAATTGTAAATTATTTTTAGGAATTATAACGAAATTTCGGCTAGAAATGTGCCTGCCCCCTACACAAAAATGCATTTTAAATGACAACAACATAGGCCAAATGGCCATCGAGCAGTTTAATTTAAAAATTAATTTACTGTGTCTTAGAGGCAATGATCTTTTTGTTCTTTATTCATTTTTTACTATTTTTAAAGATTAAACTAATTACAATGGACATAAATCTTGAGGTGAAATTAACAGTCTAAATGAGCATGAAGAAAATCGTAATTGACTCATGACACTACTTAAATTAAATTGTCTACATTAAACCTAAAATGGCAAAGCATCCAAATTAAGAAAAGCTTATAGTTAAACCATGATGATGTAAGCAATTCCAAACAAAAAAACTCAATAGTTCAAACATCAAACTTATTTTCATTTTTATTACTTATTGCAATCCAAAGACATTCTGTTTTTTTTAATTATTATTATTATTATTATTATTATTATTATTATTATTATTATTATTATTATTATTATTATTATTATTATTATTATTATTATTATTATTATTATTATTATTATTATTATTGCATATACATGTTGTTGTAAGACATAACAAAGGGAAATAAAGGTACACAACATTCCCACAAAACACAATAGGCTCACAAAAAATCGAAAAAAAATCAATCAGCAAAAATAAACAAAACCAACATTCTTAATCAATCTAAGAGGATTTAATTAAGCAAAACAAAATAAGATAAACGAGGAATTAAGAGATAAATGGTAGTCACCAACCTGAAATGACGAAAAAGGTATTCTAAAAAATCGATAAAACTCAAAATAAAAGCAACATAAATGTGCGTGTTGATCCTGAGAGATTTTTAGTGCAGATAGCGTAGAAAAGGTTGAGAAATAGGGGAGAAAAGTAAAAAAAATTGAGAGTGGAAGCTTAAGGAATCTGTTAATGGTGGTTGGAGGGGAGAGGAGAAGAAAAGAAGAAGAAAAGTTAGATTTTTCAAATTTTGATGTGACAAATGGGCTTGCCGTCTGTCACAGCGAGGAACAGATGCCACTTACATCCCGTCTGTCGCTCTTTTTTTTGGAATTTCAAATTTATTTCTTTATTTTTATTTTTCCTCTTTTTATTTTATTTTACCTTCTTTTATATGTGGAAAAAATGTTTCTAAGGTCCAAAAGGTCAACAACTTATTTTACAAATTATTCATTATTCATCATCATCATCATCATCATCATCATCATCATCATCATCATCATCATTAGTATTATTATTATTATTATTATTATTATTATTATTATTATTCATTCATTCATTCATTCATTCATTCATTCATTCATTCATTCATTCATTCATTCATTCATTCATTCATTCATTCATTCATTCATTCATTCATTCATTCATTCATTCATTCATTCATTCATTCATTCATTCATTCATTCATTCATTCATTCATTCATTCATTCATTCATTCATTCATTCATTCATTTTGTATACTAGATACTCCTTGAATGTATACTCCCTAAAACTTTGGGGAATTTTGGCAATATTCGCATATATTTTATAGTCCCTACAAAAATAAATGACAAATGGATGCAATAAATGTACGTATGCAATACATGATCCATACAGACGTGCAAAAAAAGCATTTACGTGATCCAAGGGTGACAGATGACAAAGCCGTGAGTCGCTCTTGAAAGAAAACCATCTGTCAAGACCTCCCTATAAATAGCCTTGATTTTTTTCTTAAACTTTATGCCTTGACTTTCCATCTACTTGGTTAGCCTCCTATGCCAGGTATTCCCCTCTCTCTCTCCCTCTCTCTCTTCTCTTTTCCCTTTATTTTTATTTTATTTGCATTCATTTTATTTATTATTTTACGCATCGATTGTCCAAATATTTTCACTATGTCAACCCCAGCCTTGAACAAACTACATAAGTTGTTAGATGACCTAAGAACTTGGAAAAACCACATTTTGACACCTTACTCCAATTTAAGATTCTTGAGAAGGGTGAAGGTAAATACTACCCTAATTTTATCTGTTGTCTAACATTGGGATTCGAGATTTCACATTCTAAGGTTTACTCATAAGGAGTTATGGCCCTTAGCTGAGGAATTAATTGAGATAATCAGAGTGAGATTTCCACCTGACACTCTACCTTGGTGCCCTACTATGTGCTCAACTATCCCAAGGACGTGACACAGGCTTTAGGTATTCTTCCTTTTGAGGCCACTAGGCTAGTACTTTGGGGGAATGCTTTTTCATGGGAGGTGCTGATCAATGCCCTAGATGATGCTCTTGAGGGACAACCATCTTTCAAGACGTACCTATTGTGGACACCATAACCCGAGACAACCTAGATCAGGGTTATCCGATGATGAGAAAAAAGTCTATTGTTGACAGTAGGTTAGAATCTTAAAGCTCCGATCATGAATTTGTCATTTTTTTAAAGATTTCCATGATTTTCTAAATGCTTTTAATGTTCTTGTGTGTTTTAACAAAATACAGAAAAAATCCTATTTTTGGACTTATTGTCACATGAGGGGTAGCTGTCTATGGTTCTTCACCTTTAAAATAGTGTAAATTAGGGGTATTTTAGGGAAAATGTGGTCTAGTGATGAGGGACGATAATCCCTCACTCACAGATGCCTGTCCATGGGTCGAAACCCAGATTTTTCCACGTTTTTCTGGATTTTCAAAAAGAGAGAAGTTACTTGAAAAGATGAGGTATATATTTTGGGGATTTTATCTCCTAGTCTGGCGATTTTCAGTTGTAATTGAATTAAAACTCTTCTTTAGGTATAAAAAAAATCTAGGGTTTTCTTTGAAGAGAAGAGAGATCATTATTCTTTGAGAGTGACCATTAGATAAGGAAGAAAACTAATTTCTTTCTCTCTCTAAAAGGTTTATACTCTAGCAATCTTCTTAAAACACACAATAAATTTCATACTTTCTTTGAGAATCATAAAGCAGTCTCGGAGCAGAGATCTAGACTACAGAAATTATAGAGTCAGAATATCTCCTAAGGGTAATATTTTAGGCTTATCCATATTTTCTCGCTCTATAATTCATTCACATGCTTTTATAATTGTTAAGTGTTGATTTAATTTGTTTTGATTGTTAAAACTGAGCAGTATGCATGCTTTATTAGAGTAGAATTCATTTCAATTGTGTAATATGCTAGAGGCACGATGGATTATAAGGATTTCTCCATTGTTGTTATAAATATTTTCTTCTTTTTATGCATATACATATTGTAATTCCATAATTTTAATGTAATATGATATATGTTTTAGTGTTTTAATGTGTTTTGGCATGATTTAATGTTTAGTTATTGCATATCTAAGACTAAGGCATTTATTTAAGTAATTTTTTACATTTCACCTTCGTTCTGTAAAATTCTATTCTGTTCCAGAGGTGACAAATAAGAAAAGGGTTGAAGGATGATTGTCCCTCATCCGAGGGACATGATGTCTTCTCTTCTTCCTCCTGGCGGTCGCTCGCTCCATGGATGGCCGTCCTTCGCTTCTTTTGGCCGTCTCTGAGGTGCTTTTATGATGTTTTTCATATATTTTTTAGGGTTTCTGTATTCTTATGTCATTTATTCTTTTTGTATGATATTTATGCCAAATTTGGTGTGTTTTTGTTACTGTTTACATGCTGCTGAACCTGTGATCAGTTTGTTTGTGTACACAAATTGTGTAAATACTTTGTCATCAATGCTAATTAATTTGCTTGTTTGATTTGTTTTGAGCAATTGGTAAACTTATGACTATGGAGGACATTTAATATTTGCATGGAAAGTCATGCTCCTGCTCTTGACACCATGTTTACCCTGGTTACATCGTTATTGAATTTCTTTTATTTGCTTATTATGATGTTGCTTGTTATTTATTTATTTATTTTTTGTTAATAGTTTGTTTATTTTTGATGTATAATTTTTTGGGGTTATAATAGCTAGTAAAAACGGATTTTTTAAGCACGTTAAATGCATTCAAAGTGTTTCTTAGTAAATGAATTGGGATCTTTTTCATAAAATATATACCAATGTCCAATTTCTCACCCAAATTTCACACAATATAATAAAATCATTTTTTTTATAAAATATGCATGAGGGAACTAATGTTTCCAACCTAAATGAATGTCTTGATTTATGTATGTAATCTATTTTCTTCGTTGGACAATTTGCTTTTGTAATAATTTTTAAGTAGGATTTATTTTAAGTATTTATTGCTTTCTTTACTGGCTTGGGATGTTTACTTAATTTCTGTCGCTTTTATCGTGTGAGAGAGGAGAGTGGATTAATATTTAAAACTCAATTATAAAATAACACATAACCAAGGTGCCTAATAAGAGTAATTTTTCGAACATGAATCTTGTTTTGGACATCAAAAGGTCGAGAATCATTTTTCAATGTTCTGTTGGGTGGCGGCTCTATGACTAGGGATGATCATGGGGCGGGGGCAGGGAATGGCTCCCCACCTATTGCCCCGAGCAGGGGCTTAGATTCCCCATCCCCGTCCCTAGTAGCATTTTGGGGGGAAAATTCCTCTCGTCCCGGTAATTTTTTTTAAAAATTTAATTATAACTAAAATATAATATTTAACAATTAATTTTAATTAAAATATAACATTTAATAATTAAAAAAATATAAATTCAATTACAAATTAAATTAATATAAATTTTAATAATTGACAAAACTAAAATTAAATATAATTTAAAACTAAATTATATATATATATAATTAAATTTAATTGCTAAATTTTGGGCACGGAAAAATTTAGCGACGGGGTCCACAATTCTCGTCCCCACCCTGAAATCTAAGTCAGGGAATATTTTTCCCCCGTCCCCACCCGAAGGAGGAAATTTTAGGGGATTCCCCACCCTATTCGGGGTGGTTCCTCGTTGGGGATAGGGATTCCTCGCTCCATGTTCATCCCTATCCATGATACTTACCTTTTTAAGCCAATTAGTAGACGCCTTCATAGGTTGACTACTAATAATAATTTGGGTTTGATCCCTTTATATTGCGAAGTAGCCAATTTATGGTTAATAGTGAGCCTCTTCTGGTCTCGGACCTTAAAAGTAGGCATCCAAGAACCCAATTGAAAATGAGCGGGCTCCGGTGCACCTCACACCCATATATTAGACCCGTGTCATTCTAGTATATTTCTTTGCCTAGTATCTGACATTGACTTCAAACGACTTGATTGGAGATTATGGACTATTTAGCGTTATAGGGGGCATGTATAATGGGCTGCCCCATTTCCCTTGATCGTGGTAGAGACTATCCTTGGCTTGGATGCTATTCATATTGATCCCACTGCTCGTCTTACTGGTAGCCCCTTATTCCTCTAGGTATGTCATTATTTCAAGGTAATTTGCCTTTTATGGGTTTTCACATTAGCTTTTCTTCTAGAAAAATAAGTCCTTTCGAATTTTCACAAGTTCGTTTGTCTTATTTTTACCTGAGATGAATCCAATCACCCCAGTGGCTTTTTTTAGGTTTGGTTACAGGAGAAGCTGAGGCTGTGATAGATCCTCATCCTAGAGTGACAGGTAGGCATCCTTAGAGGTATTATTCACACAGACAGAGGCTGTATGACTTTTACTCACCCCACGACGGAGCCATTTAGATGGCTACTATGGTAGATAGTGACATCAGCTTCTGGTGTCCTTGGTTACCCATTACTTTTGTGACTAAAGATGGACCCTCTGGGTGTATTCCTTTGTGTGGGATACATTAAGCCACATTATGTATTGCTGCCCATTGTGCTCGCAAGTTTGGGGAACGATAAGACATTGTCAGGTGCCTTTTAGCTTTCTATGGTGGCATTCTCTCCATTGGCTTCATATCAGGTTATCATCACTTTTGTGCTCGACTTTTCGTGAAGACCGTTATACTAAAGACCAGTGTTTGTGACTTCATTACTATAGTCGAGTACAAGAAATGGATCATCAACTTGGTTGTTGACAATAGGACACATCAGCTGAGACATCTAGAGGGTAAGTGCAGTTGAGCATATATAGTAGATTAGGTGTAATCAAAGACTATGTTATACTTTTATTAGAACTTTGAAATTAAAAAATGAAGAAAAACAACTTTGAATATATTAATAATCATTTGAATACAAATATGATATTTCTATCTGATTTCATTTACACATAATCATTATTGAACATCAAACTCAAAGATATAATTTATCTAATCTCAGAACGAAAGCTTAGAAGCATTAAAACTGCTATCATCAACCAGCTTTCTGGAGTTTTCTTGATTGATTATTTTCTCTTAGCTCCTAATTTTTACTCAAGATGCCTTTTTCAGTTTTCACCCTTACGGGGTGCCCAGTTTTAGCAAGATTGCCATTTTTTCCATTTTTTGACCCGTAGGACTTTTATTCTCTTATTTTTCTCTTTAGTCTAGCCATAAAACCTCTTTAATCTATCAATGTTGACCAGATCTTTAAACTCATTCCATCACTGTTAGTCAAGATAGGTGCTCCTTTAGACAAAAACCTCTTTAGCACGAAAGGTCCTTCACAGGTAGGTTTGAACTTTCCTTGGATGTTGGGAACTCTTAGCCTCATCTGTTTGAACACCAAATCCCCTTCTTTCAAAGCATGCTTCCTAACTTTGTTCCTAAATGAATGAGCTAGCCTCTTCGAATAGATCTGATTGTGATAGTAAGCTTGCATTCTATCCTTATCTAACAGTTAAGCTATAGCAACCTTTGTCATTCCTATTCCATTTAAGGTAACTCAGCTTCCAAAACTACACTCAAGGACTGATATTTTTATAGGCAACACGACTTCTGTCCTATAAACTTGAGAGAATGGAATAGCTTCTATTAAAGTTCTAGTTTTAGTCTTATATCCTTATAATGCAAAAGTAGCTTCTCAGCCCAATCTTTGTAAGTCTGAACCATCTTAGCTAAAATCCTTTTAATATTTTTATTGGATGATTATTTACTTGAGGTCGATAAGGCAAAGATGAATCCCATACTTTTTGAACATTTACTTGGTTTCTACCTGGAAGTGTGACCCATTATCTGACACTATATGGTGGGAAAGTCTATATTTGCATATCAGAATCTTCTTAATGAACTTAGCCATTTCTCTTGCACTTAACTTCTCTAAGGATTCTACCTCTACCCACTTCAAGAAGTAGTCAATAACAACCATGATAAATCATCCTTATGATGTCTATAACCCATACAATAAATTTCCAAGGCAATGTAAGGTTACACAATTCTAAAACTAGCAAATGTCTCAATTTTGCATATTGCTGGCATAATTGACATTCATTCACATACTTAGAACAATTTGTGTCCATCATAAGCTAAAAGAACCCCTGACACAATCTTTTTTGCTAAAGATAAATCGTTCATATGAACACCATACACATTGGCATGTACTTCCTTTATGACCTTCTTAGCTTCCTTTTCATTTAAGCATTTTAACTGAATACCATTAAACTATTTTTTACAAAGCATTCTAGCTATACTAATAAACTAAGTAGACAGCTTACGAATCATCCTCTGGTCTTTTTTAGTGGCTTTCTCTGGGAACACTTACCTCTCTAAGTAGTTTCGAATATCATAATACCAAAGCTTCCCATCATCCACCTCAATATCCCTTACCTACTCAGTTTCAAAATATGGCTTATCAAAATTAGAGATCAACACAGCTTTATACTCAATCCCTTTGGGTTGTCCTATATTAACACCAAAGCAGCTAAAGCATTGGCGAGCTAATTCTCATCTCTAGGCACGTACCAAAAGAGCACACTTTAAACTAACTTCTCATAGCCTTCAAACACTTGATATAAGGTAACAACCATTCTTCCTTCACTGACCATTCACCTCTTACTTGATAAATTACTAAGAAAGAATCTTCAAAGACTTCTGTAGTCTTTACCCCCATAACTAGTAATGCTTCTAATCCAAAAATGTAGGCTTCATAGTCAGCTTCATTATTTATAGATTTATACCTCAACTTCTTAGCTAAGGGCAACTTCTCACCTTCAAGAGTCACTAGAATTACCCTTACTCTAGTACCCTTATTGTTCACAGCTCCATCAAAGTACATCTGCCAATTTTGTATTATTATGGCTATAATACCCTTATCCAAAAACTCATAAACTACTTCATTCCCTTCTAATGGTTGATCAGCTAGGAACTCTGCTACAGCTAGTCCCTTAATGATTTTTCTAGTGATATACTCTCTGTCAAATTCTTGCAAGAGGATTAACCACTTGCCTATCTTTCCTAAGAGTAAGTGTGCTTCCTGAAGGTATCTAAAAGTGTTCTGCTTAGCCATTGCTTGCACTTTGTAGGAATGGAAGTAATGCCTTAACTTCTTTGAAGCCTAGATAATTGCCAAACAGATCTTCTCCACCTTTAAACATTTAGCCTTATATGGTAAGAACTTCTTACTAAGGTGGTAGACTGTATGCTCAATCCCAAAGTCATCCTTCTGACCTATCATAGCTCCTATTAAGCTATCCTTTATAGCTAGGTATAAAATACAAGGCTTACCTAATTGTATTGGTCTCAACACTAGTGGGTGCAAAAGGTATTCCTTAATTATGTCGAATGCCTTCTGACAATCCTTATTCCACACCACTGGCTGGTTCTTAAGCTATTTGAAGATTGACTCACAAATTAAAGTCAATTTAGCAATGAACCTATTGATGTACTGAAGTCCTCCTAGAAATCCTCTGACCTCTTTCTCTTTCTATGACACAGGCATTTCTTTAGTGGCCTTTACCTTATCAGGATCTATTTCTATCCCCCTTTGACTCACCACATATCCTAATAGTTTACCTGAGGTTGCCCTAGATATGCACTTAGTCGGGTTAAGGTGAAGGTTATACTTGTGAATCCTCTGAAAAAACCTCTCCAACGCCTTAAAGTGGCCTTCTCGAGTAGTCGACTTGATCATCATCTCATCCAGATAAACCTCTACCTCTTTATGGATCAATTCATCCAAAATCCTTATTGCCATCCTCTGATAGGTGACACCTATATTTTAAAGTCCAAATGGAATAATCCAATAGGTGTAGCACCCTTATTCTATAATCTATACATATCACTTTATTCATCTCATTACACATGTTCTACTGTGTAACATAAACATATATCAACTATATAGAGAACTGATATTCAGACTTAATCCATGAGAGTGCTAAACTATTAAAACTTCACAATATACATTAGAGTCTCTGTACAAAAATATAACCGCTAATAACATCTTACAAAATAGTTGTACTTTTACAAGATTTCCAACACAACATAAAACCTTTGAAATACAAAAAGGAATAAAAAGACAACTATATACTTTATAATCTTCAAAGACTTGTGTTGGTCAGCCAGCTACAGATATCAATCCTGAGAGAAAGTCTTAACCTTGCAACCTACATGGATGAAACACCTGTGCTAAGCTATAAAGCTTAGTGGGGAACTAAATCATGATAGACGACCACTCACAGTGATCGTCAACAAGCATCCAACATGCTTCAAATGTAACAATGATTTATTTCAAGAAATGAAAGAAATTAAACATTTAAATTCACTTATAGAAATCATACAAGGTAATACATATAAGAATAAAGGACACATATATATAGAGAGCATTTAGCAATTAACATGCAATTTGTTTTTGTACTAGCAGTATAGATACATATGTATATTGAGCATTCTTTTAGACATGTGTTTTGTATACAACAAAAAGAATTTCATATGTAGAATAGTATAAAGTCAACTAAGAATTTTCATGCCTTATTAAACTTTTCTTAACCTTGATAATAAAACCTGCACTATTCTAAAGAGTGGATAACGGGTTATACGGTGGTACCCGAAGGTACTAGGTTACCTGAAGGCACCAAGGAGATACCCGGAGGTATTAAACGATGATCCCTTGTAGGGATAAAACTGTATGATAAATCGGTGGACCCAAACAAGGTCGAACAAATAACATGGATCCAAACGGGGTCAATCAAATAACATGGACCCAAATGGGGTCAATCAAATAACATGGACCCAAATGGGGTTAATCAAATAACATGGACTGGTCAAGCGGACCCAAACGGGGTCGGCTACAACCCACACGAGGGTTGTTAAATTAACTTTAACTTTTAAACCCAAACGGGTTCACTATACTTTTAAATTCAAGTGGACCTAAACTGGTCTAAATGTTCAGAAGCAGCTGCAAAGTACCCTTATAGGCATGCCTATCTATCCACTTCCTAGACTCAATACAGGCAGAAAAATCTCTTTGCGTATCTTTTCTTTATTCATTCATATACATGTATACTCTTATATAACTATGTACAAGGTAATCATATACATGCTCACGTATAACTTTCTGTAAACATGTGATCATATGCACAATTCGGTATTGCTATTCTGTACATTGCTCTTTTCTCATCATATACATATTGATGTTCATACATATATATTCATTTATATATATATACGAGCATGGTGTCATAGATATAAACGTATAAGTTTTCTATAAACATGTTATCTTGAGCACAATTAAGTATTACTATTTTGTACTTGTAATCCCTTCAAATCAAGTAGCTATTTTACATATGTAATATGATGATACATAACATCATGCTCTATTGGGTTTCTTAAATCAATGATGTGTATGATCATGATCACAACAGTTTAACCTATATGCGTATGTATGTGTATGACTATAAATATACAAATGACTATAAATATTCAATATGCACATATATGTAAATATATGTTCATATAAGATGATAAGGAATCTCTGATAATATACACATGAATACGAGTATAATCAGCACAATACAATTATCTGTGAATGAACATATGTCACTGTCTTCATATACTCTTTGCATAGTAGCATATAAGCGCAACATATAAGTATATACATGTAAGCATAATTTCATGTAATAAATCATGTACATAAGTTTGAATATATGTGATTATACCTATCTTTATTGTCAATCATATTACATGCTATTATAATTCAATGTGTAATCATATATACACATATTTAACATAACTATATTTAAACCAAATATAGAAAACAAATTAAAATTCTTCCTACACAAATCTGCACAGGGGCAGCTTTCTGGATCAAAATTAGGTGCCCTTTTTGGTCTAGTAAATATAATTTTTAGGCCATGTGTCCTTCTACAATTTCATTCCCCTATATGTCTTGTTTCTACAACATCAAAATTTATCACAATATCTCATCTATAATTCAAGATATTCAAGAAAAACCATTGGCTGTTCATAAATTCAGAAACAGTTATTTTTACCACTTGTAAAATTTTTAGAATAAAATGGGGAGTGAATCAGCCTTACTTTCCTTCAACAAAATCCTGATCCTAGGTGTCTAGTTTATCCAAAATTTTACAGCATAGCTTTTTGACTCCCTCACTAAGATTTATGTCCAAAATACCACAATCTGTTCCTTAACAGTATATCCAGTTTTTCAAGAATTTCAAGTGAACATTAGGAACTCATACAAACATAATTAAACAAAGTTTTCTTCATACAAAATGTTAATTTATAAGTCTATTTTTCATAGGATTCAACCTCATAGCATTCTGAGCAATACACACAAAAATACATCATTTTTACTTCAGCCTGTTCCGAAACCGAAATTAACAGCTCACTACAATTTCAAGTGAACATTTGAATAGCTTACAAGCATATTTAGCCCTTGGTATATCCTACAAAGTTATAGGTATGTTTCTCATGTAAAATATGAAATTTTAATTAACTCAATTGGGGTTTTATAACCCATATTATGCTGTAATTACAGCAACTAGTTCATGATACTTACATATTTCTCTTTATTAAAGATTCATAAAACTTATTCTCATTACATTTGTTCAACATATCCTACAAAAATATTCATGTTAATTCTCTATTTATTTACATGAAAGTATGAGAATACTAATCCCCTGTGTTTCTAATTTCCAAAACATCAAGAATTACCTTAATATCACATTTATAACTCAAGATATTGAAGAAAACTATAAGCTGTTCATAACACCAAAATAGTTTTTGTCACCAATTAGAAAATTCATAAAATAAAATGGGCACATAATTAGACCAACTTCCCTTCATCAAAGTTGTGTTCATATTTATCTAGTTTACCCATAATTTTATATCATAACGTTTCGACTTTTCTACTGATAATTATGCCAAAAATACTAAGATCTGTTCTTTGACAGTGAACAACTGTTTCCACGAGATTCAAGCTAATTTTAAGAGAAGTTAGAGGCCGATCTAGAAATGATTTCCTTCTACAAAAATATACATTAATGTCTTAATAAAACATACCAACTTGAATCATTCAATTTCCTTTTCTAGAACTCAAGTTATTAACAAACTAATACAGCTAGGTCAAATGAACTTAACCCAGAATTTCAAATTCATTAACTTTTCTTCTTTCAAAGGCTACTGTTTTGGGCATTTTTGAGGACCTTAGAGGAAACATTTCATTATTGTTATTTCTATAACATTTGTAGGCACAGAAGTCCCGGTTCTAACCCAACTAATTACATCAAATTCGGAGTTCAAAAATTCAACTTATGATCAAATTAGTCATTGGAGGTCAATCCGAATTTCTGGACAGCATTTTTACATTAATGTCTAATATCTTAATATAAGTCAATATATTTATAAAATCCATAATCAACACAATATTAATGCATGCAAGAAATAATAGTTCCCAAACCTGGACATGTAATTCAAATCTTCTTTAAATTTTTCTTTCACTCTTAGTCCTTTGCAAGCCCTTTTCCTTGTCTCTTCTACCTTCTTTTTATCCTTTGCATCAATTCATTCATTCAACAACAATCTTCCATCATTTATCTTAATCCATCATCAATCAAAATAAGAAGGAGATGAAGATGAAGAGATAAACTATCAAGTTAAAATATTTACCTTATAGTTTTATACTAATGATCTAGATTGAACAACATGCAATTATTTCCTCTTCAAGAAGACCTTGAGAAATCATCTATGGCTTTAAGAAATGAGTAGGAGAAAGGAAATTTCTGTAAGTCTCTCTAGAATTTCGTCCACCACCATCTCTTATTAAGTTTCCCTTTCATTTCACTAGCAAAAAGACTATTTATAATAGTTAGGAAAATTTCCTTTTTGGTCCCTCAACAAGTTGCATGTCCTTTAATTAACCCACACCTTTTTGCATGTTATAAAGTGATCCCTCAATTTCTTGCATGTTATAAATTAACCTATTCATTTATTCTTTCTCTGAAATTAACCTCTCAATTATTCATTTATTCACATTTGCCCCTAAAGATGCCGTAATTATAAATTTACCCCAGATTAATACTTTTTACTTCAATTACGCCCTTGAATATTATTAAACCAACAATAATAATTTAATTATGACCTTATAAAATTTATACCATATAATTTACACATTTATCACATAATTATTGATAACTTAATAATATTTTTGCCCCAATTAATAGCTTAGCTCTTAATAATTCATCAAATAATGCTCAATTAGACTTTAATAACATGTAATTGCCTTTGAATTCTACTAAGGCCTATTTTGGGTCCTTACAATAGGCATAAATACCCCACTTAGTGATTTGGTTCTATCTACAATCTTGTTCAAAATCTATTTGTACCTAGCGTATCCATTTACAAAATTGTAAATAGCACAAGCTGAAACACTATCTCCTAGCACATCTACATGGGGCAGTGGGAAGTCATCCTTAGGGCAAGATTTGTTCAAATCCCTATAATCCAAATAGACTCTGACCCTTCCATCTTTCTTAGCCATAAGGACTACATTTGCTAACCAAGTTGGGTAGTAGACTTCCACTAGTAACTTGGCTTCTATTTGTTTTCTCACCTCTTCTTTGACCTTTTAGACCACTTTGGCCTAAGTTTTCTATGCTTTTGTTTGATTGGCTTATAACTTAGGTAGGTGGGAATGGCACGTTTCTCTATTTCTCGATCAATTCTCGGCATGTCTTCGTAGGTCTAGGCAAAGAATTTTTTAATACTTTTTTCCCAAAATTTTCTCTCTTTTTAAAAGTTATGACTGATGCTAGTCAGATTTCTTTTGGATTTTCTTTTATAATGAGATTAAATGAACCTGTATTAGTTTAATTGATGTTAAACATAAATGATTCATGACCATAATTATTCATATTGAAATAAGAAAAAACATTACATGAGTAAGCAAAATTGTTCATATTATTAATATAATCAAAAGAAAAATCATTATTCTGATTAAAAAGCTCAAGAGCATAAACTATGTCTATATAAGCATCATTATCTTTAGTCTTTAGTTTAGCTATAGATGTCTCTCCAGCTTTTTTTTTTGGTTCTGGTAATGCTTCATCTCCTACTTTCTCTTTACCCTTACTCTGAATGGCAAGCAATTTCTCAATCACAATCTCTTCTAGTACTTTTTTGTCCCAAGCTGAGTGATGCATGATTAATGTGAATTATATATAGTTTTTAATATGTTTTAAGCATTGTTATTTAGTTAATTTGGTGTTATTTAGGTTAAAATAGAGTTAAATTATTGATTTATATGTTTTTAAGGTTAATTCATAGTTTTGGTTGTTTTTTAGGTTTAATTTGCTGAAAAAGGGCTTAAATATAAAAAAGGCAAAGATTGGGGCCAAAATTGCAAATATGAGAAATTGATGTGAGAAAGTGAGCGTCCAGTCCAGAAGGTTTTCACGTGATCACGTGAATTTGATGAAGAAAACACCCGTGGCCACATGAAGGTTGAAGCTTAGAAAGCCATGGCCACATGAAACCAATGAAGAAAACATACATGGCCACGTGAGAAGTAATCAAGAAGAACATATGCTTAACACGTGACCACGTGTGAAGCAAAGAAGAAACACACGTGACCACGTGTGAAGAACAACAAGCCAACACGTGACCACATGTAGAATTACATTGGAAGACACGTGGCCATGTGCTCAGTCTCCCATTCCACGAAGGATTTTCTCCAAGCTTCCTATTTTAGTAGAGTTCACTTCCTATTTGATTTTTGGAGTTTGAGAAGGGTTCTACCAAGTCTTTGGCCTATAAAAAGGAGTCTAAAACACCAGAGAAAGCATCCAATCTTAGAATTAAGCACATTATTTTCTTAGTTTATTTTACGTTGTTTTTGTTTTCACTGTTTTTCTTCAAAGCTTTGTTTTAATTTTAAGTATGTCTTGTGAGTAGTTTTCTTTAACTTTTGCTAAAGAATACTAGAATCCTTAACTTGTATTGTTAGGACTTAATTTTGATCTTCAATTTAATGCAAGTTGATTATTTCTTAGTTCTTAAACATAGTCTTGTCTTTACTCAATTTTAAATTGATTGTTAACTTAATTAACCATTAGTTAAGTAATTAGTTTAAGTTGATTATTGATTTGCATGTTCTTGGAATAATTTATTTAGGTTAATGCATGATTATAATCTGAATAAGCTATAATTTTGTGTTGATTTAAGTAAATTGAGATTGAGAAAAGTGTAACTAAGAATAGGTGGAAGTTAAATCTCTTGAAAAAGGCTTTGATAGACATCTAGGAGAATTAATTCAGGTATTTATGCTAAGTATTAAGTTTATTTGAATAAGAAAATTTTGATGCTTGGAATGATAATCTTGAATAAAGTTATTTGGGTTTATTAAACTGAATTCTTCATAATTACTTGTGTGTTTACTTTTTGATTAAGTCATAATAGTATTGGTTAAGGTGGATAGTCCTTTAGTGAAAGTTGCTTTTAATATTGATTTTTACATCATTTAATTTACTTGCTTTTATTTTTATTTATTTCAACTCTTTCAATTGTTTTATTTTAGTTTTAAAATATTGTTTTTAGTTTTAAATCTTCAACCATCATAACTTTGGGATTTTCTTATTTCTTCTACACACAAAATTGGTTTTGAAATTAAAATAGCACATACAAACACAAGTTTTCCTTGGGTTTGATATTTTGGGTCATAATTATATTTTCCTATATTACTTAGCCGATCTAGTACACTTGCTAGCATCTGGTCAAATTTTTGGCGCTGTTGCCGGGGATACATTGGTGTTTGTTTATTTAGGTTGATACTCTTTCCATTCACCCTCATAGGAAAAGCTAGGGATTGGCTACAAATGTTACCAAATCAATCCATCCATTCTTGGCAGCAAATGGAAGAAAAATTCCTGTGCAAATTCTTCCCACCTACTAAGACTGCCCTCATTAGAAAACAAATTAGTAATTTTCAACAATTTTATGAGGAGCCATTCCATGAAGCATGGGAAATATTTAGGAGACTTTTAAAAAGATGCCCTCATCATGAGGTTCCTGTTTACCAGCTAATGCACATTTTCTATGCAGCTGCCAATCCATCAACAAGATCTTTGTTGGATGCAGCCTCAAATGGTAGTTTCATGAACCAAATTTCTGAAGATGCATTTTTGCTTCTTGATGAGATGGCTACCAATGATGCTCAATGGGCAACCTCTAGATCAGCTCAAAAGAAATAGGGAGTTCATAATATTGATGAAGTAGCTATATTAAAAGCTCAATTGGAATTAATGGAAAATAAGCATTTAAAAGAAATAAATGAGCTTAAAGCTAAAAATATTTCTATGTTAACTAATGAAGTTGATGCTTATGCAGGAATTCCAAGACATTTGGGAGTGAAGACTAATGAAGGATTGGTAGAAGAAGTAAATGCCTTGAACCCATATAGTAACACTTACAACTCGGGATGGAGAAACCATCCAAATTTTTCATGGAGGGAAGGTGATCAAGGTTCTTCTTCTAACTCTAATCCTAGACCTCAGTTTAACCATAACCAACCTCCCGATAACCATCTTCCATACCAAAATCAAGCTCCATCAAGAAAAGAAATCCAATATTGAAGAGATGATTGCAAACTTTATGGCCTCTCAAAACTCAATCTTGGCTAGTCAAGATGCTAGATGGAAATCACAAGATATTTGGATGAGGAACCAACAGGCATCCATTAGGAATCTAGAGAACCAAATGGGGAAACTTGCTAGTTCATTATCCAACCGAACTCAAGGGACATTTCCATCTAATGTGGACAGAAATCCAAAAGATGAAGCCAAAGCAATCACCTTAAGGAGTGGGAAGGAGTTAGAAAAAACTAAAATTGGTAAGAATTCTTCCTCAAGGGTGGAACCGACAACGGAGGTAAGTATTTCTAACTTAAAAAATGTTGAGAAAGTGCCTCCTACGGTTGAGAAGGGTAAAGGTAAAGAAAAACTTATTTCTAATGTTCTTGATAAATCTCAATTACCTTTTCCTGTTCTAGCTAGAAAATAAAAGCAAAATGAACAATTAAGTAGATTTTTAGACATGTTTAAAAAGCTACATATAAATTTACTATTTGCTAAAACTTTATTATACATGCCTAAATATGCTAAGTTTATGAAGGAATTGTGAACTAATAAGAAAAAGTTAGAAGGCATAGGAACGGTTCAATTATCCGATAATTGTAGTGCTATTTTGACCAATAAAATTTCTAAAAAACTAGAAGATCTTGGTAGTTTTACATTGCCTTGTGAACTAGGAGGTAATTTTGTTGGGCATGCTTTATGTGATTTGGGTGCTAGTATTAATTTGATGACTTATTCAATTTGCAGGAAATTAAACTTAGGTGACCTAAAGGAGATCCGAATGACACTTTAATTGGCGGATAGATCGGTGAAGAAACCGAAGGGAATTATTGAGGATCTATTGGTGAAAGTAGGAAATTTCATATTTTCGGTTGATTTTGTGGTCATGGACATGGAGGAAGATATGAAGGTGCCATTAATAGTGGGTAGGCCATTCTTGAATACGGCAAGAGCCTTAATTGATGTTCATGGACAAACAGTCACTTTGAGATTCAACAAGGAGAAAATGATTTTCAATGTCAATAAAATTTTAAAACGTGCTTAGTCTCCCATTCCACGAAGGATTTTCTCCGAGCTTTCTATTTTAGCAGAGTTCACTTCCTATTTGATTTTTGGAGTTTGAGAAGGGTTCTACCACGTCTTTGGCCTATAAAAGGAGTCTAAAACACCAGAGAAAGCATCCAATCTTAGAATTAAACACATTATTTTCTTAGTTTATTTTACGTTGTTTTTGTTTTCACTATTTTTCTTCAAAGCTTTGTTTTAATTTTAAGTATGTCTTGTGAGTAGTTTTCTTTAACTTTTGATAAAGGATACTTGAATCCTTAACTTGTATTGTTATGACTTAAGTTTGATCTTCAATTTAATGTAAGTTGATTATTTCTTAGTTCTTAAACATAGTCTTGTGTTTACCCAATTTTAAATTGATTGTTAACTTAATTAACCATTAGTTAAGTAATTAGTTTAAGTTGATTATTGATTTGCATATTCTTGAGTTAATTTATTTAGGTTAATGCATGATTATAATCTGAATAAGCTATAATTTTGTGTTGATTTAAGTAAATTGAGATTGAGAAAAGTGTAACTAAGAATAGTTGGAAGTTAAATCTCTTGAAAAAGGCTTTGATAGACATCTAAGAGAATTAATTCAGGTATTTATGCTAAGTATTGAGTTTATCTGAATAAGAAAATTTTGATGCTTGGAATGATAATCTTGAATAAAGTTATATGGGTTTATTAAACTGAATTATCCATAATCACTCGTGTGTTTACTTTTTGATTAAGTCATAATAATATTGGTTAAGGTGGATAGTCCTTTAGTGAAAGTTGCTTTTAATATTGATTTTTACCTCATTTAATTTACTTGCTTTTATTTTTATTTATTTCAACTCTTTTAATTGTTTTATTTTAGTTTTAAAATACTGCTTTTAGTTTTAAATCTTCAATCATCATAACTTTGGGATTTTCTTCTTTCTTTTACACAAAAAATTGGTTTTGAAATTAAAATAGCACATACAAACACAAGTTTCCCTTAGGTTCGATATTTTGTGTCATAATTATATATCCCTATATTACTTAGCCGATCTAGTACACTTGCTAACATCCGGTCAATGTAACAAGATCTCCTCATCCTAAAAGCCCTCTACTGGTTTGATAATACCTTGTTCCCAATCAAACACATCATTGAATAGCTCAAAACCAGGCACAATCTTGTCATTTACCAATTGAGGTCCATTCTCTCTACAATAAAGGCAGATTCTCAAAGCTGGAATAAGATTCTTATAGATATGAGGGACTTCACAAGCTATATTTTTCCTTTTGCTCTTCTTTTCAGAACCAGTGTAACCCAAGCCCTTTTTGTCTTTCTGGCCCCCAGTCTTAATAGCATCTTGAGGCCTTTGAGATCTCTTACCTAATCCAGCTCTCGGTAAAAAGTGAATTTTTTTAGCATATTAATCACTTGAGGGCTATCAGCTGAATTCCCTCCATCATAGACATATGGAACCCACTAAATGGCTACTTAGACATCTCTAACATCAACACTTGGTTCTCTCTAGCCGTCTTGATAGTGACCACATGACCATCATATGGTATTTTGATCATTTGGTGCAGAGTGGAAGGTAATCCTCCCAACTTGTGGAATCGTGGTCTCCCTAGCAGTATTGAAAAATTGGCAGGAATAGGTAGTACTACAAACTTAGCCTCAGTCTCGATCGGTTCCATCTTCACTACAACTTTAAAAGTCATTGTAGGCTGTCTTTTTGAATTGTTATAAGTGGAAATCGTCAGATTCTACTTATTCAACATGCTCTCATTCAACCTAAATGTAGGAATAACCACTAGTGGGCACACATTAATTGAGGACCCATCATATACCATCACATAAGTGGTGTGTTTACCGTTTACTTAGGCTTTGATGTAAAGAGGGTGGATATGGTTTCTACCATCAACAGATAGATTTGCATTCGAGTATACCATATTCTCTCGAGTTCCTCCTTTTACCAAATTAAATAGCTTTGATGGTGAAATAGTAGTGGCTACAATTGATTCACATAAAGCTTCAACTATTTTTTATTTATGTGATGAACATTGCCTCAACAAATGCAAAATTAAAATCTGGGCTTATGTTTTCTTCAGCTGCTTAATTATTTGGTTCTCCTTAACTTCCTTTTCTGTAGGCACAACAAAAGGAATTAGCTGCTTCTCCACCTCAAACACCACCCTTCCACTCCTGGTGATTGTCTCTACCTTCTTGTCTACCCTCTCTTCCTTTTTATCCCACTCCTAAAACTCCATATATCAACGGGCACTGTTGCCCCTTTATCCTCACTTGCGTTGGTGGAATCCCAACAATTAATCATAGAAATTGGCTAATTTTCTTCACTTTGCTTTGTTACTTTAGGGTTGGAACGAGTAACAACCATATACTCATTTCCAAATAGGTCCTTCATCACATACCACTCTGGTAATTAAACTTAATCATAAACATAGGAGGTGACACAACATTATACCCTCCTTTCTTCTTCTTCTCGCTTTTTTAAGGATCTAAAATCTACTTGCTATTGATCAAATCCTGAATCTTATTCCTTAAGGTACTATAATAATCTGTGAGGTGCTTTGTTTGCTAGTGGTAGGCACAATATATACTAATCTTTTTTATAGTGGGGCATTCCCTAACTCTTAGTAGTCTTCGATGGCAATGTCTATAACTTTCCTTCTTTACTCAATCGGTCCAATAACCAAGATAAAAACTTTGCTAGGTTGGAGTAATACCTCTGGTTAGCATCTGTCATAGATGCTTCGGTTATCTTTACACTCTTATTGCCTCTACTACTACTCCTAGGAGTCTTGTTATTGCCAAAATTCCTCCCAGCACCTTCATTATTGGCTCTCTTGCCAAACATTCACCCTCTTCTTCTATAGCAATGTCCTTAAGAGACTCCCAATCCTTTGGCCTCTTTATCTTCAGACTATCTCTCAGATAAGGACTTGCATTCCTAATGAGAAGCCTGATTTGGTTAGCAGTATTAGGTTTTCTCTTCATCTTAATAACTCTCTTCCTTCACCTTGTCAAGTTTTTATGGAATGACTCATTAGGCTTTTGTTAAAGCAATTTGAGGTCTTTTAAAGTAAATTTTATCGTGGTGCTATAATTTTACTGCTTTAGGAACTCCTTCATCAGTAAGTCCTAATCCTTTTTGGTGCACATATTCAACCCATAATACTAATCTATCAACGGGCCTACTAAACTTAAGAAAAAGTATTTCACCTTCTATTTTTAGTCAAGGTGGTCATTTTCATAATCAAAGTGCATTGTTTGATGTGTGCAGAGGGGCTAGAAGTATCATTAAATCTTGGCAAGTCTGGCATCTTGAACCTTTAAGGCAGTGGCTCATCCCTATTTAGATCCTTATCTTCGGGATTCATCTTTTTTATTGCTGATAGTAATCGGGCTATAACCTCTATCTTCTCATCCATCTTCTTGAAGGCAACATCATCAGCACTAGGTCCCCTATTCTATACCATAATTATAAAAGGATCTTCCTTTTCTTCTTCCTCAATGAAGTCATTTTTAGGATCATGCCTTCTCTTACCCCTCTAATCTTTTGGTGGGCTTTGAGGCTCTATAACGATTGTATTGGGAGTTTCCTTAATAAAAGTTAGCTTTCTTAGCCCTTGAACAAATGCTCTAAGCTGAGTTATGGAAGGAGGTGCTAAAGAGGCCACTAACCCACCAATCAAAGATAGCATTCTCTCTTCAAATTCCTAAAATCTCTTGTCTAACCTTTTATCCAATTCATTTTATGGAACTGGAAACATTGAGGTAGAGGCTAATCTATCTCTTAAGGTAGACATTCTTACCCTAAGATCTTCTGTCCTTCTCTCTATCTCTATCTATTGAATTTCATTTTCCATTTCTACTTCTATTGTAGTCTTTCTACTACTTTCAGAAAACTCACCTAAACCAAGCTCTGACCCAATCTCAGACTCAAATTTTAAACCTAACTCGGATCTTAGTTATGGTAGTTCAAACATAGATCTTCGAAAGAGTCGATCATCTAACCCTCCGGACTACCTAAAATGAATCTATGACAATTGTAAAAGTCAAACATTGAGAGTGATGTATAGTGATAATACATGAGCATGGTATATACATAATACATGGATGTATGAATGTCGTTAGGCATTAATTACCATCATACACAAGCAAGACATGGCCTTCCAACCTTATTACTCCTCACAGGAGGTTGTGCATTCTCTTTCCTAGGTGAGATTATCTCATAGATCAATTGGAAACCCAATGGATGTATATGGTGCATGGCAAAAAACCGGAAGCATAACCTTTCTTAATTGAAAGAACAAACGTTTGGGTTTTGGTCATTATGTATTTAAATAGTTTAAATAAACTGGGTTAGGCTTACTGGGATATGACAGCCTTTGATTGATACCCTCTTAATTTATTTGAATTTGTTCAATATGTAAGGGCTTATATAGCAAATAAGAGTTGTTATGGTCATACAACCTAGGGCAAATAGATATTATCATTACATGGGATTATAGTCGGCTAGTGAAACTTTAAGGCTACCCAATCATGGTCCCTACCAATAGGTTTAGCTCATCACAAGTATAACAACCGATGGATCACTATTTCATATACCAATTGGTACTAGATTTGGGCTGGTGGTTCTCTTTGACATGTCCCAACAGTGAGTGAGTGTAGGGTATGTTTTAAGATAGCACCTGAGCTATAATAGAGACACCTAACTTAGTTCTAAGGCTCTAAGATATATGTAAGAGATGCAAATTTGAAAGAAGATAGGATTACATAATAAAAACCTAATTATAAATAACTTAACCAGGATACTTTAGAAGCAAGGTCTTTTAGTCCCTAGTAAAGTCGCCATTGTGATGCACGACAGAGCCTACTTGATCCCAGTTTAATTCTTGAAGGCCCGCTTTAAGGGTCTAATACTGGATGAGGCTAAAAAAGCTCATAAATTGGCCACTTCATAATAGAAAGGGATTTAGGCCTAATTCCATTATTGATAGTTAACCCATGAAGGCATCTAAGTAGGCTCAAGAGGTAGGTATCATGGAGTCGTACACCAACAAAACATTTAGAAAGTGAATCTAACCTTTGATGCCAAACAGAGATTGATATTTGGGAATCACTATTACTTGCATCCTGGATAGGTGTTGCATATAATTTGATTTTTATTATTAGTCTACTATCTTCCTTCCCACACGATACATTGGGATAAATTAGTCTTGAGAGGATAATGATTGAAGGGATTTTTTGGATTTAGAGGGAATTTTATCCTTCCATATATGGAGAGTTGGAGTTGGAGTGGGTTTCCAACTCTTCTTCAAATATAAAACCTAAATTAGTGTTTTTGAAAAAAAAAGTTGAGGGGGAAAAAGGGTAGATTAAAAAAAGAACAATATCTTTAGAGAGAAAAAAACATTTCTCTTCTTTAGGAAAATAAAAAGTTCAATACAGACTTTGATCTAACAAGCAAAACGCAAAAATCTCTTTATTTTTCTGAGCATTAAAATCTAAGGATCAGAGTAGAGACAAACATTTCTAATCCTACACAATTAGAATATCTTGAGGGTAATATTCTAGGTTTTCCTTCTCTCTCTATTCCATCCCCATAATCACATGAATGTGTATATTGTTTAATGAGGTTGTAATGTATGTTTTTGTGTTATTTATTTGAATCAAATCTGTAGATGCCATGATGATCAAGAGATTTAATATGTTAAGACGATATATTAGGGTTCATTTTCCTCTATGGATGCATGCTTTATTTCTTATATTAAAATTCTATTGTGCATGTTATTTGTTGTTATTATTTAATTAAAAATATTTTTTAGGGGTTATATTTAGATTTGGCATCCTTTAGTACCATAAAATTGTGTATTTAGGGCTTATTTATATTTTTGACATTTTGTTGCATTTAATATACGGTGTTTGTTTTCAAGTGACAGGTAGGAAGAAAGCATTACAGATACCCATCTGTCAATGCAATAGGTAGGATGTTGTGATGCTCTCTCCTCGTCTCATCTCTCTTCTTGGTTTGGGCATCTGTTAGCTCCCTAGGGCATCCAAAGCTTGATTTTTTTTTGTTTTTTTTAATTGTATTTTAAGGTTTTATTTTGCATTTAAATCATTTTTTAGCATTTTCATGATAACTTATCTTTCATATTTTGTTTGCATATATTTTATTTTGTATCTTTATTTTTAATTTATTATGGTTTTTCTATTTATTATTTTAATTTATTTTTCATGTTCATCCCCTTTTAAAATGCTAAATAATTGATTTTTTTTGTGTTTTGTGTAAGCAAATTGTTTTATGCATTTTTTGGAGTTCTCAAGAGGTGATTACGGATTGGAGTCATTTTATGCATCAAAAGTCATACCCCAATCGGTTTTGTCACTCTCTCCTTTTTTATTATTTTGCATTTAGATTATTTTATTTAATTTTTGTTATTTTATTTTTCTAGATGTATTTCCTTTTTTGGGAATGTAATAAGTAGTAATAAAATGATTTTTTTTGTACGTTAAATGGAAAATTCACTTGAAAATAATTTTTATTAATTAATTGGATTTTCTTGAATAAAATGGACCAATGTTAAATTTTAACCCAAAACTACACCATAAAAAAGAAGCCTCGTTTTCTCCATAATGGGATCACTCATCCCACATTTTTATCAATATCGAACAAAGGCTTTTTATCCTTCTTGTAAAAATCATGCATGAGGGAATCGATATTCCCAAAATTTAATTAATTCCTCATTTTAAGTATGTTATTTCATTTTGTATATTATTCTTCTTTTAAGACTATTTTCTTATGTAATAATTTAAGTAGGGTTTTACTTTATTTTATTTATTGCTTTCCTACATGATTGGAGTGTTTGTTTATCCCAATACATCGTGTGAGAAGGGAGGTAGTAGATTAAAATTTAAAACTTAATTATAAAACAACACTTAATCGAAGTGGGAAGTAAGAGTGATGCCCCAAACACCATTCTCTATTTAGGCATCAGAAGGTCGAGATTCATTTTTTAACATTTTGTTGGGTGGCGATTCTATGAAACCTACCTCTTTAAGCATGTATTAGATGCCTTCATAGCTTAACCATCAATAATAAATGGGGCCTAAACACTCTTTATTGTGAAATAGCCAAATTATATGATATAGTGAGCCTTGATCTGGTTTTGGACCTCAAAAGCAGGTTCGTGAGAGTGATCCTAGAATTGAGCAAGGCTCTAGCGTGCATTATAGTAGTGACTTTGTTGGTGACTAAAGAGAACTTGCTCTTAAAAATATCTTGGTTAAGTTTTATTAATAATTAAGTTGTTTTTATTAATGACATCTCTTTTTAGAGCCTTAGAATTAAGTTAGGCATCTCTATTTTAGCCTAGGTTTTATTTTAAAACATGCCCTACATTCACTTAATGTGGGGAAGTGTCAAGGAGAACCACCAACCCAAGTATAGTACCAAATGGTATATAAAATGGTGACCTATTAGTTGGTATACTCATAATGAGTTAGACCTATTGGCAGGGACCATGGTTGGGTAACCCTAAAGTTTCATCACCCTAACATAAGCCCACGTAATGACAATAGCTACTTCTCCTAGGTTGTATGACTATAAAAGCTTCTACTTGCTATGTGGACTCCTATGTATTGACCAAACTTAAATAAATTAGGAGGGTACCAGTTAAAGGCTTCTATGCCCCGACGAGCCTAACTCAATTTATATGAGTTAGTCAAAATACATAACGGTCAAAATCCATATATCTGTGCTTTTAATTAAGAGATTTTATGTTGTCGATTTTTCATTGTGAACCATATGTATCTATTAGGTTACCTGTTGACCCATGGGCTAAGCCTACCTAGGAAAGAGACCACATAACCTCTTATGTGGGAGTAATAAGGTTGAAAGGATTTATCTATGCTTGTGTGTGTTTGTGATTGATGTCTAATGAAAGAATTCATTGCATCCATACATTATGTATACACCATGTTTATGCATCATTCATCATGTATCGCTTTTAATGTCTGGTTCTTACAACCATCATAGATTCATTTAGGTGGTTTAGGGGGTTAGACGGTCACCTTGTTTGGAGATTGACATCTGAGTTGTATGGGTTAAGGTCAAGGTCAAGTTTAGGGTTAGAATTAGAGGTCAGTTTAGAGTTGAGCTTAAGCCAATTCTCAGGAACTAGTCAAGAAATAGAACTAGAGATGGATGACAAGCAATTGAATAAGACTAGGAGAGTTATAAATGAGGTAGTAAGGCTTAAGCCCTTAAGGGAAAGGTTTACTGCTTATGTTTTAAGGCCTTTAATGACAAGGGATAAACTAGATCGGAGGCTAGATAGATATCTCCAAGAGTTTGAGGAGAGAATGATGACCATGATTGGTGGACTGGTGGCTTTTTTAGTGCCAAACATAAGAACTCGGCCTTCAGCACTCATTTATATTGTAGTGGAGCCAACACATGTTATGGATGCTACCGTGATGGATGCTACTACACCTTGAGATCCACCAAAGAAGGAAATGAGGTATGAGCCATAGAATGATTATATCAAAGAAATGGATGAGAATTATATTCCTCTAGTGATGAATTTGAGAAATAGGGGTCTTAGTGCTGAGGATGTGACGTTTAAGGTAATGGAAAAGTAAGCTGAAGCAATGTCCAGGTTGTTATCTACTGGGAGAGGAATAAACCCTGAAGATAAGGATTTAGATAGAAATAAGCCGCTACCCCAGAGGTTCAAGATGCTCAATCTACCTAAATTCGATAGTGCTTTGGATTCTTCTACACGTGTTAAGTAGTATATGCTGATTATAAAAGGAACTACCTTAACTAAGAAGCAAAAGGTGCAGTATTGCTACCCAAGTTAAATGAGGTCGACGATAGACTGGTATCGTGAATTAGATAGGCGCACTAAGGAAGATTGGGATTTGCTGACTGAAAAATTCTTTAAGCAATATGACTGTACTACCAAGATAGAGGACACTTTGAAAGATCTTGAACTTCTCTAACAAAAGCATGATGAGTCCTTTCACGAGTACCTCACATGGTGGAGGAACCGAGTAATGAAGATAAAGAAGAAACTTGATATGACTTACCAAATTAGATTCTTTATTTGAAATGCAAGTCCTTACCTGAGGGATGGCCTAAAGATGAAGGGTTTAATGGATTGGGGGCCTCTAGAGGATATAGCCACAGAGGCTGAAAGTGAATATTTAGCTAAAAGGGCCAACAATGATGGTGCGAGGAGGAACTTTGGCAATAACAAGGTAATCAGAAATAACAATGGAGAAAATAGAACTAGAAAGATAGCTAAAGTGTTTACTACAAAGGTTAACTAGAGGCATTACTCCAACCTTGATAAGTCACTGTCTTGGGTTTTGGACTGACTGAGTAAGGAAATGAAGCTTTAGCCATTGCCATCGAGGCTTGCTAAAATTCAAAGGTTGCACCACCATAGGAAGGACTAGTACCGTGCTTACCACCAGTATACTGGATACCTCACTGATTATTTTTACACCTTGAGGGATAGGATTCAGGATCTACTAAATGACAAATAATTTTTATATATTGAAAAGAGAGATGGAAAAAGAAGAAGAAGAAGAAGGGAGGGTATAATGTTGTACTGCCTTTGGTGTTTATGATTGGGTCCAATTTACCTGAATGGTATGTGTTGAGAGACTTATATGGGAATGAGTACATGGTCGTTACTTGTTTCATCCCTAAGTTAACAAAGCTAAGTGAAGAAAATTGGCCAATTTTAATGATTGATTGTTGGGATTCCCTCACTAAAAGTGAGGATAAAGAAGCTATGGTGCCTATTGATATCTAGAGTTCAGTTAGTAAAAGTGAGGAGGAAGTGATGGAAGAGAAAAAAGTGAATGTAGTCACTGGAAGTAGAAGGGTGGCCCCAAAAATTGAGAAGTAAGTAGTTGCTGCAGTGCCCACAGAGAAAGAAATTGAAGAAAATTAGATCATAAAGCAACTGAAGAAGATATAAGCCTAGATTTTTATTTAGGATTGGTTGAGGCAATCTCTATTGCATAGGCAGAAATTAGTGAAAGCTTTGAGTGAGTCCACTGTTGCCACAACCATTTCACCTTCTGAATTGCTAAAACTAGTTAAGGGAGGACTTAGAGAGAATGTTGTGTATTATGATGCTGATCTGCCTGTTGAATGTAGAAATCACAATCGCCCTTTTTACATCAAAGCTCAAGTGAATGGTAAACACACAACATGTGTGATGGTGGATGATGGGTCTTCTATCAATATATGTCCCTTAGTTGCAGTTCCTGCTTTTGGGCTGAATGAGAGCATGTTGAACAAGTTGGATTTAACCATTTCTACCTATGATAATTCAAAAAGGAAGTTACTGGGACCTTCAAGGCTATAGTGAAGACAGGGGCAATTGAAATCAAATTTGAGTTTGTAGTATTACCTATTCTTGCCAACTTTTCTATACTGCTTGGGAGATCATGGTTCCACAAATTAGGTGAAGTGCCCTCCATGCTACACCAAATGATTAAGATACCTTATGATGGTCAAGTGGCCACCATCAAAGCAGCAAGAGAGAATCAAGTGTCTATACTGGAAATAGCTAAGTAACTTTTTAGTGGATTTTATGTCTCCATGATTAGTGACGAAGAGGGTAAAGTGGGTTTTGCTAATAGCCCACAGGTAATCAATATGTTAAAGAAGATTCATTTCTTGCCTTGAGGTTGTTTGGGCAAGAATTCTTAGGGGCCATAAATTGCTATCACTAATAAGGGACAAAAAGGGTTTAGGTTTTACTGGTCTTGGTCAAAAAAGCAAAGAAAGTTCCCCACATTTCTCAGAGCTTTGTGCTAGATTTAGAAGTTTGTCATTATTGCAGAGAGGATGAGCCTCAGCTAGTAAGAGGTGAAATGGTGTTAGAATTTAAGCTATTTAATAATGTCTTTAATTGGAAACAAGGGTTTATCAAGCCAGTTAAGAGTTTTTGGGATGAAGAGATCCTTCCGTATCATTCATCTTGGGATAAAAAAGTGCCCGAGAAGATCATAACAGAAAAACTACTTGCTAATTAGGTGAAGGGCAAATAAAATATTAAAGTTAAAGATCTACCCAAGCCACGCCCAGAAGCTGGAGAGACATCTGATGCTACCAAGGTTAAAGAAGATACTTTCATTAATATTATTTATGTTCTAGAACTTTTTGACGAGAACAATGATTTCTCTTTTGACTATATTAATAAGATGAATAATTTTGCATGCTTGTGTGGTGTTTCTTTTGATTTCAATATGCATAATCATAACCATGAATCATTCATATTTAATATTAACTCAACAAATATATGTTCATTAAATCTCAAAAAAAAAATTCAAAAGAAATTTTACTAGCATCAAATATAACTCCTGAAGAGAGAGAAAACTTTAAGAGAATATTGAAAAAATATGAAAGAGTCTTTGCTTAAACCTATAGGGACATGCCAGAAATAGATTAAGAGATAGCTAAACACACCATCCCAACCTATCCAGGGTACAACCCATTTAAATAGAAGCTTAGGAGACTTAGGCTAGAATGGGCTGAAAAAGTTAAAGATGAAGTTAAGAAGCAAATAGAAGCCAAGTTCCTAGTGGAGGTTCAATATCCTATATGGTTAGCAAATTTGGTCCCTATAGCAAAAAAGGATGGAAGAGTTAGCGTCTGTGTAGACTATAGGGATTTGAACAAAGCTTACCAAAAGGATGACTTCTCCTTGCCTCACATAGATATCTTGGTAGATAGTGCAGTCGCCTGTGCCATGTATAGCTTTATAGATGTGTATACCGGGTATAATAAGATTTTGAATAAGATCTTGGATAAGATAAAAATGGCGTTTATTACCGAATGGGGTACCTACGCCTATTGGGTCATGCCTTTTGGACTTAAGAATGTAGGTGCCACCTATCAAAGGATGCCAACTAGGATATTAGATGACTTGATCCTCAAAGAGGTGGAGGTATATATAGATGATATGATGATTAAGTCGGCAACCCGAGAGGCCACTTTGAGGCATTAGAAAAGTTCTTTCAAAGAATTGAAAAGTATAATCTTTGTCTCAACCTGAAGAAGTGCATATTTAGAGTTACTTTAGGTAAGCTCTTAGGGCATGTAGTGAGCCAGAAAGGGATAGAGATAGATCTTAACAAAGGAAGGCCATCAGAGAGATGCCTTTACCTCAAAAGGAAAAGGAGGTGAGAGGATTTTTAGACAGAATTCAATACGTAAGTAAGTTTATAGCCAAGTTGACTTCGATTTGCAAATCGATATTCAAACTGCTTAGAAAAGATCAACTAGTGGTTTGGAACAAAGATTTTCAAAAAGCATTTGACACCATTAAAGAATACCTTCTGCATCCACCAGTGCCGAGACCACCTTATGTGGGCAAACCTTTGATCTTGTATTTAGTCATGGAGGATAATTTAGTGGGAGTTATGATGGCTCAAAAGGATGACTTTGGAATTGGGTATGAGGTTTACTATCTCAATAAGAAGTTTCTTCCATATGAGACTAAGTATATAAAAGTTGAGAAGATTTATCTAGTAGTCATTTGGGCTTCGAAGAAACTAAGAAATTACTTCCATTCCTACAGAATACAGGTGATGGCTAAACAGAACCCCTTTAGGTACTTATAAGAAGCACCCTCACTCCTAGGGAAGATGGGTAGGTGGTTAATCCTTCTATAAGAGTTTGACATCAAGTACATCAATAGGAAAACCATTAAACGAAGAGCTATAGTGGAATTTCTAGCTGATTAGCCATTAGAAAGGAAAGAGATAACCTACGAGTTTCTTGATAAGGATACCATTCAGGGTTGGCAAATGTACTTTAACGGAGCTATGAATAATAAAGGAGCTAGAGTGGGAGTAATTGTAGTAACCCTAGAAGGAGAGAAAATGCCTTTAGCTAAGAAATCGAGGTACAAAGCAATGAACAACGAAGTGGAGTATGAAGCTTGCATCTTTGGGTTAGAAGCCTTGCTAGCTGTAAGGGAAAAAATTGTAGAAGTATTTAGAGATTTGTCATTGGTAGTCTATTAAGTGAGGGGTGAATTTTTAGTGAAGGAATAATGGTTTTTGCCTTACATTAAATGTCTGAAGGCCTTAAGTAGCCATTTTGAGGTTTGCAGTTTTGGGTACTTGCCTAGAGATAAGAACCAATTAGCAGATGCCTTGCTACCTTCGTATCAATATAGGGAAATCCAAAAGGAATAAGTATGAAGCCAGCATTGATCTCGAGTTTAGATAAGCCATACTTTGAAATTGAATAGATAATGTACATTGAAGTGGACAATGGGAAACCAAGGTACTAAGACATTTAAAATTATTTATAAAGGTCAGTATTTCTAGAGGAAGCCATTGAAAAGGACCAATGAATGATCTATAAGCTGTCAACTCAGTTCATTACTATAGGAGGAGTGCTTCATAAGAGACAACCTAATGGCATTCAATTGAGGTGTTTGAATTGGAAGGAGGCTAAGAAAATTATGGAAGAGGTATATGTAGGAGTATGTGGTGCTCATATGAATGGATTAGCCTTAGTAAAGAAAATCATACGTCAAGGATTCTTCTATCTTACAATGGATATTGATTGTTTTAAGTACGTTAAAGAATGTCAGTTATGCCAACAATATGCAGACTTAAGACATTTGCCAGTTTCTGAGTTATTCAACCTTACATAACCTCAGCCGTTCGCTGCATGGGGCATAAACATTATGGGCATGATTCATCCGTCAGCCTTGAATGGACACAAATTCATTGTAGTTGCCCCAGATTACTTCACCAAATGGGTAGAGACTGAATACTTTAAGAAGGTAGTGCTAGGGACATAGCCAGGTTTATTGAAAAGAACTTGGTATGCATATATGGTCTACCTCACCACATAGTGTCAGACAATGGATTGTAGTTTTCTGGGGAAACCAAGCAGATGCTCAGGAAGTATAAGGTTTAATGTAATGGCCTCAACACCGGGTTAGCTGTAAATAGTAATTTTCGATAGTGTATTTTAGGACTGAAAATTGTATCCAAAAATGAAAAATATTTTATTTGACCATCAGAAAATATTGGTCATGGTGAGTTCGGTATTGAAATTTGAAGTAAAATCGAGGTCAAATAGGCATCTAAAAGTCAAAAATACGAAAAAACTAGCGAGTCAATTTTCCTTATACAAAGGGTTGACTTGATTTTGACTGAATTTTTAAAAATAGTAAATGAACTCCAAAAATTGTCAGATTTTAAAGATCTTAATGAAATTTTGTAATACCCTATACCCGGTCAGTTAAAGACTCGGATACATGATGTCACACACGGGTTTAGATTCCTTTAATGCGGGTCAAAACAAACCACTGTTTAAAGATTTGATCATTTATCAAATTTCTATTCATTTTTCTGTAAAAATGTTGGCAGAATTTCCCCTAAAATTAATGAAACCTCCTGAAAAGAATGTATCTCAAACACTTCTATCCAAGTTAATTCCATTATCCAACCTCCATTCAAACCCTAATACACATAATCATTACCCTTCCTCCGATAATTCATGAGTCGAATTAACAGAATCATACACATCCCACTTAGCTATGATATTCTTACTTTAATTTACAATAATAATATTCATAGATATTAACATGATATTTAGGCCTCAAAAGTACAATGTACATGCCACAAAATCTTAAAGATAACAAAAAGAAATAAGTGGAGCATCCACCTCAGAATCTTGTAACCTTTCTGTTGTGACTCAAGATATGCTGTAAATCCACTTCACTATCTCCAAACCTATGCTCGGAGTAAAACCACGCGCTAAGCATTTTGCTTATTGGTATTCAAGCAATTCTATTTTTCTACTAGATATAGAATATAAGTTAAAATATGCTCAACGTTTTACAAATCATCAAAACACCACAGTTATCACTTATTTCAAAATATAAAAACAATCAATCCATCACAAGGAATTTAAATTATATAACGCACAAACCTATCAAACATAAATATCTATTTTACTTTTAACAAATAGAACATAAATCCATTTACAGGAAATTTAGGCAATATAAAAGCAATAAATCCATCATATGAAATTCAACCTTATACAACTTACATAAATTATCAAATATGAATATTTGTATTTACTTTTAATAGAAAAGTCATAAATCCTTTGCAAGAGATTTAGGCACATATAATTCACTTATAGATTAAGGTTTAATTAAAATTATAGTCCAAAGAGGTAGCTAGTCACTTATTTTCAATTTAAAAGTGGCTCTACATGTCTGCTTTTGAGATCATGCCGGAGCACTAGTCAATATTGTCCTCCTTGGGCTTCACATGTCTGCTTTAGAGATCATGCTGACCACTCAAGGTTTTGTTTTGCACAGCGGCAAACGTGTCTTCCAGTGCCGTCACATGTCTGCTTTTGAGATTATGCTGGAGTACTAGTCAATATTGTCCTCTTTGGGCGTCACATGTCTGCTTTAGAGATCATGCTGACTCCTCAAGGTTTTCATACTATCCATTTAATGTAATACATTTATTATACATTTAAATACATACATATATATATATATATACATATATTTATATACATACATATGTGGATCGAGAACAAACCACTCGTCAATTCAATATTGTCCTCCTTGGGCGTCACATGTCTGCTTTAGAGATCATGCCGACCCCTCAAGGTTTTGTTTTACACAGCAGCAAATGCATCTTCCAGTGCCTCCACATGTCTGCTTTTGAGATCATACTGGAACACTAGTCAATATTGTCCTCTTTGGGCGTCACATGTCTGCTTTAGAGATCATGCCGACCCCTCAAGGTTTTCATACTATCCATTTAATGTAATACATTTATTATACATTTAAATACATACATATATATATACATATATTTATATACATACATATGTGGATCGAGAACAAACCACTCGTCAATATTTAACTAATTTATTTATAATGCAAGTATTATTAAGTCCTAACTTACTCGTTAAAACTATAACTTGTATAATAGGGGTTATCTGGTAGCTTTGAAATTTTCAGCTCTTATAATTCAATTGAATTACTTCATACTACTATTACTATTTAACACTAAAAAAATACATATATGACTTTGGCTTATATGAAGATCTTACTCGACCTATCTCAATTTTACATATGTAATTTCTTTTATTTACCCCTTTGCAATTAAATCCTATTTAATTTAATTAAATAAGCTCATAGCGTTGATTTGGTACTTAAATAATAATTCATAAAATTATTTTTTTAAATATCTTACTTCATTAATCCTAAACATATACTTACATAATTTACAATTTGAAAGAAAATAAGAGGCATGAACACATTTCAAAATTAGCGTCAACTTCTTTAATTTCAGCTTTTAATAACTTCAATTCATTAATTCTTTTACCAAACGACCTACTTCAAGTTTCATGCATTCATTAATTTTTCTACTTAATAAGCCATTCCAACCTCTCATTTAATTTTCCTTTCACCCAAGGCATACTTTACCAAAGATTTACAATTCTTCAAGAACTAAGGGACATAGTAGCTTTAGATCCTTATTATGATTCAATTGAAAATTTTCTTTAAGATCACCTTAACTATCGCAAAACCTTACTCAATTTTTACTAACTATAAAGTATACCTATTAGTCTTTAAATTCGCAACCAATCCTAAACATACTTCTTATTTAATTTAAAACTTAATATTGTTAACCTCAATCATAATAAAATTAACTATAATCTAAAATTTTTCACATACATAAGGCATATTCACATGAAAAATAAATTTGCTTGACACTTACAAGTTTTGTTGCTAATCTCTTCAACTATTCTTCCCAAAAACTTCAATCAACCTTCATTCCTACATTTCTTTCTGTTTCATCAGTAACTCTCATCCTTTTCTATGCAACCCATAATCCACCATAATTTCTTAACTAATTATATCCCAAATACACAATATACAACAATTTTAGTTAAATACTTAAATTCTCAATTAATTCAATCAAATATTAAGTTTTCAGTTTTCCCTCAAATTCCAAAATTCACAAAAATTCCTCAACAATTAATGAGTAATTCAACAAATTATAATTATCTTAGGCAATTAATCAACTAGATATTCATTTAATTTCCATAAATTAAAATTTTCCCAAATTAGTAAAAATCCCTAGATCTAAAATTATGTAAACATTCCTCCAATTATCACCATTATTCATTGTTTAGAGGCAAGGAGAAGCTTACCCAACTCCTAGAGAGGGAGCTTAGCACCAAGGGATGCCGGAGTAGAGAGAACCAAGCCAAAGAGGATGAGAGAAAAAAGGCTACTGCTGCTGCTGCCATAAGGAAGAGAAAAAGAAGGAGAAAAAGAAGAAGGAGGAGGTGATGGCGGCTGCTGGCAGCGTCAAAGAGGGAGACAGTGGTGGCCGGACCGAGCAAATGAAGGAGAAGAAGAAATGGGGGAGGGGGCGTCGAGCTGCTCTTGGGAAAAATAAAGGAACCTACTGGTTTCTTAAGAATTAAAAGAAATTGAATGGCCAAAACTACATAGTTTTGGTCAAATATTCTAATTAGTCCCCCAAGTTTGCTCTATTAGTGAAACGACCCCAAAACTTCTTAATTCTTTTCAATTACACCAAAAATCAATTATAATTTCACCCAAAATTATTTTATATTTATATTTTTGTCAATTTTCTATATAATTCAGGTTAATCCATAAATTGGGGTGTTACAAATTTTATGTAGAATATTTCGGTAATAAAAATTAAATTTTTCGGGGATGCCAGTAGTTGTTGAATCGGATCAATTTGATTGAATTGGACCAGTAACGAACTTCGATTGGGCTGAAATTTTGGGTACAACCTATTTTTGGTGTGATAAGAATTATGAAATCAAAATTGAAGTGATTTGGAGTTGAGAAGTGGGAGAATTAATTAAGGTCATTTAGTAGGTAAATTTTAGGCTTTGGTTAATTGGGTTTAGTCCATTCTTTTGGCTTAAGGCTTGGCTCTTTAAGGGGGTATTTAGGTGAGGGACACTTGTAAAATTCCAAATTTTTTCAGCCCTTATTCCTCCTCCCTCTCAGATGAAACCCATATAGCTCTTTTCTTTCAAATTTTCTTTCATCTTACTTGTAATCCACACCCAAATCTAGGCCTAAGAAAACAAATTCCATCCCTCTAAATTGATATTCAGCCCTTCATCTTTTATTTTGAGCAAAGAAAGTAAGAGAATCTAAGGAGTAAAACCCTCGGTATCTAAGAGAGGTAAGATAAATTTATAGTTTTAATTTGGTTTTAAGATATTTTCTACAAATTTAAAGTACCTAGAATTCAATTATGTTGTTATTTTGAGCATTAGAGATCAAAAAATTAGGGTTTCTTATGCTTAAAGATTCGGTTATGGTAGGTTTCCAAGGGGAAGTTCAAGCTCTCAAGGCATAAGGGAAGGAAAAGGGAGCCTAGGCAAGCTAAAACAAGAAGAAGAGGTTAGTGGCTAATAAATCATAACATTTTCCTTTGGTTTGAATGATTTTTCCTTTATGTAAATTAGGAAAAATTTAATAAAAATGTGTATAATTGAAAGTAATGATAGAATAATGGAATTAGACCTTAAATAAGCTTATTAGGAAGCTTAAATGAATTTAAAAGCAAGTGTAAGGTGGACTTCGTAGCTTCACTGAATTGTACCCTAAAGAGAAATAGTATTTAAATCATGTATTTTATTGAATTTAAGCCTTAAAATGATAACAGAGATGAAATAACATGTCAATAAATTTTTATAGAATTTATGAAAATTATTTAAATATTTTTAGAATAATTAATGGATTATGTAACTTGAGAAAATAATAAATTTTTGAGAAATAATGTATGAAACAAGTAAAATATATGCCCATAAATTTTTATAGAATTTATAGAAATTATTTGAATATTTTAAGATGAAATTTTGGTTATGTATAAGGTGAAAATATTGAATTATTGTGAGTTAATTCATAATTTGATAAGAAAATGGTGAATTATGGTGAAATAATTCACAGACTGTGTAAAAAAGACTAAAAAATTTGACTGACAAATGAATTAAATGAAAAAGTAATGAAAAGTGTGAAAATTTTGAATAATGAATTGAATTTAATGAAATTATGCCCTTAGAAATAGTCTGACAGTAAAATCTAGTTCAGGATATAATTAATTGGCCATAGGGATATCTATACCGTGGTACAAGTCATGATGACTTGTTTTGTTATGGTGGGATCTTTGATCTCTATAGTATCTGTATCTGTTTGATTTGGTATTTGTTTTGTAGGAAATGGTCATTTGGGATCATTTTTCAGTTTGTTTGTGGTCCTATGGGGTTCATGTTCCGTATATCCGATCTGAGAGTTTTTGCTGAGATTGTACTAGGGGCATTATGTTAAAAATAAATTGAAAAAGTGAAAAGAAAGATAAAAATGAAGTTTAAGATAAAAAATGACCTAATTGAAAGGAAATAAAAAGTATAGGAGCAAAATGGTAATTTTACTAAAACTTGTATTTAATGAATAAAAATAATTAAGAAAAGACCATAAAGGGTAAAATGGTAATTTAGTATCCCAACAGTGTAAAAATGAAGTTTATTATGACATAGGGACTAAAAGTATAATTTTGCTTAAAAACGTTAAAATAGGGAGTAATTGGTAATTTGTATGTAAAGTTATAGGTTAAAAATAAAAATAAATGAGAATAATGGCAATTTTGTAAATATTAGACAAAAAGGGCAAATTTGTAATAAGTTAAGTAAATAAGGACTAAATTGAAGAATTATTTAAAGTTTTGATATTAGTTGGAAAGGATTTCTAATAATAGAATAAAAATGTTTTTAAAATGTAAATGAACAATAATTGCAAAATTGTAATTATATTGAAAGTTTGTTAACTAATTGTTACATAATTAGAATAATTATGTTATGGAAAATATTATGATTGTTAATCACTACCGGGCATATTTAATGCTCAACGCGTAGAGTTTATTATGTGCAGGTACTGAGAAGAGCCCGGAGCCCTAGTACACAGAAGAGCAATTTTGAGAAAAGAGTGTTTAGTTTAGAATTAGTATTCTAGCATGTATATATGTATAAATGATAAAGATTGTAGTAAAGAGATGTTTATCAGAATTGCATAATATAGCATGGGAATATTGAGTTAGACATGAAACATATATGAATTGATATGTTTGGATATAGGGATATGTGGAATGGAATGTATTTTTGTGGTTATTGATTGTTGTGCCTCTGAGAGGTTGTGAAATTGTCTTTTTTTAGGGGGCTAGTTAGATTTATAGCCGTTATATTGCAAAATTTTATAAAATGAATAGTGACTTTGGATAGTTATAGGTCAGCAGCAATGAAACTTAAAAATCATATTAATGGACTAAGAATATAAATAAGAAAGTTAAGTGGTTTAGGAACAAAAAAAAATTTCCCGGCTTTTTGCACTGGAACGTTAGATTTGTATGGTATGGGTGTTACATTTAACACCACATGTCTTCTCCTTATCAACCTCAGGCAAATGGGGCAGTTGAGGTGGCTAATAAGAATGTCAAAAGGATTTTGGCTAAAATGGTTCGAACTTACAAAGATTGGGCTAATAAGCTACATTTCACATTATGGGATTGCAGGATTACAACCAAAACTTCAACATGAGCTATTTTATTCTCTCTAGTATATGGAACAAAAGCTGTGTTGCCAGTAGAGATTGAGCATCAGTCTTTGAGGGTGGTTTTATAAGCTGAATTGCTAGAAATAAAATGGGCTAGACAAAGGTTGTTGTAGCTTAACCTACTAGATGGAGATAGGATGCGAGCATACTACCACAACCAGGTTTGCCAAAAGAGACTAGCTTGCTCATTTGGGAAAAATTTTAGAAAGCATCCCTTGAAAGAGTGAGATCTGATGTTTAAATAGATGAGGCCTAGGATTTTAGACATTCAGGGCAAGTTCAGACCTACCTAGGAGGGACCTTTTGTGCTAAAGAAGTTGTTGTCCAAAGTGGCCGCTATTCTAATTGATAGTAATGGGAATAAATTTAGAGAGCCAATCAATGTTTACATATTGAAAAGGTGTCATGGATGAGACTAATAAGAAGAGAAAAAAAAAGAGAACAAAAAGCCCTACAGGTCAAAAATTGAAAAAATGGTGACCTTGCTAAAATTGGATGCCCCGTTATGGTAAAAACTGAAAAAAAGACATCATGAGAAAAAATTAAGGGCTCAGAATAAATAATCAATCAAGAAAACCTAAGATGGCTGATTGATGATAGGAATTCTGATGCTTTTAAAATTTCATCTTGAGATTAAGTAATGTGTGTCACTGAGATAATGCTGTATAATGATCATATATACTGAAATCAGAAAGAAATACTACATTTGTATTCAAAAACATTATTAATGTACTCAAAAGTAGTCCTTTTATTTTCATATTTTTAAACCTTAAAAGTTCTAATGAAACAAAAACACAGTCTATGGTAGTATCTGATCTAGTTTATCTGTATCATATTACTATCTCCCTTCAGGTGCCTAAGATGAAATGTCAGTTGTTAACCGCTAGATTCATGACCTTCTTCTTGTATTAGGTAAAGGTAGTGAAGTCATAGGCACTGATTTCAGGAATAACAGTCCTCACAGGGAGTTAGGCCCAAATCCTCCGATAATAGCCTGTCAGAAAAGAGGTAGAGACTAAACCATTATGGAAACCCAACAGGCACCTGACAATGTTATGACGGTCCCCGTATTGGCAAGCACAACAAGCAGTGATATAAAAGGTGGCCCAATGTAATCCACACAAAGTGATGTATCTAGAAAGTCCATCCCAAACCACAAAAGAGATGGAAACTAAGGGCATTTAAACACGATATCATCATTTGCTAAGTAAGCCAACTAGACAATTCCCTTATTGATCGAATAAAACTTGCACTGCTTATGCCTAAAGTTGTAATATTTCATAGGATAAGTAACCGTGGCCTTGACCCAATGAGTGGGCTGTGACAATAGCTTTAGCTTCTTATGTAAACATATCTGAAACAAAAAGAAAAAGAAAAAAAAATGATGAAAATAAAGGAAGAAAAAAAAAGCCACAAAGATGAGTTGGGTTCATTTCAAGCAAAAATAAGTCAAGGAAATATGTGAAATCAAAAGAACGCATTTTTCAACAAGAAAAAATAGTGTAAAAACCCAAGGGGCACACTACTTTTTAAACAATGACGTACCTAGAGCAAGAAGGGTCTATCGGTGAGGTGAGCAAGAGGGTCAACACAAACGGCATCTAGACCAAGAATCATCTCTGCCAAAAACAAAGGAAATGGGTTATGGTCTCTACACAACCATCCATGACACTAAACAATCCATAATCTCTAGTTAGGTCGTCTAAACACATCAGCAAGCATTGGGCAAAAAAAAAATACTAAGATCATGCCAAACTAGAAGGTAAAAACATCATTAAAATTAACTAGGACATCAGTCAATCGCTCCAATGAAAAAGTGCTCCTTCAAAGAACTAAGCTTCTGGCCTCAGAAAGAAGAACACCTAAAGCCTGAGTCACCTCTCTAGGATAGTTAAGAACAATAGAAGGCAGACAAGGTTGAGTACTAGGTGCGAATTGCACATCAATAATCACAGCAAATTCCTTAAGCAAGGGGCATAATTCTTGATGTATGAATCTAATAATGTGGAACCTCGGGTACCAATATTGTATGACGTTTAAAAGTAAGGCCCTATCAAATTTTACTCCTCAAAAATCTTAAATTGAGTATGGGGCCCAAATTGGATCTTTCTAAGTTCTCATGTTATCTAGCAACCGATGTAAATTTGTCATAGTCGGGGTCGACAAGGTGGAAATATTTAAGTGGTCTAAATGCAAAAATAATAAGGAAAAATAAATAAATGAAGGAAAAATGATTGTAAATAAAAAGAAAAAGGAGGGAAGAAAAAAATACTTAGAGGAGAAGTTTCTTGGAGGAAGAGAGGTCAAAAGGCACAAAGACCAAAAAAAATTCGGACTATTTATAGAAAAAGTATGACAGATGCTCATTTTTCAAGGAGCGAGCCACGACCTGCCCATCTTTCACCCCTGGACTACCTAAGTGAATCTTTTCTGCATGTCCCATGCGTTGCATGTACATATTTTTGCATTCTCTTTGTTTTCATTTTGTAGGAAATTTAAGGGATCTACTACTAATATGGGATCTTTTGGAAAATTCTAAAGCCAAAAATTTCGAAAATTCAAGAAATGTTTTAATTTATGGAGTATTTCAAAAAAAAGAAAAAAAAGGGAGCAAAAAGGAAAAATATTATTATATATGTGTGTATAAAATAAATAAGAATAATTAAGAATATGTAATATAAACAACATGATCTAAGTAATAAAAAAATGGAATATAAATAAATAAGAAATAACAAAAGGAAAGAAAAGAAAAAAAATTAAAAAAGGAGAAAAGACTTGACAGACGAGATGTATGGGGCAATCGTCTGTTGCTTGAAAATTTGAAAAAGGGGGTATTTTATGTTTTTCTTTCCTTTGTCTCCCTTTGTAACCGCCATTAATGATTTTTTTTGAGTTTTTTTCTTGTTTTCCCCCTTTCTCACTCATTTTTTGCCCATTTTATGAGTTGTTCGCATCTAAATTCTACTAGGAACGATGTACATCTCGAGGTTTAAGTTATTTTTGTTTCCATTGCATTTTTGTATATCCATTTTCTACACTCCAAGTAAGTATTTATTTATTATCTTCTTTTTTTATTATTATAAGCTTCTTATGATAATTTTGTTATTTAAATAAGATTAATTTCAAAATGGTTAGTTATGTGTTTACATGGTTTTATTGTTTATGCCTTTTCGTTTTGTTTACTGCCTATGGGAGTTTGGTTAGGCTTGAACCTTAAATTTTGTTCTAAGACTTTATCTTCGTTTTTTCTTTTTCTTTTTTAAAAGAAAATATATGAAGATGGGCATGTAAATGGCTTCGGTTTAGCAAGTTTAGTTTGTTCTAAATTTAATTTAGATAACGCATCATTGTAGATAATTGTGAAATAATTTTAGATTTATACATTAGCCTCATGGACACATTGTGATTGAGATTAACAATGAATCAATGCAGTTAAAATTTAACGTGTCGTAATTGCCTGAATCAAAATGATAGACCTTCTACCTTGTTGCTTTGAACATTGGCACAAGATAATTGTTTGGAATGGATTGTTTGGCAGCCATTGTTCTCCTTTGATGTTTTCAAATGTATTTTCTGTGCAGTGAGTAGGCACATTCCTAGCCGAAATTTTGTTACTTCGATTGATGTGCATGTTGGCTAGAATGCCCATTGATGGGCCTAGGTTGTTGTAAATTGTTGTATGGCACTTAGTGTGCATTTCTATATAGGTTGGCCAATACCAAGTTAAGCCAACATGTTGCTGAATTTTTACCAAAATTTTTAAGAATTTAATTTCAGCTTACATGCAGTGCAAGTTAACTTCAAAGGAAAAACTAACACTTGATGTTTGTAAGATGCCATACAGAGACACTTAGAATACACTAACTCCAGCCACATCGAGATAGATGACCCCTGGACAGGCTGAGAGATATTGGGCCTTGTCTCGAGTACAGTTCTAGTCTAGCCGATTCATGTCCCGATAGTTTTTATAGACTATGGGGACGACTGAGGAGGTTGACGGACTATTGGCTGCTGCAGGGTGGATAGCATTTTATTCTTTTTCTTTTTTCAGAATAAACTAGAAGTAGGTCGTGCTTCATTTGGTTATAAAAATCTATATTAATAATAGTACTATATGTAGAAAATTATATTTTTAAATATTTTTGTGTTTTGAATAATAATTGGTACAATTTTTTTGTTTTACGTATGAAAGTTATAATTTTTAAAATTAAGTTTTCCATATAGTTTTTTTAACTCATTAATTTAATTAGTAACTATTTCATATTAATCCTTCAAGTTTAAATGACTTTAAATTTTTTAAATTAAAGTTGAATTTTTTGGTTAGAATTCAACATCTCATATACTAACATAATTTACATTTGAATTATTTTTATTTTTCCAATTGAGTTCTAGAATATTAAAATTATAACTGTATAATAATCATAATTCAATTTATCTCTAAAGTTAAATTAATTATTAATCTAGCGGACAACTTAGCACCGAAAAATAGAGTGCATTATTAATTAATTTTTATTTTAGTTACCGAATGAAATTTGCAAAACCATAAAAGAACATTACCAACAAAAGAAAATTAAGTTCCCAAAATGTAAAACTAATTAATGGAAAAAATACATGTTTTTTATTCTTAAGATCTCAAGCTCTTAATTATTTCACTTGTTCAATAAGTAGATTGGGATCCAAAGGTTTTGTAGCAATTCAATAAATTACCATAATAGATTATAAAAATAAAAAAAATAGTAAATTACATATGAAATAATCACTTAGTTAAGAAACTAATTCCCTACACCAGGGCATAACTAAAATTTGAAAAAGCAATTAATACTAAAAAGAAATTATTTATAGAGACATGTTCTTTATCTTTGAAAGATAATAAGATGTAAATAAGCATTAATTCTCTTCTTCAATATTTGTTATTTTAGTCACAAAGACTAAAATAATATAAAAAAAATAAAATAATATTTTTTTCCTTAAGCAATATATTGGGATAGTTCCTATAATTAAACACAGAATAGAAAATAAGATCATAATCATGACAATTAAATACAAAGTAAATAAACTATAACTGAAAGTATCAATTGTCTTTTCAGTACAAAATGGTATGGTCAATATAATCATGATTGCTTGAATTGAAGAGTAATGATAACAAGGGCCAACTAATAGTTTGGATATTCCAATAACCAGACCAGTTTGGGCCACCAGGCCAGTTAAATCCATTCATGCAGGGTGTTTGATCATGCTGGATACCGAAAATCTTGCCCAAATTTACTAGAATTTAGAGGTATCTAGACTTATCAAAAGAAGGTGGATTTTTTTCTTATCCTCTCTTCTAGATTAAAAAGAGATTAGGATTAGAATTTTTCCTAAAAAAGGGCTCTATTTTCAGTCTCCTAAGCAAAGAGGAATTTTCAATCTATAAATAAAGCTAAGACCAAGTATGTAAACCAAGCTTTTTCAGTTATTCTCTCTATTATCAGGATTACTGACTTAATTATCGGAGTCTCCCTTGTTACAAAAATCCAGCCATTTTTTGTGTTTTTCAGGTGATTTGTTATATCAGATGATCCACATTTTCTATCCAGTCATCATTTGGTGTGGCGAGTTTAGAACTAGGACATTTTTCCTCACTTGAGCCTCATCCTTGCCTCATTAGAAAACCAACCTGATTAGACAAACCAACTAACACCCCTTCCCACAGAATAATTTCTTTCGCTCACCAACACTCCAAACTCAACATCCCTTGCAATAGCCGTTCCCAACGTCCCCAACCTTACCTTGCAAACAACACAAACTTTCTTTGCAACACTATCAGCCATAGCTGCCTAAGCACATCAAGCTACACCTCTATAAGTACATCCGGATGGATGAAGCTCGCCCAAAATTTTAGCTATTTACTAAGCAAAAACCCCCAAATGACTTCACTGAGCTTATGTCTCGATTTCATAAGTACATCCGGATGGACGAAGCTCGCCGTTTACGACATTACACATACAAGGAAATAGGCACGAAGAAGGATGATATAAGGAGAACAGCCCGAGATATAGGAAATAGAGGTTAGAAAGAATCAAGAGTCTACAGAGGAATTAACTCACCTAATCAAATTTATACAATCACTACTTCTTACTCAAGAGATCGAAAGGAAGATAGGTTCACATCCCTCAACGCCATCAAATCACAAATCCTAATATGGATGAAGCAGAATGGACAAGTCAGCTAGCTCAAACCAATGAGGGAAGATCCCAATAGATATAAGAGTCTCTATTGCACTTTTTATAGGGATAAGGGCAACAAAATGGATAAGTGTAGGCAGCTCAAGAGAGAGATGAAGGATATGGTGCAGAAGGGTAGCCTATCATAGTTCATGAAACAAAGTGATAAAGATAGGAGTCACAGGTCGCCAACCTCCCAACAAAATAGGAGCAGAACCAGCTTAAACAAAAAGGCCCCTGTCGGGGTTATTCATGTGATAGTAAAAGGGAAGCACTATGATAATTGTGATGACTCCAAAAAGAGGAAGGCTAAGGAAGTGTTCGCTATCAAGTTTGGCACACCCAATTCTCTGTACACTATCCAATTCTCTGCAACTGATGGATCTCATGTTCGATAATCACATATGGATGCCTTGGTAGTTGAAGCACTCATCAAAGATTTCTTGGTACAACGAATCCTTGTAGACACAGGAAGTGCGGTTAACTTAATCACACTACAAGCACTCAAAGTATTGGGAGTTTCATAAAACCTCTTAGATGATGTCACCATTCCCCTCATCGGCATCTCAAGGCAACTGGTTAAGGTAGAGGGATCGATGAGCTTATCTATTCAGCTTGGGGATGATGTAGTAGTTCAGACATGCATAGCAGATTTCATGGTAGTTAACATCCCACTCTTATATAATGTAGTTTTTGGCCAGGCTTTGTTGGCCGTAGTGGATGCTTGTATATCTATGCAAAATTTGGTGCTCAAAGTTTCAGCCCAGGAAAGGGTAGCAATGCTTAGGGAAAATCAGTGAGCAGCTCGAGAAATGTATATCACAATGCTAAAAGAAGCCAATCAAGCTTTACCACTAGACACACTGGATACCTTTGATAGTAGAGATTGAAAAGCCGAAGCAGGGGAAACATTGTAAAGCATTGAACTTTTTTCCAGGAAAGATTATGCAGATGTTCGCCAGGAAAACAAGTTTGGGTAAGGAAGCCCTTGTATCAGTACTAATAGAATTTGTAGATATATTTATGTGGTAGCCATTGGACATCACGAGCTTATCCCTAGAGTTGATAACTCACTCTCTAAACATCCAATCCGAATACAAGTCAGTAAGGCAAAAGAAGAGAAATCATGCCCCTAAACGCCAATTGGCCATGGAGAAAGAAATGAACACTTTGCTGAAGAAAGGCATTTACGTCCCTAAAAATTTATCTTTTGCCATAGTTACCATTTTGCCCCTAATTTCTTCTATTAATGCATATTTTATCATTCTTATACATTTTGACATCTAAATTTTATTTTCTTTCATTTTGGTCCTTATATTCATTTCTTTTACTAAAATTTCCATTTAATCCCTCTTTATAACTTATTTCTATCCTTATTTAATTACCACAACTTAGGTAAAAATTTTATTTTGGTCCTTAACTTTTATTTTATCACATCTCTCACCAGTTATCACTAAATTTTACGATTTTACCCCTTTTATACTATTTATTACAAATTTGCCCTTCAATTTACATTTTAGACCTTATAATTTCTTTGCATTGTGGCAAATTATCGTTTGGTCCTTGTTGGCTTTATTTTCATACATTTTCATCATTTTTATCATTTTACCCATTATATTTTTAGTGTTAATTTACATTTGTACCACCACTGTAACACCCTTATCTGAACAGTCTTTTCCGATACAGAACTAAGCGGCAAGCCAAAAAAAATTTTTTCTTCCTTTTTTTTTTACCAAAATTAATTCATTGACTGCCAATACTTATACACTATTCAAATTTATACATTTAACTCATCAACTTATAACTATTTGAAATACTATTTATTTTATAAAAAATTCGGCAGTATAACGACTAGGAACTTACTAGCCTCCTGAAAAATCAGACAAACCACAGCCTCTCAAAGACACAACAGTCTATAACAAAAACATAATCACATCCAAACATTTACTCATAGATCGAACATATCCATTCTAAATCATTTACTGGCAAACACATAATTGCAAAATAATAATATTAATTATTCCATCAACGGTAATTCAAATACAGTCCAATTCTATAATTCTGCTATCTAAGTATATACATGCCAAAAAAAATACTAAAATAATCATCATTGATTATTCCTCTTCAATCTCTGCTTTATTGTGTACTATACTCCCGCAATACTTGCGAACCTGCACGCAGTAAACTCTACGTGTTGAACACTAATTATGCTCAGTGGTGACTATTAATCGAAGAATTTTCCCAAAATAGCATAATTACATTAATTACGCTAAAAAAATCATTTTGTACTTATTAAAAGCTCTTTTAACATAGTTAACAATATTTTCAAAACATTTCAAGAATTTTAGCAACTTACTACTTTGGTCTTAAACTTTCAATTTATTACCAAAAATACCTTTTTTTGTAATTTCAATTATAAATTTTGGCATTACTATTTTTATTTTTACTTTTACTTAACTTTTGACACATAGCTTGTTAATTATGCTTAACTTTGACTTTCTAAGCAGAATTTCTTATTTAATCAGTTTGGTACAATTATTATTCCGTTTGGCATTTTACACTGTTTATTGCCACTATTATGGCAACTTTAATTTAATTCTTGATTTTTCACTTAATTACAGAATTATTCTTTTTATCCTTAAATTATGGTTTTGACCTTAGTTTATTTATTTTCACTTTGACTTTTTAATTATGCTTTACAATACAATTATTAATACTTTTAACATTTAATACCAAATAATATTATTATATTGGCAACTTTGCAATTAAGTCTTTATTTCTTCATTTTATTACAAAAAGGTCATTTTTACATTATTTATTGCCAATTTGTCATAACTTGCTTATTTTTACTTTTCAGTTGACTTTTAGCTACCAAAAGGTCTATTCGGTCTTTAATTGAACTCTTTGTACAATATTTCATATTTAATCTATAATTTATTAAATAATTACAGTATTGTCACTTTTGGATTTTTAATTGAAATTTTAGCTTTATTTTACAAATTTTCATTTTCAAATTAATAATTGATATATAATATACCAATTGATCTTTACTATTATTATTTTTTTCTTTTTCATGTAAAATTACGATTTAGTCCTTTTTCTTTATTAAAGCATATTTTTGGGTTGTTCGGTTATTAAATTACCATTTTATCTTTGTAAAATATTTTCTTTTCATTTTTATTCATTAAATACAAATTTTGAGAAAATTATGTTTTTGCCCCAAAACTTCTTATTTCTTTCAATTAGATCCTTTTTTTCTTTTGATTTTTATTTTTAGCTTACTTTTTAAGATTCTGATTTATTCTTATCAATATGCCCCAATACAATTTGATAAGAACTCTCGGTTAGGATATACGGGACATGGATCCCACAGGATCACAACAGAATGAGAAATGACCTCAAAGAATCATTCCTCATAAAACATATGACAGTACGTATGACATATACTATGGAGATCATATATCCTATCATAGCAAAGCAAGTTGCCATGACTTGCATCGCGATATAAGGTGTCTATATGGCTAGCCAATTATATCTTGAGCATGACTTTTATTGCCTAACTATTGCTAAGGGCAAAAATCACTTTCTTTCAAAATACTTTTCAACTTTAAACAATTACAAATACTTTGTTTCGGTCAGTACATTTTTTTCAATTAATCCTTTTAGTACTTTTTTAGAATCTTACACAAAGATTGTGACTTATGACATCATAATTTATCACGATCACTTTACATTTTACACCTTTCAGTGTCTTTTCACTTCACTACTTTAGCCAGTCATTATTTCAATACTTTTTATATGTTGTGTGAATTATATCATTATAATCCACCATTTCTTGGCAAATTTATGAATTATTTCTTAATAATTCAATATTTTGACTTTACATTTCATTTTATTTTTTAACTTTTAACAATTTTCTAACTTTTAACAATTTTCTTACTTTTTCTATATGAAATTACGATTGTTCAGAAAATGCGATATTTTTATACAATTTGTGAATTATTTTATAATAATTCACCATTATATTATCGATTTACGAATTATTTCTTAATAATTCATTTTGGTCATTTTATACATTATACTTTTTATGGTCTTTTTATTTTAATAAATTAGCCAGTCACTTATTTCATTAATTTTGGATAATTTATGAATTATATCAATATAATTTATTATTTTTCACTTTAATTGCAATTTATAACTCAATAATTCAATACTTTATTTTTTGTACATGTTTAAATATTTCTTCAAAAATATTTAAATAAATTCCATAAATTCTATATAAATGCATAACAATATTATTTACTTATTTCATGCATTATTTCACAAAAAATCACTTTTTTTCACTAATACATAACCAATTAATTAATCCAAGAATATTCTAATAAATTCTATAAAATCTCTAAAAATTCATGGATAATATATTTCATATTTATCATCATTTTATGGTTTAATTTCATTAAAATACTTAATATACACATTATTTCTTTAAGCATGAAATTTGGCCATCACAATAATTAGACTTTAAAAATTCTTTTAAATTTATTTAAGCTTCCTACTATGCTTAATCAGAGTCTAATTACACTTTTCTAACACCAATTTCAATTATACATATCTTTATTAAATTCTTTCTTATAAACCCTAAAAGAAAACCATAAAATTTATAGGGAAATAATAAGATTTGATAGTCACTAACCATTTTTCCATGCTTAACCTTCCTTGAGCTTCCTTTTTCTTCCTTGAAACCATAGAAAATCATTTTTATTCAAAGCATCCCACCCTTGGCCGAAATTTACATCCTTAAAATCACCAAGATAACAACATTTTTAGCTCAAATAAACCTCAAAAATGGACTCTAGGCACCCAAAACTAGTAGTAGATACTTAAGAACAAAATTAAAATTAACAACTTCTTTTACCTCATTTTGACCTCCAAGCTTTTTCCACTTGTTTTCTCTTACTTATCTACCTATAATCATTGGTTTGAGATCAGATCCAGTAACTAGAGAAGCTTGAGAACATTTCTTGTGCTTGGGTCAAAGGGAAAAAATGAAGAAATGAAGAAGAAATTTTGATAGAGAAGTGAAATGAAGCTTTAGGACAACAATGGAGGAGGAAGCTGCTGGAACAGAAGATGAGCCACGAAAATCACTGTCCAATTCTTCCTTTTATAGTACTCTCAAAGGACTTGGGCTTGGGTTAATGGGCGAATTAATTAACCAAAGCCCATTAACTATCCAATAAGCAATCTTAATTAATTTCTCCCACTTTTTAATTTCAATCACTCCAAAAATTTATTCCATCATCTTTATCACATCAAAAATATGTTGTACACAAAATTTCAGCCCAATCGGAGTCCATTTTTTATCTGATTCGATTAAATTGATCCAATTCAAAAACACCGATTTTACCGAAAAAATTTACTTTTTGCAACCAAAATAATATACACATTATTTTAGACATATCTGTAATTTTTGGTAATTTTTAAACTTTATTTGATATTTTTAAAGCCTCGATTAAATCTACGGTTGACTGGTTACTAATTAAACCGAAATTATTATTTTTCTCCTACTTCTTGAGCTTAAATCTTTCCAAAAATACTTTTAAAATTCTCAAAATATATTCATTAGGCTTCCTGAATATTTTTGGATGAATCAAAGATATTTTTCGGTCTGGGCCACTTTTACCAGTCTGATAGCCCGATTTTTCGCATCACTAAAAAATTAATTTTTCTTTGCCATATGATTTTACATCTTATTTAATGTAGATCTGAAAATTATGGAAATTTTTAGAAATCATTAGCTATTTTTAAAGTCTCAGACAAACTTTCAGTTAACCTAAGTATCCTGTTAACTGAAATTGTAACTTTTTCCTTATTTTTGACTTTTGGAGGCCTATTTGATCTCAAATTCACTTCAAAATTTAATCTTGAACTACCCGTGATCCATATTTTCTGATGATCCAATAAATTTTTTTTCACCTCTGGATGTACTTTTCAGCCCTGAAGATACTATTCACTGTTGAAAAATACTGTTCACGGCTAACCCGGTGTTTAGACCATTACAATTCTCCCTTACTAAATTAAATTTTGTCCTCAAAATTTACTTATATCGAAGAGTAGAGAATATTGTATTGTTGTCTAATCAAAACTTCTTTCACGTTTAAGGATTGCAAACTATCTTCACTAATATAACATGTTTGCTCTCGAGCTGACTGGTCTTTATCACTAAAATTTTCCACAAATCTTTCTTCATAAGTCACATCAACCTGTATTTGGACCTCTACCAAGTCATGGATCAAATCAGATTCTACCAATTTCTGTGCACTCAATTAGGTTCAACATAAAGGACCATTATATTTTCTTTTAGGCAATACCCCAAAAGAGCCATCTTCCTATTGAGCTGGCAGTTATAATTATAAGTAACTCTGCTAAGGACAAATATTTTTCACAACCTTTACTAAATTCAGATACACTTTACTATAGCAATTCTTTTAATATCTGAATCATCTATTCTGACTGACCATCATTCTAAGGGTGGAACACTGTGCTAAAGTGGAGACTATCAATAATCTCCCATAGCAACACATTCTCTTTGAAACACAGACAATCCAATAGCAAAATCCATGATCACTCTATCTTATTTTCACTCCATTATCAACATAAGTCAGAGCAATCCTAAAGGAACCTAATACTCCGCTTTCATTTACACTTCAACTAACCATGTCTCATCTGGAGCCAAACTTAAATTAACATTTACAGCTCAAAGAGCTGCAAATATAATCATTAATCATTTACACTTACCCATCATTTATACATATTCATTTGAAAACATTCATATTACCAGATATGAATTCTTATGCTCAGTACATCAGCCCCTACATCAACTTTCTTGTAGTACCCATCTAAATCCAAAAACTTCTCATTCAACCGGAAATCACATTAGCTTATCTTAACAAAGGGTTATTTTTCCTTCAATGTTAGCAGAACAAATCTCAAATACTTGTCATATCCTTCCGGTGTATTGGAAATTTACTAGAATATCATCAATAACAATCACCAAGAATGGATTTAAATAAGGGTAAAAGACCCCGTTTATTAAATCCATAAGGGCGATCGATGCATTTGCAAATCCAAATGACATGACCAATAACTTATAATGGCCTCATTTAATATGAAAAATAATCTTGGGTACCCTATTCCTTTTCTTGCTATCAGGTCATCACTATGCTCATCATATCTTCTGTCAGTTTTTCCTTATCAAGTGGGGCATATACATGTGATATAATGCAGATCAAATGCTATCAAACAATGATTAATGTTATACAATGAATGAATGATTTCATGTATGCAATAGAATACAAACGCGTATTCTCATGCGATGCAAATATTTTATCCCATCCCAATACTATGAAATGTTAAATAAATTTTTTCCACACCTGTAAAGGAATCACTGATAGGTATATAGAGCATCTTAAACGACCTCAACTTATGATCATAACAATTTCAACCATAAGGAACCTCTTTTGACTGTATAGCTTTTAACTCAATAGCATCTTAAACCATGACACTCAAACCAAGATATCTCTGTGTCCCTTACAATCTGTCTGAACTCAATATTCAATCTTCTTTCAAAGTTCTAACATATATTTTATTATATTATCCTTCGGTGGACTGGTTCTCATCCACCTAAGCACTTAGACACTCAAACTTATGCTCATTTTTAGCTAATAATTCATTACCCTGCTTTAGCCTAAAAAAGGCATTAAGCATCACTACTTTCATTCTAACCAATTACTATCTTTACTATACAAAATCAATCCCTTTACAACTGACAATCTCAATCAAATGTCAACTTTTCATTTTAGAACCAAAAGGGAGTAAGTACACATTAGATTCCTAACACTTATTCACTTACAATTGGCATGTATATACAGATAAACCTATCACTTAATCTTATCCCACTCCGATCTTAGAACCGCTTAAACCATTGCTCTAATACCACAAAATGTAACACCTTTATCTGAATAGTCTTTTTCGATACAGAACTAAGCGGTAAGCCGAAATTATTTTTTAAATTTATTTGAGCTTCCTACTATGCTTAATCAAAGTCCAATTACACTTTTCTAACACCAATTTCAATTATACATATCTTTATTAAATTCTTTCTTATAAACCCTAAAAGAAAACCATAAAATTTATAGGGAAATAATAAGATTTGATAGTCACTAACCATTTTTCCATGCTTAACCTTCCTTGAGCTTCCTTTTTCTTCCTTGAAACCATAGAAAATTATTTTTCTTCAAAGCATCCCACCCTTGGCCAAAATTTACATCCTCAAAATCACCAAGATAACAACATTTTTAGCTCAAATAAACCTCAAAAATGGACTCTAGGCACCCACAACTAGTAGTAGGTACCTAATAACAAAATTAAAATTAACAATTTCTCTTACCTTATTTTGACCTCCAAGCTTTTTTCACTTGTTTTCTCTTGCTTATCTCCCTATAATCCTTGGTTTGAGATTAGATCTAGCAACTAGAGAAGCTGGAAAACATTTCTTGTGCTTGGATCAAAAAGAAAAAATGAAGAAATGAAGAAGAAATTTTGAGAGAGAAGTGAAATGAAGCTTTAGGCTAGCAATGGAGGAGGAAGCTGCTAGAACAGAAGATCAGCCACAAAAATCACTGTCCAATTCTCCCTTTCATAGCACTCTCAAAGGGTTTGGGCTTGAATTAATTAACCAAAGCCTATTAACTACCCAATAAGTAATCTTAATTAATTTCTTCGACTTTTCAATTCCAATCACTCAAAAAATCGATTCCATTATCTTTATCACATAAAAAATAAGTTGTACACAAAATTTCAGCCCAATCGGAGTCCGTTTTTTGTTCGATTCGATTAAATCGTTCCGATTTAAAAATATCAATTTTACCGAAAAAATTTATTTTTTTCAACCAAAATAATATATACATTATTTTAAGTATATCTATAATTTTTGGTAATTTTTAAACTTTATTTGATATTTTTAAAGCCCTAATCAAATCTACGGTTGACCGGTTACTAATTAAACTGAAATCATTATTTTTCTCCTACTTATTGAGCTCAAATCTTTCCAAAAATACTTTTAAATTTTTCAAAATATATTTATTAGGATTCCTGAATATTTTTGGATGAATCAGAGATATTTTTTGGTCTGGGCCACTTTTACTAGTCCATTAGCTCGATTTTTTGCATCACTAAAAAATTAATTTTTCTTTACCATATGATTCTACATCTCATTTAATGTAGATCTGAAAATTATGAAAATTTTTAAAGATCATTAGCTATTTTTAAAGTCTCAGAGAAACTTTCAGTTAACCTAAGCACATTTTAACTCAAACCGTAACTTTTTCCTTATTTTTGACTTTTGGAGGCCTATTTAATCTCAAATTCACTTCAAAATTTAATCTCGAACTACCCGTGATCCAATAAAATATTTTTTGATGATCCAATAAAATATTTTTTTACCTTCGGATGTACTTTTCAGCGCTGAAGATACTATTCACTATCGAAAAATACTGTTCACGGCTAGTCCGGTGTTCAGGCCATTACAACCACTTTCTCATTTAATTACATAATTACCCTTATTAATCAATGAACTATGTTTTTTATAATGTTTATTCTTTATTACATGTATAATATTCTACTTCACTTAATTACCTTTTTAACCCCTTGTTTCCTTAATTATATGTTTGCCATTGTTCATTTACTTGTTTACGTTTTTGTCCACTTTTATCTTTCATCCACATTTATGTCATTTACAACCACTCATTTATATATTTATTCTCTATTTACTATTAACTTACATATTTGTCCCCTTTTTATTCTTTATTTACATAATTATCACTATTTCTTTACGTATTTACCCTTGGTTAATATTCATTTACATATTTATCCATTCTTCATTAATGATTTACATATCCATACATTTTCATCATAATTTATCAATTAAATTCATATTTTTCCCCTATTGTTCCCATCAAAAACCTTCGAGTTGGATACACGGGACACGAGCCTTATGAATCCAAATAAGTTGAGGTGACCACATGGAGCACCAATGCCTCAACTGCCATTAAACTATCTTTTTTTTTTCTCACTTTCTTTCATCTTGTTTTATATTTATGGTATGAATTTGCCTTTGGTCCACTTATGCGAGCCACCATGACTCGCTACCATGGTAAATGTCCTTATGGCTAGCCAATTATATCCTATACCTTTGGTTTCACTACTAAATACTAAGGGTAAAACTATTTTCGAAATTTCATATGAAATACATATCAATCTCATATTTTCTTACATTTCACATCAAGTCATATATAAACTTCATGCCATATAGAATATATTCATCATATTATTACTTGTCATCACTTAACATATCCACATCAAATAATCCAACACATATAATATTTTATCACACTAATTCATCATTTTCATACTCAAATATTTATCTAAAGCTTCCATTTGACATTACACATCAATTATTAACGTTTATCATACATGTTCATAATTAGATCCATATGATATTCTCATTCATATACATTTATTTGTCATACCTCATCATCATGCTTATGTTCGTTTATGCATTTCAGGTTTTCAAGTATTGTTTTACATCAAATAGCTATGATATTTCCCATTTACATCATTCGGGCAACCATTGTTTAATTAATATTTAACATGTTTTCTTCTCATTTAGTCTCTAATCTTGTTCAAGTATCTAGTTCATTATTTTACTAGGTTTCATCAAATTATCCTTAATTTTTCCTTTATTCTTTATTCGATCATTACTTATTTTCTCTCATTTCATATTGGGTTCATATTATATTTTATATATAATGGTTGATTTGCCTATAATTTCATCCTAAACTGTATATTTCATACATTTCGTTAATTATTTCATCTAAATTTTTCCATGTATACATTTGCTATATCATTCGGCCATTATATATATACAACCATTCACATACTAATCTATGTCCTAAGTGTTCTCATCATCTCTTTAAGGCTTAAATCATATTTTTCTACCATTATTTTGTTACAGTTAACATTTATCTTATCTTCGTATGCCTTAATAACATTCGGCCATAATGGGACTTTACTTATATTAAATTGTTTGATTCATATAAATTATTCTAACCATGTTTTCTAAGCATAATTAACATAATTCTAACATTTATTCAATTTAATTCCATATATAATCCTAATTTCTTATACTTACACAATGAGTTTCAATACTAATTTACTATACTTAATCATGTTTTCAAGCATCGGACTGCATCAATTTCATTATTTATCATTCAATTTCTCTTATTTAACATTAACTTAGACTTAAACTAACTTTATATGTATGAACCCTAAGTTACATAATAGGTTCCAATACTACTCTAGCACATTTAATCATGCTTTCATGCATTAATTTTTACCAATCACATTATTTTACATTTAATTCCATTTATTTAACATCAATTCAATTTTTACTCATCTTACACACAAAAACCCTAAGTTACATAACCATAATCATATGAAATAAATAATTTAGATATCCACATACCTATTTTTCTAAGCTCTCTCTCTATTTTCTTGTCCTTTTTCACCTTTTCCTTCCTTTTTCCTTTGATCTCACTTGATTTCGCTTGAATTCCTACCTTGGCCAAATTTCTCTATGAATTCTTTCCCTAATTTTCTTCATCTATAATTCAAAATATACTTAAAATATTGATCTCCACCTCATAATCTACCTAAAAATCCATTAAAATTATTAAAATTTCAGTAAATTAACTTACTTGGCAATTTTTCACAACTTGGAATTCTTCACTTTTCTCCAACAAAACTCAATCTAAACTTATTCTATGGTAGAAAATTAGGTGAAGGGGAGATTTTAGATGAAATTTGGGTGAGAATTTGTGTAGATGAAAACTTAGAATTATAGTTAGTTATGGTGAAAATTATGGTAGAAAGAAATGGAGGAGGAAGAAGAGTGAGAAGAGGCCGATTTTCTCTAGAAAAATCTGCCTCATTCAGCCTTTTATACCCCTTCTAATATGAGAGTCAAACTAGCTTACTAAAGGTATAATTCATAATGTGCCACTTGTCACTTTTCTGTTATCTATATGCTCTATTTGTTAAATCACCTCCAAAATTAGTCTAAAAATATCAATTAAAGTGTTTTTAAAAGTTCATATTAATCCCAATTTATTTCAGTACATTTCAAAGACTAGAGGAGCAATTATTAGTCTAAAACCCTAATTTTTTAAAATTGTTCAAAATTTTATTTTTCACCGCCAAATATTAATGGGGATTATTTTTAGTGGTTTCATATGATTAGAATAATTTTCTAAGATTCATGGAATATTTTCAAGTAGGTCAAAGTTTGGTTAAACCCTAATACGATCCAGAGAAATTTTTCATTGTCCATTTTGAAGGCCTATTTGACATTAATTTTACCTCAAATTATACCACCGGACTCATCTTAATTTTTATATTCTAATGGTGAATAAATATTTTTGCAGATTTTGGGCGGTACTATTTATCTCTGTATCATTATTCACGGCCCAAAAAATATTATTTGCAAAAATTGAAATTTTGGGCCATTTAATTAAATATATTTATTTTTCCCACCAAAATATCTCCTAATGGTTATCAAAGTTATCCTTTGATGTGTGAAAATTTTTCGTGTCAAAGCTGCATATTTTCGATAAATTCTTATATCTAGCGATAAACATGTGGGTCCGAAAATTCACTTTTTTGTCTAAAATATTTGTTTGTTTGTTTTTATAACTTTTCTTACCTTGCAATTAGCACTTTTTTCATATATTATGAACTCCAATGGTCAAATAAAGTTTTTGGAGGTTTTGGGTCAAAGTTTGACTTTGGTCAAGTCCCCAGTCAAAACTTGCGCTATTCACGTTGAACCTATGACTCATTTTTATTTATGACTTTTAGGTCATATTTGACCTCAATTTCATTTCAAGTTTTATTATTGGACCGTCCATGAATTGTATTTTCTAATGCTCACCAAAATTGCATTATGGTACCTGATGGTACTATTCATCCCGAGTGGCGCTATTTATGACCTGAAAAATATTATTTGTCAAATCGAAATTCTAGGGTGTTACATGTATATCCGTATTTTGATTTTACAAGATTTTCCTCATAGAGACATTTAATCTTTAATAAATATCTCCTGATATGATCTATCCTTAGTAGATCATTGAGAGTATAGCACGATTATGAAACTGTTTTGTAGAGCACCTCTGATAGATATGGATTAGACCTACAAAACAAATGCTAATCTAGACCTGTAAACTATTTCACTTTAAATTATTTTTGTCATCCATCAAAATCCACATAAAGTTGAGATTTTAGCCCTTTGAGCCAACACTTATGGTTGAATAGTAACTTGTTTATTTTTTAAGATTACTAATTTTTTGCTCATGGAACTATTTGTAAGAGCATGTGCATGGCCAAGATTTCTATAAAACTAAGATTTTTATGGCAGGGCTTCACTTAAGCAATGTAAAGTCACGAGACTTATTGGGTGGCGTTTTCTTCATGATGGATTTGTTAAAGCCAATAATAATGGTGGTTTCAAACAAAATGGGTAGATTGCAACTTGTTAATGAAATTTTTGGGATGATCAAGGTAGGTGGTTTGGGTTTTAAATGATTGTCTGCTGATTTTGTGTTTAAAATTCTAGTTTTAAACAAGTATTTAATTAGAACAAGTATAATTTTTGGGGGCGACTTGGCATAGACTTGGAACTTTAGGTGCCAAATTATGTTTTTAGCCTATTATTAATCTCTTTAATTCTTATACTTTTTTTTTGACACAAATTCATTTAGCTAGAGTAGATAGATTCATTAAGCTAATGTTGACTAATTAGAGTTGTCCATTAGCCTTTGTTTTTTTTTTTTGGATGGAAGTAACTTGGAGAGGAATTCAATTTAATTTAATGAAGTAAATGACAGTAATGTAAATTTAATTTAATCTCATTTAATTTTAATTATTTGGTTAATTTAAAATAAAAACAAGTTACTCTCAAAATTATATATATTGAATTATAGAGTAACTTGTTTTTACTTCCAAATTGGAAGTAAGTATTTTAAGGTATGAAAAGTAAATTGGAAATCAAAGTTACTTTCATTTACTTTGGGTTACTCTGGATTTTGATAAACCAATCAGAGTAAATTTAACGGACTCCCCTTCAATTACTCCCAATAATTCTCATTCAAATAAAGGCTTAATTTGATTCACTGATCAATTATTTTTTCAAACACCGACTATCTTAAAATAAAATAATAAAAAATTAAAATATTATAACATTGGGAATCAAAACTAGATCAAATAAATAAGACAGCCAATCGAAATAACTAAAGCATTTTATTTCAATTCGATTTTTTTATTTAAATTTATTTAAAAAATATAAATTCATTAATAATTTTAAATAAATTTATAAATAAAAATTACTTATTATTTTTGTTAAAATTTAAATGCATGTTTATTGACAGAATTGGAAAAAATATGCGTGTCAATATAATTAATATTTATTAGATTTGGAAATCGGGCATATTCGGATAAGTTCTTTTTCTTTTCGAGTTTTTTAGGTTGGGCCACTTCTTTTTTTGAGTCTTGTAGTACAATTAGGACAAAAAATGGATCGAATTTAACCTTCAAATTCACTTTTCCTCGGTTTTCATAGTATTTTAAGTTAACAAATCATTTTCCATCAAGGATTAGAAACTCCACCGACATTATGTCATTAGCTACAATTCTAGCAAAATATTTTCTAATGATATTGCTATTTCAAGCCATACTCAATTTGTATTAATTATAAAACATAATTATGAGTCTTCGAATTTATAACATATATATATATACACACATACAACCTTGTCAAAATTTTAAACCCAATAAGTAAATTATATTTGTTATGGAAGTTACTTTCAAGCATGATTAAATATTTCATGGAAATTTCTCATTTACCCTTAGTAAAGCCAGATAAAAATTGGAGAAATTGGATAGAATTGGCATGCCAATTAGAAAAATCGTAATGCAGCGCCTTAATATGTAACACCAGATTGGATGGCTTCGAAAGCTGAATTCGGTGTATGTAATTTAATTGAGTTGTAGATTGAATTGTTCCGAGAGCTGAATCCATAATTGCATGTATATATATGTGTGTGTGTGTATATATAGAGATGCATATATTTAATAGAAAAATTGCGTATGTTGAATGAGAAAAATTGTTAAAAGTGGATTGGATGATTCTGAAAACTCGATCCCTTGATTACATCCCGTTTATCTAGCTCGATGCGATTCTGCTGGATTTACTTAGAGCAAATACAGATCGTAGATTTAATCAGATATTTGATTTAATTAATAAGTAATAACCACATTTATATACTTGTTTAAATTGCCTTTATAGATTTTTCTTAATCGTTTATATACGCGGTAGGTGAAAATGTGCATTGTTTAATAAATTTAATTATGTATATGTATATGCTTTACTTATATATATATATATATATATAATGTGAAAAAATAGAATTGCTTGAATATCACTAAGCGTTATGCTTAGCGCGTGATTTTCATTCCGTGCGTAGGTTAAAGAAGTTTTTGAAGAAAAGCTGTAAGCGAATCTGCACCAAAATTTGGATTGTATCAAAGAAGAATCTTGAGGTGGATACACTATAGCTTTTTATGGATAATATGGTATATTTTGGCATGTTGTAAACCTATGGATAGGTAATATGATGTAAATAGTTATGGACAATTGATATTGTATCTAGAAGGAGAATATAGTAAATTTAGTAATATGAAAAGTTTAATTTTGTTGGCTTATGAATTATTGGAGGAAGGGCATTAATTGTGTGTTGGAGTTTGAATGGAGAATGGATGGTAGGATGAGATTAAATAGAAGTGTTTTGGATGAATTTTTCAGGGGGTTATCTTAAATTTTAGGAGATACTCTGCTGAAATTTTTACAAATGAATAGTATTTTAGTTAAGGTTTATTTTATTGAATTAGAATAGTCTAAACCCGATTGTGGCATCCGGTATCTGGATCTTCTAACTGATCGAGTATAGGGTATTACATTTCGATCCATAATTGGGTTTCGATTTAATCAATTCAGTTTTTTTTTAAAAATCAAGTTTGATTATATCGATTTGGTTCGATTTTCAATGCTAAAAAAATCACAAAAACTGAATTATTACTAAAATTATATCATTTTTTACCCTTTCGAACTATTAGTAAAAATATATCGTTTTGTACCCTTCTAAGAATTTCTTTATATAAAAACCATCAACCCTATTTTTTCTTCTTTTTTATTTCTTTTTGTGTGTTGTCTCTCTCTCAATTGGTAGAAGGAATGACGAACTAAACTAAATTTTGTAAAAAATAAATATCGTGAAATATAGTATACACTGTCCCGCTTAATTATTGTTTTCTATTTCACTCTTTTGTTGCTTTTCCTTTTATTTTTCTGCTCAAACTTTAAACAATTAAACTTTTTTTTCTTCCAATTAAATCTAATTTTTATATAAAAATTGATATGTAGATATTAATAAAATGTATTGTGTTAATATATGTATACTAATTTATACGTACTATTTTGAAATTTCAAACTGTTTTTCTTTACTAATATACAAATATAGGACTAAATTATATATGTGTATGCATGCGTGTGCAGTTGTGAATATAATATATGTAATTCATTTATTTTTTTACAAATAAATTTGATATTTTTAATTATAAATAAATTAATTACTCTATTATATATAAACAAATTATATTGAATGCAAACAAATATATAATGCCATATACAATCTACTTTAAGAATAAAATTACAAGTATTTTGACAAAACAATATTATAAATAAAATTAAGAAAGTAGCAATACAAGAAAATATGATTAAGAACCTAACTAAAACCCCCCGAAACAATATTGAGACAAGTAAAGAGTTTTCCACTTTTTTGGTAGATAATTTCCATCAATAGATGGGTGATAATAAAGTATAAATAGTTCTTTCAAAATTGGACTCTTATTATAGTTATTTTTAATTCAAATTCTTAATGAAGTTATTTTCGTTAATTATATTAATATATAGAATTAATTTAGTTAAAAAAACTCTACCTACTGTGTTCATTTATATATAGTATAGATATACTCAGTTTCATAACTCAATTAAAATCTATTTAATTATATTTAAATATATTCCATCATGGTAATTTTATAATATTTTTTTTAGAAATCAATAATTTGGTTAATAAATAAAATAATTAAATGGTCCAAACACCTCATAATTATTTCAACAAGGAAAGTGAAGAAAATCTCATACGTGTTCATTTTATGGACATCATAGAGATTGGATCCTGAGCCGAATTTTGTCAAAATTATCTAATAAGAAAAATATTTGTTTTACAAAGACAAGAAATTGAGAGGTTCAAGGTATTTACATAGTGATGATCATGGGATGGAGAATTTTCATTTCCGATGAAGAATCCTCGTCCTTGCGCAGGGCAGTAGGTGGGGAGCCACTCCCCATCCCCGCCCTCAGCCCACACTATGATCATCCCTATATTTACATGTTTTTGGGTTTTTTTAGTCACTCACGCCCATCTTTTAAAGTCACATCCGTAAGTTCAAAAATTCTATAAAGGGTTTAGGGGTTGCATAAAGGCTCTTCGTGCAATCTTGTTAGTTAAGGCGGGGTATTATACTATATTTTACATGTTCAATTCTAATCTCGGCATGTTTTTCCAAATTAGAGACAAACATTTAGGGATAAGTATGGATCGGTTAATCAGTTCATGAGCATAAAAATTAAACAGTCTATTAATATCGATTTTTTAAAATTACTAACCATTAACCAGTTTGTTATATTCGATTAACCAGTACATTGATTTCTATTTTTCGATTTGATTAACCAATATTTTTTGGTTAATAATTAAAATTTATAACATAAAATTATATAAAAAAATTAGATAAATTTTAATTTAATTTCAAATGTGTAAAGTAATTTAATATAAAAATTACGAAACAAATATAATTTACTAATTAAAATTCATATTCTACAAATTAATAGTTAATATTATAAAATAAATTTGATATTTATTGAAAATTAATATGCTTGATTCTAAGCCAAATAAAATTTTGGATAATATTAAATATCATAACATAAAGTGTAAAATATAGAAAAATATAATTAAATGCTATTAAGTAAAATATGAACACCAATATATGATAAAAAATAACATATATAAAAGTTAATTGGATACTGTATATAAATATTACTATATAGTTAAAGAGAATGACATAATATAAATTTAATTTAAAGTATTATAAAAATTTTATTGGAAAATATAAAAAATTAAGGTTAATATATATATATATATATATATACCGATTAATTGTAGACTAACGGTTAATTGGTACTTAAAAACCTAAACCGTAACCATTAACAAAGAATATACAAATTAAAATCCATATCCAAGTTTATCGGATTAGTTAACTTTAAAAATTGGTTCGATTTCGGACCAATTTTACAGTTAATCATATTTTCGGTTTTTTTTGTTCACCCCTACAAATACTCATATTCATATTCATGCATACAACAAAAAACACTCATATTCATATTCATACGTTCAACACAAGTTTCTTTTAATATATTTCAAGTGTTAAGAGTTCTTACTACATTTTTCATATTTGTTTAGTTTACAACTTGTCTGAAATACAAAAATAATAGTTATTACATTACATATACTTGCTTTACAATCCCAAAATGAACATAAGTTATAACACTTCAACCTAATTTGCATTGGCCTTGGACTTTGTAGACTAGTCCCTATGAAAACACCTATTGCTTGAACCTACATGGATAAATACATGTGCTAAACTTTGAAGTTTAGTGGAGAACACTTAATTTTAGACAACCGCTCATACAAATCATCTGCCAAGCATGCAAGAACAAATAAATTAGGTACATATAAATATATGTATTTGTATTTATATATAACAAACATATTTACAATAAAGGTAACATATTGCATATGTAATTCAAGTGAAATTCTCTTTTATTATTCTTATACAAACATGTTCATGTTTTCATGTACAGTAATCATGTGTTGCATTTCTTTTGTGTAATATGCCATTTCTTTCATATCATTGTTCTTAAATCATGTATTTTATATCATCACTTTCATATACAAAGCATATTTTATAATTTATATAGTTAGCCTACACATCTTTCACTACAAAAAAAATACAGAATAGCGACAAAAATTTGCGACAACAATAAAATTCGTTGCTAAATGCATAATATAGCGACAACATTGCGACAAAAAATAGCTTTCGTCGCAAATCTTTAAAGATTTGGTGGGAAAACAAATATTGCGACAAATTAGCGACATCAAATTTTTATTGTTGCTAATATCAGGCGCCAAAAATTTGGCGCAAACAATTGCGACAACAAAAGCAGATTTGGCGACAACATTGTTGTAGCAAATTTGGCGACAACAATGTTGTAGCTAATATTGTTGTCGCTAATTTAACAAAATACAATTATATTCATATACTTAATTTGGCGACAACAATTGTTGTAGCTAATTGGCGACAACATTGTTGTAGCAAATTTGGCGACAACTATATTGTCGCTAATTTGGCAAAATATAATTATATTCATATACCAATATTGGCGACAACAATGTTGTAGCTAATTTGGCGACAACAATGTTGTCGCTAATTTAGCAAAATACAACTATATTCATATACTTAATTTGGCGACAACAATTGTTGTAGCTAATTGGCGACAACATTGTTGTAGCAAATTTGGCGACAACTATGTTGTAGCTAATTTGGCGACAACAATTTTGTCGCTAATTTGGCAAAATATAATTAAATTTATATACCAATATTGGCGACAACATTGTTGTAGCAAATTTGGCGACAACAATGTTGTAGCTAATTTGGCGACAACAATGTTGTAGCTAATTTGGCGACAACAATTGTTGTAGCTAATTGGCGACAACATTGTTGTAGCAAATTTGACGACAACAATGTTGTAGCTAATTTGGCGACAACAATTGTTGTAGCTAATTGGCGACAACATTGTTGTAGCAAATTTAGCGACAACAATGTTGTAGCTAATTTGGCGACAACAATTTTGTCGCTAATTTCGCAAAATATAATTATATTCATATACCAATATTGGCGACAACATTGTTGTAGCAAATTTGGCGACAACAATGTTGTAGCTAATTTGGCGACAATAATGTTGTCGCTAATTTAGCAAAATACAATTATATTCATATACTTAATTTGGCGACAACAATTGTTGTAGCTAATTGGCGACAACATTGTTGTAGCAAATTTGGCGACAACTATGTTGTAGCTAATTTGGCGACAACAATTTTGTCGCTAATTTGGCAAAATATAATTAAATTTATATACCAATATTGGCGACAACATTGTTGTAGCAAATTTGGCGACAACAATGTTGTAGCTAATTGTTGTCGCTAATTTAGCAAAATACAATTATATTCATATACTTAATTTGGCGACAATAATTGTTGTAGCTAATTGGCGACAACATCGTTGTAGCTAATTGGCGACAACAATGTTGTCGCAAATTAGGCAAAATATACTATTCCATTCATATGACTCTATTGGCGACAACATTGTTGTAGCTAATTAGCGACAACATCGTTGTAGCTAATTGGCGACAACAATGTTGTTGCAAATTAGGCAAAATATACTATTCCCGTTATATGGCTTTATTGGCGACAACATTGTTGTAGCTAATTAGCGACAACAATGTTGTCGCAAATTAGGCAAAATACCCTATTCCCTTCATATGACTCAATTGGTGATAATATTGTTGTAGTCAATTAAACTATGTTTTTTTGGTATTTTTTTATCAAATTTGATAATTTTTAAATTTTAATAAACATTAACGATACATTTTTTTATTTTACTCTGATGCACAAAAATAAATAATTAATAAAATGAGATAAATTGTTATAGAAAAATAATAAAATGATATTTTAGTTATTAAAAATTAAATATTAATTGTATTTATGTTTTATTATTAATTAATGATTTTTCAGTTTATATTAAAAATTGAAAATTATCGCTTTGAGGTAAAATGAGGAGAACATAAATATAAATATAAATTATCCTTTAAAAAATAATATATATCTATGAAGTAAAAATTTTAGCGGGATTTGAAATAAGTGGGATTTGAAAATTAAAAAATTCAGTGTTTTTTAAGCAAAAATTTTAGCGGGATAGGGATAGGGTTGAACTTGTTTTGCCACCAAATGTTGCATAATTATTGAAATAGAAAATGGGTTCAGTAACCATTTCTCAGTTTCAGAAAACCAGTAGCCCTCCTTTCATTTTGATCAGGAAGCCACCGCCAACCCCAACCTCCATGAAATTAGAATCAGGTGAATCCTCAAAAATATTATGTGAAATTTACGCTGAACCAAAAGAAAAAAAGGAAATGTTGGAACCCCAACCTCTATTCTCGGGTGTTTTGGGGGTGGATTAGAATGGATGGAGAAGTGATTAGGGAAGCGGAATGCCCATATTGCCATATATAGAGATCATCGACATCTTGTGTCCCTTGTTGGGTATTGCATTACTGGAGGTCAAAAGCTCCTTGTTTATGAGTTTTTACCAAATTCTACCCTTGAATTTCACCTTCACAGTACGTTTAAAAATCCATTAACCCATGCATTCAGCTCGAATTCAGAAAAATTATTGCTAATATTTTCATGGAAATTTTGCAGGTAAGGGTCGCCCGGTCATGGATTGGCCCACTAGGATCAAAATTGCCATCAGATCAGCCAAAGGACTTGCTTACTTGCACTAAGACTGTAAGTCATCCAAAAATCATCCATCGAGACATTAAAGCTGCAAATATTTTACTTGATTACAACTTTGAAGCTAAGGTATGTATTTTTAGAGCTTCTACGATATATTTCTACTTGGGATTGTTTAGATTTAGTATTTCAGCTGATGATTATATATTGACATGCAACTTAATTAATTAATTAATTAGGTGGCAGATTTTGGGTTGGCCAAGCTATCTTCAGATATTAACACTCATGTTTCAACTCGTGTCATGGGAACTTTTGGGTAAGAAGCTATTATTACTACTTAACAAATAAAAAAAATTAAGATACCACTTACCTTTAATTTGATATAATGTGGAAGAACATTGGTGTTGAATTGTAAATGAAATTGCAGGTGTAACTTCCAGAGAAATTAGCTGCTTAAGTCATGAACCATTAGAACAGAGGTTTGCCTAATATTTTAGAATGTGAAATTTTAAGCAAGCAAGGACAAAGTTGTGTGTTATTGGATTGAATATATCATATATAGAGAGAGAGAGAGCAAGCGAGAGAGGGTGGATCAAATGGACATGCTTAAACGATCCGGCAGTTGGAATTGCAGAGAAGTATGACCTTTTTTTTAAAAAAAAAGTTTTGGGGTGGTAAGTGGTAACTAATTGATTGATTGAATTTGCAGGAGTAGGAAAATTATTTGTTTAGTCTTCTTGTGACTTTGTTTTGAGCATATGGATAATTATTTGACATATGTTGTCTAGATATTCATATGCCTGCTTATTCATATTCATCTTTGCAGATAGATTCAACTAGAAGCATGTGGGTCAAAGTGGATAACTGGGACAATCTTACTGCTGGTATGTAACCATCTTTCCATTATGTTGCCTTATGCGCTTTTAAGTCGTTACCTAATAAGTAGAGAGTTTTTGTTTTCCTCTGTGCATGAATCTTGTTATTTTCCTAGAATAATAGTGCTTATAAGGTAAGTATATACATGCACATTAAAATAATTTCTTTTATTTTATTTTTTTAGGTTATAAATTATGTAACTATGCACTCTTTTATCTTTACGCAACAATACATTATTAATTTAATGCATAAAATTATTATTAATAACAGTTTAAGAAAGAATTTTCCGTTGTATTATACTATACTCCTTGTGTGGTGTCATTTAATCATGCAATTAAATTAGACTAGTAAACAGTTAACCAAAAAAAAATAATTCAGTAATGATATGAACTGCATTTAATTTGAAAAAACTATATATTTGTCATTTAATTATTTATGTTTGATATATAACTTCAGTCATATATATATATATATATATATATATATATATATATATATAAAATGTTTGGGCTGGTTTGGCCTATAGAAGTTGATCTGAAATTTATTGAATCGCTTGGACGAGAACTTAAGCTTCTTGGAAAGGTAATGTTATTATTTATAGTTAAACTCGATTCTTACAATAATGGGCTAGATTGGGCTCAATCATAATTATAAGCATTATTTAGAATTGTAGAATAACTAATCGGTGTGACTCCTGGGTCCACCTCTTTTGTTGGCTACTTATTCCTGCTTTTGGTGCTCATATGCTTTGATTGTCTGCTTCTCTGCTGTAGCATTTACAATTCAATGACACTGCGAAATGATTTTCGATGTTGTATTTTCAAATCCAATGGACAGGCTAATTTGATACATTCAATGATTAAAAAGAAATATAAGAATTAGTATCAATAGATCTCATTAGTTTCCTATTTTCTTAGATATATCTTCCTTGATAATATCTTATTATGCTGATTCTTGCTTTAATTATAATATCAAAAGTGAGAAGGTAGAAGAGTCGAATACACTGCATGTTGACATGGAATAGAATTCCAATTGTGATATCAATGGCTAAATTATTTGATTTGGTCATAGTATTATTTATAAATTGAATTAATAATAAATTGCATCTTCCCAAACTCAAATTTATGTTTGCTAAATAATTTTTTTTTATTGTTTACTCTTATTTTAGATGGTTTAATCACATTGTGTTTCTGGTCTGTTGGTTTTTGTCAATTAAACTGCTTTTATTGATGCTTTTATATCTGTGTACATGCTTTGTTTCTGGTTTTTGTCATTCTTTACATTCTCTTTTGTTTTTTGCTTTCTAGTTCAACTTAATTTAAATTTATCAATTCTACTTCATTTTTGCTTATCTCTGTTATACATGTAGGATAAAAATTCAGCTAAAGAAACTTAGCACCAAGTTGAAGAACAAAAAAGTTCAAAATTATTTTTATTATCATTTACATAGTTTTTTAATGGAAAATTATGTAATTAATTAGTTATTAAATTGGTGAATTAGTACCGAGGGTTTTCAATTTACCTCCAATTGATGAATTGTTGTTGTGCATTTCCCACAATACTTCTGATGAACAATTTGTAATATCATTTTGAAAAAGTTTAAAACATGCTATGACTATTGCACATTATTTTGAAATACAATTTGTAATATCATTTCTCTATTGCAGCTGTTGAATCATCAGTAGAAGACACTTTTTGCCTTATGTTTTAGCTAATTTCTGGAAACCTAGCTATATGGGATGTTTAATATGACCCTTTAATTGATTTTTTTAATGGCTGTAATCAATTGATTTCTTTAGCGTTGCATTTTGCAATGCTTTATGCCCATTTAACAATTGTAGTAGCATCCCTAGCATTTTTGGTAGAGAGATATCAGTGTTGCATTACTTTTAATAGAAAATATATTAACAGTTAATCATTCTAGATCTGATATGCAGGTTCATCTTTACTGCTGCTCCTAGAGGAGTTCTAAAATTGTGGAAGTGACATGATCCTTTACTTTACAAGAGATTGGAGGAGAGGTTAGAGCAGCGGCTATCCACCATGAGGATTGAGCTTCAAGTTCATATTCATGTTGAATTTAGGACATTTTGTATATCATTTGTTACTACAATATATATGCATGTATTATTTTGGATATACAATTAATTTAGATATGCATTTGTAAATAAATTTTTTTCATATATATATATTGAATGTTGAGTAATAAATATAAATTTGTTATTTGTAGTTTATTGTTTAAATGATTAAATCTCTATATTAATTTAATGAATTAAAAAATAATTTCAATTTAATAATGGATTAGCATGTATGAACAGTAGCTATTTAGCGACGATATATTGTTGTAGCAAAATTTGGCAACAACATTACCGTAGCAATTTTGCAACAAGCGAACTGTCGTTGCAAAAATTAGCGTGAACAATGTCGTAGCAATATTGCGATGAAAATATCGTTGTCGCAAAATTTAGCGTGAATATTGTCGTAGCAAATTGGCGACAAATGTTTTGTCGTCGCAAAATTTAGCTAGAACAGTGTTGTAGCAAAATTGCAACAAATATTTAGCGACAACGATTAGTTCTTGCTAAAATTTGGTGACGACTTATTGTTGTAGCTAAATTCTGCTACAACGACTTTTGTTTCAAAATGATGGTTGTCGCTAAGTTGTCGCTAAACTGATTTAGCGACGAAAAAACATTAGTTAGCGACGACTTTTGTCGTCGCTAATTTGCATTTTTTTAGTAGTGTTTCCTATGGGAGTGGATAACAGGAAAATACTGTAAGTATCTGAAGGTATAGATACGATAGGGAATTGCATGATAGTCCCTGTAGGTATGCCTATTTATCCACTACCAAGACAAAATATGAGGCTATTACTTATTTTCCTTACCATTCATCTTTTCCATCATTTTCTTCATTATTAAACTTATAGATATGCAATTATGATCATATAGCCTTGTACATATTCATATAAGTTCGTATAATTCATGCACATACACATACGTTCATATCATAAACTTATAATCAATGTAATAGCATAACAATTGACTATACCCATGTATTTTATTCTCATTATTTTATATCATGCCTTGTATATTTATTCATCAATTATTTCATTTATGAGCTTGTAAATATTCAATTATGATCATATAACCCATGCATGTATATATATATATATATATATATATATATATATATATTTGCTCATTATATAATTATAAGGGTTAAATACAAATTAAGGCCCAGACTATAAGATACTTTACAATGTTAAACTCCATTTTCAAAATCTTATAATGTCAGTCTCCAACATTGACTTCCCTTTCAATTGAGAGACTCCATCGCTATTCTGTTGTAATTGAAAGGAAAATGACAGAATAGCGACGAAATACCTTAATTAAAAGGAGAGTCGAAGTTGAGAGTTGACATTATAAGATTTTGAAGATGGGGTTCAATATTGTAAGGTACCCTATATAGTTGAGGCCATTTTTTGTAATTAACCCTAATTGTAATCAATGTAATTTTATGAAAATCAACTATACACATGTAAATTCATTTTATCGGTATTTATTTTTATCAATATTTCAAAGTATCATTACATGTTTCATGTATATTAAGTCATTATTTAACATCATGTATGTGTTTGCTAAGTTCCATAAACATTTGAAAAAGTTTAGAGTTCAGGTGAGGTTCGATGACATTTTGATGAGAAAAACTCACATCTAAGGTAAAATAGGGGGACTCACGGTGGGTAGGTTTGGGCTTTTAGTCATGAGCGATACAAAGCAGGAGGGTACCATGCAGCTGGCAAGAATGGGTTGATAGTCATGAGGGTCATTTTTACAACATTTTTGACAAGGTAAATGTGAGAATTAGGCCAAGTGGTCTTCTAATAAATGTTCACTCATGTTTTAGATTTCTAATGGAACAATAATCAATCAATTTGGATAAGTAAATTAGGAAATATACCCAAAAAAAAAGTAGACTACTTCTAGGTACTTTTCATGGACATATTTGTTGTCTTATTTTTGAAAAATTACGGGGAACATAGAGACATAATTAGGTCATACTCTCTTCATAAAAGTTTCTCTATTATGAGTTTAGTTTCTATATAATTTTGATTCATGTAATTTGAAACTTTTTGGTAAGAGTTATACTCACATTATTACAAACTACTCCAGATACAGGGGCATAATTAAGTCACCAACTTCACATCAATTTTCAAGGGTTTCATGGACATAACTAGGTTTTAGTTTCTCATGAAAGTTATAGGTATATGTATTATGTTTTGTCTCCAATAATAATCACCCAATTTTGAGGTTTGTAGGCTAAGATATGGGTAATAGAAGAAAACTAGTTCAAGTAAACCCAAGATATAATTTCTCCTAGGTCATCCCTTATGGCATGATTAAACTTTTTTTTTAATTCAAAATAGCACTAAACCAACATTCCACCATCAATGATTACAACATATATATCAATCAACTCATGGGAAGCACATATAATAAAAAAATTAAGTAGTTCTCATACCTTAAATTGGCCAAAATTCACTTATCAACTTCACTCTTGCTCTTTTGCTTTACCCTTGTTGGATTTTCCTATTAAGCACCTTCAATTGCACATATATATCAAATTCCAATCCCTAAAATTCTAGTTTCTCTTATAGAAATGAAAAGGGTGAAGAAAAAACTAGAATCTTACATAAACTTACCTTAATTATGCCTTTCTCCTAAAACCCATTATTGCATGAGATTTGTGTGTGTATGAATGGAGAAAAGAAAATGAAGAATGCAAAAAATTCTTTATTTTGAAAGCCAATCGTTTTTGTCCTTCTCCCCACTAGAGTTTGATAGTTATTAACAAATGAAAATCTCATTTTACTCTATTGTTTTCTCTTTTTTCAATTCCATACAATTTTAACTTTATTTACATGTTAATGCATATCTCATATCTATTTATGCATGTGCATGCCTAATGCGAACAACTTGCCAATTTGCCTTCATCCTTCAAATTAATTACATAAGGTTCTTTACTACCCTGTATTTCACTTAACTTTTCATGTTCCCTTCCAAATGCACCCCTAGTCACAATGTTATTAAAATCGGATCGGATAACGAACCGGAGAGCTTAAGGGTTCGTGGTTCGACCGGTTCTTTGGGGTTCAACCAGATTTTTTTCATTTTTTAAAAAATATATTATTTTTTAAGTTTTATATAAATATTATGAAAATATCACTATATAAAAAAATTAAAAATAGTTTAGAAAAATATATTTATCATCAAACATTAACAATATGACTATATTTTCAAGTCATTCAACATTTATAATAAAAATTTAAGATAAATATAGTAAAAAATTGTAAATTTTTAAAGAAATTCTTCAAATATAAATTATAAAATTTTATTTAATTTATAAAAAATTCATTAAATTGTTTGAATTTTAATTATTTTGTATTTATAATTTTATTTTATTTTTTCCAGAAAAAATAATATTGTATAAATATTTTGGACAAAAAGTTGGTTTTTCTAAAATCAAACCGGTTTTTATCATTTAATCTGGTTTTATCCCGGTTCAACCGATTTTTTGGCGGTTTGAAACATTATTTCCCGGTTTTTATTCAATCCGGTTTCATTCATTGAACCAACCGGATCAACCAATGGTTTGTGGTTAAACCGGTTCGACCGCCCGGTCCAGTCCGGTTTTAATAACCATGCCTAGTCATGCTTTTAATACTATTAAGGTGTATTTTGGGACATTACACTTAGTTGTGCAAAACTAATTATATTTCTAATAATTTTACATCAGTTGCAAATAATACAATGAAAATATTTTATTTTAATACAAATATCTCCGTATCAATTATTATATTAGCTATTTATTACATTCTTTTGATTCTATCTGATTTTATATTATAAAGTCCAGTTTTATTTTTTTTCTAATTAAAACTATATTTATCAATACTAATAGATGTGAATAATAAAATAATTTTGATTTAATACCATAGAAATTTTGGATAAAATTTGAAACCGTGATTAAATATCAAAATTTTATAATTTAAATAAAATCACAAAATATGTAAAAATATATTAACATATTTCTTACCTATTCTTTTAAATTATTTAGGAGATAGAAATTTGATGGTTGTATATTTGCATTTCGAGTGAATATATAATATTGAATTTATTAATCTTATTTTTCATGAATATCAAATAAAGTGAAATGACAAAAAATATATATTTGCCCATATTCAAACTTAATTCAAAAAAATAATAACAATACACTAAAAATGATTGATGTAACATATATACATTATATGAAAATAAGATGTCAATTAAAAATTAGATACATGCGTGTGCACAAAAGAAAAAAAGTTGCCAACTCTTTCCTTTATTTATTTTTCTCAAAATTTTTGCCAAATCTATTTTATTATCATTATGGAGTTGATTGTCAGACTTAATATCAAATTCCAACAAATTGACAATAACATTTTGCCTAACCAAAAAAACATTATTTAAAAATTTATCTAAAAGTTAAATATGAACTATGAATACATTTTTAGACCACAAACGAGTTTTTCCCTTAGTTTCTAGGAATAATGACTTGTTAACAAAAATTACTAACGCGTATTAACTTCTTCTTGCTAAATAATTTTATATTGGCTTAAATCATGCAGTATAAAATGTAATAGTAGAATACAATATGGATAAACATGACAAAGATAGAGAACTTTTTAGAAGCTTAAATTAAAGATTGAACTAGCAATATTGTGGATGTCTTAGTACAGAATACCTTAAAGCTATGTTTGGTAGGATGGATTGTAATGTAATGTAATCAAAAGTGTAATTAATCATTTGTTTGTTAATGTAAATTTTTAACAATGTAATGTAATCATGTTTACAAATGTATTTGTGAATACATTTACTAATGTATTCCCAAATCCTTCAATTTTGTTCTGTATTTCTCATTACATTGTTTTTATGAGTTCAAAGATTTTGCAAATTATTTTTAATATAACATTGGAGTGTTGATGCTAATTTTTTATTTTAATGAATTAATATATTTTAAATATGAATAAATTTATTTTAATGCTAGATATGTACCTTTTTTTTTATACATAGCCGCATTTTTTTTATAAATACAATTACTGATTTTATCAAATTATTAAAATTAGTTATAAGTTATAAGTGAAACTGAAGATTTCATTTTTGTTACACAGATTATCATATTTTCTCTCTCTGAATCTGTAGAGGAGAAAATTGGTTAATCCAATTTTAATTTTAATTAATTATTTTCAATTGAATATAATCAATTTAAATTCAATTGGTTATTTTTTTATTGAAAACCACTTATCCAAATCAAAGTTGAATTTCAATTAAAAACCAAATAAAAATTAATCCAAAATTGAATTTCTAAATCAACGGGTTTAATTCAATTCAATTGATTCAATTTTCAAATCAATAGAATCAATTCAAACTTAATTAATTTAATCTCACTTTCAAATCAATTTCAAATACTATTAATAAGCATGTGATTATATTTACCTGGAGCAACAAGCCATATCAAATTGAATCTAATCCAACATATTAAAAAACCAACTTTAAAGCCAGTCCAATTTCAATTGAATTTCAAGATCAATTAAAATTCAATAGAATTGGCCAAATCAAATTGAATTTCGATTGATTTTCAATCAAAATTAAATTGAAAAGGTACATGTCTAAAATAAATTAAATTTCAATTGAATTGAATCTAATTAAACATGGATTAATCATAGCTTTTGGATAAAAAACTTGATGATCAATTTATGGTTATTGATCAAACCATATATAAGCATTATACATTTAAAATTTTTAACTATTTTTTACTCATATTTTCAACTAAATATAGAAATGTATTAGTATTTACATTACATTACTAATGTAACCAAACATAGTAATGTAATCACAATTACATTACATTACATTACATTTTTTAATCCATTACATTACCCAATACATTACAATCCATTACATCTTACCAAACATAGCCTAAGGCTATGTTTGGTAAGACGTAATACAATGTAATCTAATGAACAATGTAATGAATTAAAAAATGTAATGTAATGCAATGTAATTTTGATTACATTACTATGTTTGGTAATATTAGCAATGTAATGTAATAACAAATACATTCCTATGTTTGGTTGCATTATATATATATTTTGAAATGTAATAATATTTATAATCATCAATTAATTTTTTTATATAACTATTTTATTTTTTTTAATTATTTTATATACTTATATATTTATTATATTATAAAAATATAATTAAATAAACATTCTTAGGCGAGTTTAATTCAAATTTATTATTTCTTAATTCTAATTTACAAACATCATCACTCCCATATACCATTTCATTTAACATTTTTCTTCTAAAAAAAAATCACTGGTATAACATTTTCTCAAATAATAAGAGCTAATATACATTGTTACCCCACAATATAATTGAAAAAACCAACTTATTACATTTAGAAAGTCTAACTACGGTGACAATACTACTAATTTCTTTCTCATCTTCATCAACTTCCTCGTGGTTAAACTTAGACGAGCCATTTTTCTTTAATCTGTACATAAAAATGGAAATTTAATTCATTTGAATTCAAAAATCAGGAAATTTAATTACAATTGCACTTCCCACAAACAGTCAAAAATTAGAAAATAGATGGAAAAGAAAAAAAATCCATAGACTCACATGGGTATTTATTTGCTGTATGCCATGCTTGGATGATGAATCAATCAATCTCCGTCAAAGAACCCAACATGCTTCATCTCATAGTAAAATGCATTATCAAAAAGAAAATATTCCTCCTGCAAATACATGCCAATTTGAAACCAATAAGTATGATTCGTAATCCAAAACCACAAAATAAGATTGATTAACAATAATGTCATGTATGGCTCTTGAACCAATGATTTTCGTATAAGAACCTAGCCTGAAGAAAGCACCAAGCGAGATTAAGAGAACCAACGAACCAAAGAAAGGCATAATAGGAAATCAAGATTAGTGATTTCCCATTCCATAGAATCTTTGACTACCTTGGCGAACTATTTTCACAGGTAAATCGTGGATTTTTGGCACAAGAGAAGGTAGGTGGTGGCGACCACCGGAGGATGGCATCGACAGGAGGAGGACGGCGCCGACAGGGGGAGGGGGGGGGTAGCGGAGGCAAAGGGGAAAGATGACTCTTAGGTTTAGACTTGAGAGAAGAGAGAGAGGAGCTGTAATCAGAAATACTTTGTTAAACGAAGGTAATGGGAAATACATTAGTAAATGTATCGGAGAATACATCAATAATTGTCATTACATTACATTATTAGATAATTTTATTAACAAACACAGGTTTCATTACAGGATTAATTACATTACATTACAATGTTGTCCACCAAACATAGCCTATGTGTTTGAAAATAAAGGGATTGCTTTCATCTTCATCCTTTTGGATAATGCATAGCTCATTTCAAGTAAAATCTGTAACTTAGTTTTCATTTCTTCCATTGTCTTATAATCAAATTTGTTGAGTTTATCCTATTATTAAATCAAAATTGCGATATACTCTTTTTGTAACTTCTACAATATCCTTTGAATTATCTTCATCTTGAAGGATTTTTCTTCTGCATAATTCATCAAATTTCTTTTAGCTATTGATGCAACAATCTAAAATTTAAAGTTGTAGGTTAATTAGAAGACTGAAAATAGATATTATATTGAAAAGATAATTATATATCAAACACTAACATGAAAGCAAATGGTTTGAAAATCATAAAAGGAATATATATATATATATATATATGAATTGTACAAAATAAAAGTACATTAAACTAAATTAGGTATAGCTACAATGAATGGATGCATTCTACTAGTTACAATGGCTTTTAGAATAACGCACAACAGAATCAATAAAGAAAATGACATGCAATTCAAGAAACATGTTGAATTTTAATATATTAGAAAACCTCGATCAACTGGTGGCTAACGGCTATTGCATGAAAATTTTGTCTCATTGATGCAAAATCCATAAGGTTTATTGCTTGTTAGTTCAACACTAGTCAAATGCAAGCCATGCCACTACATTGCTAAGAATGATGCAAGTATGATCAATTTTCAAATTTATAACTGGCTTAAAGAGGAGTTACTCTTTATCTCCAATTGCAATTCAACAATTATATTCTTCATGTAATATATATTATTAAAGGAGTAATAATAAAAATGTTGCAACGATAATAATTAATTAAAGATTTGATAATAAATAACTTTAAATTAAAACTTAATAGAATATGATTAGAAGGATTTTCTATTCATCTCCAATTGGAATTCAAAGAGTCTATTTTTCCTATAATAAATATTATTGAAGGAGTTACATTAATAAAGTTGCAATGGTAATAATTAATTAAAGGTTTGATAATAAATGACATTGAATTGAAATTTAATAGAATATTATTAGGAGTTATATAGAAAATAATTAATTAATACTAATTTTTTTTAAATCTCTGCATACTAGAAGTGCTTCCAAATTTCGCCAACTTAATAATTTAGTACAAATTTCTCTCTTGAGAAATTGCTGCATCAACATTGTAAAATGTGCCTTAATTCAACACTTGCACATTGTGTGAGTTATTTTAATAAAACCAAGAATTGCAACATAATTTTTTTTATATATTTTATTAATATAAAATAGAAGGATTGTAAACATTTTACAATGAAAGCAAATGAAAAGGAGAAAAAGTAATGATATAGAATAAGGAGGGAAAAACAATCACATGCTTATGTGAGTTTCATATGTTAGTTTATAAATGGATAAAGGGAAATTTATAACAAAAAAGAAAAAGAAAGAAAAAAGATTGAATACTAAGCAAGATCATTATCGGAGCTGACTCAATGTTTTGAACCTACATCATTTTTGTTCTTAAATTTACTAAAGAAAATTATCTATCACTGTGAATTTGAGTTTTGAAGTGAAAGTAACACGTGATGAAATATTATGGAAAATTAAATAAGATAAATTTAATTTTTGATGAAAGGTAAGATGAAAATTAAAAAAAAAAAAGGTAAATGACAAATGCAGAATCAGTGCTAGATGAATAGTTATTGTTTTTGTGCAACATGAAAAAAAAATTAAAAATCATAATTTGAATAAATGGTTAAGGAATGTAAAAAGACTTACGATGAATGTAGTTAAATAATATATTATGACATTTCATATTCATCTGTTTTTTCTTCTAGCAACTAAAATGACAATAATATATTAAAATATTTCAAGATATTTAAATTAAAAATTTTGAAAATAAGAAAGGATAAAATTTAAATATTTTACATTAGGTAATCTTACCCGAGATCAACAAAATAAAAAAAATAATATAAAAAAACTAAAGAGAAATTTACTTGATAATTATTTAGATCAGCTTTCTCAATTCGATCTCCATTTTGTGGCAACAAATTTATTCCTGTAATTGGTCATACATATATAATAAATCATGTAGTATGCATATATTAAAAAAAAATTCAATTACCTCCCACCGTTGCTCTTTTGTCTTAGTGATCCCAATAAAATCTTGTTGATTTTGACATTATTAATACTTCTAAAACCAAATGATCTATTAATTATTTTAAGTGAAAAATCTTATGCACCTTTTGGCCAAATGAGTACCCTTTATATACCTTGGAGACATTACAATTTACACTTAGAAACATTTATGGATAATTTAAGCTGTCATATTAATTCAATATGATGCCATCATGTTAATTCAATATGTAATGCACCCTCTATCAACATTATACTATTATCATACATGCCATATTAAGATTATACACACACACGGCCTGAACACATGTCTCTTGTCTCAATTATTGATGATCATAACAAATTAGCATATTATGATTTTATGTTTTAATCTCAAAGTCTATAATTAATCATGTTATAAATATGTCTACATACTCAACTATTTACAACATATGTACCATTATATTTTGAAAGGTTTGGCTTTACATAATAGTTCACATTCATTGTAATATTTCTCTTTTAAATCAAAATAATAAATACATAAACAAAAGCAAAAAAAAAAAAGGACTCATACTTCAAAACTTCTTCATAAGTTTTGTGTTGGCCCACTTCTTGTAGATCACATCCTTCTGGAAAAATCCTAACTTGGGTACCTATATGGATTAATACTCCTGCTAAACTAAAAAGTTTAGTGGGAAACATTTAATTTTGAACAAACATTCACAGTGGTCGTTCCCAAGCATACAAACATAAATATAAAATGAATGACTATGCATTAAACGAATACAACAAACAATTAAATAAACGTTATCGTAACAATTTCACAGTGTAAGTGCAATTACATATTTATATGCATGTGAAGTAAACTATGTTGTAATATATATTTACATGATGTATCATTTATTCAACATATAACTTGCTTTTTCAATCTTCTTTGTATTTGCCTGCCTATGTTCTGTGGGCATGGATAATGGATGCTGTGGATACCCATAGATATCGATCATGTGGATACTTATATGTATCAATATTGTATACCCAAATGGGGTTGGTACTATAGTCCCAAATAGAGACTAAACTGTGTAACCAAAAGGAGTCAAGACTATGACAACTACAACTGTACCCTATAGGTATGCCTATTTATCTATAACAAAGCTCTATACACAGGCATTAAATCATCTTTTATGTGACTTTCTTTATCATGCTTGTTTAATTACAATAACATATTTATGCAAGTGTAAGTATTCACATGTAATCACTTTGTTAAATTAATAATATATGCACTCTTAATCTCATCCTTATAATCTAATTACATTGTCATGAATGTATAAAATTGATTTATAGGCTTAGTAGTTACATAAGTATGCCTTATGTACATAATTTCCTATATTCATGTTTATAAGACATCTTATAATTCAATGTAAAATCCTATATTTTAATTATATTACATCATATTATGACCTTATATAGGTGTTTGTAAAGTTTCATAAGCAATCGAGAAAGATCGGATGCGTTTTGAGAACTTTCGGGTGAGAAAAATCTATCCTAGGTTGAAAACAAGGTGTACATGACTGGATTGACTTTCAATCTAGTGAGGTAGTTACCATTCTTTATGTATAGAATGCATCTTACATGACTAGATTGCAAACCAATCCAGTCAGGTAGATGTAAATGCTACATTTTTTAAGGACAACTTTTTAGACATTTGGACATCTAAAACAAAAGATATCTCTAAAATAGTCCAAATTGTCCCAATTAATAAGACAATAGCTAGTACTATGTTTCAAGCCAAATTTTAATAGTTTTAAAGGTATAATCAAGTTTTGACCTCTTTATAAGAATTTTAAGTCTGTGTGTCAAGTTTAATATCTAATTAGAATCACATCATTTTAGGTTCTATAACTCAGCTTATACTCAAAACAACCATATTAGATCAAATAAATCCTTGTATCTCTAGTTTATAGACCATCACATATTGAGTCATTCGAACATCTAAAATAAAATATATCTCTAAAATAGTCCACACTATCCTAATTAGTAGAACAACAACTAGTATTGTGTTGCAAGCTAAATTTTGATAGTTTTAAAAGCAGAATCAATTTTTGATCTCTTCATAAAAATTTTAGGTCCGTATGTCTAGTTTATTCTCCAATTAAAATCATCTCATTTTGAGTTCTATAATTCAACTTATACTTAAAACAACCCTATTAGGTCAAATGTATCCTAAAGCAGAATTTTCCTATATTGACCATACTTGTTATATTTCATTTTTTTCATGCATGTTTAAGCATCACAACAACACCTCCATATCATTTACTCAATTAGCATAATATTTCTAGCCAATTTATGTAGGCAAGCACATGCAAGAAAATTAAATGCTCCCATACCTTTACATATGCATTAAATGCTCTTTTAACTCCTCTATACCTCCTTCTCCTTTTTCTTACTGATTTCTTCTTCTACATGTAATGATTTACACATAAAAATATTTATTTCATACATCAATTTTAGTCTTCAATATATGAAGCATGAAAAGGATGAAAAGAGAGAATTAAACTTACCTTAAAAAGACATAAACCCTAAACTCTTTCTCTCTTCACAAAAAGGGCAATTGAATATAGGTGTTTAGATGAGAAAAGGGGAAGAAATTTGGTGAAAGATGGCTGAATTTTTGGCCTAAAGTTGGCTGATAGCCTCATCTCCAAATCTCATGCATTTTTATGCACAATCTAGAATTCGCAAGGTGGCAATTTCCCATTGGTCCACTTATGGGACTGATATTTCCAAATTACACTTATATTTTGTGTTCTTTAGAGTTTGTTCTAATGTTTATTTTGTGTTTTTATGTTTAAATTTAATGTGTTTTGGAAATTTTAGAGTTTAAAGTTAAATTATGTTGATTTTTGTAGAGTTAAAGGCTAAAATCTGAAAATTGACCCACCTGGTACACTTTGTAGCATAGTGAGGTCACTTTAAATAAGTGAGGTAGATTCATGTGATCCGACTGGGTCACATTTTAGTCTCATCGGGTCACTTCAAATTGTTATGCAAAATTGGAAGATTTTAAGCAATTCAATGACTCTTAGTGGTAGCTAAACTTCTGCTATATAAGATCTAATTGTAACACCCTAATCCACTAACCATGCATAAACATCAATCACCATCATAACCTAGCAAAGATAAGGCATGGATAATAATAATAGCATAGGCCATAATAATTACATGCCATAATAACTTAAAACAAACTTATAATTAAAAGGCCTAACATAATGCCAAAGAAAATACATAATGGAATCCTCAAGCAACTGCACTCAGTCAGATTTTCTCTTCAATGGCTAACTAGCTACCAGTTATTGATCCACTAGAGCTTAACTAGTACCTACATGGATAACAAATCCGTGCTAAGTTATAAAGCTTAGTGGGGAAACCAACTCTAAGGATAAACTCTAATAAAATATTATAAAATCATTACACCCTTTAAATTTAAGGAAATCATGTAAGTCAACAATATTAAACAATCTCATCCTTGCTATACCAGACGAATTTGCAATCCTAAACATGAATATTATTCTTACGATAATCTAGACCTCATAGCAATTGATAGTACAACTTTCATCGTAAGCATTTAATCACATTTATTATGTATGATATGCCTTCAATGTTCAATCAAAGCATAAGGGAGTATATATATCATACATCATCTATAAGAGATATTTTAGGCATCAATACTTCACATATGTCATGCAATCTTAGTTATATAATACAGATCAGAGAACTACATTTCATTGGAATTATTCTAGCCAAAAAGAAATTTAAACCAAGCAATATAGTAGGCCATTATCATTTTCACATTATATAGGTGAAGCAAATGATATATTTATACATATATTTCTTTATTTCGAGTAAATTGCTGAGTCTTTTAAACTTTTAATAGCCTACCAAGTACTAGTTCAAAGGGTGGATAACGGGAGCAATGGATACCGAAGGTATCAAACGATGGACCCAAAGGGACGAACTATGGTTCCACAAAGGAACAAAACACTAGACCCAAATGGGGTCATCAATGGTTCTAGCAAGGAACAAACAATGGACCCAAAAGGGCCGAACGATGGTTTTATAAAGGAACAAGATGTAAACGGGGTCAACTATGGTAGCTGCTGAATCCCTCTAGGCATGCCTATCTAATCCACAACCGAACTAAGATCCACAAACTTTATCACTTTAAGAACATCTTTCATTCATCATATTCTTTCTTATTTAATGTAATATTTACTTAAAGCCATTTCCCATAAATGAACACATATTATTCATTTACATAGCAATACTGGCTTAAAGCCCTGATATTCAAGAATACATATCACCTGATTATACTTGTATAGCTACCGGATAACTTATTATATCTTGCACTAGAATGCTTTAGCATAATGGTAATTGAGTATGATGCAATACTAGCTTAAAATAATTTTTTAAGAACCTAATGCAATACACATCATTGGATATAAGATCATGAAGTAACAACATGATTTGAATTTCAAGGTTGACTTTAGTAATACCCGATGATAGTTCATGAGAATGAAACCATACATATAGTCATATAAACCATGACTACATGACTCCACACTTAAAAACATATTCACAAAAAAAGAACGTACCTGAGTGGTTCTTCAAAACCATTTCCTTTGCTTCCTTATACTTAATTTAATCTTCGTACATTTAGTTCATCCAATATATTATATACATACATTCGGTGTCTCACAAGTAGTGAAAGTACTCACATCTGAGATTAATGTCTACCTATGTCATTCATAATGTCTTAAAAAGACTTCACAGTTCGATTATTTCATTTAGAAATCATATGGCTTATTAACCACCACTTTAATAAACATAATCATCATATACATTACTTATGGTCCATTTAATTCTCTCCAATTATATTTTATAATATGGGATTTATGATTTATGAAGAATTTATAGCTTAAAGTGTGAAGTAGAACCATTAAAAGAAAACATGCGAGTGGCCGTGCCAAAGAAAGAAGAGAAGGCATACACGGCCATGTAAGGAGAAAAAAGGCCAAACACGCAGCCAAGCAGAGGGAGAATGAAGGCATTCACGTGGCCACACAAGAAGAAAGGCAATGCAGTGCGTGGCCATGCAAGGAGAGACCCAAGCCATCACGTGACCATGCATGAAAAACATAAGGGAAATGCACGGCCACGTAGAGAGAAAACACAACCCATCACATGGCCACGTAGGAAACACACAAGGAAGACGCACGACCACATAAGGGAAAAACAAAGAGGAGGCATGACCACACACTGAAGAAGCAAAGGCATCACGTGGCTATGCAAGGAAGCATAGGTATGCGTGGCCACGCATGAAGGAAAGGACAAGGACACACGACCACACAAGGCATTTCGGCAGTCTAGATTAAAAATGCCGATTTCTAGCTCAAATGATTTTGAATCCCAAACTCACCTCAAATACTTAGATTTAAATCATTCTTTGTTCATCTAAAACACTAAAATCTAACCTTCACTTCAACTAAGGGGACACATACAAGAACATAGGAAAATCATCAAGTAACCATTTATATAGAGTTCCCATACCTCATATACCAGCTTCATCTCCTTCAAAAATCCACCGATCTAGATCTTTCTTCTTTCTCCTATTCTTGATCTATCTGCTTCTCTTTTCTCTTTATACATAGGAACAATAACATGATATTGCAATCCCTCATGACCAAAAATCATAAATGAAGAAAAGAAGAGGAAGAAGGGATCTTCAAGGAAAGACATTACCTTTGCTCTTCACTCACAAACCCTAGCTCCCTTCTCCAAACTGTAACCAGTAGTTAGAGAGAGAGAGAGAGAGAACTATCTCTCTCCAAAATGCCGATCCCCCCCATTCTCAATTCCCTTGATTTCCTTCTCCAAGAAGCTATTGAGGGAGTTAGTGGGGTAAATATCTCATTGTGTGAATTTCCAAAATTGCCCTTATACAACATAACCCCATCAACTTATCTTTCTTAACATTTAACACCCAAACTTCTAATTTACTTTAACTATATCCCTCTTTATCTTAATTTTTAACCATACTCAATTACATACATGCTAAAATTATCAAAATACCCCTAATGGGACTTAACTTTAACAATGCAAAATAATTCAATATTTGCCTTAATTAACCATAATTCTCATCACTTTACTATAATTCGGTTAGGGCCATGATTGGGTCCTTACACTTTTAGTGTTTTAACAAAAAAGACGTTTGGAGAGATAATTTTAAGGGTTTATTTCTTTCTTTTAGGCACTGTAGATTAGGGTTTTGATTTTTTTTCTTTTAGTTTTATTTTAAATTTTTGGGATTCAAAGAGGATTGCAGGGTTGAAGATGGAGTTCAAAGTCTTGCAAATGGATGAATTAAAGAGAGAAATGCAGGAATTATAGCTTTTGCATACACATTCACCGATTTCTTATACACCATCTTTTAAAGATTCTTATTCTTCATGATTGCCATAAGATTCCACCATTTCCAAAGTTAAAGTCTTCTAGACTTGCTTATAAGTCACGAGAAACAATTTAAGATTGAAAAGGAAGTTTGGGAGGCTACATTTAAATTTTTAAAGGAGAAGTTAAGGGATCAAGAGAAGAAGATCAAGGGTCAAGAGAGTTTATTGACAAATCAAGAATGGGAATCAGAAAGTTGGAATCCAAACTAGAACTTTTGAGTGTTTCTATGCAAATTCAAGATGATAGTGGCAAAAAGGTGGAATTAAGTCATGTATTAATGGTGGACAAAGAAGAATTTAAGTTTGGGGTGTATGAAGAAGTAAAGGGACAACTCATCTTTAAAGACAAATTATGTGTTTGTTTGAAAGGTGTATTTAAATCTTTAGTGAGGAATTTTTTACCAAAGGAGTAAGAAGTGTTCAATTCTTAAGTGGAGGCATAAAGTCAGTCCACTTGAAGAATTTATTAAGGCAAAAAAAGCTGGTGGATTTCATTTTTGAAGAAACTAAGGTGGAGTTATACTTCATCGAAGACATAGTATTTCTTACCTTGGTGAACTTTGAGAAGTCTCTTCTACTGATGGGAGAAAATGAGGAGCAAAGTCTGGAGAGACCACTATTTGGATCGCAAGCTCGACCTTCAGAGAGTGACATAAGTCGAGCTGGGACTCAATAAACCAGAACTTTTTTAACCTTTCTCTTTAAATTTCAATCAAATTCTTATATGTCTAGCTTTTGTGTTTTATGTGTTATTTTTAATGATTTGCTATTCTATATTTAGTTTAATTTTATAGATTTTTATAGTTCAATTTATGTTCTTTGTGTTTTCTCATGTTAATGTGTTTTGTCATTCAATTCATGAGTTTAAGATGTTAAGTTTGCTAAATTGGTTGGTTGAAGTGTGCAATTTTTTATTAGGCTCAATTCAATACTTTTTGTTACTCAATTGGTACTTTTGGAGTGTTTTTATGTTATACTTAAAGAGTTGATATGTTAAAGTGTGTGTAATTTAATGGGAACATGAAAATTGATGAGCGTATTGGATTTTTAAGAAAATCTTGTCTTATTTTTAACTGTGTGTAAATTAACCCGACTGGGCCACATTTGGTTCCACTAGGTCATTGGTGGAGAATGAGGATAGAAACATATGACCCGGCTAGGCCAAATTTGGTCCCAACAGGTCACTAAGTCATTATGGGGATAGATTCACATGACCTGGCTGGGACACTAGTGGTCCTGCCAGGTCACTTAAAAAGTTTAAATTTCCCTTTGTTTTTCATAATGTTGTACCTCTTGCCCTACTCCTAACTCACATTCCCCTCATATTTTCTCCCCATTCTCTCTTTACACGACCTCTTCTCCAGTGCATCTATCAAGTAAGTGTCTCCCTCTTTCTCTTAATTCTTTTATACACATAATTCTCTCCTCTTTCTTCATTACATGGTCTTAATTTATTTTGTCTTCAAATTTGTATGATGGTGATTATTTAGGGCAAAATATGGCATGTGTTTACTTGACTTCCTGAGGAATTGAGAAATGGTTTTTGCATATTGGTCATTCTCGTGTTTTGCACTTTCATTATTTGATGTCTTAGGCAATTTATTGGTGTCCATTGTTATGAACTCAGGCCTCATTTTTCATGCAAGCTAAGTGTTCAATGAAACGCTGAAATGCCATTTGATGCACATTTTTAGTCTATTTTTCTCATTTTTTTTATCATGATAGTATGTGATTTGCCTTAGTTATCACTATAATTTAAATTTTGAGACAACAATCTGATTAGTGCTATATCTATGCAAAGCCAAAATTTAATGGACATATTTGCCTTATCTTTCATTTTTAATGTTTTTACATGTGCCTACGTGCATGAGGATTTTCAAGAGAACATTGAGGCCCTTCGAAGTAGTCAAGAGTGAATGGCTAGACATCAAGAACTAATTTTCAAGCATTTATGGGAGAGGTTTCCAACAACACCACCTTTACCTCAACTGCAGTAAGCTGTCATTGTTGTTTTCTTGCTGAGGACAAGAGGATTTTAGGAGGGGGGTGAAGCTCATTTGAGCTCACTGTTGGATATTGACTCAGGAAGTTTTTGAACAATTTTAACTTTCATTTTACTCATAAATTATTTTATTTTTTATTTCTTTTATTTTTATTTTTGGTGTTTAATTGTAGTACTTGATTTCCTTTAATTTTGTAATACTGTGTTAAGTTAATTATATGTATGCTTTTATTTTTGTTATCTTTGTTTTGCTTTCTAATTTAGTTTATTTAGTTGGTTTGTAATTTACATGTTAGTTGAGCAGGTTTAGTTTGGTTTATCATGTAGCTTACAATTAATTGAGTTCGACTAATTTTATTTTTGAATTTTAATTTTTTGAACTTTAGCTTAGAATTTTGCAGTGCTCAAAATTTTAATTAGCATTAGGATAACTATGTTGTTTGAGGTAATTTTAGTCAATTTAGAGTTTAACCTAAACATATTTGTTAGTTTTCAAAATTTGTACACAAAGATCAATTTTTAAATTTAGAGGAAAAAAAACAAGCGCATGAAGGTGGTTGAGTTAAGAATTTTAGAGTGATAGAACCTTCATCATCACGCTTTGAAGCATTAAAAAAACTTGAACAAGTTTAAGGTGTGATTTAGGCAAATTTTCTTGTTTACGACACGTCAAAAGAATTTTATCTACCCTTGTGCATTTTATTTCTTAATTAGCACTTTTGAGCTTTATGAGACATGTTCAATGCATGTCATGATTAAGTTTCCTGTTACACATATCTTATACCCTATAGCCTAAAAGCTTTTATCTTCCCATTCTAAGAATTGATGACTTTAGGAATTGATCACTTAAGGGGTGTATAATAGGCATAGTTTCATAAAAAAGGATCGAAAAATTAAGGATGTTGTCATGATTCTATTACAAATACAGGAATGTAGTTTTTTTCTTTAAATTGAAATTATTGGATACCCCTACTATGTAATTTTAAGGAAAAGCTAGCTAAGTTTGTTATCTTTTAAAAAAAGAAAAAGAAAAAAAAGAAAAAATAAAATAAAAGTTTTTAAATAAGCGAGTTAGCAATGTATAACAAGTTTTTAAGTGTGGGGTACTTTCAACATAGGGAGAAAAGGTTATACTCTCAATTTGAATGAGATTGTAAGAAAATAAAAGACATTTCTAAAAGCTAGCCCTCTTTGTGCTTTAGTATTATATATTCTTGTGTAATGAAGTTATGACTACTTTGGTGAAATTATTATGGGTAAAGTCTTACAAGTGGGTGGAGGTTGGTGTTTTCAAGTGTTGAGTGGCTATTTTTATCTTTGCTTATCATTAACCTGTCTTGACTAGCCTTTACCTTGACCACATTACAACCGAATTAAAGTCCTAATGATCTTTTTTTTTTGAGTTATTTAACAGAGATGGTCTTAGGGTTTTGATGCTAAAGGAGAGGCCTATGACATATCTAGAGTTTCAAGTGCGAAATCACATGTACTTTTCGGTGTATTTTAGTTTTTAAATTGCTTAAAATATTTTGGTCTTGCACACACAAACATGGAAACTTACAAGTATCTTTTTGTTTAAACTTGTCTTGGTTAAGATGTCATCAAGTATTGCCATCAAATGTTGATCTTAGTTTTAAACTACATGATTCTAGGTTTAGAGTTTAAGAATTTCGAAAATGTGGTTAGTTTAAATTTTCTCGATGGCGAGCAAAACCTAATTGTAGGGTATTTGATATTTCTAAATTATACCCATATTTTGTGGATTTTTAAGTGTGTTTTATAGTTTATTTTGATTTTAATTTTGTGTGTTTATGTTTAAATTTAATGTGTTTTGAAAATTTTAGAGTTTAAAGTCAAATTGTGTTGATTTTGTAGAGTTAAAGGCTAAAATCTAGAAATTGACCCAGTTGGGACACTTTAAACATAGGAGGCAAATTCACATGACCCTGCTGGGTCACTTTTTGGTCCCACCGGGTCGATTTAGCAAAATGTACAATTTTTAAAAGCTTTTGAAAGATCAAGGACTCCTGGTGGCAATTGGACTTCTACTATATAAGGTCTTTTAGTGTTTTAACAAAGAAAACGATTGGAGAAATTGTTTTTAGGGTTTATTTCCTTCTTTTAGACATTTTAGATTAGGGTTTTAATTTTTCTTTTTAGCTTAGATTTAATTTGGAGATTTAAGGAGGATTTTAAAGTTGAAGAAGAAGAAGCTTCAAGATTTTTTTTTCTCATCAAGGGTGTATTCTTGTAAGTACTAGGTCCTAAGGAGGCTTTTTTCAGGGTTACCTATTAAGGAAAATTGCTCCTTTAAAGACAGTGAATTGAGGATGGTGAACTCTTTATGGTGTTGAAATCATTCTCTAAAAAGCTTTTTAAAATGTTTTTGAGCTTGACTCGGGTAGCTGATTGGTGTAGAGGGGCAAACAATGAAAAATACCTTTAGTCGAGAACTTGGAATTGAGTTACATGCATTTAGAGCCTTACACATTTTGCATTTATGACCTACACACCCATACGCTCGAAGGAATCTCATCATTTGGCCTAAATGTCAGATTTTGCCTATTTTTGGAAATGCACGGCCTTACACAAGGAGCGTACAACCATGCACTTTAAAGAATCTTTCCTTTTGAGGCAAGTTGACCTCCTTTTTGAAGTGTATAATTATGCATTCCTGTGGTATGGCCGTACACTCAAAAGTTGGTGAACTTTCCCATGAGGTAAGTGGGCAAGTGGGAGGCACCGTTTAAGTGTGCAGCCATGCATACTTAATGCACACCCGTACACTCCCTCCTTTATAAGCTTTTTTCTAATTCTCTTGAGAAGGTTGGTTGGTTAGTTTTTGGAAATTATTAGCAATAGCTACATTGCTTTAAAAAAAAACCTTCAAAAATTCCAAAAGCTTTTAAAGTTTTTTAAAGCCAAACTAGGAGTTTTGGCATCTAGCTCTTGATTCTTCTACTATTTCTTAACTATTTCAACACTACAAAGGTTCTACGAATCCGACATTCGACAGTTTAATCGAGTAAGTAAACTGAAGGTAATATAAAAGGCCTTTCTTAGTACTTTCTTAATTATAATAAATTTAGTCATTATTTTCATCTGTTAGTTTTTATTATATATTGATCTTTGTCAGATTTAGGTTGTGAAACTCTTTGAAAAGGTATATTGTTGTGTGATATTATTAGGTTATCTTCTTTAAATTCTATCTTGTCCATTTTTTATCATTTTTTTATCAAAATAAAATCTGGTTTAAAAATTCATCTTCTTATTTAGCCTTTCCTTTTTGCTCCCTTTTGGATCTGCTGTTGGTGAGGACTCTATTTTAAAAGGAAAGAAAACTCACCATTATCAGGTTGGGATGGTTGTGCATTGTTTGATATGCACCTGCGCGTTAAATGATGCACAACCCAAAATATATTTTCTTGCTTTTTAAGACATAAGAGCTGACAGTATATCATCAAATGCGCCTTCATGCATTTTTTGACATGCTCGCCGGATCCTTATTCTTTTATCTTTTTCATATTTCTTAATTCAATTTAGTTTTATTTATGTTTTCTTTCCATTTTTTTATTATCATTATCATTTTTGTTGTTATTGTTATTATTATTGCTCTTGAGGAATTAAGCCTTTTGTGAATATGATCAGGAAAGCGCTCTAGATAAGTCCACTATCCTTTCTCTATACTGTAAAAACATTTTTTCGACCGTAAACAAAAAGTGTCAACAAAAATATTTATAGTAATTAGTTGGGATATTTCATTAATAAAGTAAGACCAATGTCCACATTTTTTCCTAGGAAATTCACATGTAAAAAAATTAAATTTTAATAATGTAAATGATTTTTTATATAATTAAATAACACGGGCACGTTTTATATATAAAACTTGGACTAGCAAGTCCTTGTCTTCAAGATCTCGTAATGAAATGCTTCTTCAATAATCCGTATGTGAGCACCAAAGTCCTTACCTAAAAAGGTCACAATGAACCACCGGATTTATAAATATCTTTATCACTTTATTATATGCCATGATTTATTGCTTCCCTATGTGATTGGGTGCACTTTTAATTCTCATATTTGCTCTATTCTTGCATGAAAGAAAAGGGATAACATGATTAATCTGAAAGCCGTTATGTCACATTTGTCAAGGATAAACATAAGAGCATAATTTCAAACCCTCTTTGGGTTTTTGGCCTCACGAGGTCAGAACACCCTTCTTTCCTAATGTTTTATTTGGTGGTGACACCTTACTATTTAGCTTTATGGTCCCCAACTAGATGCCTCCCGATTTTCGATCGTTAGCGATAAGATAGGGACACTTGGTTTTAACCTTAAAGGTGGGATTGAATCGCTAAAGGTTAGAGGTTTCCTCATTCGAACTCGATGATCCCTTGGCTCCGGGGGTGAAATTAGGTGTTAGTGACTCAAAGGGAAAAGACTCCTGTTAGGGATGGAAAGAGCGTGCGTCATAATTCTGAACTTAATCTAATTATATTCTTGATGTTTGAGTACTTACTTAGGAATTCTTGAACCGTATTTGTATTGGGATTTTGAGTTTAATGAATATTTTCATGTTTTCTTTTATTTTTTTGTGATTATTTCTACATTTACACTGATATTTCAGTTTGATTTTAGTGTATCAATATATGATTAAATATTGAATCTAAATGTTAATTGTATTTGCATATGCCTTTTTTTTTTTAAATTTTTTGTATCTAGTTGTCTTTTCAATCCAAAAGGAGGTTTTGATTCTTATGTGTAGATTATATCTAGTTCAGGTATGTTAGGGAATAAATAGATCTTAAAATGGGTGTTTTGAGAGGAGATTCATTTGACATTTAGGAATTTATTAACCTAAGCTAATGCTAATTATTAGGCTATTTTAATCAAAGAGCTTAGTAATATAGAATGGTGTTCTAAGTAAGAGACCTATTTTGAGTTGGGATTTCTAAATATTCATGTTAATATTATGTTGCTTGTTTCCAAATACATTTATGGGAATAGAATTCCCAAAGCATTAATTTCAATTTTGTTGATTTCCTTAATGACCTTATTTTAATTTAGTTGTTAATTCTTAGATTTAATTTCCTATCTAGTTTAGGACTCCTTTCAATTTAAAACTCAAGAATGATCTCGAGTTAATTATAATCAATTAAAGATATTTTGCTTAGCAATTCCTTCTTTCTTGGGTTTGATATTCTTAGATTTTAATCTTATTTCCTTATACTATTAACCAATCTAGTACACTTGCTAGATACCGGTCAAAGACCTAGGGAAAATCCCATCTTGCTCCCTCACTCCTTTTTATTTTTCAATTTAATCCCCATACCCATGCAATTCTAATTATACATGTGCATGCCCTTTAATAAAGTTACCATAGTGCCTTTATCTTAATTCCCTCTATGTTTATTATCTAACAAGTCATGTTACAATTTTAATACCAATTAAGTATATACATATTCAACTAAGGCATATGTTGGGACCTTACATTTCTCTCTCCTTCAAAATAATTTCATCCTTGAAATTCATACTTGTATTGAATAGCTATGAGTATTGTGCCCTTATAACCGATTCAGGTTCCCAAGTCACTTCCTCCATACCATGGTGTTACTAAAGCACATTAACTAAAGGAATTCATTTATTCCTTAATTGTCTGATTTTCCAGCTATGATCACTTTTGGTTCTTCATCATATGAGAAATTAGGTTGAATCTTTATCTTTTATAGAGGCAATTTATGAGATTCATCAGATTGATACTTCCTAAGCATTGAGACATGAAACACATCATGCATCTTAGATAACTTTGTAGAAAGTACCAATCTATAAGCTACTAGTTTAACTCGTTTAGGATTCCATATGGACTGATAAATCTTGGCTAAGTTTCCCTTTATTCCCAAACCGTAATACCTTTCTCCATGGAGATACCTTTAAGAACACTTTGTCACCAACTTGATACTGGATATTTTTTCTTTTCAAATATGCATATGACTTCTATTTATCACTAGTTGTTATCAGTCTTTGTTTAATAATTTACATTTTCTTTTTAGTATCTTTAATAATATCTAGGCCAATCATCTTATTTTCAGCTAACTCTATCGAGTAAACTGGGGTTCTACATCTCCGGCCATATAATTCTTTATAGGGCAACATACCGATGCTGATTTGGTGAGTGTTATTATATTCAAATTCCACTAAGGCAAGGTGCTTATCCCAACTTCCTGAGAAATTTAGAACACATACCCGAAGCATATCTTCTAACACTTGAATCACCCTTTCAGATTGTCCATTCGTCTGTGGGTGAAATGCTATGCTAAAATGAAGCAAGTACCCAAAGCTGTATACAGGCTCTTCCAGAATCTCACTACATCTTTCTTCATACTTGGCCACCAGTAGAACTATTTCAAACCTTGGTACACATATAGGACTAGAAACACTATTATGCTCCCACTAAAAAAAATAACAAATAATAACAAACAAAGATAAAACAGTAAGTGCTCACATCCATCATGCCTAAAACTAATGTTTTCTGGCCAAAACTATGTTCTAACTTAAGAGAAAAATAAAAAGATGAACAAAATAACAAAAGAATTAATTTATACTTACTTAGGGGAGGCAAAAAGAAAAAAAGTAGAAATGGTAGAAAAAATATGCTCTTTGAAGTGCATCTCACTCCTAGGACTCCGCAGGTTCAAATGGCTCAAAAAACGGACGTCGGATGATAGAGAAAAGCTTGAAAAACTAGAAGAGAGCTCGAAGGTCAGAAGTTATAGAGTTTTGGCCAAAAAATAAAGAAGAAAGGGGTTTTTATTGTTGAAATTGAGTGACGGACGAGAAGTTCGTTCGTAACTCAGTGATAGATAGGACGAAAACATGTCCCGTCCCTCGGTTGAAATGACCAAAATGGCCTTTAATTTTAATTCTCTCCTAATTTTTATATTTTTACCCCGTTTTCTTTGATTTTTTACTCTTTATCAATCTAAATTAATTTACAACATTATCAACATTCTTTTTTATGAGTTATAATATTATTTTTACAATATTTACAAGTTTTAGTTATGTTTTAATACATACCTATATCTAAAAGTCTGAATTACCCCTTGAAAATTTTCATGCCTCTGTACTTGAATAATTCTTATGTTCCAGACATTACAAATCTTCCAAGGTTGAATATTCAGGTCCTCAAGCTTTCATATTCCTTACAAAATAAAAATAAATGCAAATGCAAGGAAATTTACATGCAATGCATGAGACGTGCAAATGCATGACCTTTGGCATTCCAGAGGTGAGGGATGAGCAACCCGTGGCTCACTCATGGTGAGGGATGGCCATCTCTCATCACTTTTTTTTTATAAATAATGCTTGAATTTCTTGTTTTTTATGCTTTTGAATTTTCACATTCCAAGAAGCTTCAATCAGGTGCTATTTTTTCTCTTTTTTTCTTTCCTTTCTTTCTTTTTTTGTCTGTTGTTCTTTCAGTCATTCATTTTCTTCTTTATCATTCCTACACTTTAAACTGCTTAGAAATCCTATTACCATGACTATTGGGCTTGTTAAATTGTACCGGTTACTAATCGAATCGAAAATTTGGGAGGACCATTTTAGCCTCCTTACTTGGGTTTGAGTTTCTAAGGAGAACTTCTTTAGATAGGAACTTGCTGTCGAATGCTCTTTGATACTGGGACCTGAGATATCACGTATTCTAGTTCACTTATTAGGAGTTATGTCTTTTACCTAAAGAGTTTGCTGCTATGGTGGTTCATGCATTGGGTGTTCTTCCTTCTGAGGCTAGGGATTTAGTACCTTATGGGAAGACATTTTTGTTGGAGTGGCTGATTGATGTCTTGACTGACTTTGATGACATTCTAACCTTTCATTTTGGTGTGGTACTGCTTTGTTTCCTGGCATGGTGCCTATTGGTGCATGCTGGTGATCCCATGATTGCAGATTATGGGTTGCTTAGTTACATAGATGGCATACATTAGGGGCATAATCCATTTCCCCTAATCGTGGTAGAGACCATCATTGGTTTAGATGACTTTCACCATAGGTCTCCTGCTCAACGTGGCTCTTCTTCTTTCTTTACAGGTAGCCCCATACTTCTTTAGGTACATCCTTATTTTTGAAGGTAGTATGCCCTTTGTACGTTTTCATACTACTTTCTTTTGTTGAAATACATGTCCTTTCAAATTTTCACGCATCTCTACGCCTTATTTTTGCCTGAGATGAACTCAACTCACCCCAATGTCCTTTTTTTCAGGTATGGCTTTGTTAGAAGCTGCACCTATTATTAAAGCCTCCTCTTTGAGTTAGAGTCACATGGACTTACCTCATAAGGCATATCATTACTAGGCATCCTTAGTATAAGTTTCTGTGAGTTCAGGATGTAGTTGATTGGCTGGGTCGTTCAAAAGATGCTAACATTAGGTTTAGGTGTCCCTAGTTGCCTATTACTTCTGTGGTTAGGGATGGAGAGTCAGCATGCATTCCTTTTTGTGGATTTCAATGAGCCATTTTTTATGTCTTTGCCCACTGTGTTCACCAGTTTGGGGGTAGGCAGGATATTGTTAGGCATCCACTAAGCTTTTGTGGAGGCATTCTTACTGCTCACTTTGTGATAGAGTATTATTAGAGGATCTAAACTCAGCTTCTAGTAAGGATTACTATTTTTTACACTAGTGCTTGTGATTACATCACCTCTGACTCATACAATCAGTGGGTCACTAGTCTTACTATCGACAACATACTTTCTAACTTGAGGCACTTGGGTGGAGAGAAAGATGTGATACTGATAGATTAGATTAGACATTTTCATAAATGATGTTTTTACTTTTATTGAACATGTGATAGAAAAATGCTATCTTTTGATACTTAGATGACATTTATGAATATATGCATGACATTTATTTCTGATTTTGGTACACATGATCAGTATTTGACTTTTTCTTAATGATATATATTATTCAATCTCAAAATGAAACTTTACAAGCATCATAACTCTTGTCATCAATCAACCTTCTCGATTTTTCTTGATTACTTATTTTTCTCTCAGCCTCTAATTTTTGCTCAAGATGCCTTTTTTTGGCTTTTACCATGGTGAGGTACCAAATTTTAGCAAGGATGTCGCTGCGAAGCATTAATTCTCTTCTTTTTCTCTTTTAGTCTTTAGCCATATAACCTTTTCAATTTGTCAACATTCACTAGTTCTTTGAACTTATTGCCATCATTATCTGATAAAATGGCAGTGCCTTTAGATAATAGTTTCTTAAGCACAAAAGATCCTTCCTATATAGGCCTAAATTTGCCTTGAATATCTAGAATCCCTGACCTTATATGTGTGAACACTAGGTCTCCTTCTTTCAAAAGGTACTTTCTAACTTTCTTCTCGGATGAATGAGCTGAACTTTTTTGATAAACTTGATTGTGGTAGTATGCCCTCATTCTATCCCCATCAAGTAGATTAAGCTATGATAGTCTCTGTTTAGCCCATTATGTTTCTGGTATCTTAGCTTCCAAAACTACTCTCAAAGATTGATGTTTAATCTCTACAGGTAGTATTGCTTTTGTTCCATAGACCAAAGAGAACGGTGTGGCTTTTGTTGAAGTTCTAGTTGTGGTCTTACAATCTCATAGTGTGAAGGGTAGCTTATTAGCCCAATCCTTGTAAGTTCATACCATTTTGGCAAGGATTCTCTTTATATTCTTATTGGTTGCTTTGCCAGCTCCGTTTTCTTGAGGTTTGTAAGGAGAAGACTTGTGATGTTGAACCCCATACCTAATAAGCATTTGTCCGGTTTCACCTAAAAACTTTAACCCATTGTCCGAGACCACATGATGAGGTAAGTCATATCTACATATCAAATTCTTCTCGATGAACTTGGCCATATCCTGTGCATTTACCTTTTTGAAAGACTCAACTTATACCCATTTGGTAAAATAATCAATGGCCACTATGAAAAATTTATGCCCATTTGAAGCATATGGATGAATCATTCCTATAATATCTATCCCCATGATGTGTTTCGGAGCCATCGCTTGTTTTTGGGTTTTGTAACACCCCAAAATTCATATCAGACATGAATGTCATGTTTTAGAACATGAATAGTAACCTTATGATAGTTTTTGGGGGTAATTACAATAGAATAGTACAATAAAATTTAAAAGTGTAGAAGGGTTAAACGTGCTTGGGCCAGGAAAATTCGAGGATGGGTGACTCAGTGGACAGTTGGACTCAACTCTAGAATAAGAAAATAGGTCTTAAATAGAGTCCAATGGTACAATTTAAGATAAAATTGAGCTTAATTAGACCTTCAAAATAGAGAGTGAAGATTCTTCCCAGTACTATAGAAATGGTTAATCGAAAATTTGACGGGACTCAAAAATATTTCATAGACCTTTAAAAATTTTTTAAGTGCCCAGATATATTAGAAATAGTTTAACTTAGTTTTTAAAAGTGAAAAATAATTTTTCTGAAAATTTTAAATTTTTGGGTTTTTAACTGGCTAATGTTATCTCCAAAGCTGAAACTATGTTGAAATAAGCTTGGAATGACCTAAAATTTTATTCACATTCTTTTGCAGATGTTAGGACATGAAGGGGAAAATTTTAGAGCATTTTGATAGTGGAACATCAATTTTTGAAAAATGGCAAAAAATCAAGTTAAATTTATTAATCAAATTAAAAGGCATTTTTTCATTGGTTCAAAGGTATAATTGTTATAAAAAAATAGGGGTATAAGTGATTGGAACTATAAATTGGGAAAGGTAACTAATGGAGGAATTATTTAAGCCAAAAATGGGTTAATTAGGTAAAATTGGGCCACTTGGTTAGACCAAAGTGGTTGGACCAGATCTTGCCCAATCAACCCAAGTATAAAATGTGAAAATATCATATTTCTCTAGAGAAATCAACCAATTTCTTCCCTTCTCCAGCTAGCTCCTTTATCTCAATTTTTTTTGTAACTTTCTTCAATTCTCTCTTAGGTAATTCCATCCACTCTTCCCTCCTAAACCACTCAAGAGCCTTAATTCCACTCTTAGATACTTCTAAGGCTTATTTTGGATGGAAGAAATAAAAGGAATCATAAAGAGAAGGAAGAAAAATTTGAAGAAATAAGTGAAGATAAATTCGACCATAGTGAGGAAGCAAGGAAAATCAAGGAGAACAATGATGGAGAAGGTTACCAAGATGATCTTGAAGCATGTTAGGGAAATTTCATTAAAATTTCCTTGAATTTTGGTTGAGTTTACATTATGTTACTTGAGAAATTTAGATGTAAAAGAGAGATAAATTGAGATATACTTATACAATGAATTATTAACATATAAGGGGGAAGAATTAATGAAGGAAACTATTTAGAAGTAGGAGAAAGAAAGGTGGCTGAATGGCAACCTTAGGGATAGTAAGTGATAATTGAACAAATAATTAAATATTTGGTTTAATTTGAATATTTTGATGATGAATGAATTTAGTAGATAGGCTAAAACTCTAAATCATAGTTGCACATAATTTATTCATATTAGACATAAAGATGTGCATTTATGTATCAAATGTAGATAAGTATAAATTAAGTTTGCATGAGTATGTGAAGGCTTAAAATGATGTTTACAGATGAAATGAGTGATATTAGGTGGAAGGAACATGACTTGAATAATTGGAACTTGAAACAATGTATAGATATAATATTTACTATGTACACATAATGATGTACTATTATGTAACTATATGAACTTAAAAGAAAATGTGAAACAATTTCAGATAACATTATAAAATGAGGTTTAAATATGAAACAAGTAAGAAATGAGGAATAAATCAAGAATTAAGTGGATCATGCGATCGCCGAATGGTGTGTTACATTACATAACATGATAATTTGAGGCTAATTGACATAATAGCATAAAACATGAGTTATTAGGATGAATAAGAATAGTATGTTCAATATGAGCTTAAAATAGTATGTGTACATAATAATTAGTATGTAAACATAATAGTGTATTATTACGTAACTAAGGATTTTTTTAAGTAAAATAAATGTAGGTGAACATATAAACACATAGATTGAATTTAGAAACATATATAGTGTGAAAGGAAATAATAAAACACATGGCATGTGGGACTTTTCAATGTGGCCAAATGGTATCCCTTATCTAAATGCCATATAGTTATCATGTTTAAATGTTATTTGTTATGTATATTATGGTGCCATATGTAATTTTGATGAATGTATGATAAATGAGAATGTATAATAGGATACATAATGGTGACAACATAGAGATTGGTGTAAAATGAACTTAATGTGAAATAATGAAAAAGAGTGTGATTAATAATTTTAATAGGGGCAAAGTTGTAAATATATAGAAAAATAAAGACCTAGTGGTAAACTATGTATAAAAGAGATCATAAGGGTGGTAATATAAGAAATAATAAACAAAAGGTAGTTAATAGTTCAGGAAGGGAAAATAGTAATTATGCAAAAGACAGGGACCAAAGAGTAATTTACGCATAAAAATTATAATAAATGGAATTAAATGAGAAATAGGAGTAAGATTAGGATTGATAGACTCAAAAAGGCTAAAATTGTAATTGAACAACAAATTAGGGGTCTAATGGTAATTATGCAAGAAAACAAGAAGCAAAGGGTAATTTATGCATAAACAGATGTAAAAAATGTGATTAAAGGAAAAATGATGTGATAACATAATCAGTAGATTCGAGAAGGGTAAAAACATAATTAAGCAATAAATTAAGGGCAAAATCGTTATTAGGCATTAGAAATGCAATTAAAGAAGTTAAAATGGCTAAATAGGTAAAAAGAGGCATAATTGTAAATAATAAAAAGTTTAGGAATTAAAACATAATTTGCCATTTTAAAGACATATATAGGGACTAAAATGTAAGTTTACCATTTACGGTGGAGTTAAATAAATTAAATTATGGTAAAGAGGAAATATAAGGACCTGACTGTAAATTTCCACTTCGTGAGATAGTATAAGGACCAAAATGTAAACTTTATACTTAAAAGAAAATAAGAGTCAAACGGGACAAAAGCGATCAAATAAAGTCAAACATAACAAATGGATAATTTAGGGACCAAATTGTAATTTTGTGTTCAAGTAGGTATTGCGTGTAAATTAATAAGAAACTGGAATATAAAGGGATTAAGTGGCCAAGTAAACAATAGGAAGAGTTAATTAAGGTCAACTAGCAAAAAGTAACTCAAGAGGGGTAAAACCGTAGTTAAGAAAAAGTTTTGAGGACCAGACAATAATTTGCCACTAGATGAGGAAGTAGGAGGTCTAAAATGTAAAGTTTGAAATTAGAACAGAGTAAAAGCAAAAAGAGGCTAAAAAGGGAAATTAGAGTAAATGTAACATTGAAAAAGAGAACTATGAAAGTTTTGAGGATTAGACGGCAATTTTCCTCTATGTAGAGAATATATGAATCTAAATAAAGAATTTAAGTAAGAAGAAGAATTAAATGGTGATTTAAAATAACAAAGGATAAATTTTCAACTCATTAAGAAAAATGGAACCAGGAATAAAAATGGAAATTTATATTTAGGATGAATTTCTTAGAAATGAAGTTTTGTGTAATTACATCCGACATTAAGCAACCGGGGTCACAAGGTTAGGCGTGGAATATTTCACAATAAAGACGCAATTGATGTATGCATAAGGATCCCTAGGTGTTCCATCAAGTAAAATTTAGTTGTATTTAGTTCTAAGATTTGATAATTGGCATGTATTGAATTTTATTATACATCGAATGATAATTAACTGTAAATGTGACTCAATGTATATGTAAACGAGAATTTTTACACTGTGTGATGGAAATGGATGAACATAGTATAAGATGTTATACTGTTAAAATTTTTACCATAGGAATGGAATAGTAACTTACCTATTCGAATTAATAAAATTTGACATACATCCAATTGAACAATAAAAAACAATTAGATATGGTATCGATAATTGGAAATCGAAAATTGAACCCAAGAATTAATTATTAATGCTTGTTCATGGATCAGTAAAATTGAAGAATAATTAACTAAAGTAAGCGTGAAATGCCGTTACGGAAATTCATAATGTATGGATTAATAAATGAATGTAGGGTGTTACAGGTTTGCTCTTGGAGGCTCGCTTTTAGGGTCCCAAATCGAAAGAGGCTCATTATTAATCATAAATGTCTACTTCGCAAAAACAAAAAGGGATCAAGCCCAAAATATTGTTGGTAGTCAACCTATAAAAGCATATACTAATGGACCTAAAAAGGTAGGTGTCATGGAGTCGCCACCCAATAAAATGTTTGAAAATGATTCTCAACCTTTTGATGTCCAAACAGAGATTAGTGTTCGGGACATCACTCTTATTAGGCACCTTGGTTATGTGTTGTTTTATAATTGGATTTTAAATATTAACCTACTTTCCTCTCTCACACAATGCATTTGTGATAAAAAAAGTAAACGTCCCAATCAAGTAAAGAAAGCAGTAAATATATAAAGTCCTACTTAATTTATTACATAAGCAAATTGTCCTGAAGAAAAGAACAATATACAAAAGAAAGATAGATAAATATAATGCATAAAATGGGCCAATAATTAGTTTGTGAGCGTTGGTTCCCTCATGCACATTTACAAAAAGGTTTTTATTATATTGTGAATTTGGGCTAAAAAACTGGACATTGGTTCATATTTTGGAAGAAAACCCAATTTATTTGATAGAAAACATTTTAATGTCCTTTTATTTTTATCGTTCACAAAAATCATTTTTTACTAACTATTACAACAAAAAAACATCAAAAATAAGATAAAATAAATATAATAGCAAAAATTAAATAAATAGATAAGCTAAACTATAATAAGTAAAAGAAATAAATGAGGTAACTAAGAAGTGGAGGAGGCGGCCAACTTAGGAGCATGACTTCCCATGAAAAAAAACACTAAGACTCTAAAGCCATAAAGGTATCGACTGCTCGAAGAAAATTACACAAAAAAAATGAATTAGTATTCACAAATAACATGGTAAAATAATTATAGATTTCATTGTACAAAAATGACTTAAAGTACAGAATCATGCCATACAACATCAAAATCGTGTTAAATAATATATAAAAAAGGAATAAAATACATAGAAATGCATAAAATATAGCAAAAATGACTCAAAATACACTTATGGACGGCCAAAGCTGGCGAGGGATGGCCACAAAAGGAGTGAGGGACAGGATGAGAAGATGGGATTGAGACATCCCGTCCATTGGATAAGGGACGACTATCCCTCAACCCATCTTTTTGTCTATCACCTCTGGACATAAACAAATTATGCAAAATTCGTGAAAAATGAAAAACACATTCTTAGCTCTAAACATACAATATTAAGTTCTAAATCATGCCATAACAGATTAAAATACCTAACCATGCATTAACTATATTAGAAAAACATATAATTGCAAAAATTAAAAAGGAAGAGGGAGCTATACATATACAATAGTGGAGGAATCTAAGATTTAGAACATGCTTCTAGTGTATTTAATGGTCCATAAATGCATTACACATCAATTAAACATTCATACAGTAATCAAAACATGTCAATATACTTTAAAGAATCACAACATTGTACAAATAAATTGTAGACAGAGAAGATTGCAATGAGCCTAGAATATTACTCTCAGGAGATATTTTGACTTTATAAACTCTGTAGTTTAGATCTCTATTCCGAATTGTGCTCCTTGATCCTTAAAAGAAGATATGAAATTCGTTTGAGTATATGTGTTCATTTCAATAAGAATTACTAGAGCATAAGTTTTAGAGAGAGAAAGAAACTAATTCTTCTTCTTTAATGGTGGCTCTTAAAAATAATGATTTCTCTCTTTAGAAAACCCTAAATTTTAGTTTTTATACCTACGAAAAAGTTTGATTTCAATTCCAACTCAAATCTCCTCAAATCTGGAGATAAAATCCCCCAAATTTGGATAAAAATCTTAAGAGATAAACTCTTTTTTTTTTAAAACCCAGGAAAATGTGGGAAAGTTTGGGTTTTAAGCTAGGGATAGGCGTCCCTCAATAAGGGGCAGCTGTCCCTTATCACTTAACCATTATTTTCCTAAAATACCCTTGGTTTAGACTGTATAGGAGAGAGGGACCCATAGACAGGCACCCCTCAGGTGACAGACGACCATCTGTCACCACTGAAAGTCCAAAACATGGTTTTCATGTACATTTTGCTAAAAAACTTAGAAATATTTAAAGATACTTAGAAAATCATGAAAAATCTTTAAGAAAAAGTAGGAAATTCATGATCAGAGCTTTGAGATCCAAGCCTGTTGTCAGCAATATGCTATTTCCTCATCATCGAGTAACCCTAATCTAGGCTGCCTCGGGTCACAGTGTCTGCACATACATATATAGATATATGTACATAGATACACCACACATATACATATGTGTGTGTGTGTATATATATACAAACACACACACATGCATACATACATACATACACACACATATGTATGCACATATATGTATGCGTGTGTGTATGATGCATGCTTGAGCCCGCTTGTATTCCGGTTGGGTTCTTGGAGTCTACTTTTAGGGTCCAAGATCAGATCAAGGCTCACTGTATCTTATAAATTGGCCACTTCATAATAGAGAGGGTTTTAAGCCCAATCTTTTGTTGATGGTTAACCCATGAAAACGTCTAAAATGGATTCAAAGAGGTAGGTATAATGGAGTTTCCACCCAATAGAATGTTGGAAAATGATTCTCAACCTTTTGATTCCCAAACAGAGAATGGTGTTTGAGACATCACTCTTAGTTTGCATCTTGGTTAGGTGTTTTCTTATAATTAAGTTTTTACCATTGGTTTACTACCTCCCTTCTCATATGATTTATTACAATTAAATAAACAGTTTAATCACCTAAGGAAAGTGATAAATCAAATAGAAAATCGTATTTAAATTATTACATAAGCAAATTGCCCTAAAGAAAAGAATAATACACAAAATGAAATGACATACATAAAATAGGGAGTTAATTAGGTTTTACGAGCATTGGTTCCTTCATGCATGATTTTTATAAAAAGGATAGAGAGCCTTTTCTTTATTTTAATAAAAATAAGGGATGAGTGATCCCAATTTCAGAGAAAATAGGGCTTCTTTTTGTGGCATGATTTTTGGGTTAAAATTGGACAATGGTCCATTTTATTATGAAAAATCCAATTACTTATATGACATATTAAAAAAACTCTTTTTTACGACAATATTACATCCCTAAGGAGAAAATACATAAAAAAAATAAAAAATACCCAAAATTAAATGAATAAAGCAATATTAAATAAAATAACCTAAATGATGCGAAATAAGAGATAGAGAGAGTGAGTGAAAGAACTTTTTAGGGCACGAATCCTAATGTATAAACACCCCTCAAGAACTCCAAAAGACATATAAAAAAATTTGCTCACACAAGACACAATAAAACCAACTAATTAGCATATTAAAAGAAAATAAATATTAAAGTGACTTAAGATAATAAACAAAATAATAATGCCAAAAATATAAACATGCATACAGAACGGAAAATATGCACATAAAGATGCAGAGTTAAACTAAAAATAAATATTAAGAAATGGCTCAAATCAAGATAAGAAAGGGCATTAAAATGTATTATAAATAAGAAGAAATCAAGCCACGAATGCCCTTGGGAACCAATGGATGTCCCAAGCAAGAGGAGCGATGGGACGAGCAAAAAGCACCGCGATGATAAATGGCCATCTGTGGTGCTTGTTTCCTATTTGTCACTCAAGAACAAACACAAAAAGCGTTTTTTCAAACCAAAGATTAATAAAAGCCGATTCTACACCTTAAATGCAATTTTAAGTCTTTAACACATGCTAAATATAATTATGATAATTAAAACATGCTTTTAATCAAATTATAACAATTAACATCATGCAAAATAGAATTTCAACATAAGAAACCATATGAACATTTATGGAGGAAAATAAACCCTAGCATGTTATCTTAGCACATTATAAAATCTCAAATCATCATAGCATCTTCGAATCATACATATTCAAACAAACAAACATAAAAGCATGCACTACAATACCATTAAATCGCAAGTATATTCATATGATCATGATGATGAACCAGAGAGAAAGTTTAACTTAGAATATTGCCCTTAGGATATTTTGATTTTGTAAGATTAGAAATGCTAATCTCTACTCCGATCCTTGATCTCTGTGTTCAAAAACAAAGATTTTTGTGTGTTTTCTTTTTGGTATGAACAATCTCTTTTGAACCTTTGTTTTCAAGAGAAGAAAATTAGTTTTTCTCTATGAAAAAACACTATTCTCTTTTCCATAATTGTCTCTTTAGAAAACCTTAATTTCCCCAAATATGGAATGATTAAATCACCCCTAAATCTACAATCAAATCAAATCATCCTTATCTCTATTTTTTCAAAATTGGAGAACATGGGGAATCTAAAAATAACCTTATAAACAGGCATCTACCATTGGCATAGGTCCATCCCTCATAAGATTCCTTAAAATTCACAAAAAATACCCTTTATCTAACCTAGAACGGAGGACGATAGCCACAGAAGACTATCCCTCGTATGACATGCATTCGTCTATCATTGCCAAAGGCTAAAAATAAGGTTTTTGATGCTCTTTTGCTAAAACCTTTCAAAAAATACTTAGAAAACCATAAAGTTTTATGAAAATGTGAAAAATTGAGGTTAGAGCTTCGAGATTTGTGCTTCTATCAGAAATATGTTATTTTTCTCATCATCGAGTAACCTTGATCTAGACTGCCTTGAGTCATGGTGTCTACAGTTGCCTCCAATTTTGGAAAACTGGTGTACTAGTGCTAAAGTGAGCCAAAATTCAGGGTAAAGGGAAAAGATGCATACCTAAGGCAATGAATATCTGATTGATTGTTTTAAAATATGTACTATCTAAGGTAGTGAGTCTCTTGGTTGGGTAGTTACCATTAGTTTGTCGATGTGTTAACCCTCCGTTGTGTATTTGCCATTAGTTTGTCAATATGCTAACCATTGGTTGGATAGTTGCCATCAATTTATTGATGTGTTAACCCTTGGTTGACTATCTGATTAGCACCAACTTGTTAATATGCAGATGAGTTGATTGTATCAGATTAGCACCAACTTGTCAGCATATAAATAGGTTAAGACTATTGTATTTGATTAGTGCTAGTTTATCAGCATGCAAAATCAAATGGGACTATAGAATGGTTGGTTGGTGCCATCTGTATGCATGCTTAACCTTTTAGTTGTGGTGGTTGACATCGTCTATAGGTGTGTCTACCCCTTGCAATCAATATTATTATTGAAGAGTTTCTACCAAATATATAGGCTCTGGGTCAGCTTTGAGTGATCCTTCAGCCTGCATCTTCTCTTTACCTTTCAATTGAGTAGCAAGTAACTTCTCTATCATGACTTCCTCTAATGTTTCTTTATCCCAAACTAAATGGTGCAACATAATCTCTTTATCCCAAAAACTCTCAACTAGTTTGATGATTCCCTGTTCCCAATCGATTACATCATTGAATAGCTTAAATCCTGGCACTAGCTCACCCCCTATCATTTGAGGCTTATTCTCCCCACAATAAAGACATAAGCCTAAAGTTGGTACAAAAATATGAGAAATATAAGGAATTCCCTTCATTGCTTCCTTCTCCTTACCTTTTTTACTGGAGCCTGCAAAGCCTAACCCTTTCTTATCCTTCTAACCCTTAGCAGCTACAGCGGTCTAAAGCCCTTGAGGATTCTTGCCTGAACTAGCAGCAAGCAGAAAATTTATCTTTTTAAGCATATTGATCACTTGAGGACTGTTAGGAAGGTTATCCTCATTTTCTTCATCATTAATAACTACCATATGAAACTCGTTAAACAACTTTTTGGCTATTTTGAGCATAGATACGTGGTTTTCTTTTGCTGCCTTAATAGTGACTACCTGATTTTTATAGGGAATTTTAATCATTTGGTGCAACGTGGATGGTACTCCTCCCAGCTTATGAAATCATGGTCTCTAGAGAAGTACAGAGAAATTTGCTGGGATAGGTAAAACCACAAACTTGTCTTCAGTCTTAATGGGCCCTATCTTCACCATAACCTTAAAGGTCCCAGCAGCTTGCCTTTTAGAGTTGTCATATGTAGAAATAGTCAGATCAGACCTACTTAGCATACTCTCATTCAATCCAAAGGTTAAACTTGCCACTAAAGGGCGTACATTAATGAAAGACTCATCATTTATCATCACACAAGTCGTGTGCTTTCCATTAACCTGATCCTTGATGTAGAGGGGACGATAATGACTTCTTCCTTTCACAGGCAAGTCAGAATCAGAGTAAACCATGTTCTCACCGGTTCCTCCCTTAACCAAATCTAGCAATTCAGAAGCCGAGATAGTGGTAGCAATAGTAGCTTCGCTTAAGGCCTCCACCAATTTTTGTCTGTGCAAATGAGATTGCCTCCACAAATCCCAAATACATATCTGAGCTTGTGTCTTCTTTAATTACTTGATTATCTGATCATCCTAAATCTCCTTCTTAGTTGGCACTATAGCGGGAGCTAATTGCCTTTTAATCTCTAGGGCCACTCTTCCACTCTTTATGACTGCCTTAACTTCTTTCTCTTTCTTTGATTCCATTTTATCCTCATTGGCTAAACTCTAAATATCAATTGGCACCAAAACCCCTTCATCTTCACTCTCTGTGGGAGTATCCTAATAGTCAATCATAGAAACTAGTCGATTTTCGTCAACTAGCTTCATTACTTTTGGGGTGTAATGAGTAATGGCCAAGTACTCATTCCTATATAGATCCTTCACCACATACCACTCAAGTAAGCCGGACCCCAACCATGTATACTAGAGGGGGTACAACATTGTATCCTCCCTTCTTTTTTTATCCCTCTTCTCAGGGTTTGAAATCTACCTATTATCTATCAAATCCTAAATCTTATTCCTCAAAGTGTCGTATGAACAATATTGATCCTTCCTGTGATAGAGGATCCCCTGACTCTTAATGGGCCTTGATGGTAGCTAAAGCTTCCCTTCTTTAACCAACCTATTCAACACCCAAGATAGTGATTTCCCCAAGTTAGAATAATGCCTCTGCTAGCTAGCCTCTGTAGCGGACACCTTTGTGGTCTTTCTAGTTTTATTTTGCCCACTACTATTCCCAACAACCTTATTGCTACCAAAATTCCTACTTGCATTCTCGGTACTTGCTCTTCTGGTTAAGTACTCTCCTTCAGCTTCTATAACTATATCCTTTAAGGACTCCCAGTCTTTCAAACCCTTCATCTTCAAACCATCTCTTATGTACGGACTCATATTTTGGATAAACAACCTAATTTGATCAGCTGTATCAGGTTTCCTTTTCATTTCCATCACCCTATTCCTTCATCTAGTGAGATATTCATGGAAGGGCTCATCATGCTTTTGTTGGAGCAACTTAAGGTCTTTCAATGTGACTTCATTCTCTTACCGCAGTTGTACTGTTTGAGAAATTTCTCATTCAGCAAGTACCAATCTTTCTTAGTTCACCTATTCAAACCATGATACTAATCTATCATAGGCCCAGTCAAACTAAAGAAAAAGTATTTCACTTTCTATTTTTTGGATAGGGGTGTCCCCTTCATGATCAACATGTGCTATTTGATATGTATTGAAGGGTCTAAGTTACCATCAAACCTCAATAGATTCGACATCTTAAACCTTTAGGGCAATGGCTCATGTCCATCTAAATCTCTATCTTTAGGGTTCATCCCCTTACCAGCAGGCAACGGCTTAGACATGGCTTCGATCTTTTCCTCCATCTTTTTAAAAGCTGGATCCTCAGCATTAGGACCTCTTATTCTCTTGTTCATCATTAGAGAGATTTAGTCTTCATCCTCTTTCTCTATGAAATCATCCTTAGGATCATGCCTCCTCTCCCTCCTTTGTGGATCTTAAAGCATAGTAGTATCAACTGCAGTAAGATTCCCAACATACATTGGCTTTACTGTCTCATGAATAGGTGTTATATGCTGAGTTTTAACATTAGGTGCTATGGAAGCCACAATTCCACCAATCATAGCTAACATACTTTCCTCAAATTCTTATAGGCATCTATCCATTCTTCGATCTAAGTCATCTCTCATTGTTGAAGGCCTAATAGGAGTGACATTCACCTTTTCCCTAAAAAATGAAAGCCTCGCGGTGGTATCATTTGCAACTCTCCAAGTCTCATTTCCCTTTTTTGTCTTATTCACTTGTCGTTTGCCATTTTTGAACTTTTTTATTGACTACTTTCTGATAACTGATTGGAACCCAACTTAGAATTGACTTCTAAACCCAAATCTAAACTCGAATATGATCTCAGTAGATTGGATATAGACCTTCGAACCAAGCATCTATCTGACCCTTTGGATCAACTAGATAAGTCTATGATGGCTATAAGAATCAGAGGTTAGGAATGATGCATGGTAAATGATGCATAGACAAGATATATATATGATGTATGAATGCAATGCATGGTTTCATTAGACGTCAATCACAAACACACACAAGCATAGATAAAGCTTTCCAACCTTATTACACCCACACAGGAGATTGTGCAGTTTATTTCTTAGGTGGGCTTAGCCTATGGGTCAACAGTATACCCAATAGACGTGCATGCTGCATGGCAAAAAATCAATAGCATAACCTCTCTAATTAAAAGTGCAAGCATATGAATTGTGTATTTTGACTAACTCTTAGAAATTGGGCAGGGCCTACTGAGGTATGGCAGCCTTTGACTGTTACCCTCCTAATTTGTTTTAGTATAGCCAATATATAGAGTAGGCAAAAATTATTATGGTTATACAACCTAGGCGAAGTTACTATTGTCATTTACATAGGCTTGAGTTAAGGGTGATGAAACTTTAGGGCTACCCAAGCATGGTCCCTACCAATAGGTCTAGCTCATCACAAGCATAACGATCGATGGGTCACCATTTTATATACCATTTGGTACTAAACTTCTGTCGGTGAGTCTCCTTGACACCTCTCTATATTGAGTGAACGAAGGCATGCTTCAGGATAACACTGAGGCTAAAAAAGGATGCATAACTTAATTCTAAGGCTCTACGATAAATGTAGGAAATGTAATTTAAAAAGGACATAGGATTAACAAATAAAACTCACTTATAAATAGCTTAACCAAAATGCTTTTTGGAGCAAGGTCTCATTGGTCACCAGTCGAGTCACCATTATGACTCGCACCAGAGCTTGTCTTTCGCTTTTGGGTTCATTCTAGGAGGTCTGCTTTTATAGCCTGAGACCAGAGGAGGCTTGCTTTTAACCATACAATGGCTAGTTCACAATAACGAGGATTGAGCCCTAATTATAGCTGACGGTAAACCTATGAAGGTGTCTACTAGTGGGCTCAAAGAGGCAAGTGTCATAGAGTCGCCATCCAATTAGGCATTTTGGTTAGGTGTCAATTTATAATTGAATTTTAGAATTAATTACCTCTCCTCTCTCACACAATGCATTTTATGATAAAATTAAGCGAACACTTCATTCAAGTAAATAAAGCAGTAGAAGTAATAAAATAAACCTACTTAATTATTACAGAAGAAAATTATCCTAAAGAATAATTCAAGGTAAGATTAATATACATATATAAAATGGGCTATCAATTTAATTTGGAATCATCGGCTTCCTGATGCATTTTTACAAAAAGGGCATCTATTACATCATGTGGTTTTAGGGTAAAAAATTAGACATTGGTTTATGTTTTGTAAAAAAACCCAATTTATTTGCTAAAAAATGCTTTAAATGTCTTTTTATTTTAACGTGCTCGAAAAATCCCCTTTTTACTAACTACTATAATCCTGAAAAAATAATACATCCAAAAATAAAAATAGTTGATAATGGCAAAAATAAATAAACAAACAACCAATGCCATAATAAATAAATAAAATAAAATAAAATATGAAATAATGATGTAACTAGGGAGTGGAGATGGTGATCGGTGTGGGAGCATGATTTCCCATGCAAGAAAAAACCATAAATGCATCAATTACTTAGAAAACTCGCACAAAACAAGCAAACAAATTAGTATTTATAATAAAAAATCACAAAATTATTTACACAAGTAGAAATAGATTTAGGTAGATGATTATGCTGTATAAAAGAAAAAAGAGAACATGTTTAATAATGCTTGAATATCATAATAGACAAATAAATGGTGCAAAAATACATAACGGAACCTATAATGTAGAAGGATGCATTAAAGAACACTCAAGGATGGACAAAAGAGTGAGGGATTGCTATAAAAGAGTGAGAGACGACCAAAGGTGAAGTGAGGGATGGGACAGAAGGATGGGCCGGTAACGTCCCGTCCATCGAGTGATGGACGGCCGTCCGTCGATTCTCTTTTCGTCCGTCATCCCTGAAACAAAGCAGAAAGTGCAGAATAAAGGCAAAAGAACATCAAATCATGTCAAAATATGTTAGATATGCATAATCATACATTAAATACATTAAAAATTACAATATTATAGATTTTTACAAGTAAAAGAAGAAGCTTTGCATGCACAACAATGGAGAAAATCATCATCAAAGCATGCCTTTATCATACCTAGTAGCCCAGAAACACATCATTTATCATCTAAACAAATGTACTAATAAATTATAACATTTAAATCATATCCACATGCATTAAAGAGCCGAGTGATCATGCCAATGAAATTCTAGAGAGAGAAAATAAAGAAAGAGCCTAAAATATTACCCTCAGGAGATATTCTAACTCTATGAATTTTGTAGTCTACATCTCTGCTCTGATTCATGGTCATTAATTCTCAAAAAAAATATGAAATTCATTTATGTATGTGCATGTTTGAATAAGAATTGATAGAGGAAAAATACCTTAGAGAGAGAAAGAAATTGGTTTTCTTTTTCTCTAATGATGGCTCTTAAAAGAATGATTCCTCCTTTCTTAAAAACACTATATTTTTGTTTTTTATACCTAAGAAGGAGTTTTAATCCAATTACAACTAAAAAATCCTTAAATTTAGAGATAAAATCCCCTATATTCGAAATAAATCTTAAGAGATAAACTTTCCCTTCTGAATATTATGGAAAACATGGGAAAATCTGAGTTTCAAGTGAGGGACGGTAGTCCCTCATCACTAAACCCTGGTTTTCCCCAAAATATCTTACACAAGAGAGGGTCTCGCAGATAAGCACCACTCAGGTGACAAACGACCATCTGTCACCACTAGAAGTCTAAATCAGGGGCTTTTGCATATTTTGTTAAAACACTTGGAAACATTTGAAAACATTTAGACTATCATGAAAAATGTTTAAGAGAAAATGAGAAATCCACAATCAGAGTTTTGAGATCCAAACTTGCATTTAGCAATATACTATTTCCTCATCATCGGGTAACCTTGATCAAGGCTACCTCGGGTCACGGTGTTTACAAGATGTACTAAAGACAATTTTTTTAACCTAATATGGACATTATGAGTTCTTCATTATGCCATTTAGCCTTACTAATGCACCAACGACATTTATGGATTTTGTAAACAAAATTTTCTACCCATATTTGGACCAGTTTATAGTGTTATTCATTGATGACATCTTGGTGTATTCTAAGACTCCAGAGGAACATGATAAACACTTACAAATTGTCTTACAAACACTAAAAGATAAGCAACTATATGCATAATTTAGCAAATGTGAATTTTGGCTTAATGAAGTTTCCTTCCTTGGTCTTATAATATCTGAAGAAGGAATCAAAGTTGATCCTAAAAAGATAGAAGCTATCTTATAATAGAAACCACCTAAAAATGTTCCTGAAGTTCGAAGTTTCGTTAAATTGGCTGGATATTATATGTTGTTTATTATAGGATTTTCATTAATAGCTGCCCCACTGTTGCGACCTTAGTAAGTATACTAGATCGACAAGTAGTAAAGAAAAGTATTTTTAAGACTCAAATATCATACCTAGAGGATTGTGTGTGCAAGTTAAGACAATCGATCGTATTCTAAAAAATTCCCAAAAGTTTTAATGATTGTGTTGTAGTTATCTAAAATGAAGACTTTAAATACTAAAATATGCAATAGAAAGAAATTAAATTTAAACTAGTAGTAATTCAAGTAAGAGCTAAATTTAAACTAGAATCAGTCACACTACCCAAAAACAAATACCACCTAACTTTTTTTAACAAAGACGACTCTTCAAAATTTATGCCCTCTTACAATCAACCGAGAAAATGAATTTCAGGATATGAGTTCTCAAAATTTTAGTGAGTAAGAGGTAAAATCTCCTAGCTCAATTAATTAACGCTTCCCTTAAACGCTGGGTACCCTACACTTATTTTCTACAATATGAATCAAATGGCATTTCAGCAGCCTATCCCTATTTTTGAAGTTTTTTTTAATTTTTTAAGCAAACCTTTATTTAATTACTGAGAGTACCAAAAGCATTAGTTCTTGTCATCTATGTCCCAAAATTTTTCAAAAATTTAAGCTTAAAAACCCTTAAAAATTTTCAACTTCCCTTCACTTCTTGATTGACAAGTAAACATTGAATCAAACCCAACATGATATTTTCATTACCCAACCTAGAGTGACCAATTCCAAAATGGGAAAAACAAAGGCATTTAGGTTATATGGTTAAGCATTAGTGCACTTAAAAGAAATAAATCAAGTAGTACGCTTTTAGCATACCAATTAAGCTCAAAGGGGCTAACAATGGCATAATTTACCAAAGGTAAGTCAAAAGTCATTTGAAAATTGGTTGCTAAAGAAAGGCTGCCTGGGTTATATCCTAATCTTGCCTAAGTTGAATGTTCATTTTGAAGGGTGATGAGGAAGGTTCTAGCTATTCCAGAATTCCTTCACACAATTGCTCTCACTCATTGATTTTTTCATTAATTTCACAAAACTTAACCAACTGTGCTCATTAAGTAAGAAACTGGATGATATATAATTTGCTGAGATCAAGACAATAGGAAAACTTCATTGAACAATGCTACTACTATCTAGTTACTCAGACCTCCTAAACAAGTAGTTCAAAATCGAGTTCAAATTGACTCATTTCAAGATTAGCTGGCAAGCTCAGGCTAACTGCAAAAGTAATTAAAATCGACAAACACAATTATTCACTGATACGCCAAACTTCGGATGCTTATGAAAGCAGGCCAATGTAGTGACAAAGCCTCCAAGTGCCAACTTGGAATCCCTTTTTATGAAGGTGCGCAGGTCTAAAACTTTTTGTGCAATGAATAAAACTCCATTTAATTAGATTCTATTGTACATAGCATAAAGAATGGTGGCCTCGCTTACATTTACATTTCCAAGCCATTCTAGGTGGCTGAAATAGGCCAAGGCTAAGTAGTGATGCATAATCCTCATGGGGTGATCTCTCAAATGATGGGCTTTGGTGTTTTTAGGATTGAAGGTGGTGGAGTCCTTGGGATCATTGATTCTTATCCAGATTTCTTGCCTTTTTAGATTAGGAATGTCCCTAGTAGCATGTTGATCAGATCCCAAGACCTTGGAGAAAGTATTGAAAGGCATTTGATATGGAATACTGTCAAGCCAAAAACTCACATGGCTTTGGTTAGTATGATTGTCTGCTCCAATTCTAAATTTCACTGTGCCCAAGAAGTCGTGGACCAAGTGAGGATAGACCTTCTCATTCTACTTAATGAAAACTCTCTAGCCGATGCCATCAATTAACCTATCTAGCTCATTTTTGAATCCTAATTTTGCCATTAATTCCATGTCTAAGCACAGGGTGGCTAGATACTCTTGCTTATTGAAGAGAGTCCACCAATCTATGAATTCTTTTGGAACCCACGCAGGTACCTTAGTATTGGAATATGCCTAAGGAGCAGTAGAGGATGATCCAGCTTCAGTATGGGTGCGCTTGGGTGCCATTGCTCCTACAACAATAATCAACACAAGATAAAAGCACTAAAAAGATAACACAAAACACAACAATTCATTTGAACAACAACAACTATATAGGTAGATTGGAAATAAAAACTACAAAGGAGAAGAAGTTACTAAAATGAATAAAACAAACAAACTCTATGAAAACCAAAGGAAAAGTTGCACCAAGTACATGGCACTCAACCATGCTGAACAAGCATCCTTTGGAAACTAGTAGCCTATAGGTCGAATCATTTTAGCCTATATACTTTGGTGCAATTAACACAAAATGCATGAACAATGTATATGTAAACATAAAGGAACAACTTAAAGCATGCATGAACCAAAATGCAGACAAAAGATTGAAATAAAATAGAACTACAATGCTTAACCACACAAATGACCATTGGCGAAGTATAATTTTTATAGAGTAAACAGAATCATGCATGAAATTAACTAAAATCACAAGCAAAAGCAAAGGGAATAAATAACAAACTATCAAAATGGCCCTAAAATATCAATGTACCAAACACCTAAATTAGCCTTTCTACCATTTATCAAACATAAATATACATTGAACACTTTAAAGGCATGGTTGTTAGGCAAATGATGAACATGTAACAAAATAACTAACTAGAAATTAATGTCTCAATTTAATCAAATAGTAGGTGTGAAAGGTTTGGTTTTTGCAATCAAAACACACATAATACAATTTTTAAGCATAAAACTTAAAGATTATGTGCTAGAAACTACAACCAAGCCTAAAATCAAGAATTAAGAAGCAAAAAAAATGAAAATAGGAAAACAAAATGCAATAAAACCAACCCTAAACATGGAGAAAATATGTACATTTAGGCACAAAGCTCTACCTTAAAATTCAGCAACTAAGCAAAAAAATTTCAAACTAAAATGTAAAGCAAAACAAGAATTAAACCAAACTAAAGAGAAAAAAAAGGAAAACTTACTTGTTTCTTGATGCAAGGGAGTAGACAATGAAGGATATGAGAGAAAATGAGAGGAAATGGCCAGACTCTAGAAGAGAAAGAAAGGAAATTGAAAAAGAAGGTGAGGGGGTGTAACTGGTTAGGGCTATTTAAGGGCAACAACGATGGGATCCCTAAAAGGCATGGCTGGGACTAATATGTCTCAGCCGCATCCAGCATAAAAATGAAACTCCACATTTTGATAAATTAAAAGGCATGGCTAGGACAACTTTGTCTCAGCCGTGCTACCCTTCTGGACTAGAAATCAAACAATAAGACATGGCTGGGACTAACTTGTCTTAGCTGTGCACCAATGAATTCCCCTACTTAGATTTTAACATAGCTATGGTCAGGACACTATGGTCTCAGCTGAGCCTATTTTCTAGACTCCAAGCATACATATAGGCATAGCTGGGACAACTGGTTTGGGCTGTGCACCATCAAGATTCAAAATTCCCTCTTCTTTTCGGGCACGACTAGAATATAAATGTCTCAGTCATGCCTCTATTCTGCCTCATGAACACTGAATGAACCACGGTTGGGACCACTTTGTCTCAGCTGCAGCCAATAGAAATTTGAACTATTAAAGTATAATTTTTCCTTCTCCTAAGCAAAAGTCTAGAAAATTTGCCACTCTAACAAACACAACTAATTACCATTCTCGAACAAAAATTAACAACACTAGACATTTAAACTTACATGAAATTGAGAGCAAACTAAAAAGAAAAGCAATTAGTTCAAAGGTAAGAGAAAGTTCTGGGTTTAACAAGTTGCCAACTCGACTTTGATAGCTCTCATGGGTCATCTTCTAAAGTAAGGATCACTGATGTAGCCTCATAATTGGAATCAAAATATGGCTTCAATCGTTGACTATTGACTTTGAACTCATGACCATGACCTTCTCTCGGATATTTAATGGTTATTGCTCCATAGCTAGAGACCACTACAACTTCAAAAGGCCCTTTCCACCTTGATTTTGATTTCTTAGAAAATAACCTCAATATGCTGTCATAAAGAAGCACCTTTATTTCGGGCACAAATTCCTTCTTGTTTACTCTGCAATCATGCCATTTCTTCATTTTGTCCTTGTACTTCATGGCATGTTCATAGGCCCAAAATTTGAATTCTTCCAACTCATTTAGCTACAAAAACCTACACTTTCCTACATTCTCAAGATTAAATTTTACCTTGGCCCTGTCTACCTCAATCATCTTCTCAGAAATTTTATGCCCTAACACAATGCCCTCTTTCACTATAAAGTGGCACTTCTCCCAATTTAGTACTAAGTTGGTTTTTTCACACCTGCCTAGCACCAAATCGAGATGCTTTAAATAGATCTCAAAATCTAGCCCTTAAATGGTGAAATCGTTTATAAATACCTCAATAAATTTTTCTATAAAGTCATGAAAAATTGTCATCATACATCACTGAAACATAGCCGGTGCATTACACAGTCCAAAGGGCATTCTCCTATAGGCAAATGTGCTATAAGGACAATTAAAGGTCATTTTCTTCTGATCTTTAGGGGTTCTAAGGATTAAAAAATATCCCAAGTACCTCTCTAAGAAACAATAAAACCTATTTCCTAATAGCCTCTCTAACATCTGGTCAATAAATGGCAATGGGAAATGATCTTTTCTAGTGGTATGGTTCAGTCTGCTATAATATATGCATACCCTCCAACCTGTAACTGTATAAGTCAGAATGAGTTCATCAAGTTCATTCTTAACCACGATCATTCCCCCCTTCTTAGGGACACATTGTGCGGGGCTAACCCACTTATTATTAGAGATTGGGTAGATTATACCTGAATTGAGCAATTTGAGTACCTTTTTCTTTACAATTTCCTGCATAACCGGATTGAGCCTTCATTGGGATTGAGCTACCAGTTTATATTCTTCCTCAATAGGAATTTAATGAGTGCAGAAACTTGGGTTGATACCCTTCAAGTCCGCCGTCTCCCATCCTATCGCTTCTTTGTGCTTCTTCAACACCTCAGGCAGCATCACCTATTCGAAACCTGAGAACAAAAAAGAGATAATTATTGGATGTGCTTCATGAGGAGGAAGGGGTTTAAGTTTAGCTTTAGAGTCTCCTTTTTTTAGAGTGGTCCCTTCTTACTTTAATTCCTCCTTTTCACATTGTTTCTCCACAGCTACTATCAATTCTCCCTCTATTCCATACAACTCTTCATTTCCAAAGAATGCATCAAGCTCAAATTCAATGGATCATCTAGCAATCCTTTTTCTTCAGTCTCTTCCACACATTCATCCACCTTGTCTATGAAATAGACCGATTCCTCCAAATCACTTGATGGATGCTTTTAGGCTTGGTTCATATCCACCGAAAATTCTTCATTGTTAAATCATAGGGTGACCTTTTGACCATAAACATCTATCAATGCTTTTGTCATATTTAGGAATGGTCTACTTACAATAAGTGGCACCTTTATATCTTCCTCCATCTCTATGACCATAAAATTTATGGGAAAAATAAATTTCCCACCTTCACCAATAGATCCTCAATCACCCTTTTTAGCTTTCTCATTGATCTATCCGTAAGTTGAAGTCTCATTCCCATCTCCTTAAGATCACCTAGATTGAGTTTCCTGCATATTGAATATGGCATCAAGTTAATGCTGGCCCCTAAGTCATATAAGGCATTCCCAACAAAAGTTTCACCAATTTCACAGGGTAAAGTGAAGCTACTTGGATCTTTCAATTTTTTTTGGAATCTTGTTCATGATAATTGCACTATAATTTTTTTATTAATTGTATGGTTCCATAGCCTTCTAATTTTTTTTATTAGAACAAAGTTCTATCATGAATTTAGCATAGTTGGGCATGTGAGTTAAGGCTTTAGAAAAAGGTAAATTTATATGCAATTTCTTGAACATTTTAAGAAACCTAGCTAATTGCTAATTTTTCTTTTCTTTCCTAGCTATAGTAGGAAATGGAAACCTATTTATGTCAAGATCCTTTATGGTTGGGTTCACTATAATCTTTCCTTTATCAATCTTTGGAGCATCTACATCTACCTCTACTTTAGGATTAGAATCACTTACCTTCTGTGTCGGCTCCTCCATATGAGATGATGAAGTTGGTAATTTACCTTTTTATTCTTCTTGTACTAACTCCTTACCACTTATCAATGTAATGGCCTTGGCCTCTTTCTTAGGATTATGATCCACATTCATAGGAAAAGTTCCAGCTAGATTTATAGACAAAGAATTTGCCAACTGCCCAATCTGTGTCTCCAAGTTCCTTATAGAAGGGTCTTGATTTCAGTTTCATTGCTTTTGAGATTTCAATCTTGTTTCTTGGCCCATCATGACTTATTGTTGGCTATTCATGAAACTAGCAAACATTTCTTCTAGATTAGGCTTCTTTTCTTAAATGAATGGCATTGGTTGGAATCTCAGTGGGTGATATGGTTGAGGTTGGGTTTGGTTAGAGCCTTGTCCTTGATGGTGGTTTGGTAGATAAGGGGTTTGGTAATAAGTGTGGACTTGAGGTTGATATGATTGGCTTTGATTGTGGTGGACATTTTGATTGAATGAGGCTCTTACTTGTGGTTACGAAGATGAGGCATGTTGATTTCCATCATTCCAAGAGAAATTTGAGTGATTCCTCCATCCCAGATTGTATGTATTACTATAGGGATCATTCCTTCTATAATCTGCTAGTGCATTTACATCTCCAATAACTCCACCTTCTTGAATACCTTGCCAATTTTCAATTAGTTCTCTACTTTGAGCAGTTGCAGCTACATTTTGCATTTTTAACCCACTTAACTCTTTATTTACCAACTCTAATTGTTCCTTCAACAACACCACTTCATCTAGATTTTGTACCCTTTACCTCATTGGAATTGATCTAAGAGTAGTCTATTGAGAGTTATTAGTCGCCATCTCATCCAATATACGAAAGCTTCCTAAGGCATCTTGTTTAAGAAAGACCCTGTAGATGCTGCACCCAATAGTGACCTTGTTTGAGGTGTAACTCCAACATAAAATATAGTCATCAATTGGTAGACAACTATGTCATGGTATGGATAGCTTCTCAATAATCTCCTAAACCTTTCCCAAGCCTCATGAAAAGGCTCCTCATTCATTTGATGGAAGCTCATTATATTGTTACAAATACTTGCAGTCTTGCTTAGAGGGAAAAATCTCATAAAAAACTTCTCTTACAACTGATCCCATGACCATATTGATTGGCTGGGTAGCATCTGTAGCCACTTTCTTGCTTTTCCAATCAAAACGAAGGGAAATAACTTCAATCTCACTGCATCCGTAGTAACACCTAAAATTTGAACCCTATCACTGACCTCCAAAAATATATCAATATGTTGAGCGGGATCTTTTACTTCCAAATAAGAGAACTAATTCCTCTATACCATAGTAATGGTGACTAGTTTGATTTTAAATTGTATCCCTCTTGGCAATACAATTGTTTGATAATCTTCATTCCACCTTGGCATAGCTTAGTCCATTATAGTCCTTTGCCTATGGACTTCTTCTCTTCGTACCCCTGGCATTTCTTCATATGCCCTCGGCACTTGTTCATTCTCGGGAGGGAACTCATTAAGAGGAGGATCGTGCTCTATATTATTTTCTCTATTGGCTCTCCTTTTTTGATGTAAGGTCCTCTCGATTTTAGGATCAAAGGGTCTCATCTCACTTTGTTCATACACCACTATCACCTAAAAAGAATCAAGAAAATAAAATAAGAAAAAGAAAATAAATAAAAAAACAATCACAACTCACAAATAATGCAGATCCCCAGCAACGATGCCAAAAACTTGTTGCGACCCTAACAAGTATACTAGATCAACAAGTAGTAAAGAGAAGTATTTTTAAGACTCTCGAATATCGTACCCAAGGAATTATGTGTGAAAGTTAAGACAATCGATCATATGCTAAAGAATTCCCAAAAGTTTTGATGATTGTGCTATAGTTATCTAAAATAAAGACTTTAAATACTAAAATATGCAATGGAAAGAAATTAAATTTAAACTAGTAGTAATTCAAGTAAGAACTAAATTATGAAAAATTACCAGGTGTAAAAAATCAATATAAGGGAAACGTTGCTCAGGTTCACTCATCCATCCCATACCCAATGTGAATTAATTTTAACTAAAAGCATACATGAATGAATTCGGGATAACCCTCTTAACCCAAATGTCCCATTCCAGAGCTAGATATTCTAATTGCCAAGCATCCCATTCCGAAGCCAGCCCAACAACTAGCCTAAGCATAGGTTTAAACAACCCAAAACCCATCTATTTCACTCCACACTTTAGTCCTAAAACCCCAAACACTACACATCTAGAGGCCAAATCTGAATCAATCCAAAATAGACAACATTTATGATAGAAGAATTGAGCAAAATCATTCATAGCATCCAATCCACTAAACTCAATGCCCATAAAGATATATGATAAAGACCATTCATCTATGCATGGAAGATAACTTGATAGATTGAAAAACCATGAGATACAAATAAGTAATAGTGAAATAGACCATTCAATCAAAATATGTACAATATTCACATTGTGAGTAAAGGATTCAAAGATCCCCCAAGTAACTAAAAGACTACTCACTATCCATAATGTAAAAATAAGTAAATTAAAAGAATAAACTATAAAACCCATTTGAAGTTAAGATCTGAAGTTGATGAAGCTCCTTCTCTTCTTCTCTAAACTGCAATTTGATTATAAGCTGTAACTTAAAGTAAGTAACTAAAACTAAAACTATTTTTATGTTCTTGAAGTAAAACTAAACTAAAAGAGTGATTTTTACAAGTTAAACTATCAAACTATGTATGAAAAACACTCTAGATGTAAAACTACATTTTTCTCTCTAAGAATAGCATTTACACGAAACCCTAAAAAGATCTTTATTTAAAAATAGACAAATTTGAAGCTTTTATTCAGGTATCTAGGAAGACATGGCTGGGACACTTTTATCTCAGTCGAGAAATGAGAAGATAGAGTGGTACTATGCTCTAGACACGGCTGGGATACTTTTGTCTCGGCCATGACAAACTTCCGAACCAAAACTTCTTTACAGGCTGCATTGGCCATAGCTGGGACCAATTGGTCTCAGCCATAACCTTTGGTGAAATGGTGAGTTTTGAGCTTCTGCATGGGACACGACTGGGACCAATTGTCTCAGCCGTGCTTTAGCCTATTTTTTTTATAGAAAATTCAAATTAATACTATTAATCACCCAAAAACTCTAAATTTATCAAAATAACTAAATAAACAAAGCATGAGCATTTTAACACTAAAACACATAAAACATGTAAGATTAGACACTAAAACACACAAAATTATCCTGAAAACAAATATTAAAATCAAAGCTATCACCCACTCACTAAGTTGTTATAGAAGAATGTTAAATTTGAATTGACCGATCGGTGTCTAGAAAGCTTTGAAAAGTTGAATAGCATGTTGACCGAAGCTCCTAGTCTTACACAACCCACCTTGGGGAAAGATTTTGTCATTTATAATGATGCTTCTATAAATGAATTGGGATGTGTACTGATACAGGAAGGCAAGGTAATAACATATGCTTCAAGAAAACTCAAAACTTATTAAAGGAACTATCTTACACATGATTTAGAACTGGCAGCAATTGTGTTCGCACTGAATATTTTGAGGAATTACCTATATGGTGAAAAGTGGTACATTTACACCAACACAAAGAGTTTGAAATACTTGCCCACATAGGAGGAACTTAATCTAAGGCAAAAATGGTGGTTGGAACTCGTTAAAGATTATGATTGCTTAATTGATTACCACATTGGTAAGGCAAATGTAGTAGCTGATGCACTCAACAAAAAGCAACTGTTGGTCCTAAAGGCTATGGATGTTAGGTTGACTGTGGTTCAAAATGGAGCACTTATAGCTAAAATGCAGCTTAAACCTAATTAACTACAACAAGTGAAAGCTGCCTAGAGGCAAGATGATTGACTAGCTACAAATATTTCTCAAATATAGGAAGGAAAGGAAAGTGAGTTCTTCCTTAGTAGTGATGACTATTTATACTACAAGGGAAGGATATGTGTACCAAACAATAGGGAATTGAATAAGAACATTTTGATAAAAGCACATAGCAGTAGTTATACCATGCACCTAGGTAACAATAAAATGTATCAAGATTTAAAGACAACCTATTGGTGGCCAGGAATGAAAAGAGAAATAGCTTATTTTTTGACCAAGTGTTTGACATGCTAGCATGTCAAAGCAGAACATTAAGTCCTTTCAGGTTTACTCTTACCCATCATGATACCTAAATGGAAGTGGGATCACATTACCATGGACTTTGTGTCTAGATTGCTACTCACCAAAAGACAACATAACTCTATATGGGTGATAGATGATAGGTTAACAAAATCTACTCATCTCATACTAGTGAGATTCAATTCTCCATTGGTGAAACTAGCAGAAATTTACATCAATGAAGTGATGAGACTTCATGGTGTTCCTTCTTCCATTATTTTAGATAGAGATCCTTGATTTACAGCTAGATTTTGGAAAAAATTCAAAAAGCACTGGATACCCGTCTAGACTAAAAAATTACTTTCCACCCACCGTGGCCTACATAAATTTTTTCCACCACTATAGAGTATAATTTATAACAAGTCTTATAGTATAATTTGAGGTAAAATTAAGGTCAAATAGGTCCCCAAAAAGCTCAGAAAACAAACACCCAGGTCGTATTAGGGATGACCACAACTTTAACTAGCCTCAAAAAAATTTCAAGGCCTTCAAAAATTATTTCGATTGTACAAATCGATTACAAATAGCCTAAATGAATTTTTTTAAATTAAAAGATAATTTTTTGGAAATTTTGAAAAATTAAGGTTTAGGATCGATAAATTTACCTTCGATCTTCAAAATGCATTGAAGTGAGCTAGGATTAACCTAAAATTTGAAACATATATCTAAATAATATTTTTCCATATTTTTAGACTAATTTTAGAGGTAATTTAACAATAGAAGCATATAACCAATGAGAAAGTGACAAGTGGCGCACTATAAACCACACCTTTAATAAGTGGTCAAAGGGGGGATTGACTCTTCTTTTTAGAAGGGGGTATAAAATGGCTAAAAAGGGGCAGATTTCTCCAGATAAATTTGGTTCTCTCTTCATTTTCTTCCTCCCTCATAATTCCACTATTATTGACCCAAATCTCAAGCTTTCATGAACATAGTTTCTCACTCAAATTTCACATAGAATCTATTCCTCACCTTATTTTCTACCCTAAAGCAAGTTTAGATAGAGTTTTGGTGGAGAAAATTCAAGGATACCAAGTTCTAAAAATTTTCCATGTAAGTAAATTTAAGATATTTTGGCAGGAAATTGTAAAGAATTGTTAGAATTATTGAATTTAAGTATTTATGTGTTAAAATCAAAAGAAAAAACTCATGAATTCTTCCTTATACAATTTGTCCTTAAGGTGAAATTCAAGGAGGAGAAAAAGGCAAAAAAAGGAAGAATAAGTGATTTCAATCACTTTTGAGGTTAGTGGATACAAACTGCACTTGATTTCATCGAGTTTCCTTTGAAAATTGCAAAATTTTACATTATGCAACTATAGAGATTTGAGTAAAGTGATGAAATAAATTAAGATAAATTATTAAATTAGTGAAATAACATGAAATGAATGATATTTAGTGGAGCAAATAATTAAAATGAGATGGAACCCTAAGTGACCAAATGGTATTCATGACATTACTAAGTGATGTTTTTTTATGTTTAATGGGATAATTGGCATTAAATGAGTGTTAAAATGATAAATAAACTTAGTGTGAATGAAAAAACAATGAACTATGTTTGAACATAATGTTATCCAAATGAACATAATGGTGTATACTTGTGTATTAATGGCATAATGGTTGAATTTTCATGTGTATCACTATATTGTAGCATAAAATGATCATAAGAACACTAAAAGAATGAAAATACATGAGAAAGCTTGATGTTTGGTGGAGAACTTACCATGGTCAAATGTTACATCATTTGGAAATAACATGTTCCAATCATGATTGAATGATATTACACATGTATATCATGGATACATAATCTATAAGCATGAATGAATGGAAAGTATTCAAATAAGTATGTTACATAATGTGAAATTAGTGTTGAATTGTGTAAAAAGTATGTTATGAGATGAAAAATCATTTGTCCTTAGTATGGTAAGACTAGAATTTTAGGATATAATAGTTAGTCATAGAGACATATATGGTGGTAGAATCATGAGTTGATTTGGATAGTGAATGACCATTGGTCTATTTATTGAGATGTGCACATTAAATTGTCAGTTGAGTCATTGATTACTTAATGTGATCCTTCAGCACATTCTAGAGGCATAGATTGCTAAATATTTGAATAAATAATAAATAATGTAAAAAATATGGTTAAGCCATTAGTAAGGACAATTATGTAACCATGCGAGAAAACAGGGTTAAAAATGTAATTTACACTAAAAATATAGTTAAAAAGGGTAAAATAGTCAAAAAGGGTGAAAATAAATAAAAGTAAAGTTAACAGGGACTAAACTATAATTTGTCGTGCTTAAGGAATCATAAGGACTAAAATGTAAATTTAAGGCCAAAAGTGAATTAAAAACGAAAAAAGAAGTAAAAGGGATAAGTTTGGATGATTAATAGTGAATTACATGCTAAAATGAAAGTTTAGGGACCAAATTATAAATATCAGTTTAATTAGCAAATAAGTGGGAAAAAGACAAAAACAAGTAATAATAAGGACTAAATGGTAAATTATAAAAAAATTAAAGGAGAAATTCTTAGATAAGATATAATACTAAATAATTAAGGGTAAAATGGTTTTTTTATTAGTTATCGTTTGTGTGTAGCAAAATTTTGTGTAGTGTGTCCACCACTAGGCAACATTGTTGCTTAGTACATGGTTTATCTTTACTTTACATAGAGGACAGGTAACTGAAGACATTGTGAAGGTGGGAAAAAGCAAAATGAAATGTACATGACGTGCAGCGATGGATGGAATGTATATAAAATATTAATTATTTTGGTACATGTAATATGTTTAACAATATGAAATAGATGTTGAATTAATAGTGGACTTACGATTATGCATAGTGACATTGGTACATAAATAATGATTTTGTGATATATATTGTGTTGATGAAATTATATGATGGACTTTAGACGTGCTTATGTTATTTTTGGAGTAATAGAGTTGGAGGTTGAATATTGGGAGTGTAATTTTGACACTTTGCAGGTTGGGTAAGCATGATTTTATAGCCATTATGTTGCTCAAATTTTTACCATATAAATAGTGACCATTTGATGCTAAACTTAAATTGAAATTAAATGCCACATTTAGAATTAATAGTCATCATCATAAAAAAAATCAAATGAATTTAAGTAAATAGGCAAATAATGATCTATGTGAATGGATACTAACCCTGCGATATTACCAATTATGGCACACCAATGTTTGGACCTATGTTCAAGCATTGGATGTTATAATTCTGACTAAGGAAGTGCTGCCCCACCTGTAAATAAAAGCCAAAATTTGCAACAATAGACCAAAGCCCCACAACGTAACTCACTTTTTTTAAGTTAAAATCCGAACACTATAACTAAACAACCAAAATTTAAATTGATCAAACTAAATGCCCCAAACTGAAACTTTAATAATGTAACAATTTGTCTCTTTTTTTCGCTACAACAACTAAAATTTCAAAAATGTAAGAACTTTTTTTCATTTTCATTATTTTTCCTATTTATTAATGCTTAAAAAGAACACCCATTTAATTGTTATAGGATATCAAAGGAAAAAATCCAAAAATTTCAATATTTCCATATAATTTAGCCACAAACACAGTTATGTCACTCATATACATCAAAAAATCATTGAAACAACAATAAAATGGAAGAAAAAAGGAATAGGAAATCGACCTTGGGCATGGAGATGAGGATCTCATAAAAAGCAATGAAACAAAAAAAAACTATACCTTGAGGAGTGCACTGGTTAGGGGATCATTTTGGCACAAACTGCACACAAAATAGTGGAGAAATGGAATAAAAAATAGTGAAAAATCAAGATGCAATGGAAATAAAAAGAATGAGAAAGAGTTCAAAGGAAAAAGAATAAGAAAAGGTTCAGCCTTTAAATCCCAATGTGATAGACAAGCTACTCGTGGCTTGCAGCGAGCGATAGGTACCAGGAGCATCCCGTCTACTAATTTAAAATTTGATTTTTTCTCGATTTTGGTGCTAAAACTTAATGAATACATTTTTAACAAGAATTTTCTACATTTCAACTTCATAAAAGTCTACAAAATTATTTTTAAGCCTCAAATTATTCATTATTAGGTGTTAGCTACATAATTTTTATTATTACCATGTATATTATTATTATTATTATTATTATTATTATTATTATTATTATTATTATCATTGTCATTATGATTTTATTTTATTTTTTTTTTTGCCCTTTGAATTTCCAATACTCCTTGAATATTGAAGTATAATCTCTATTAGTGCCAACATTTGATTCTTATTCCTTAAAAGAGACAAATGAAAGAAATAGACTAAAACATGCATATGCAATGCATAGGCCATGCAAAATACAAAAAAAAAATCAATCCATCTAGGTAAGCCAGGTGTGAGTGACGGGCTAGCTATAAGTTGCTCTTATAGCCGTACCCGTCCCTCATAATGGCCATATAAATAGCGCTTTGATTTTTATGCTTGTGTACTTGCCTCTTTAACTGCTTAGTCAAAATCTTCTCAACCAAGTAGTTTTCTCTTTCTCTTTTCCCTTTTCATTTTTATTATTTTATGTCCTTTCCCATTTTTATTGCTTTTGCATAGTCCATCCTGATATGTTGACACCAACCATAAATAGATTGCATAGACTCTTAAATGGCCATAAGACTTGGGAAAACCCTATTCTTACCCCTTATTCCGACTTGAGATTTGTAAGAAGGCTAAACCTTGATACCAACCTCATTTTAGCTATTGTCTAACACTGGGACCCTAGATTCCATATATTTAGGATTACCTATCATGAGTTATGTCCCTTCGTTGAGGAATCTATTGAGATCATCGATGCAAGATTCTCTCGTAGCCCTTTGCCCTGTGTCCCTAACTATATAGTTAACTATCTAGGAGAAGTGGCATAAGCCTTAAGAATCATTCCATTAGCAGTTATCAAGCTCGTATCCCAAAAAGGTTTTAGAAGTTCCAATCAATGCATTAAATGACTTTTCAGATATACCCACTTATTAGACTGGTGTCATTCTACTAACCATTTTTACTCGATAATTGACATTCAACTTAGATGGCTTAACTAGCAATTATCGACTATTCAATATCATAGAAGGCATATGTAGTGGAATGACCCCATTTCCTCTAATTTTGGTAGAAACTATTTTGGGTTAAGATGTTGTTTGTGTGGACTCTACTGCTCTACTATCTGATAGCCCTTTACTACTCTAAGTAACTCATAGTTATTATTTTGAACGTAGTAAACTCTTTATGGGTCTTCACACTTGCTTTTCTTTATGGGAGATGTGTCCTTTTTGAATTTTCACATATCCTTTTTCCTTATGTTTGCTTGAGATGATTCCAACTCACCCTAGCATTTTTGTTTTCAGGTGTATGGTTGCAAGAGAAATTGGCATTACTATCAAAACCAGCTTTTAGAGTGATCAACACATACTCCTTAAAGAATTACCTTTGTAGGCAGCTACTATACGAGTTTGATTCTCTTTACGAAGGTGCTGTATAGTTGGCCACAGTAGCAAATGGTGATATCAATTTTATATTCCTATGGTTGCCTATTCATTATGTAACTCGAGATAGGTCTTCTGGATGCATCCCCCAATATGGATTACATAGAGCCATTTTTTTCATTGCTGCTCATTGTGCTTAACAATTCACAGAATGATAAAATGTTGTTAGATTTCACTGTCTTTTCATGGTGGCTCTCTTTCTACCAATTTTTTATCTGGATATCATCATCTTTGGTCACCACTACTTGTGAAGACCACTATACTAGAGATTGAACATTGTGACTTCACTACTTTAGTCGAGTATAAGAGATGGATTACTAGCCCTACAGTTGACAATAAGGGAAATTGGCTAAAATAACATGATGGTACGAGTAATAGAGGATAGATATGAGACTATATATATGCAATAAAGGAACTATGTGTTGCTTTTTATTAGAACTGGACAATTATGAGTATGTAAAATAAATAAATCTAGTTATATTAATATATCATTGCATGAAATGTGAACATTTCTATTAGATATCACTACACAAGATCATTATTTTTCATTAAGCTCAAAAATACAAAATTTCATTTATTTTTGGGCAAAATCCTGAAAGCATCAAATTTGTGTTATCAATCAACCTTTTTAGGTTTTCATGATTGAACATTTTCACTTAGCTCCTAATTTTTTAATAGGATTCTTTTTTTCGATTTTCACCTTGATGGGGCAGAAAATTTTAGCAAGGCCCCTATTTTTTCGATTTTCGACCCATGAGGCTTTATTCTTTTCTTTTGATTTTAGTATTAGCCATGAAACCTTTGCAGTCCATTGATGTTAATCGATTCTTTAAACTTGTTCAGTTAATATTATTGCCCCTTCTAAAAGCAACTTTTTTTAGTACAAAGGGACCTTTCTAAGTAGATCTAAATTTACCTCGGATATTAAGAACACCTAGCCTCATCTACTTAAAGGCTTAGTCACTTTGTTTCAAAGTATGCTTCTTGACTTTCTTCCTAAATGAATGAGCTAGTCTTTTTTTGATAAATTTGGTTATAATAATAAGCTCGCTTCTGATCCTCATCTAGCAAGTTAAACTATAATAATCTCTGTTGTGCCTATTCTGCTTTCGATAACCTAGCCTCTGAGACTATCCTCAAGGACGGAGGTTCAACTTCTACTGGTAACATTGCTTATGTTTCGTAAACTAAAGAGAAAGGTCTAGCTTCTGTTAATATTCTTACCATGGTTTTGTACCCCCATGAAATAAAAGGTAACTTCTCCGCCCAGTCCTTATATGTTTGTACCATTTTGGATAGTAGTCTCTTTATCTTCTTATTTGTTGCTTTAACTGTTATATTTGCTTGAGGTCGGTGACAAGAAGAATTGTGGTGTTTGATGCCATACTTCTTAAGCACCTATTTTGTCTATACCTATATATTAGATGTCGTTTAATGAACTTGGCCTTTCCCGAGCACCCAACCAATTTTGTGAAATAATCAATAGCCACTGCAATATATCTCTGTCTATTTCACACTTTCAAATGTATTTTCCCCATGATGTCAATTCCCTATGCTACGAATGGCCATAAAGATGTGAGATTGCACAATTTTAAGACTAGTATGTGTCTTAAATCTATATATTATTGGCATAATTGACATTGTTTCACATACTTAGAATAATATGATCCATCGTGTGCCAAAAGAAAGCTTGGTGCGTAATCTTTTTTGCCAATGCTAAACCATTCATGTGAACACTACCTACACCAGTATGTACCTCTTTTATAACTTTCTTAGCTTCTTTCTTATGGAGGCACCTTAGTCGGATACCATCAAGTTGTCTTTTGTGAGGTACACTACCCACATTGATGAATTGAGTTGACCACTTATGGATCATACTCTTATCTTTCTCGATTGGTTCTTTTGGGAATACTAATTTCTCTAGGTAATTTTAAATGTCATAATACCACAAGTACCTATTAATAACTTCAACATCCATTATTTACTCGATCTTAAAGTATGGCTTGTCTGAACTGGCAATTACTACTGGCTTCATAAGTATTCTTTCTGAATTATCTCGCATGGAAACTAAAGCGGCAAAGGCATTGGGCAACTAATTCTCATCTCTAGGAAAATGAATAAAGGTATAAATTTCAAATCGACTGCCTAATGTCTTTAAGAATTTCATATATGGTAACAGTCGTTCCTACTTAATCAACCACTCATCATGAACTTTGTGAATTACTAGTGACGAATCTCTGAAAACTTCTACAGATTTTATCCGCATAGCCAATAATGCTTCCAACCTATAAATACAGGCTTTATACTTTGCTTCACTGTTAGTAGTTTTGTATCTCAAATTTTTGGCTAATGAAAGATTCACACCCTATGGAGTTAGTAGAATTACCCTTACATTAGCTCTCTTATCGTTGATGGCTCCATCAATGTACATCTGCCATCATTATATAGTAATAAAAGCTAAATTCTCATCAGGAAACTCATACTCAACCTTGTCTCCATCAAGGGGTTGTTTAGTTAGAACTCCATTAAAGCTCGCCTTTTTATAGTTTTCCTTAGTTATGTACTCTATATCAAACTCTTGCAACAACCCCAACCATCTACCCTTTTTTTTTCTAACAATGAAGGTGCTTCTTGAAGGTACCTAAAGGGATTCTACTTGGCAACTACCTATAACTTGTAAGAATGGAATTAATGTCTTGGTTTTTTAGAAGCCTAAATTACCACAAGATAGATTTTCTCAACTTTAACATACATGGCTTCTTAAGGAAGAAATTTCTTGCTAAGTTAGTAAACCACATACTTAATCCCAAATTCATCCTTTTGAGCCATCATGGCACCTACATAATTTTCTTCTATTGGTAAGTATAAAATCAAAGGCTAAAATGGCTATGGCATTTGTAGAATCGGAGGACGTAAAAGATATTCTCCAACAATGTGAAAAGCTTTTTAGTAATCATTGTTCCATTTTACCAGTTGATTCTTCCTAAGAAGCTTGAAGATCAATTCACAAATTGAAGCAAGCTTGGTGATAAACCTGATGATGTATTGGAGTCTACCTAAAAAACCTCTGACTCCCTTCCTTCTATTTTACTGGCATTTCCCTGATAGCTTTAACCTTGTTAGGGTCTACTTTGATTCCACTCTGACTTACTACATGTCTTAGCAACTTTTTTGATGTAATCCCAAATATGCATTTCTTAGGATTAAGGTAGAGATTATACTTATTGATTCTTTGAAAGAACTTTTCTAAAGCCTTAAAATGACCTTCCCTAGTTGCTAAATTGATCATTATGTCATCAGCATATACCTCTACCTCCTTGTGAATAAAGTCGATAAGGATCCTGGTAGCCATCCTCTAATAAGTGGTAGGTACATTCTTCAACTCAAAAGTCATCACTCGACGAGTGATGGTTCACCACTCTATGATAAAAGCTACCTTAATTAGATCCAAAATCTTGATGAGTATCTGGTTGTATTTGGCATACCCATCAATAAAATTGTACCTATTACACGCAATAACACTATCAACCAAAACATCTATATAAGGCAAAGGAAAGTGCGACGTATGTTGAATCCCATTAGCATTAAGTTTGCTCTTGAAAGCCTCCTTTTAGGACCTGAGACTGAATAAAGATTCCTTTAACTTGTGAAAGCTGGTCCCTTCATAATAGATAGGATTCTATTCCAAGGTATTGTTAAGGATCAACCTCTGAGGGCGCCTACTAGGCATCATAATGTAAGTATGATAGAGTTGCCACCTAATAAAACATTGAAAAAGTGAGTTTTAATGTTATAAGGTTAAAACCAGAGAGAGTTCAAAACCTCATTCTCATTTATACCTTTGGTAAGTGTTATATAAATGAGTTTTAATGATTAATTTATTTTATCTATTTTTCACGTAAGTTATTATGCTTAGAAAAGTAAAGCACACTCGAGCACATTGGAAAGCATTAAAGCACGTATATTGAAAGCTATAAAAGGGCAGCATATAAAGTATTAAAGAATATAAGAATAAATGCAAAGATAAAATAATACATAAATCGAGGAATTAGTTAGGTTCATTCAAATGAGGATGTTGGTCCTCACATGCATATTAAAAAAAGACATAGTTCTGGTTTATTTTGGATTTAAAAAAAAAATGAGGGTATTGATCTCACATGGCACTAAAAAAAAGAATTGTGTTAATTAGTTTTAAGGTAAAAATCATTTGCATTTATAAAGGAAAAATCCTTAATTTTTACATATTATTTTGTAGGTGAAATTTGGGACTTTGGTCCTCTAACTATAGGAAAATCCCCCTAAAACTTATATAAAATCATTTGGTGAGTTTTTAGGTTTATTTCTAAAAAATTCATTTATTTTCAATAAATAAAGAAAGGCATAAAAGAATAATAATACAAGTTAAATGACATGCATAAATCAGGATTTTTATTGATTTGTGAATATTGATTCCTTTATGCATATTTATAAAAAGTCTTTTGTTTGGCTTTTGAGAAAAGAATGGACATTGGTTCGAGTTTATTAGAAAATATCCTGATTAACTAAGTAGAAATATGATATCATGTTGTTTTTAATTTAAGCATGTGAAAAGCCTTTATTATTACATGCTTTGCAAGAAATAAAGGAAAATAAAGGGATAATTAAATATAGGCCTAAATAAATAAATGGGAAATTAGAATAAATTCTAATCTAATATGGTCCACCTTATTCTCCATTTCGATCCAAATGCGTATTGTGTGTTAAAATATGGCAAAATAATAATATTGGTTAATAATGATAAAAGTTAAACAAGTAATAAATAATCAAGATTATTGATAAATAACATCTAAATAGGAAAATTACTAGAAAATAATGAATAATACAAAATTAATTAAATAAATAAAATGCATGATGCATTCCAAAATTCATGTAGCATGCATTTGGCACATGCATACTAAAACAATAAATAAATACAATAACCAAAAAAATATATAGTAAATTGAGAGGAATTAATAGATATAATATGTATAAATAATATTATAATAATATATTAGATAAATAAAATTATGGTGACAATGATAATTAAATAAATAAATAATAGATAAATACATAAATATTATAAATAGGAAATAAATTCCCTTTATATAAAATCACATAGCAAAAAATGAACGAAAATAAAGTAAAAAAAATTAACAATAACAAAAATATGAGCAATAATAAAATAATAAAATTAAAAGAAATTAAAAAAATTACATGAATATATGAATAAAAATAAATAAATCACAAATATTAATTAATTATTCCAAATAAAAAAATACAAATATAAAAACAATATTAATAAAAAAAAGTCTTATAACAATATTAATAATATAATATTGATAAATTAAACAATACTATATAGAAAAGAAATATAATAATTAGTTAACAAATATATAACAAATTAATTAAAATAATGAACTTATATATATATATATATATATATATATATATATATATATATATATATTGTGTACAAATTACAAAACTAAATGAAGAAACATAATGCAGTAGTGTGAATTGAAAGAATAAGTAACAAAAATAAATTAATTGATTGTTAGAAGCATTTGGGCCAATCTATAGTGGAATTAAAATAGTAAACAAATGAAGACAACAAATAGGAAGGTGGAAAAGAGAGGTATGAGCACAAGGGCGAGTCACACCCGAGTTATAGGCTAAGGGCGTGACTCGATTTGACTCAAGGTCGTGACTCAGCCTAGAAATGAATTATAGCTCTCAAAAAATGCCAAAAGCCATGAAAATCAACTAAAACTCAATTTTAAGTCATCTAATTGCATAGAAAAGGTACCAAACTCATTAAAACACATGAAAAACATGATTTAATTAGAAAAAACAAAGGTTAAAGCAAGATATATGAAAATCAAAACTTGAACCCAAGGATGAAGAAGATGAATAGTAACTTTTAAATTAATTTATTTACTCAATTTTAACATTTTTTTAATTGTTTAATATGAATTAATGAATGAAATAAGCATAAAATTCAATTTAAAACAAAATAACAAGCTTAAATTCAAGAAATAAAAGAAAATAAAGAATAAAATTAATATTTACTGTAATTTGAATCTAACACTAGATTTAATTGATTTTAGGCCTTAAGAATATTATCTTCAGGTTGGTTCCATAAAAGACTAAGGAAACCCAGTGTTTTTGGCCTTTTTTCCCTTTTTTTTTGCTCTCTATTCTTAGTTTTCAAAATATTGAGTGTGTGTGAGAGAAAGCAAATGTAAGAAAGAATGAGAAAGAGAACCAAAAGAAGAGAGAGAGAGCCCCCCTTAAAAAATTTTTCCCTTTAATTAAATATACTTAGAGAAATTAAATGTTTTTTTGGATGAGAATCAAAATTAGTTTTAGGAGTAAGTTACATGTCTGAGTCATGGCCTTGATCCGTGAGTCAATAGAGTGAATTATGCCCTTCGACATTGGCTTTTTAACTCTAAAACCCATTTTAACCTTACTAATATAAGGAAAAAGGAAAAAATCCAAATAAGATTTTTAAACATTTAATACCCACATGAAAGCTTAAAAACATTTTGAAACCATAAAAAGTTAGGATAAAACCTAGCACTTCCATTCTTTGCCTATTTATGAGAAATACCTTCCTCATTAGCTAACCTTGATTAAGAGTTGCCCCAGGACCCGGTGTCTATAGTTGCCCCAAACTTTAAGGAGGCTAGTGCATTAGTGCTCAGGTCAGCCAAAGTTTAGAGTAAAGGATAGGGACATGTACCTGAGGTGGCTGTCTCTCTCTGAGAAATGGTCAATACCAGCACCTAAACACGTAAAACTTTATTGAGTTAAATGGTCGATGTCGGGAATCGAGCACATCAAACTACACTTGATGAAGATTGTTGCTAACTTATCAGTATGTCAAACCTTCTTTGAGTCAAACTATCGATGCCAGCTGGTTGACATGTCAACTTCATTCGATAAGCAATTAGCACTAGCTTATTGGTGTGAAAAACTTCTTGGGAGACTTTATGCTTACTTAGAGACTTTGAATGCCTCACAAAGAAGACTTTGGATTCATAGGCAAACCCAACTATCTGTGGCAATGCTTGGATTTATGCTCATTGAGAGATTTGGAGATTTTGAGGGTTTGCACTCACTGGGAGATTTGGAGTTTTGGAGATTTATACTTACTAAGAGACTTAGAGTTTTAGAGATTTTGGCTCACTAAGAGACTTGGAATTTTTGGAGATTTTGGAGATTTGTGCTCACTAAGAGAATTGGAATTTTGGAGATTTGTGGATTTATGGCTTTTTGGTACCTCAAAAGAGGAATTTCTTTAGAGTTTTAAAGTTTTTGGATATAAAACATAAATTGTTAGGTCATCTTATAATAAGACCTTCCTTTGTTCTTTGGGTTTCCTTGAGGAAATGCAGAGTTTGTTGTTGTTGTGTGTATTTTTCCTTTTCCTTTTTAAAGTTTTGAGTTAAGGTTTTTTTGGAAAGGCTTAGTGCATTAGAGAAACTTGGAATATGCTGGGCTTAATGCTCACTGAGAGACTTAGATGCTCACTCAGAGGCTTGGATGCTCGCTAAAAGACTTGGATTGCCGGCAAGGGTTTTGTTTGTTTGATTTTTTTTAGTTTATTTATTGTTATTGTTGCTTTTTCCTTAAGCGTGTGCATTTAGACATTGGGTGCACTTTGTATTTTTACAATTTGGGTAAATTTTAAATTTGTGTAGTTTAAGCGTGTATTGAATTTTTACAATTTTGGATGTGTTTTGAATTTGTATAATTTTGAGTGTACTTTGTGTTTTTTTAACATTTTGAATGTATATTGAGTTTATATAGTTTTGAACGTATGTTGAATTTTTATATTTTTAAATATATTTTTTATTTTTACAGTTTGAATTTTTACATTTTTGGTGTGTTTTGAATTTTTGCAATTTGGGAGCATTTTAAGGCCTTGAAACATTCAGTGTGTTGGGTACTTATAAAAATTATATTCTTTGTACATTGTATTTATTATTTATTTTATTTATTATTTTTTATGATATATATATATATATTGGTTTTTTGAGCATTTAAATAGTTTCGTATATTTTAAGAATTTTTGTTTTTGCACATTTAAACTTTTGTTATTTGAATTGGTATACATTTGATTTTTTGTACATCTGATGAATTTGGGTTTTTTGTACATTTGAATTGTCATATATTTGAATTTTGAGTTTTGTATATTTGTTGTGTAGTGTGTTTCAAGTGTATATTTTTGGGTAAGGACTCTTACCTGATTACCCCCAACATGGATGCATATCAACAATTTAGCTTTACTAGAAGTCTCTTTCTTGTGGACTTACATGATCTCCATTTCCCAAGGTTTTGATTTTGAGCAAGATGGTCATCATTTTATAATTGCCCCTATCATGGTGTCTGGAGATGATCTCACTTTCTAAGATATTCCCTTTGCATGATTTTTCTCATAAGAATTTTATTTTGATCAGATTGTCCGCTATCTAAAGTTGCCTTTGAAGCATGGAATCAATTCGCATTTTCCTTGCAAGAATGTATTCATATGAGTAGGTACAAGAAGTTATATATATGTGTGAGATATAGGTGAAATTCACATGTGTATGCACAAATACATGCATGAGTTATGTGTGGCAAGTATTGTAGGTGGTCTGTGCATGGAGTTGTTTGCCAATAAATGTCTAAAATTTAAAGTAATTAAAATTCATCAAATACTTTAAACTTGAATTTTATACATCTTTGAATAAGTTGAATAGACTGCATTCTCAACTAGTTTAGTCTCAATAAGAGAAATTAAGGAGCCATTCTCAATGAGAAAATACGAAGATAGGCATGCCAATACCAAAGTCTACCAAGCCAATAAATAAGCACAATGCATACTAAGCAAATTTTATATATGTGTGTACTGAAGGCCAAAACAGAATTTTTGTCCTTTGAAAGCAAATTTTGGATGCAATTTTGGGATAAGATTTAACTCGAATGCATAAATGCATTCATGGCTTTTTGCTTAAAGCTCGATAAACACCATATACTTCTTCTTCAATACTGAAACTCACTAGAAGGTTATCTTCTCTAGGTTGGATGGAACCAAACCTAAAATCAAAAGGTCTTACATTAATTGTAATATTAGGCTTCGGTGAATGGCTATAAAAAATGGTTAAGTTGCTAGAGGAAAATGAACACTATGTTTTCTTTGACTTGTGAGAGGATTGGTCTCTACCCATTTTCTCGCTATCAAAGCATTCTTGGATAGAGCTTTGATGATTTTTAATTTACCAAAGCACTTTCACATTTTGCCTTGATGATTTTCAATTTATTAAAGCTATTTGAAGGTTATTAACTCAAGGTTTCCCTTTTTCACTTTTATTGTCTTTATTGTGGTGTTTGACTTCTAAGTTTGTTCTTTTTTTCCCTTTTTTTCTTCTTTTTTTATTTCTCTTCCTTTTTTCACTTCTTTTCTTTTATTAATTTATTTTTTTAAGTTTATTTCACCAAATAAGCTCAATTCCCAATGAATGAAGTTTATACAAAAGGTTGGTAGAAATTAAGCTTCCTTATTCTTAAAATATGAAATCAGCTATACCATAACAGCCATCATTTTAAGGGGATGCCAAAATCATTTTGGGTTATAGGGTCATTTTGATGTGTATGACAATAAAATAAGCACGCATTTAGCATGTTTGAAATAAAGCTTAACGGGCTAGCAAGCGATGATGAAATCAGGGTAGGAAGAGTCATTTAGAGGATTGTATAAAGAAGGGCTGCTGGAAACACTTTTTAGGTTTTGTCTCATCTAAGGGTCACTTTGATAAGTAACTAGAAAGGTTCTAGTGTTCTTAGTGATTTTTACCTAATTCCCTCAAATGCGACTGGTTTTTTCCTTATTTTAAAACTGGCCTGAGGTGCTTAAAATTTGAGAATTGCATGGTATAACCAAGGCTTTTATGCAATTTAGAAGATGGAGATAAAATATGACTACCTCCTATTTAAGTCATATTGAATGAAACACAAATTTCCCATATTAAGGTCAAACCCATTCATGTTGAGAATAACTGGGATGAAGTAAAATTTCAAATTAAAAGTAAATCAACAAGAAGCAACTATTCAAAACTTTAGACATTACTTGACAAGATGAATTAAACTTAAAGCACACATTATTTTAGTTAAGAATACTCTATGTATTTGGAAAAAAGATAGCTCTGCAGCTGTCATTTTGAATGCATTAGAGAGGCAGTGACCCTTGAATCTCTAGGCTTTGCAATTGGTGTGTCGCTCATATTGGCTTAAGAGAACTATTAAGGCAAGGATAGTAGAGTGTGCTTTCACTTTACCTACAAGATTATGCATATAACAATATACAAAAAATTTTGTGTGCATAAAGAATTATGTATAAAGAAATATGAACAAAATTATATAAAAGATGCACATAACAAATTATATATGCGAGACTCTTGCAACGAATTATGTGTAGAGTATGTAAAAAAGGATTATGTGTGATAACACATGCAGAAAATTATACACGAAACATTTATAAAATGTGTGCAAAGGAGAATGTGTGTGTGTGTGCAAACACATGAAAAAATATGCATAGAAGACTTTTTGTTAAAAAGAAGGCATGTGGAAATGCAAGAAATGTAAGAACGTATGCAAAAATGGAAGAATATATACATAAATGTAAGAAGGTATGCATGAAATACAGAAATGCGAGAATACACGAAAAAATGCAAGCATGCATACATAAATGGAAAAAATGCAAGAATGTTTGCATGAAATGCAAAAATGTGAGAATGCATGCAAAAATGCAGGAATGTATGCATGAAATGCATAGCCTACACCATAGGTGGCTAGAGGACTTTTGTCTCAGATACGAGCTTGTTGATGACCTATACGTGTCTTCCTTAGAAATCCTAGTCTTCTGGCAAGCTTCTCTACCTATCTCCTTTAGTTTTTTCTACCTTGCCTCCTATTTGAGTCCTCTTATTATTCTTAGGGTAGATAATCTATATTTGTTGTACTCTTGGCAAAAGAAAATCCATTTGCCCATGAACTACAATGCATTCATCCATTGAGTCTTGTGTTGTTCTGAGCTCGTAGCCCCACACCCTTACTCAAAAGCCATGCCCCTCCCCCCCCCAATTAAAGGGTCTATGTTAACTAAGGATGCATTCTCTGCCCTCAAAACTCTTACTTGTGTCTCAAGTGTTGGGAATTATCGGTTACATGCATCTCATACATAAGCGGAATTTAAAATTTTTTTAACCAATATATCTGATCTTGCCATGAATTTACAATATACATATTAATGAGAATAAGAAAAATCACCTTTGATTTTTGTTATACAGTTGATTTTCCTTCTCACCGGGTTTTCACAAACCACAATGTCCAAAATCGAACACCTCCAATGAGTAATCCACACTAGAAAAGGAATGAATGAACCAACAAAGGAGAGTACAAGGAGCTGGCCGAAATCCCTTAAGCTAGCAAGGGGAAGTGGCAGCTAGGGTTTTTGAAGGAGAGAAAAACTTTTTTCTTAATTATTCACCCAACCCTAATTCCACATCTATTGGATTTTTATAGTTAGGTTAAAAAATCCAACTTCATAATGGGATTGGGCTCTTTAAAATTGCTGGAGAATTATTAATGAGGCTTCTGGCATTATTTATAAATATTTGGGCTTAATTAAATCCAATATAAGCCCTTTCACAAAAGACTATGCATAACACATCCTCAGTTAGATTTCCATTTAGGAAAGCTGTCTTCACATCCATTTGCCAAATCTCATAATCATAATGAGCTACAATGGCTAAAAGTATTCTTATAGACTTAAGCATTGCCACAGGAGAAAAGGTTTTGTCATAGTCAATACCTTCCTTTTGACGATAACCCTTTGCTAATAAGCGAGCTTTATAGGTAACTATATTACCTTCCATGTTGGTGTTTTTTTTTAAGACCTATTTGCACCCTATGGGTTTTATCCCTTTAGGTGGTTGAGTTAAAGTCTGTACTTTATCCTCATACATGGAGTCCATTTTAGACTGGATAGCCTTAATCCATAAATCACGTTCTAAACTATTCAAAACTTTTTGATAGCTTGTAGGCTCATTGTCCTCTATTATAGTTATGCCTCTATCCGAATCAATGTAAAATCCATATCTCATAGGGATAGAATGCATCCTAGTAGATGTTCTAGGATTTTAAGGATAATCAGGTTCAACTGCAATCTCATCATTATGAAATTTAGTTTCAGGTTCAATCGGTTGATCTTCTTCTATTTGTGGGTCTTGAACTTCACCAAGTTCAATTTTACTCCCACTGTGCTCTCGTAGGAGAAATTCTCTTTCCAAGAAGACAACATGCCTTGAAACAAATACCTTTTGTTCTAAGGGATGATAGAAATAATATCCAAACATATCTTTTGGATATCCCACAAATAAACATTTGTTAGACTTAACATCTAGTTTGTATGACATTGTCCTCTTCACATAAGCAGGACAACCCCATACTTTCATTTGAGAAAGCGTGGGTTTCTTGTTATTCCACATCTCATATGGAGTAACATTAACCAATTTACTAGGAACTCTGTTTAACACATAAATAGCAGTTTCTAGTGCATATCCCTAAAAGGACTTAGGCAAGTCTGCTCGGCTTATCATTGATCGAACCATATCTAATAGTGTTCGATTTCTCCTTTCAGATACACCATTGTGTTGTGGTGTATATGGTGGAGTCCATTGAGATAAAATCCCATTATCTCTAAGATAATCCTGAAATTCTTGGCTTAAGCATTCTACACCTCGATCTGATATAAGTGTTTTAATGCTCTTGCCAAGTTGTTTCTCTACTTCATTTCTGAATTCTTTGAACTTTTCAAATGCTTCTAATTTATATTTCATTAGATAGATGTATCCAAACCTAGAATAATCATCTATGAAAGTAATGAAGTAGGAGTAACCTCCTTTGGCATGTGTAGTCATTGGACCACATACATCTGAATGTATTAAGTCCAAAATCATTTTAGCTCTTTCTCCTTTACCAATAAAGGGAGCTTTTGTCATTTTTTCCAATAAACAAGATTCGCATGTATCAAATAATTCATAATCAAATGATCCCAAATCACCAGACATGTGTAATTTGGTCATGCATTTCTCATTTATATGGCCTAAACGACAATGCCATAAATATGAGATATTTAGATTTTCATGTTTCATTCTCTTGGTATCCACGTTATGCACTTCTTTAATTAAATAAAGAAAAAATATACCATTCTCAATGATAGCTTTTGCATAAAACATATTGTACTTAAAAATTTGACAACACTTATCCTTTAAAGAAATGTCATAATCGTTCAATAAACAACTGAAAGAAATAATACTCTTGGATAAAGCTGGAACATAATAACAATTATTTAATTCCAGTACTAATCCACTTGGAAGAGGCAAATGGTAAGTCCCTACAACCGTCGTAGAGATGTTTTGTCCAGTAGCTCACTGCAAACATATCTCTGCCTTTCCAACTCTTCTAAAGTTTCTAAGCCCCTATAGATCATTACACAAATGAGATCCACATCTGGTATCTTGTACCCAAGATTGTTTTGAAGCAATGGAATAAGTATTAATTTCAATCATATGAATACTTGAAGTAGAAGCATTAGCTTGCTTCTTCTCCTTGAGAGAATCTAGATAGGCCTTATAGTTTTGTTTCTAATGACCATCCTTTCCACAATGAAAGCAAGTTCCTTTGGGATTCTCTTTCTTGGCAACCTTTTTTTTGGAGATCCCACCATTCTTTGGCTGCGCCTTGGTTATCTTCTTCTTTTGTTTCTTGCCTTTAGCAGAAGTGACAACCACGACACTTTTTGGATCCTTCTTAAAGAATCCATCAGCTGTTTTGAGCATGTTGATTAACTCAAGAATGGTTACTTGGATCTTGTTCATGTTAAAGTTAAGCATGAAAAGTGCATAACTTGCAGCCAATGAGTACAAGATTAAATCTATGTATAGATCAATATCCATAACATAGCCAAGTCTACTCAAATGCTCAATATACCCATACATCTTCAATGCATGAGTAGTAGCTGAAGTGCCTTCCACCATTTTGCAGCTAAATAGAGCTCGAGCAATCTCATATTGCTCAGTTCTAGCCTAAGAAGAATAAAGCTCCTCTAGATGCAAAATAATGGTTCTAGTATCCATCATCTCATGCTGCTTCTAAAGCTCCAAGGACATAACACCCAGCACCAGACATGTTACTGCTTCACTATACTCCATGTATTTTCGATAAGTGCCTTTGATCTCATCAATGGCATCATCTGATGGAAGTGGTGGTTGATCTTTATCCAAGACATAATGGATCTTTTCAGCATTAAGAACAATTTTCACTTGCTTGATCTAGTCAGAATAGTTGCTGCCAACCAGCTTGTTATCCAAGATTGATCATATATTAATGTTTGATGTGCTCATGATGATGACCTAGATGTGAAAAAGAAAAATTATGAGATTATGTTCATATATATATGTATGCATTAATAAGGTCTTTAATTAATCCATTTACTCCCACTATTTTATTGTGAATTAATAGCCCTCACTATATAATCCGAGAAAACCCGATGGTTTTCCTAGTGGGCTAATATCCAATCCTTGATATATAATTTGACCTTGACTGTGGTCAACAAGCCAAACTCCATACCTTTTAAAGGTAGGTATCTTTATACCAATTGTGTCTCTACACAACTATTGGATTATTAGGTTATCAACTCTTGATGCATGCATATCATATATGCATTCCCTAATCTTGCCTCTAGAACTATTAGCCTTGACTGTGGTCAACAAACTAATGGGCTAGATAAGATGACCCATTTAATTAGACTTGAACATATTCGATATAATATGAGCTTGACTGTGGTCAACAACCCATACTATAAAGAACTCTGGTTCTCCTCAAATTAATGGAAGGCTTATATACCTTAGTATTTGTTTGAGGGTTTTAGTTAATTAAGTCTCATCATACATGGTTGGCATACATTGGTATGCATCCTATATCTATCACATAAATATAAGCATAAAAATATGGTATAGTTATGGACTTCACTACATTGATTTCCCCGAGCCAAGAGGGAAATCAAAAGGTCACACCTAGGTAGTATGCATGATTCAAACAAGAAAATAATTACATTATCTTCAAGCTTGTTGGATCTCCATCCGGCCCATCTTGCTCCTTGATATTGGTCTCCATCTCTATTTCTAATTCTAATCTAAGTAATCTAATTACATATTACAATTTGAAATGAAATACAAACCAAAAACAGGTGGCCGGGACATGAAAGTCCTCATTGGGCCAAAACATGCATTATGCTCAATCACATTGGGTTTTGTCCATAACTAACCATCATGCCAATCATACACCCTTATATGCCTCTCTAATGCATAAAGAAATGAATTACTAACTTTTTTTTCAACCTTTGAAACTATATTTTGAGTTATTTTAATGATGTGATCAAATTAGGAAACTTTTTCCATTTTGGAAACTTTCATTTTAGGAAACCTTTTTGCATGCATGTGTACTTGTCTTAATAATCAATCCAATTGATTATTAATTAATTATAAATTGATTATTTAATTAATTAATCATATTAAATAATTAAAAGAATCAATTTTGGGCTTAAAACAAATGTAGGCCGAAACCCACAGAAGAAAAACCCTAACTGTGTTCACACACAAACTAGTTTTGTGTCTTTTGGACCATTTGGGCCTTTTGGAATGAGCCAAGCCCACTCCAGCCCTTAAAATTCCATTAATAAACTTAATTAATGTTTATAATGTTTAATTTAAATCAGCTCCTTGCGCCCACCAAGTCATTCACTAATTTAAACCAAGTCCGTAAACATAATTAAGCCCATTAAGTGGTTTTAATAAATTAAAATTAATCAAATTAATTTAAGGCCCATTTTAATTAATCCAATTAATTAAACACACTTTAATATATCATATATATCAGATTTAGAAGATCAAAAGTCGTTCTAACCAAGAACACATCAAGAACACATGAAGAACACCAATTTATCGAACTTTTCGACTAAACTAGTTTTCATGCAAAACTTGTTCGATTTTAATTCCGTTCGATCCTACGGGACATGAAAGTCCTCATTGGGCCAAAACATGCATAATGCTCAATCACATTGAGCCTTATCCATAACTATTCATCATGCCAATCATACACCCTTATATGCATTTCTAATGCATATAGTAATGGATTATTAACTTTGTTTCAACTCTTGAAACATTCTTTTGATTTATTTTTAATAATGTGATCAAATTAGGAAACTTTTTCATTTTGGAAACTTTCATTTTAGGAAACCTTTTTACATGCATGTGTTATTGCCTTAATAATCAATCCAATTGATTATTAATTAATTATTAGTTGATTATTTAATTAATTAATCATATTAAATAATTAAAAGAATCAATTTTGGGCTTAAGATAAATGGTATGCCGAAACCCACCAAATTAAACCCTAAATGTGTTCACACATAAACTAGTTTTGTGTCTATTGAATCATTTAGGCCTTTTGGAATGAGCCAAGCCCAATCCAGCCCTTAAAACCTATTAATAAACTTAATTATTGTTTATAATATTTAATTTAAATCAGCTCCTTGACCCCACCAAGTCATTCACTAATTTAAATCATGTCCGTAAACATAATTAAGCCCATTAAGTGGTTTTAATGAATTAAAATTAATCCAATTAATTTAAGGCCCATTTTAATTAATCCAATTAATTAAAAACACTTTAATATATCAGATATATCAGATTTAGAAGATTAAAAATTTTTACAAACAAGAACACACCAAGAACATATCAAGAACACACGAAGAATACCAATTTGTCGAACTTTTCAACTAAACTAGTTTTCATGCAAAACTTGTTCGATTTTAATTTCATTTGATCCTATGGCTTAATATCACATATTAAATGCATAAATTATCATCTAAATGATCTTATAATGGATCTATAAAAAATTAATTTAGAACAACCCCTAAAATTAAAAGCCATTCATGCCAAAACCATGATCCCTTTCTCAAAAGAATCATTTTTGTTTTCATTTTATTTTTTTGATCACACACATATCCAGAAATTAATATTTATCATTCATGAACAATCAAATCTGATATTTTAAAGTTCATGAAATAAATAACTCAAAAATAAATCTTATTCCGTAAAAAAATATATAATTGTATATTCATGGCAAAATCGAGTCTCTAATACAATGTTGGGAATTATCGGTTACATGCATCTCATACATAAGCGAAATTTAAAATTTTTTTAACCAATATATCTGATATTGCCATGAATTTAAAATATACATATTAATGAGAATAAGAAAAATCACCTTTGATTTTTGTTGTACAGTTGATTTTCCTTCTCACCAGGTTGTCGCAAACCATAATGTCTAAAATCGAATACCTCCAATGAGTAATCCACACTAGAAAAGGAATGAATGAAACAACAAAGAAGAGTACAAGGTTCTGGCCAAATTCCCTTGAGCTAGCAAAGGGAAGTGGTAGCTAGGGTTTTTGAAGGAGAGAAAATTTTTTTTCTTAATTGTTCACCCAACGCTAATTCCACATCTCTTGGATTTTTAAAGTTAGGTTAAAAAATCCAACTTCATAATGGGATTGGGCTCTTTAAAATTTCTGGAGAATTATTAATTGGCCTTTTGGAATTATTTATAATTATTGGGATTAATTAAATCCAATTTAAGCCCATTCACAAAAGACTATGCGCGAAACCCACAAACTAGGCCCTTTGTACATATACTTGGATTTATTTACCCAAATGAATTCCAAATCCAACCAAATTAAATATGTAGGATCCATAAAACTTATGTAACATATTTAATTTATTTTGGTCCAAGAAAAAGGCCTTCTTTTTGGAGTTGGCGTGTGGCCTTTCTTCTAGAGGGTTTTTGCGCCAACTTCACTTCTCTAGGGCTTTGTAATTCCTTCAATGGATCTATTAATTATTATATAAGCCCTATAAAACTTATAGTCATATAATAATTAATTATGAAATACATTATTTCAATTTGGTCCAATTTTATAAAATATTTCTCAAAAGTTCCGCGAACAATTTTACTTGATCATAATTAATTAAACTCTTTAATTAATTATTCTCATATTTACTTCTCTATTCCCATAATAATATCAAATATTATTATCCTTGTCATTTTTCCATTTTATCCTTTTCTCTATATATGTGTGACCTATTGCGTTCCTGTCCATATTTGCAGTATAATATGTAATTGTGAGTTCTATTCAAAACTCACATGATTTAAACTTCTTTAAATCATTTTAACAATCCCTATTGATATTCCTGATACACTATTATACAAGTAATGATTGGCCTCTAACTAGGCATCATGACTACTCAAATGTCAGGAAAGTCAAGTGGTTTGACTATACCCTTCCATAGAAACAGTTACCGTGTAATTACTCCTTTCACAACTCTTATCTCAATTAGATTCTGAGTATGGATTTCTGTCAACTAATATAAATTTAATTATGTATGTTCTATTAATTTAACCATTGTTCCCAAAATGCCCTCCATGGATCTCTATCCATCTTGGCATATTACTTTGGCCAGAGATTCTCTGAACAAGGCAATAATGGAATCATGCGAGATAACTTTCCTTACTAAATTTGGGATGATGAATCCTTTGTCATTCACTCAATTATCTCCAAGTAGGTCACGATATACCTAATCTCCTAACTATGTTCACTCCCAGTTGGAAGTAATAAGTTATGGAGTCAAAATATTCCACTTGCTACTTAAGATAACTTTGGTGATCTCAAGTCTAAGGATACTTGCACAACCCCTATGAAGAGATTCCTCACTGACATAGATTTAATATCCATGTGAGGATTCTCTATGCAGGTCTCCAATGAACTTGTTCTTCAAACAAGCATCCATATGTTAGCTTTGGTTATCTTCCATAATCATAGTTATGAGAACCACTGCTTGAACCATTCAAGAAGCATAACATGTGCTAGTCTGTCCGAATTAACAATGCCATATCTTGTTAATTTTATGACTAGGGATATTTAGATATTAACACATTTGCATGCAATAGACATCTCATATCATGAACACTTTCATGACTGCCTTTGTACTGTGTTCATAATATCTAGGACTTCATTTATTAATTTAAGATTTACAAACTCATGTATTTAAATATAGCATTAATAAATGAATGATGCCTTTTATTAAGAATATAAACTCATACATATGAAATACATCCCTATTACATGGGCTCTAAGGCATACTCTCTAACATCAAGCTATGGGTAAAATTTATGCATTAGGAATTTTCCATAAATGGTTGCCAAATTGGTTTCTCAAGGCAGTCTTTTCTTCCTAAAAGACTATAGACAGTGTAGTGGATGACCCTTTGCTGACATGCCCACCTTTCATGACATCGTTATTTTACTGATTTACCCTGTTTGGCACTTAACATTGATCCTGGAGACCCTTTTTATGGTTATCATCGGCTTGGCATAATAAAAAGCATTCATAACAGGCTGACCCTATTTCTAGTTCATGTGTCCTTGGATGAGATTTCTGTCTATCATCCTGGATTGACAATTTAAATGCCCACTCTTATTGGGTTATACAAGGCTAGACTCTGGATTTCAACTCTCTGTATTAGACAACTTGAGGAATCATAAGTCATAGTGAGAAATCCTACTTCTTTAGAGGTAGTCTCCTATCAACTACATCATATCAGGCTATTATCTCCTTTGGAGAGAGCCATCTGTAAAGTTCAGTGTACAAAGACTTTAGGAGTGTGATCTTACTGTCTCATTCAGGTATAAGGTATGGGTGACTAGTCCCATAGTTAATCAAAGCAACCTGGCTGGAGCACTCAAGGTTTCATCAAACTCTAGGCCTCATCCTGAAAGCATTTGATTCCCATTAAGAACTAAAGCTCAAATTCTGCTGATGACACTGCTCCCATTTCACATACCAAGGAGGATAGTGTGTCCTAAGCTAAAGTTCTAATGGTTGCTCTACAACTCTAGAATGTAAATTGTAACCTCTCAGCCCAAACCTTGTAGATCTGCACCCTTTTAAGGGGGTATTTTCTTCACTTTGTTACCTTTTTCTTTGATTACTCCATTAGCCAAGGGAAGACTCATGGCATTAAACATCTTTTTGTTTTTTTTTTTGGCCTAGAATCAAGTATAATAAAAGAGTCCATGTCTGAATGTTAAGCTCTACTTTAACAAATCTGGCCAATTCCTGAGGACCTAATTGCTTGAAGGATTTGGCTTTTACACACCTTGTAATGGTGATAACAAAACTTTGGACTTTCTGAAACCATCGAGTGTACTTCCCTAGGATACTTGCTCCTTTACAAACTGCATATGCCATCCGATTCCCCTAACCACTTAGAAACAGTGGAAGAATTCCTTGTCATATAAGGTGATGCCGTTATTGCCTTAGAATTAAGACCACTTCATTATGTGTGTCTATGCATGCCATAGGTTTCTCTTGATAAGTTAACCATATGTTTATGTCTAACTTATCCATGCGTTCCTATTTAAATGCATCATGTGACAATAGTAATAATCATGACTAGACATGTAATAAATGAACAAAGACCTTAATTTAATCTTAGGGGGTGACACCTTGCATGCATCAGACTCTTGTGTTAGTTAGCCCTTATAGGTTTTCTTGAAATTTTGAATGGGCCAATTTAGGTAAGTTGAGCTTGACGTTTAGGCTTTCTTACTTAGGTGAGTTAGGCTGTGACACCCTAATCTGAACATTGGTATACTACTGATGATATTATCACATTTTCAACTTAATGTATCAAGTATTCTTAATTTAATAACTATGTATTCTCAATATGGTATCCAATTTCAGGCTTGGTTTAATGCCATTTTGTTACTATTTATATGGTAAAAATTTGGGCAGCATAATGGCTATAAACTCATGCTACCCAAAACCTGCAAGTATTAAAGTCACACTCCCAATGTTCAATCTCCCCCTCTAATACTCTAACAACCACACATGCACTTATAATTATCAACTCACAACTAATAACACAATACATATATGTTACGTAACCACAACTCAAATATCATATTAACATACATAACTATATATTCACCATTATTTAACATTCATTACATATTATGTTAAATGATTCAAAATGGCTAATGCATTAAATCTATAAATCCTACATATCCATCCAAGTCATATATGTACATGCCATTTGAACTTTCCCTTCTCATCGTCCTCGTTTACCTGTCCCCTGAGCACAATCAAACAAAACCATTCGCTAAGTAATGAAGTTGCCTAATAGTGGATACACTACATAAAATTTCATTTATACAAATATTATTTTATAAAATTACCATTTTGCCATTAGTTGATATTTATTATCTTTTTTCCTCTAATTAAACCTTAAATCCCTTAAATTACCATTTAATCCATAATAACACTTACCTTTGCCTTTTTCTCACTTATTTTCAATTAAGGTGGGAAATTATAATTTAGTCCCTAAACTTTCACTTTAGTATACTTTAAGCTACTTCCACATAAATTTTTCCATTTTCACTTTTTTTTAGTATTCATTTATTAATAATCCCAAAATTTACATTTTGGTCCTTATATTTTCTCATGTAGTGGTAAATTACGGTTTGGTCTTTGAACTTTTCCTTATTTACTTTTTTACCCTTTTTTACCTAGTTAACTCTCATAACCACATTTTGATCTCATAACCACATTGATGTAATTTTACTGTTTTACCCCTAGTTTCTCACGTAATTACAATTTTGTCCCTTGTTAATCTCTTAATCACATTTTCACTCTTTTCATTATTTCATCACACATTTGATATCTTTTTTTTTGTCTAATTTACCATTTAGTCCTTATTTTCTTGTTTAATTACAATTTTATCCTAAGTGGTGCACAGTTGAAACCATCAAACCAGATATATAGGACAAGGGTTCTAATGGTCGTAAATGAACTGGAAAGGCCTCTTGGAGTGACTAACTCCTCTAGAATGCATTGAGGGATCACTTAAGGTGATTAACTCCTCAATTATGAATCAACTATGTGTTGAGGGATCACTTGGGGTGATCAACTCCTCAATTGTAAACCTAATATGTGTTAAGGGATTACTTGGGGTGATCAACTCCTCATATGTGATTCTAATATGTGTATTAATCCAATTCACTCATTATTTTACTGTGGTATTTATTTCTGTGGCTAGCCATTATACTCTAAAATCGTAGATTACTCACTATGCACTAAGGGCCAATAGTTTATTTCACTTTATGTCATGTATTTACATAACTTTCCATGCATTCCACATTTGCTCATTTCTCATCCATTCACACTCATCACGTATGTATTCATAATAATCGTAAATAATAACATCCAAACTTGATGAACACCTGCCATTTTCACCATGTGTGCCATGTAATGTATATAGGCATACATTATGGTTTCTCATGTATTATCATGTCCCATATGCTTTTATGATCATTCGAAGCCTTTACACCATGAAACTTACTCAAAATTACACTAATAACCATATTACACATAAGTGAACATCATTAGGTATGTTTACATTAAATTGTGTCTATGTTAAATTTTGGGTTGCAAGTAGTCATACTATGTTTATTCATCATTATAACACCTGTTTCATGTCATACATTCAATTAATCATCAAATTCTCATATGGTATGCCTTAGGTTACAATTAGGCCACATCGTGTCCCATCTTATTTTGATTGTTTTCTTCACCATTTAATATTCTTTTCATGATATTTCATCATTTTATCATATTTTATTAAATTATTTTACAATTCTACCTAAGGTTCCACAATTCTATAATGTAAATTTAGGAAAAATTCAAAGAAAAAAAATGAAATTAAGTGTATATCTATATCCACTAATCCTAAAATGGTTTGAAATCATATACTCTTCATTTTTCTTGCCTTTTCCCTTTTTGTTCTTTCTCTCACCTTGAATTTCTCTTTTAGGACGAATTGAGGAAGAAATTGTAAGTTTTCATCATTATTTTTGACACATAATTGATCACAAAATTACTCTACAAATGATTCTCTACAATTTTATAACAAAACTCTTAAATAATATCAATAAAATCTTATAAATTTACCTAATTAGGTTAAATTTTTTTACAAAAAATTCACACTTTCCAAGCCTTTTCTTCACAAATAAATCCATTTTTTTCACTTAAAATGAGTCCTTGAGATTGCTATAGATGAATTTAGGACCTTAGAATTATTTAAAACATGAAATTTTATTGAATTTGGTGGGATTAGGTTAAAGAAAATAGAAGAAAAAATGATGAAATGGTGGGTGTATATATGGGATGCAATAGGGAGGAAGAAATTTGGAGAATTCCCTAGAGAATTTTGATTTTTATGCTATTTATATACCTTTATGAATGACTAGGATTATTTCACTATTTAATCCAAAAGCCCACATCATGCCACTTGTAATCCTCTCCTCAATTACTACCCATTTTAAGTCATACCCCTTGGGAGTGAGTGATGAGTCACTAATGACTCATGGGTGTGAGTTAGTGCCATTTAACCCAAATAATCAAATAACCTCTATTATTCGCTATTTTTTGGATTTTAATCTTCCCTTCATCTAATTCACCCAAAAATTGACCCAACATATAGGAAAATATTTATTAAGGTGTGTTCAAATGTTTAAATCAATTCGAGTTTGTTTTGATATACTTCTAGCTTCATAGCTAAAATTTACCGGTTCGAAACCTGAAAATTCAAGGTTGTCAGAATAATTATTTTTTACTTCCAAATATTAATTAGGATTATTTTTATTAGATCTAGGTAAACAAAATAATTTTATGAGGTTTTTAGAATATTTTAAGGCCTTGTCAAAGATATGGTAATAACAAATAACGATACCGAAAAATTCTTCAATGTCTATTTTGGGGACCTATCTAAGCTCAATTTCTTCTCAAATTATACCACTAGATTCCATTTAATTCACATTATCCCATTTAATTCACATTAAATGGTTAAATACCAAACTTCCTGATAGATCACTCATCCTAGAATTTCCTTTGCTTATGCACATTCAACGCTAAAGTTCTTATAAAATCTATTGTACTAATGCTAATATAATCACATTAAATGCTATCTTGGTGTTACTATTTATAACTAGGAACATACTAATCATGCCATTTAAAATTTCAGGGCATTACATGGGCTTTACATTTGGGCTCACTGACCGGCGTTTAGCAAGTATACTAGATCGGTTAGTAATATAGGAAAATAAAATTATGACCCAAAATATCAAACCCAAGGGAAACTTGTGCTTGAATGTGTTATTTCAATTTCAAAACCAATTTTTGTGTGTAAAAGAAAGAAGAGAAATCCCAAATTTGTGATGATTGAAGAATTAAAACTAAAACCAATAATTTAAATCCAAACTAAAACAATTGAAAGAGCTAAAGTAAAGAAAAGATCTATTGAAAGCAAGTAAATTTAATGAGGTGAAAATTAATATTAAAAACAACTTTCACTAAAGGACTATCCACCTTAACAAGTATTGCTATGACTTAAATAAAAGAAAACATACAAGTGATTATGGAAAATTCAGTTTAATAAAACCAGATAACTTTATTCAAGATTATCATTCCAAGTATCAAATTTTCTTATTCATATAAAAATAACACTTAGCATAAGGAACTGAATTAAGTCTCCTAGATGTCTATTAAAGCCTTTCTTAAGAGATTTAACTTCAACCTATTCTTGGTTACACTTTTCTTAATCTTAACTTACTCAAATCAACACATAATTATAGGTTATTCAGATTATAATCATTCATTAATCCAACTAAATTAACCTAAGAGCATGCAAGTCATTAATCAACTTAAACCAATTAATTAACCAATGCTTAATAATCATTAATCCAACAAGTTAATAATCAACTTAAATTTGAGAAAAGACAAGACTAGATTTAGGAACCAAGAAATAATCAACTTGTATTTGAATTGAAGAACAACTTAAGTCATAACAATACAAGTTTAAGGATTCAAGTATCTTTTAGCAAAAGTTAAAGAAAACTACTCACAAACCATTCTTAAAAATAAAAACAAAGTTTTGAAGAAAGCAATAAAAATAAAGAACATAAAATAACTAAAGAAAAGTAAAGCTTAATTCTAAGAATCGATCCCCTTGTTCTGTGTTTTAACTTCCTATTTATAGGCCAAAGAAGTCATAAATTTCTTCTCAAACTCTTAGAATTCAATAGGAAGTAATTTCTGCCCAAAATAGGAAGTGCGACAAAATCCTTCGCGAAATGGGAATAGCATCATGTGGCCACATCCTTCATTGTGTATTTGAACACGTGGTCACGTGTTCTCTATGTCTTTCTTCACACATGGCCACGTGTAGTCCTTCACTTGGAATCCACATGGTCACGTGTTTGCCTTGTCTTCCTCCAGAATTCCTTCACGTAGCCATGGCTTTTCATGTTTTATGTCTTCATATGGCCACGTCCTCTAAGTATCAAGCCATCACATGGCCATGGGTGGAATTCCTCAGTATTTTCACGTGGTCACATGTGAAGGCTCTGGACTGAACATCAATTTTCTCGCAACAATTTTTCATATTTGTACTTTTGGCCCTAAACTTTGTCCTTTTTGCAATTTAAGCCCTTTATTAACAATTTAAACCTGAAAATCAAACAAAACATAGAATTAACTTCAAAAACATAAATATTAACAAATTAACTTGAATTTAACCTAAATAAAACCAAAACAACTAAATAATACAACTAAAAACATATCAAAAACTATATATAATCCACACTTATCAAATACCCCACACTTAAACTTTGCTTGCCCTCAAGCAATTTAGAACAAACCCTCCTTCAAAACCATCAAACTTGAACAAAGATATGCAATTTCAAAACCAAGCTTAGCATTTTTAACAAAAGCACTTAATTTAACCTCTAAATAGATAAACTTCAAACAAGAGAATATAAGCTAGTTTCCTTGAGTGTGTGCAAGACCAAATCTCTTTAAGCAATTTTAACAATTAAAATATCAACATAATTAGGTAATGAAGTATAGAATATATGAATGCATAAGCATACAATCGGTTTCGCTCTTGAAACTTTAGAAACACAATAGGCCTCTCCTTTAGCACCGAAACCCAAAAGTCATCTTCACTAAACAATTCAAAACAAGATTAAAATCACATAGGTCTTTCAAAGGTTGTAATGGGGCAAAGAGTATGGTTACCAAAGAATGGATAAAAGATAATCAAAAGAAATAGCCACTCTAAGACAAAATAGATCACTAAACCCCATAACTTAATCTATATATATTTTGTTCATCCTTGCCTTGATTCCAAATTTTCTTTATGCCCTTTCACCAAGAAGTCAATATTTTTTTTTCATTTTTCCTTGTACTACCCCACACTTATATTTTTTCATATTTACTAGCTCTCTTTTTCTTTCTTTTTTTTCCTTTTCTTAAACTTCAAACTTTTTTTTTTAAGAAACTAGCATTCACAAGCTAACCTCAAGGTAATACAAGGTAAATTTCTCACTTTCAATGACTTTTAATAAGATTTTCTTGCTAGACCTAATAAAAATTTAATCTTTTCATACATCCATTTAATCCTAAACTGGCCAATTTCATAGGATGAGATAAAAGCTTTTTAGGTTATATGGTTAAAATATTAGGTGTAACAAGAAAATATTAATGGTACGCATTAAGCATACCTTATAGGCTCAAAATGGCTTAACAAAAGATAATTTCATCAAGGTAGGATAAAAGTCTTTTAAGAAAGTTTATCAAGAAAATTGTTGCCTAGATCATTTTCAAAGTTGCTTGATGTTGGATTTTAACGGTTACATGCATCACATACATGAGCGGAATTTTAAAATTTTTTAACCATTAGATCTGATCTTGCCATGAATACACAATATAACTATATGAGAATAAGAAAAATCACCTTTAATTTTTGTTGAACAGTTGATTTTACTTTGCATCGGGTTGTCGCAAACCACAGTGTCCAAAATCGAACACCTCCAATGAGTAATCCATACTAGAGAGGGGTAAATTAAACCAACAAATTGGTGTTTAACTAAGGCTGGCCAAAATTTCCAAGAACTAGCTTAGGAGTTGGAGCAAAAGGGAGAAAGAGATTAAGAAAAAAGACTTTTTGTTTTAATCACTTAACCCTAATTCTCATTAGTTGGCCTTTTATAGTTAGGTTAAAATTCCAACTCCTTAATGAGATTGGGCTTTAAAATTGCTGAAGAATTATTAATTGGGCCTCTGGAATTAATTATAATCATTTAGGCTTAATTAAATCCAATTTAAACCTTTTCATAAAAGTCTATGCATAAAACCCACAAACTAGGCCCTTTGTGCAACTAATTTGATTTAAATACCCAAATGGATTCCAAATCCAACCAAATTAAATATGTGGGTTCCATAACACTTATGTAACATATATAAATTAATTTGGTCCATTAAATATGCCATTAAGGCCTTCTGTTCTAAGGTATACGTGTGGCCCTTATAGAAGGGCTTCCGCCAACTGCTTCATTCCTTTGGCCCTTAATAATTGCTCCAATGGACTTATTAATTATTATACCAGTCCTATAACACTTATAGTAGTCCTAAAACACTTATAAGACAATAATAATTAATCATGAAATACATTATTTCAATTAGGTCTAATTTTGCAGAACATTTCTCAAAAGTTCTGCGGACAATTTTATTTGATCATAATTAATTAAACTCTTTAATTAATTATTATCATATTCTCTTCTCTACCTTTATAATAATATCAAATATTATTATCCTTTTCATTTTACCATTTTACCCTTTTCTCTATATGTGTGTGACCTATTGGGTTCCTGTCCATGTTGGCAGTATAATAAGTAATTATGAGTTCTATTCAAAACTCACATGATTTAAACTCCTTTAAATCATCTTATCAATCCCTATTGATACTTTTGATACATCATTATACAAGTTATGATTGGCCTCTAGCTGGCATCATGACTACCCAAATTTCAGAAAAGTCATGTGGTTTTACTGTACCCATCTATAGAAACAGTTACCGTGAAACTACTCCTTTCACCACTCTTATCTCAATTAGATTCTGAGTATGGATTTCTATCAAATCATATAAATCTAATTATGTATGTTCTATTAATTTAACCATTGTTCCTAAAATTCCCTTCATGGATCTCCATCCATCTCGGCATATTACTTTGGCCAGAGATTCTCTGAACAAGGCAATTATAGAATCATGGGAGATAACTTCCCTTGTTAAATCTGGGATGGTGAATCCTTTGTCAATCACTCAACTATCTTCAAGCAGGTCATGATATAACCAATCTCCTAACTATGTTCACTCCCATTTGGAAGTAATCAATTATGGAGTCAAAGTATACCACTTGCTACTTAAGATAACTTTGGTGATCTCAAGTCTAAGGATACTTGCACAACCGCTATGAAGAGATTCCTCATTGATATAGATTTAATATCCATGTGAGGATTCTCTTTGCAGGTCTCCAATGAACTTGTTCTTCTAACAAGCATCCACATGTTAGCTTTGATTATCTTCCATAATCACAGTTATGAGAACCACTGTTTGAACCATTCAAGAAGCATAACATGTGTTAGTCTGTCCGAATTAACAATGTCCTATCTTGTTAATTCTATGACTAGGGATATTTAGATATTAACACATTTGCATGCAATAGACATCTCACATCATGAACGCCTTCATGATTGCCTTTGCACTGTGTTTATAATATCTAGGACTTCATTTATTAATTTAAGATTTACAAACTCATGTATTCAAACATAGCATTAATAAATGACTGATGCCTTTTATTAAGAATATAAATTTCATACATATGAAAAACATCCCTATTACATGGGCTCTAGGGCATACTCTCTAACAATCTCCCACTTGCACTAGAGCCAATCACTCATATGTCTCAGACCCATGCTATTTATATGGTGATCATGCTTAATCTGGGAAAGGACTTTAGTGAGGGGATCCGCCACATTGTCATCTGTGGGAACCCTTCCTATTTTCACATCATTTCTAGCTACTATTTCCCTTATGAGATGGTAGCATCTGAGAACATGCTTGGATCGCTGATGAGACCGTGGTTCCTTTGCTTGCGCAATGGCTGCATTGTTGTCACAATATAAAGGAATCGGATCAACAATGCTAGGCACCACTCCTAATTCAGTTATGAACTTTTTGATCCAGACTGCTTCTTTGGCTGCTTCTGAAGCAGCAATGTACTCAGCTTTTATCGTGGAATCAGCAGTTGTTTCTTATTTGGAACTTTTCCAACTAACTGCTCCTCCTCCCATTATGCACACATAACCAGATTGTGATTTACAATCATCTTTGTCAGATTGGAAGCTGGCATCTATATACCCATTTACTTCCAAACTTCCCTCTCCATATACCAAGAATATATCCTTAGTCCTTCTCAAGTACTTAAGAATATTCTTGACAGCTGCCCAGTGTTCCTCTTCAAAATTGGATTGGAATCTGCTTGTGACACTCAAAGCAAATGCTACATCTGGACGTGTACATAACATAGCATACATGATAGAACTAATTGTAGATGCATATGGTATTCTATTCATGCTCTCTCTATCCTCTAGTGTCTGTGGATACATAGACTTAGAAAGGTGTTTCCCATGCACCATGGGTATAAACCCTTTCTTAGAGAGATCCATATTGAACCTCTTCAATACTTTATCTATATATGTACTCTGAGAAAAACCTAGCAACCTATTGGATCTATCTTTATAGATCCTTATTCCCAGAATATAGGATGCTTCTCCAAGGTCTTTTATGGAGAATTGCTTGGATAACCATATTTTAATAGATTGGAGAAGAGAAATGTCATTTCCTATGATTAATATGTCATCTACATATAGAACTAGGAAGACAATTGCACTCCTACTGACCCTTTTATACACACAAGGTTCATCTTCATTCTGTGAGAAACCAAACTCTTTGATTGTCTCATTGAATCGTATGTTCTAGCTCCTAGAGGCTTGCTTCAATCCATAAATGGATCTTTGAAGCTTGCATACCTTTTCGCCATTTCCTGATGTGAATCCTTCTGGTTGTGTCATATACACATCCTCGATTAGATTTCCATTAAGGAAAGTTGTCTTCACATCCATTTGCCAAATCTCATAATCATAATGAGCTGCAATGGCTAAAAGTATTCTTATAGACTTAAGCATTGCTACAGGAGAAAAAGTTTCATCATAGTCAATACCTTTTTTTGACGATAACCTTTTGCTACTAAGTGAGCTTTATAGGTAACTATATTACCTTCCATGTCAGTCTTCTTTTTAAAGACCCATTTGCACCCTATGGGTTTTATCCCTTCAGGTTGTTGAGTTAAAGTCCATACTTTGTTCTCATACATGGAGTCCATTTCAAACTGCATAGCCTTAAGCCATAAATCACGTTCTGAACTGTTCAAAACTTCTTGATAGCTTGTAGGCTCATTTTCCTCTACTACAGTTATGCCTCTATCCGAATCAATGTGAAATCCATATCTCACAGGGATAGAACGCATCCTAGTAGATCTTCTAGGATTTTGTGTATAATCAGGTTCAACTGTAATCTCATCATTATGACATTCAGTTTTGGGTTCAATCAGTTGATCATCTTCTATTTGTGGGTCTTGAACTTCACCAAGTTCAATTTTACTCCCACTGTCCTCTCGTAGGAGAAATTCTCTTTCCAAGAAGACAGCATGCCTTGAAACAAATACCTTTTGTTCTAAGGGATGATAGAAATAATATCCAAATGTTTCTTTTGGATATCCAACAAATAAACATTTGTCAGACTTAACATCCAGTTTGTCTGACATTGTCCTCTTCACATAAGTAGGACAACCCCATACTTTCATATGAGAAAGTGTGGGTTTCTTGTTATTCCACATCTCATATGGAGTAACATCAACCGATTTACTAGGAATTCTATTTAACACATAAACAACAGTTTCTAGTGCATATCCCCAAAAGGACTTAGGCAAGTCTGCTCGGCTCATCATTGATCGAACCATATCTAATAGTGTTCGATTTCTCCTTTCAAATACACCATTGTGTTGTGGTGTATATGGAGGAGTCCATTGAGATAAAATCCCATTATCTCTAAGATAATCCTGAAACTCTTGACTTAAGTATTCTCCGCCTTGATCTGATCTAAGTGTTTTAATACTTTTGCCAAGTTGTTTCTCAACTTCATTTTTGAACTCTTTGAACTTTTCAAATGCTTCAGACTTATATTTCATTAGATAGATGTATCCAAACCTAGAATAATCATCAATGAAAGTAATGAAGTAGGAGTAACCTCCTCTGGCATGAGTAGTCATTGGACCACATACATCTGAATGTATTAAGTCCAAAACCATTTTAGCTCATTCTCCTTTACCAATAAAGGGAGCTTTTGTCATTTTTCCCAATAAACAAGATTCACATATATCAAATGATTCATAATCAAATGATCCCAAATCACTTGAGTTGTGTAATTTAGTCATGCATTTTTCATTTATATGGCCTAAACGATAATACCATAAGTCTGAGGTATTTAGATTATCATGTTTCATTCTCTTGGTATCCACATTATGTACTTCTTTAATTAAATCAAGAACAAATATACCATTCTCAATGATAGCTTTTGCAAAAAACATATTGTTCTTAAAAATGTAATAACATTTGTTCTTTAAAGAAATATCATAATCGTTCATCAAACGACTGAAAGAAATAATACTTTTGGATAAAGCTGGAACATAATAACAATTATTTAATTCCAGTACTAATCCACTAGGAAGAGGCAAATAGTAAGTCCCCACAACTGTTGTATAGATGTTCTGTCCAGTAGCTGACTGCAAACATATCTCTGCCTTTCCAACTCTTCTAAAGCTTCTAAGCCCCTGTAGATCATTACATAAAAGAGATCCACATCCGGTATCTAATACCCAAGATTGTTTTGAAGCAATAGAATAAGTATTAATTTCAATCATATGAATACCTGAAGTAGAAGCATCAGCTTGCTTCTTCTCCTTGAGAGAATCTAGATAGGCCTTGCAGTTACGCTTCCAATGACCATCCTTTCCATAATGGAAGCAAGTTCCTTTGGGATTCTCTTTCTTGGCAACCTTCTTCTTGGAGATCCCACCATTCTTTGGCTGCGCCTTAGTTATCTTCTTCTTCTTCTGCTTCTTGCCTTTAGCAGAAGTGACAACCATGACACTTTTTGGATCCTTCTTAAATGATCCATCAGCTGTCTTGAGCATATTGATTAACTCAAGAATGGATACTTGGATCTTGTTCATGTTGAAGTTAAGCACGAAAGGTGCATAACTTGGAGCCAACGAGTACAAGATTAAATCTATGTATAGATCATTATCCATAACATAGCCAAGTCTACTCAAATGCTCAATATACCCATACATCTTCAATGCATGAGTAGCAACTGAAGTGCCTTCCACCATTTTGCAGCTAAATAGAGCTCGAGCAATCTCATATTGCTCAGTTTTAGCCTGAGAAGAATAAAGCTCCTCTAGATGCAAAATGATGGTTCTAGCATCCATCATTTCATGTTGCTTTTGAAGCTCCAAGGACATAGCACCCAGCATCAGACATGCTGCTGCTTCACTATCCTCCATGTATTTTCGATAAATGCCTTTGATCTCATCAATGGCATCATCTGATGGAAGTGGTAGTGGATCTTTATCTAAGACATAGTGGATCTTTTCAGCTCTAAGAACAATTCTCACTTGCCTGATCCAGTCAGAATAGTTGTTGCCAACCAGCTTGTTATCCAAGATTGATCGTATATTAATGTTTGATGTGCTCATGATGATGACCTAGATGTGAAAAAGAAAAGATATAAGAGTATGTTCATATATATGTATGCATTAATAAGGTCTTTAATTAATCCATTTACTCCCACTATTTTATTGCGAATTAATAGCCCTCACTATATAATCCGAGAAAACCCAATGGTTTTCTTAGTGGGCCAATATCCAATCCTTGATATGTAATTTGACCTTGACTGTGGTCAACAAGCCAAATTCCATACCCTTGAAAGGTAGGTATCTCTATACCAATTGTGTCTCTACACAACTATTGGATCATTAGGTTATCAACTCTTGATGCATGCATATCATATATGCATTCCCTAATCTTGCCTTTAGAACCATTAGCCTTGACTGTGGTCAACAAACTAATGGGCTAGCTAAGATGACCCATTTAATTAGATTTGAACATATTCGATATAATATGAGCTTGACTGTGGTCAACAACTCATACTATAAAGAACTCTGGTTCTCCTCAAATTAATGGAAGGCTTATATACCTTAGTATTTGTTTGAGGGTTTTAGTTAATTAAGTCTCATCATACATGGTTGGCATACATTGGTATGCATCCTATATCTATCACATAAATATAAGCATAAAAATATGGTATAGTTATGGACTTCACTACATTGATTTCCCTGAGCCAAGAGGGAAATCAAAAGGTCACACCTAGGTAGTATGCATGATTCAAACAAGAAAATAATTACATTATCTTCAAGCTTGTTGGATCTCCATCCGGCCCATCTTGCTCCTTGATATTGGTCTCCATCTCTATTTCTAATTCTAATCTAAGTAATCTAATTACATATTACAATTTGAAATGAAATACAAACCAAAAACAGGTGGCCGGGACATGAAAGTCATCATTGGGCCAAAACATGCATTATGCTCAATCACATTGGGCTTTGTCCATAACTAACCATCATGCCAATCATACACCCTTATATGCCTCTCTAATGCATAAAGAAATGAATTACTAACTTTTTTTTCAACCTTTGAAACTATATTTTGAGTTATTTTAATGATGTGATCAAATTAGGAAACTTTTTCCATTTTGGAAACTTTCATTTTAGGAAACCTTTTTGCATGCATGTGTACTTGTCTTAATAATCAATCCAATTGATTATTAATTAATTATAAATTGATTATTTAATTAATTAATCATATTAAATAATTAAAAGAATCAATTTTAGGCTTAAAATAAATGTAGGCCGAAACCCACAAAAGAAAAACCCTAACTGTGTTCACACACAAACTAGTTTTGTGTCTTTTGGACCATTTGGGCCTTTTGGAATGAGCCAAGCCCACTCCAGCCCTTAAAATTCCATTAATAAACTTAATTAATGTTTATAATGTTTAATTTAAATCAGCTCCTTGCGCCCACCAAGTCATTCACTAATTTAAACCAAGTCCGTAAACATAATTAAGCCCATTAAGTGGTTTTAATAAATTAAAATTAATCAAATTAATTTAAGGCCCATTTTAATTAATCCAATTAATTAAAAACACTTTAATATATCATATATATCAGATTTAGAAGATCAAAAGTCGTTCTAACCAAGAACACATCAAGAACACACGATGAACACCAATTTATCGAACTTTTCGACTAAACTAGTTTTCATGCAAAACTTGTTTGATTTTAATTCCGTTCGATCCTACGGCTTAATATCACATATTAAACACATAAAAAATCATCTAAATGATTTTTAAATATATCCATAAGAAATTAAATTAGAACAGCCCCTACATCACCTAGGGGTTCGCGCCAAACCCTAATGGGTTTCACGCCAAACCCTAATCACAATGCTTCAAAAGTTTCGTTTTTGTTTCCACCAAATTTATTTGATCACACATACAACCAGAAATCAATATTTCTCATTCATGAATAATCAAATCTAATATTTTAAAGTTCATGAAATAAATAACTCAAAACAAAACAAAACTTATTCCGCAGAAAAATATAGAATTGTATATCCATGGAAAAATCTGGCTCTGATATCATGTTGGATTTTAACGGTTACATGCATCACATACACGAGCAGAATTTTAAAATTTTTTAACCATTAGATCTGATCTTGCCATGAATAAACAATATAACTATATGAGAATAAGAAAATTCACCTTTGATTTTTGTTGAATAGTTTCCTATTTTGGAATTGGCCACTCTACATTAGGTAATGAAATTTGCATGTTGGGTTTGATGAATTTATGATTGTCAGTTAAAAACAGGGGAAGTTGAATAAAATTTTAGGAATTATTGAGCTTAAATGTGTTAAATATTTTGGGACAAGGATGATAAACAATTAATGCTTTTGGTACATGTCAAAAAAAACAAAAAAAAACAACACAAAATCAAATGTTATGCTGCAGAAATTTTAAATTGATTCATGATTGCAGAAAATAAGTGTGGGGTACCTAGCATTTATAGGAAGTGTCAATTATCTTCCTATGATTTTGAGAATCCAACTAATGTCCTAAGATCAATTTTTCCTTCTTATGATGATAGGGTATGGATTTTGAAGAAGTTTCTTGAAAAAGTTAGGTGGGTTGTGTTTCTGGATAGTGTGGCTAATTCTGTCTTGCTAACTTATAAAATTCTTGGAACCTTTGCCTTATCCCCATTACAACCTTAATTTAAGCCCTGGTGATCCTATCTTGCTCTAAATTATTTAGTGGAGATGACCCTTGTGGTTCAGGTGCAAAAGGAGAGGCTTATGACTATTCTAAGTTGCAAACACAAAATTGTCATAATTCTTTGTTTGCTTGATTGCTAGAATTCACCGGTAGTTTTGGTTTTGAAGGAAAATAAATATGTTTTAGCCTCACACACACACACGAGAAATTGTTTGATATAGATCAATTTGAGTTTTTCTGATGAAGTTCTTCTTCTGAGTGACTTCTGCTAAGTGTTGTTCTGACACTTCTGATTTTTCTTGTTCTGAATTGAAGTCTTGAGTTTTTCAAGATTGTGGATAATTCAATTGCTTGAGGGCAAGCAAAGTCTAAGTGTGGGGTATTTTGATAACTCAATTTCATTATTTAGCTTTAGTTTAATTTGAGTCTAGTTTTCATTGATCTTTTAGCATCTTTTGCTTTGTTTTTACTAGCATTTAATAATTTATCCGATTCTCAGTTAATTCGAGCTTTTGTGTGATTTTGAAAGTTTTTGACAGAATTTTGTGATTTTTAGGTACCTCACGGTTACCAGGAATTTCCTAGTAACCGTGACCCATGTATTCTGTCAAAACGCATCGTTTTAAAGCTTGTCACGGTCAGCATGGAAATTGTACATGATAGGGTGGTAACCGTGACCTATGGAGTTTTCAGTACAGAAGCTAAAGGAGAAGCATCTCACAGTTACTAAGGATTTCATAGTAACTGTAAGGGAGGCATAATTTCAGTCCAGAATGAAGAGGAGAGTTATCTCACGGTTATCAGGAATTTCATGGTAACCGTGACCAAATCTTGAATTTCAGCTCCGAGCCATCTCACGGTTACTACGAATTTCATAGTAACCATGACCTATTTTAATCAAAAGAGGGTTTTTCATTAGAGGTCACGGTTACCATGAATTTAGTAGTAATCGTGACCCATGTTGACCTTTATAAGGCAGAGTTTTCTGCAAAATCGGGAGATATGGAGTTTTTGGGTAATTTCTAGTTTCTAGGTTTTCTTTCTTCTTTCTTTGAGCTTTTTGTCCATTTTACACACATAGATACATAGATATACTTGAAAATAGAGGGATTTACACAGAAACATTTAGATTAAACATAGATATATAGTTTACAAGTATAGATCTACATATTTGAAGCTCATTTTTCCTATACGCTTTGGAGAAAGAGATTGAAGAGCTTGGATTCAGTTGGGTTTTCTCCATCATGAATTTCAGGGGTTATTCTATCTTTTCCTATTTTCATTTTATTATGGATTGTGAGTAGTCCTTTTTGTTGCTAGGGGATCTTTGAATCCCCTACTCATAATGTGAATCTTGAACTCAAATTGATTTTTACATGAATGGATGGTCTATTTCACATGTACTTATTTGTTTATCATTGATTTTTCGATCTATTAAGTTATTTCGTATCCATAGATGAATGGTGTTTATCATATGTCCTGATGGTTATTGAGCCTAATAGATTGGAATTTATGAATGATTTTGCTCAGTTTTTCCATCATGAATATCATCTATTTTGGATGGCTCCGGAATGGGACTCTAGATGTGTGGTATTTTTGATTTCAAAACTAGAGTAGGGAGTGAAATAGATGGGTTTTGGATTGCCTAGCTCCGGAATGGGATGGTAGACCGAACTTAGGATTTTAGACCCGGGTTTAGGCTAGTTATTGGGCTGGCTCCGGAATGGGACATTTAGCAACTAGAATAGCTAGCTCCGAAATGGGACATTTAGCAACTAGAATAGGTGGCTCCGGAATGGGATGCTTGGGTTAAGAAGGGTTATCCCGGGTTCATTCATGTATACTTTTAGGTAAAAATTTATTCACATTTGGGTATGGGGTGGATAACTGAACCCGAGCAACGCTTGATTTCTATAGATTTTTACATTTGCTAATTTTTCAGAATTTAATACACTGAATTTAAATTTCTCTACATTACATACTTAAGCTTTAAAGTTACATTATATAAATCAAACAACTCATATAGATAAACAAATTGGGAATTCTTTAGCATACAATTAATCTTCACAGTTTTCACACACACATTTTCCTTGGGTTCGATATTGAGGGTCCTAACTATACCCCACTTTATTACTTGTCGATCTAGTACACTTGCTAGGGTCGCAAAAGTGACGTTCATCAATTTCTCAATAGCCTACTTTATCCCGAACTTCAAACTCAAACTACAACAAAAGCAGAAGCAAGATAATTACCTGAAGAAGAGAAATATGAGCCATGAAGAATTGATCAGGAGTGACATAATTCCTATTAAGTTTAGAGCACACATCACTTTCAGCTAAGCAATTCCTAATCTTCACCCAATTCTTAGCTAAGCAATTATTAATGGAACATATAACAATTACACCAAAAAATTATTAAGGCGGGAAGAGCGTAATTTCAATGTTTGTGTTCCTTATAATAGAAAGCAAATTTAAAAATGAAAAAAAAAATTTGAACATGGAAATGGAAACAAGATTAATAGATTAATCTAAAGCCTTAAGTATATCAAATAAACTTAAGCTCTCATTAATTTGTTATAGTTCCTTTTCATTCGACACAAAAGTTTTTTAAAAAAGAACCACAAAATAATTAAAAGACCTTAAAATGGATGGGAAGCTGCGGCATCCATGGCAAATTCCTAGTCAAAGCGGCAAGTGCAGAACCAAACAGAGGAAGCAGCATAGATACAACAAAATGAGAGCAGCGCGAGAACATTAGGTAGGGCAGACCAATAGAGGATGAGGAGATTTTGATTTCAAATAACTACAGAGAGGCTGAAATTTTCAATTAAATCCCGCTAAACTTATTGTTGCTCCGCTATTTCTTTTTTCATTAGCGAGAACAAGCCACTCTCCTTAATTTAGGCTTGGAAAAAGGCATTTGATTTCCCTAATGCACATCTATTTCTCACTTTAGATATTGGCGAGAACAATCACTCTCGCTATATTTTGCTTAGGAAAAAAGGCATAGCTATTTGCCCTAAGAATTCTCCTAATTTAGTGATAAACAAATCTCATGCTAATTTCACGAGGACAAACTCTCTCGCCAAATTAGCAATAAAATATTTCCTCACTATCTGTCATTTAATTGAGTGATCTAACTATTGCTATTTGCAAGGAATACAAACCTCGCTAATTTTGCTTAGAACTAAAATCTTGCTAATTTAGCTAGAATAAACTTTCCTTGCTAATGCTCACCTACAATTGCTCATAACTTTACAGCACTATTTACGAGGACTGGAATCCACACTAATTTTACGAGGATGAACTTCCTCACTAATTGTCAATTAGTGTTATCTACCAATCTGCAATGCTAGTAGCGAGGAATACAACCCTCCCTAATTTTGCAAGAAAACCAACTCAAGCTAATTTTGCGAGAAAATGAACTCTCGCTAATTTAGCGAGCACTCAGTGCCTCGCCAATTGTCAACTTGTGTAGTCCACCGATCTGTAATGCTTTAGTGAGGAATAAAATCCATGCTATTTTTACGATGAAGTATTATCTAGCTAATTTAGCAAGGACTAAATTTCTCGCCAATTTTCAACTAGTATTGTCCACCGATCTGTTGTGCTATTGGCAAGAATTAGAAGCCTCGCTAATTTTGTAAGGATCCTTTCTCTCACTAATTAGCAAGAACCTTATTTGTAGCTAAATTAGCAAGAAACAGTGTCCTCGCTAATTACTTCACATGCCACATGAATAATGCATTAGCGAGGACTAATGTTCTTGCTAAATTAGAGAGGAAAGTAGTCCTCGCTAATTGGTGAGGACTTGTATTTCTTGCTAAATTAATCAGTTTGCCTGAATGTTATCCTCGCCATGTTCTTGCTAACTTTTGCGCCAAAATTTTGGCTCCTAAATTTGCGACAAAATCTCAATGTTCTCGCTAAATTATTGAAAAATATATGTTCTTGCCCATCCCCACCAACATTTGCGATGGAATTCATTTTTTGTCGCAAGTATGTCGCTATATTAGTGATTTAGCAACGAATTTTCTTTTTCTCGCTAAATTTCATTGCTATTTTGCAATTTTTTTGTAGTGGATGTAGGTAACTGATCATGGCTAATTTTATAATGATAATTATGCCCTTGTATGATTTAAATATGGCATTTAAACCCACTAATTAATTTAACCTCCATTTTTTCACCATTTTTCTGAAAATGTTATTTTGTTTGTCAAAATACTCTAAAACTTTTCCCTGCATGTAATAATATATGAAGAAACCTTTTTTTTTCTAAAATTTCAAGTTATTTTGACATCGTTTCAATATACTTTCAGTTTCAGAGGCAAAGTCAGCCAATTCGAAACCTAAAATTTTGAAACTGTCTGAAAATTTTTTTTTTTGCTTCCAATAGCTTTTTTATGCTATTTCTAATAGGTTTATGCAATTGGAATAATTTTTGGAGCTCTATGGAATATTTTTGAGCCTAGTTAAACTTATAGTCAACCCTTTCTATAGTACTGAGAAAAATCTTCACCGTCTGTTTTGAAGGTCTATTTAAGCTCATTTTCTTCTCAAATTATACCAATGTATTCCATTTAACACCTATTTTCTCATTTTGGAGTTAAGTCAAACTTTTCACCAGGTCATCCATCTTAGGATTTTGCTAGACTGAGTACATTTTACCATAAGATTGGCTCTATTTTAATTGTTCATTTAATCACCTTAAGTTTTGTCCATATACTTATAATTGTTGTGAGAAAGGTTGAGTAAAGTATATTAAGTGATTTTTATAGTATAAATTATATTTGAACTCAACATGTGCTTTTAAAATATTTACTTTGTTCCATCTGCACTTAAAAAATTATTTTAATGCTCTATTTACCCCCCTCTAGAGTATATTTGGGACTTATAGACAACTTTTTCTTTATCTCTCTTCTAATAATGCTTGGCCCTAGGTTGTAATGAGGGCCTTTAATGACCTTCTTTCTAGCTCTGAAAAGGTTGGTGGAAATCCTTACCACATATCTTATATTAATGTTTTTTAAGATACTGTTCAGTCTTGTTGCTTTTTTGATATATGTTATTATAGCTATCAGTATACTTGGGAACGTTCTAGGAGTTATAGGAATTAGATTTGGGAAAGATTAGATAGAGGGCTTACCATAGATTCTTGGTTTTATGCTTTCCCAGATAGTCAAGTTACTCATATTGATATGATCAATTTTGACCATATGGTGCTTGTTATCTACTAATTCTAGTCATTTAGCCCACAATGGTCTTTTTCTATCTAAGAATGTCTAGATCCAAGATCAAGATTGTAGGGTGCTTATATCTAAATGTTGGATATAATCAGGTTCTCTTTTTATTCCTCGGCATCTTGCTTTTTGCTCTTTATCTCTGGGTACTTAGGATCGCTCTTTTTGAAGACATTTTCTAGATGATATAGTTGATTGTAAGTGGGAACTGAACTTATTATGTCCTAATTCAGATGCTATATCTATTCTCGCTTTAAACAAATCCAAGAAAAGCTTGTTGGTCTATTATTTTAAAAGGATAAATACTGGCAGTAGAGAGAGAAGATATAATGGCTTACAAAAGGTGATATGAACACAAGATTTTTCCATTTTTATGCTTCTACCAGGATAAATAAAAATATGATCAATCATCTCTTTGACATCGATGAAGTTCAATTGGATTGGAATTCGGGTCTTTAAGATCACATATTACAGTACTTTGAAATAATGTTTAAGTCCTCAAATTGCAATAATCAATAACTACTTAACCTGATTAAACCATGTGTCTTAGCAGTTTATAATGAAGAATTGATTTGGCCTTTTGATGTTGGAGAGGTTAAAGAATCTCTATTCTTTATGCATCCTGACAAAACTCTAGGCCGGATGGATTCAACCCAGGATTCTTTCAATCTAAATGGGATTTAATTGGTCCAAACATCTCATCTTTCATTCTAGACATTCTTAATACTTGTAATATGCTTACTACTCTTAATGAAACTATTATTGTTCTTATTTTGAAAACTAAGCAGCCTAAGCATATTTCTAATTATAGACCAATTGCCCTCTATAATGTAGTTTATAAGATTTTGTCTAAAATGATAGCAAATTGCATGAAATTTCTATTAAATGATGTGATTTTAGAGATTTAGAGTGCTTTATTCATGGGATAATGATTACGGATAATTTCCTTCTTGCCTTTGAGGTTAGTCACTATCTTAATTGCCAATTATAAGGTTCGAGTGGCACTATTGCTATGAAGCAGGATATGGCTAAAGCATATGATAAAATGAAATGGCCTTACCTGAAGAATATTTTGGAATGGATGGGTTTTTATGACCAGTGGATTAACATTATTATAATGTGCATTACCTTTATTTCATATCAAGTTTACACTAGTGGGTACTTCATGGGCCCAATTATTCCAGTAAAGAGTCTTATACAAAGGGATCCCCTTTTCCCCTACATATTCATTTTCTGTGCTCAAGGTCTCTCAATTTTTCTATCCAACGTAGAGCAAAGGAAAATTATACGTGGCTATAAAGTTACTCGATGTGCCCCTGCTATTAGTAATCTTTTGTTTGAAGATGATTTTTATTTTTTCTTTAAAGCTAATTTACTGTGAAGTTGTGGCTATTAAAAATTATCTAGCTATCTATAAATTAGCTTCAGGCTAGATTATGAATTTTCATAAATGCTCACCAGATTTCAACAAGAATGTGGACCCATACATGTGTTGTCTCTTCTGCAACTTGTTGGGTATCTTGGTATCCCACCAGTTCACTTCATATCTTGGCATGCCAATGTGTAGGACAAAATGTAACACTCCTTATTAATCTCTTGATTTGTACATGAGTGATAGATTAGAATTTTTTTTTTCAAGCCAAAATTGTAAATTTTTAAAATTATTTTACTTCCCAACTCCATTTGCCCTCAATTAAAATTCTATAATTTATAATACATAAAAACTAGGCTATACACAAAATTTCAGCCCAATCAGAGTCCGTTATTGGTCCAATTCAATCAAATTTGTTCAATTCGATAACTGTTGGTATCACCCAAAAATTCATTTTTATACCAAAATATTATACATGAAATTTCATTAAGATCTGCAAAATTTGGTAATTTTTGGAGTTTATTTACTATTTTTAAAGATTCGGTCAAAGTCGAGTTAACCTTTCCTATAAGAAAAATTGACCCGCTAGGTTTTTCATATTTTTGACTTTTTAAGCTCCATTTGACCTCAGTTTCACTTTAAATTTCAACTCCAGGCTCACCATGAGCAACAATTCTCAATGGTCAAATAAAATATTTTTCGCCTTGGAATGAATTTTTATTTTATTTTCTGTCCGAAGTCACTATTCATTGTCAGAAAATATTGTTCATAACAAACCCAATGTTAAGGCCATTACACAAAACAGAACTTAGGTCTTTACTTTTATTAAGGACAGAATTTGGAAGAGGCTCAATAACTAGAGACATAAGTTTCTCTCTTGGGGTGGTAGAGAAATTCTTATCAAATTAGTTCTTCAATCTATTCTTTTTTATTGAATGAGTCTTTTTCTCATTCCTCTAGCATCTATGATTCTATTCATCGCATGTTTTATAGATTTTGGTGGCAAGCAAGTGGTTCATAGTCAGGAGGTATCAACTGAATTCGATGGGAACTCTTCTATTCTCCTAAGAAAATGGGCGGTCTTAGTTTCAGGAATATTTATGAGTTTAACATTAGTTTGTTGGGCAAGCAAATTTTGGCAGCTTCTTACTAAAATAGATTCTTTTGTTGCTGGAGTCCTCAAAGCTAAGTACTATCTTGCTTGTAGTTTGGAACAGGCTCAGTTAGGTTATTCCTTAGTTACACTTGGCGAAGCATTTTGGTGGCTAGGGAGATGATCATTCATAATTATAGACGGAGAGTTGGTAATGGAGAGGATATTGATATTTATAAAGATATTTGGGTAATTGAATCTTCAAATCAGAAGATAACTTTTGCTCCTAAATTCAAAGGTTTTAGCTCTCCTATTAAGTTGTGGAATTGCATGGAACACATCTCTCATTCAGGCGAATTTCAATATTATAGACTATAATAGAATCCTATAAGTCCCTCTAGTGTGACATGCTCTATCAGATTCTATATATTTGATTTTTGAAAGTAAAGGACAGTATTCAGTAAGAAGTGTTAATTGCCTCACTCATGGGTTATCTCGACCTCTTATGCATTTTGATTTTGATTGGTAGTTCCTTTGAAACCTTGCTATTCCTCTGAAAGTTCATATTTTCTTATGGAGATGTATAATCGATGTTCTTCTTACTTAGAGTAATCTATTTTAGAGACATGCAGTTGAGTCATATGTTTGTCCTTTCTGTTCACCTCTTGTTGTGAAAATTGTTAATCATGTCTTGTTCGCCTGCTCCTTCTCAAGATTAATCTGGAATGACAATTCTCTTGGCATTTGTTTTGATGTTAATGCTTCGATGGTAGCAATTATAAGTCACTAGTTTTCTTCTTTGTAGCGGGATAAACTTTACCAAGCCTTGTTCTTGTTATGGGCCATCTGGTTTAAGAGGAATAAAATTGTTTGGCAACAGCAAAGGATAAAGTAATTGTGTTGTTCTACTTATGGCTAGCTGCTACTTAAATTAGTGGAAAGTGGTATATCATAAGGATTTCATATTAATCCTTCTACCTCTTCTCCGCTGTTAGAAATTTGGGTTCCTCCTCTTGCTGGTTATGTAAAATGTAACAATGATGCTGCTCTGTTAGTGGCAGAAAATTGGGTTGGTTATGGTTAGATTTATAGAGATTCTTCGAGGAAGTTTGTGGAAGCTTCTTATGGATTTTTAGGCTTTCCACTTGACCCTTTTCTTGTAGAAGCTATGTCTATAAAAGAAGCTCTAACGTGGATGAAAAATGTAGGCATCACACATTTGCACATGGAGATGGGTTGCTTTGTTCTTCATCATGCTCTCACCTCAAATTCTCCTAATGCAACCGCTTTTGGTTTAATTGCCCAAGATTGTATTGTTAATAGTCTCAATTTTAATAGTTGCTTATTCACTTTTTTTAGAAGATCAGGCAATGATCTTGCTCATATTTTAGCAAAAAGCTCTATTGCTTTTCATAGAGTAAGTTTTACTTCTCCTCCCTCTTGTACTCAGCAGTTGCTTGTATATAAGGTCTTTTTTATTCAAAAAAAAGAAAGAGAGAGAGAGAGAATAAAACTTGTAAATGATAGTGAAACATTGTTGTGTAAATTTGATAGTAAATGAACATAAATTTTTTAACAATGATTTTTTCCTTTGCTTTTTAACTACTGTATTCTTATTCCAAAAAGAAGCCAACAATTTATATGATATTTTTTTAAAATATATTTTAACGTTAGTGTTAACATTGGAGTGGCTGCAAAATAGAAAAATAAAAAGGAGAAAAAATAGGATACATGTAGAAAAATCTGACATAACATATATCTAATATAGAAGAAAGTGTGATTTGAACTATTATCAATTAGAAAATTTCCAAACTCTTAACCATTTGAAGATGATTCAATTATAATATAAAGTTAGATTTTTTTTTCCTTAAAAATTCCCTAGGTCATAAGAAATCCACTTCTTTAATAAGTAAAAATCACGATTAGGAGAAAAATTAAATTTTATGCTCATTAAATATTGATAGACAAAGTGAATTTAAAACTAGAAAGATAAATATCATTTTTGGATATGAAATTCTATAATAATCAAAAATACCACACCAAACTTAAAAATGTAAGCAAAGAGAAACCATTTTCTTTCTCAGTAACAATTAGGCTATGTTTGGTTCACTATATTATATTAGTCTATATAGTACTAGCTTATATAGTATTAGGTTATATAACATTAGCCTGTACAGTATCAACTTGTTTTATATTATACAGTATTTGATACAAAATTGTATTAACTTGTAATATTTTATATAATGTTGTATTGTATTATTTTTTAAAAAATTAAAAAAATGTAAAATTAAATTATTTTTAATGTTACCAATTTAGGAAAAAGTATTAATTATAAATTACAACTTTTCGTGCATCAATTTTTTTTAAAAAGGCATAAATTTCTTGAAATACGAATGTATATTAGTAGATAAATTAACAATCAAACAAAGAACTTAATTAATAACATTTAGTTATATAGCTGAAATATATTAACAAATGTGCTACTGTTAAAAATTTTATACATATTCCAATAAAAAATCAAAATAAATAAACTTCATCATTATTATTTTGGACATAATCAAATAATCAACGAATACAAAAAGTTTATATATTTTTTTGAAAGATGCAACCTAGTTAAAAATGTAACTAATGTATTGAATATTCTCTTAATCACCCTTTATTTATCTAAGTAATCTTTGAAACAAATATCTCCCTAATTTCGAGTTTTAGTGACCTGAATGATATCACATGCTGATATTTATCTATTATTGCTTGAAAAATATCAAGATGATGTTCAGGAGAAAGACCCATTGCCTCAAGCTCATTGAAAATGTTAGAATGGTCATCGTTTGCTCTAACAAAATTTTCAGTCATAGTAGCAATTTGACCAATAATTTCTGTAAATATTTTTCTAAATAATTCCATACTATTGGCATCAGATTCATCACCTACCTTATTTTTCTTTTTTCTTTCTAGTTTGAGATGTATTGGTAGATACGATTGGAACTGACATTGGTGAAGTTTCATCAATATCAATTTGCCATATCAGCTGGTGTTTCTACTTCTTTACCAGTTGCTCTATCTTTCTCGAATATATTAGCAAGGCAATCGAATATAGGAAAGTGTTTTCCTCTCCAACCCACTACATCAGTATTGTGCTACAAAAATACAAAAAGTATAATAAATTAGATTTAAGTTCTATGAAAAAATTAAATACATGAATGATAAAGTTTTAAACCTGGATATAAGTTTGTCATGCCTTATCGCTATCAACCTTAATACATTTGGTTGCATCATTCTAAGCAAAACCACTCTTATTCATCATGTCATAGACTATTGCATAATTTTTTCCATTTTCTCATCTTTGAATCTACATAGGGATTAACTTTTAATCCATAATCTGGATGCAACTCTTGCATCTTTTTTTCAATGGCTTTCATTGTTCCGGATCTGAATGTACCATTTTTGCATTTACCACCATTAGCAATTGTTTCTTCAAGAATTTTAATAGTGACTCTTCTTCATTCTTATTTCACATTCGTCTCGTTCCTTTACATTGAGAACTTTATCCAATATCCATTCCTAAATGACAATTTTAAATATATAAAATATTATTCATATATAATGAATACACAAAGAGGATTAGGAGTAAAATATTCTAATATAAACACAATATTCAATTAATAGAAACATAATCCATTTAATAAAAAAATATATTTTAATCTTCAAAATTAAAAAATGATAGTACATAAATCAATTTAATAAATTTATAAAGCACCACTAATGTTTTCTACATGCTTTCCACTCATCATATATATTTATAGCTAAATTATTCCTCCAAGCAGTCCATTGATCATATGATTCAACTATACTTAAAAAATTAATCTCATGATTTTCTTCATCATTAGCTAAATTTTCTATTATTTGCTCTAGCACATCAACATTCATTTCACCTCTAATAAGGTTACGCAGTAAATAACAAATAGTAATAATTCGACATGATATCTTAATAAGATAGAAAGAAGGACTTCTTAATATAGCCCACCACATCTTAAGCAAGCCAAAACATCTTTCTATTACATTTCTGGCCGAGGCATGTTTCATATTAAAATATTCTTCATAATTAGCAGGTTGATTTCCTTCTCTCCACTATGATAAATGATAACGAGTACCCCTATACGGTGCAAGAAACCCCTCTCCATTTTTATACCCGCCATCAACAAGATAATAGTTTCCTATATATATATATATATATATATATATATATATATATATATATATATATATATAATTATATAAAAATTTTTATTAATATATATTTAATATAATTTAAATATGGATTTTTATTTACCTAGAGGAACCTTAAATCCATTCTGTTTATTTAATGCATCTCAAAGCATTCTAAAATCAGATGCAAATCCTTTTTAGCCAGGTAAAACAAATATAAACTTCATATCACATGAACAAACACCGAGAACATTAGTTGCAATCTCTCCTTTTCTAGTACGATATCTAAGTTTGTCATTTTCGCCCATGTGAACCTTAATAAAAGTTCCATCTAATGCTCCTAAAAAATTCTACTTTTTTAGATGGAACAATCAACAAATAAATACCAACTATTAGTGATGATAAAAAAAATTCTTGAATTATAAATTAATGCATGTAGTTAATTTTTATTAACTAAACTTAAACCATTTTCACCTATCATCGGTACAATTGTCTTGGACAAGTTCTGTAACATGAAGGAAAATGCTTTGTAGTCGTAAAACTCCATTTAAAATACAATTAAAATGTCCACTAATAGTTTTACCTGATCTCAAAAATCTAAAGATAATTATACGATTTTTCACGTGGTGGGCAAGAATATGTAAAAACATACATACTTTCTCCTCTAATTGCACCTGTCCATCATCTTTAATCTTTTCATAAGTTCGAAGTAGGTCACATAGTATTCAAAATGTTCTTTTATCCATTCTTAATTGATTAATATAATATAAGTCATTGTTCCTAATTATGTTGTTCATATAAGTAAAACGAATTTGATCCCTATCAATGCTTTTATCTATAAGCATTTTGCTCCTCTTAATTCACATTTTCTTCATATTTTCTATATGAATTATCATCATCAATAGCAACCACATCATGTGTGAATGTCATGCCCATAAAATTAAGTAAAACATAACATTTCTTTGATCTACATCTACTCAAATAATTAAAAAATGAGAAGCATTAGACGTAATAAATAAATTAGAAAAAAAGATCAATACACAGATAATTTAAATAAAGAAATGCATGTTAAATGTAGCTATAACAGAGGAAGCAAAAAGTAAAGAGGAAGAAAAAAAAGATCAATATGCAGAAAATTTAACTAAAATTCTAAATGCCATAAAAAGTATACATTAATATTAATCATTTGATCGTCATATAGGTTCTAACTTAGCAGAAGATGGTACAGAGTTTAATAAACGTACTTGATGATCTCATTTTAATGATTCCCATCCATTTTTTACCCATTCTTATTTATGACAATTTGGCAAATATATACGTCTTAACCTTTAAATACAACAGATATATACATATTTAAGTGCAGCTCAACTTTGTTAATTTAATAATATAATTTATAAATAAAAATTGTCTATATATAAGCAAACCACGGATTCAAGAAACACATCCCTTATATATGTGTGTGTATACAACGTTATTAAAGAGAACAAAAGTAAATGACATATGATACATTTTCCAAATAAGAAAAGAAAAACAAACAAATCATATCTTCAAATCTATACAAGAAAAGAAAATATTCAAATTAGTTGCTCTACATATATATAACACTAGCCACTAATTTTTTTTATTTCACCGTGAAATGTAAGGCCCAAACATTCTAATCTTTACTCGCTAACTTCAAACACAACCACAAACTCCTACTCTATCTAAACAAACCACATCCACTAGACAACCACTCCACCCTATTAACATACACCTTTTAACATGATCCAATCAGTAGTGGTCAAAGTCAAAGCTAATCTAAGGGTTAGAAGGCTACTGGATATACTGAGTGCATTAGCACACCATAACTTAATTGGCTCAATTTGCCATCAGAAATTTAAAAATGGAGTCTCAGTTCAGTTTTCTTTACTTGTCAGGGTTGTTTAAGCAGCAATGGTAAAACATATATCAATTGAAGTTTGAAACCCAAATGGGAAATACAGAGTGGTTAGCACCAAGTCAAAGCTTGGAACTCGCTGGATTAATCTCTTGATTGAATAAGATTGCAGGGTGGAGGTACGTATAGTTTTTTTCTTCTTTATTAAATTTCTTTGATTTATTATATGAATTTGATCATTCTTTTTCTTGGTTTATTTTGATGGTTAGATATGCACACAGAAAAAAAAAATCAATGTTTCCGGGAGGAAGTTAGTATACATTTATATTAATCTTTATTTTCTCTAGTTTAAATATATTTTTTAAGTTCTGAATATGATTTCGATTCATTTTCAGAAAGCTGTGAAGCGAAAGGCAAATTTTGAACAAAGTAAGCAATGAGAGTTTGGAACTCTTGCTAGATTATAATTTAGACAGTAAACAAATTCATTTAGTGGCCTTATAAACATCAGACTCTAATGCTTAAGTCATACAAGTGTTCTCTAAGTGATTGCAAAGAGAATAGTAGTTTAGAGAGAAAAAGATAATTAATGGGATAAGAAACTTCCTTTATGATATATAACCATGTACAGTTTCAAGTTTGGCAAGAAGTGTACACTTAGAATAGTTGTCAACGGTAAAGTATCTACTAGAAATATCCACATGGCATGAGACTCAATGAAACCTTAGGAATAAAAGATCGATTATTCTAAAAAACAACCAGCATTTCCAAATATTCCAAGTAAAACTGAAAATGGTAATTTTAGCTGGTTGTGGCAACAGTTTGAATCTAAAGTCATGAAAAATAAAGAAAAAATCAATAGGTAACACTTAAATATCTTGCAAAACTAATTGCAGAAAAATAGAATTTATAGCTTAAAGAGTTTGCAAACTCAAAAACAGAGTTTGCAAAATAAAGCAGAGAAGAGAAAGAATGAGAGAGAGGGGGGGTATTTGTGCATATGACCTCTTATTATTGTATTGCATATGCAGATGGTAGCTGAATTTGTAATGGAAGAAATTGAGATTCATATGCATTTTAATTAAAATGATTCTCTCTATTCTAATTTGAATGTTAAACCAAACAATGACCATCAATTCTTCCATTTTTTTCTAACCCAATTCAAGCTTATAACTTCTTTTAGAAATTAAAAAAAATGAATGAAACATGAAAGAAACAAAAGTTGCATTAGGAGAAAGATATCAGTTGAGAAGAAAATAAGAATCAATCAAGAACTTAGAACAGAGACCAATTTATTCCAACATGAAAAATGAAATCAATTGAATAATGAAATTAAAGATAGAGAAAACGAAATAAATGATATACTAACTGAAAAACAAAAATGCTGAGATGTAGTATACTCTAAAAAAATTGTTATATACTTCCTATTCATTATTTTGTCTTTTATTTTAGGGATAAGGTGAAATTTTGCCCTTGAGCTTTTTAAAAGTGGGTAATTTTGCCCTTAATATTTTTTTTGAGCCATTTAAGCCCTTATACTCATTTTTTTTACAATTTTTTAGCCCTGGATTATAGATTATAGGGTTAAAAAATCCCCTAAATTAATAAACGTTAAAAATGGCAAACGGCCAAAAAGGGCCAATCATGTGATACCACATCATCAATATCACTCCTAGTAATCAGTCTAAACTGCAAAGAAAAAGAAAAAGAAAATCCAATTGGACATGTAACATGGAAAATTTGAACATAGGAAAATAAATGGATTAATGTCTTTCACAATTAATGTTATCACCAACTCTCCCCCTCCCTCTTTTTACAAAACATAGAGAGGAAGATGAAGATACAAAGTTTTTTTCCCTCTCAAAGTAAAAGCCCAAAATCTTGCATTTAAGAGTTCTTGGTTAGCAATATATTGAAGGCATTGCTTATGGAATTTGTGTGAAAAAAGCATCATGATATATATTGGCCATTGTTGTAAATGGTATGTATTCTTTTTATATGTGTTTGTTCGTTCATACATTAGGTTGTGGTATTTTTTGTGTTTATGCATTCTCTATTGGTTTATTGAATGTAACAAATTATTGAGTTAAAATTTCATTATGTTTGTGTAATTTTAGGGATGGTAGTAGAAAGCATTAGTCTTTGGTATTATTTTGGGGAAATTGGAAAACCTAGCATTATTTGGATTATAATGGGCACCATATGCATGCTGATAATCGAGTAGATCCTAATCACCTTTATTATTTTGATCTTATGTCAACATTTGCGAAAAAGCTAAGATTAATTAAAGTGAAGAAAATATGCTTGTTATTGGATTATGGTAAGAGGCATCATAAATTTCATAAGATTAATGGTTATAAGGGTATTAGAGCCCTTCAAATATTAGTTTGTGAAGAATTTAATATAATCGGTTTATACCCTGTTCAAAAAGGTGAATTAAAGGGTGTTATGATTCAACTTTTGTCTAAACATCCAAGGTGTAGAGTGAGGTCTGCTAATGCATTGCGTAATGATGGTGAGAGAGAAGTTAATAAATTCAATGTAAAAACTGATAATGTTGAAGATACAGTGGGTAATATAGTTGCTAATGGAGGTTGTTTGGATAGTATAAGCGAAGGGAATAATAATGAAAGGACAGATGCTACTGGTGAGGGCAGTTCATATGGTGTTTGTGAATATAGAATTCATGCCAATGTATGCGGGGACTCTGCAGATAGTGAGATTGAGGATTGTGCTGTTAAATGCGATAAAGTTGCTAGTGACTCTGATATAGAACTGAGGGAGGAAATTAGAGTGTCTAGGAAAAGAGTAATAGATGTAAAATTGGAGGCTTTCAAAGAAATTACAACTAATATAATTTTTAAGGAATTGGTTGAGGCAAGGAAACATGTCAATATGTATGCTGTTGCGAATGGATATAGGATTCAAGTTGTCAAATCTAACAAATCTAGACTTAAATACAAGTGCCAACTAGGTTGTCCTTTTGTATTGTTAATTTCTAGAGATGGTAAAGGGGAAGGCTTTAAGGTGAAAACTCTAAACTCAAAGCACACTTGCTTGACTAAGTATTTTAACTCGAGAGTGAACTTTAAATTGTTAGGAGACTATTTTAGGCTTAGGGTCCAGAATAACCCTCAGTATAGCAAAAAAGCAATGAGGACAAAAGTTAATGATGAGTTGAAACTGAATGTCTCAAAAAAACAAGCTTAAATTAGCCAAAAAATTAATTCTAACATCTCTTGAGGGATCTCATAGTGATGACTATAAGATATTTGAGGCTTATGCACAATAGTTAAGGGATTCTAAGCCAGGAAGCAGAATTGTAGTGAATATTAGCAGTGATGTTATGCGTGAGGGTAAGAGAGTCTTCTATAGGATGTTTGTCTACTTTAAGGCTTTATAGTTGGGGTTCAAAATAGGATATAGGCCTCTCATTGGTTTGGATGGGACTTTTTTACTTGAAAAATGTAAAGGCCAATTGCTTGTAACTGTAAGCTAGGATAGTGAGAATCATTTCTATCCCACTGCTTGGGCAGTTATGCCTAATGAAACAAAAAAGATGTGGGGCTAGTTTGTGGAGCTTGCTTGGACGGTATTTGGGTCTGGACAAGGGTTAAGGAATTACCTTCATTTCTGACATGCAGAAACTAAAATTGAATCAATTATTGATGTCTTACAAGTACCATTCATTTATTAAAAGTTAAAATTAATGTGAAACAAACTGTTGTACATAATATTTATAGGGATTAATTGATGCAATTAAGATGAAGTTACCTAAATCAAGCCATAGATTCTATGTAAGGTATATTGATGTTAATTGGTGTTCACAATGGAGAGGTGGAGAGTTCAAAAAGTTTCTATAATGGACAAATTGGAGCACATATGAGGAGGAGTTTAAAGATAATTTAAAGCAGTTAGGCAACTTGAATGAGGTGGAAACTCAGACTCTAATCAAGTATCCTCCTCAAACATTGTGCAAAGCTTACTTCACAACAAATTGCAAGAATGATATACTTGACAACAACTTCATCGAGTCTTTCAATTCTTAGATAAAAGAGGAAAGGCAAAAAGCTATCCTTGTAATGCTTGAAGAAATAACGGTTATGTGCATGAATAGACTCGTAGAGTTGGAAAATGAAGTAAAACATTAGAAGCATGATTAGTCTCCAAGGTGTATGTTATTGTTTGCTGATTACTTAAATTGCCCATAGTTGCAAAGTGGAATACCATGGGGATGATGGTTTTAAGGTAACGGAAGGAGAGGATAGGCATACAGTGAATTTGAATACCAAAAAATGTACATGTAGGACATGGGATTTTTTTGGTATTCCTTGTCCTCGTGAAATAAAATCATTCCAAAACCTCAACTAGGATCCAATGAAAGAAATTTCTATGTGGTATCACAAAGAAACATACAAGTGTGCTTATTTCCACAAGTTGAAGCCTATGAGGGGTAAGAGCTTTTGAAAAATCTCTGAAGCATTACTAATGGAACCACTACCTACCAAGAAGCAAATTGGCTGACCTAAAGTTAACAGAGTCAGTGAGAGGAATGAAAGCACACATAGGAAGGGAACATGGAAAGCATCCAGGAAAAGAAGCATTATCACATGTTCTAATTGTGGATTTAAAGGCCATAATTGGAAAAAATATGTAACAGGCTAATTCTAGTAACACTTATTTATATTCAGCTGAATATTTAGTTGAACATATAGTTAAGATGTTGTAAAACATATCTTTATATAGGAAAGTTCAATTCTAGTCTAAAATGAAAGGAGTACAGCTGACTTTCATTGGACATTTTGAGAATAAGCATGGGACATTTATCCATGTGAACAGCATGTTTAAAAACCAATCTTAGTAGGAATCATTCACAATATGGAGTGCAAATACACATGAAGAATGTATAGAGCTTACATCTCAAATAGATGTTCAACAATTTGTAGTTGAAGAACAACATCTACCTTATGGATCTACTGCTATGGGGATTGAGACAAACAATTTGGATTTTGGAGAAGAACAAAATTTTGCTGAAGAACACAGATCTGGATTAGTTTCTTTTGTAGGTGCTGCAAGAGATTATTCACAAAATGAAGTATAACATATTTTTTCTGCTTTACAAATTAGTCACGAAATAGCAGATTGTGGCTGTGATACATTAGCAACCCATAGAATTCAAATGGCAGCAAAAGAAAGCAAAGCAAAGTCACATGCAAAAGATAAAGGAAAAGGAAAAGTATATGGAGATAGTGAGATTCCATGTGACTGCGGGGTAAGTGGCTATAAGACTATATTATTTTATTATTTATCAATTACATGCATATGTATACATCAACTACTGTAGTAATACTTTCCATTACCTATATTAATGTTTATTTTTTTCTTCCCTTTAAGCCCTTGCATGATGAGGATCCACAAATCAAGAGGCCTATTCCTAATGAAAGGAAGGCCTGTTTAGAATATAGAGTGTAAATAAGAAAGCCCATTAGAATAAGAAAGATTGGCTTTGTTGGTGACCAAACAGGTGCATCATTGCCAATTAATTTGGGGTTCAAGCCCATTGGTATGAAATGGAAGGGCAAAGAAGCAGTGATTACCTTTACCTTAATCAAAGAAAAGGAAGGCAAGTAGAGGAAGAAAGTGCAAGATGATGCAATTTAAACAGTCTATCTATACTATACTTGTAATTTATGGCCATTTTGTAAGAGCTTTCTTTCATGTATGCTCACTTGGCCTTTTTTTGGTTAAAGTGCAATAATACTTAACTTGTGTATGTGAAATTTGGCCATTTGCCCTTTTGTTGAACAAAAATTTGGCAAGTTTGGCCATTATTTATGACATTTGCTATAAAATACTATATGTGAATAGCATTCAATATTTTAATCCATCTAATATTGGATCAATACACCTGCACATTTCCATCAGAAGCATACATGCATATACATCCAGCATTGGCAAAGCAACAACAAAGTAGCATTAAAATTAATACAAAAAATATACATATATTTATCCAAGCAAAATGCCATCCATACAAATGTGTAGCAAAATATGGAAAGCTATAACTTTCCTTTACAAAAAATACACAATTCTCCTAAGCCTAATACCCTCACACCATCTTGGCTATGAGGTAACCTATGATAACATAGCTCAAAATACACACAACTTTGAAGAATCATTGCTATCTATTTCGCATCTTTCTCATCCTTTGACCTACTTTAGCAGTGTTCGTCCTCCATAAATCAAGCTGGTTCCTTAGAGTGGCTATTTCGGTTTCAAGCAAGCCACACTTTGCCTTCAAATCCCTATTCTCATTTTGTAGGGCTTGCATTGTAAGTTGGAGCTCCAGAATTCTTTCATCTTCTCTCATGGTTTCCTCCCCCTCAAAAAACTTGCACTCACCACCCTGCATCGTGTTGTAGGATTAAAAGCAAGAAATTGAACAACCCTAAATGTTAAGAATAGCCACAGCTAAATTCTTGGAATATTTTTCAGACATACATAAATTGTAAACAAAACAATGTTAAAATTACTCAACCTAATTTAGAAGCCTAAATCATACATAATGTTAAAATTACTCACTCCCATCCTTAGGCATTTAAAATAAGTTCTCCCTTGGTTCAAAATTGATTTCAAAATCAGTCTAACTGCCTCTAAGCTGCAATGACAAAGCGGTCGGTTAGCATGAACTCTGATGGTCCTCGAAGTCTAAAAGCTATTGCTTCTTTCATCAAACAACATTACGGATCATCAACTTTAGCCCTAAGGACAGAGTTCAGCTTCAAAGTTCGAAGTAGAGAGTTACAAAAATTTTAGTATCATTTGCAAATATTTTGGTTTCTTTTAATCCATGACAACTGCCTCCGTGGCTTTTTTTTCCACATCAGATTTCTGACTAGGATATAAGATTATAAGGTGTTGGAAGATGATTGGCTGACGTTAACTCCATCTGCCACATCATCTTTTCATCCCTAGTATGGGAAAATTTTTGTCAAAAAATGAGTGTAAGGGCTTAAATGCCTAAAAAAAAAAGATTAAGGGCAAAATTACCCCTTTTAAAAAGTTTAGGGGTAAAAAATCACTTTATCCCTTTATTTTATTCATAATTTGCTTGACATGTAGTTATTTTTATAGGATTATATAAGGCAGCACTTCTATTAGGTGGAGTTTTAATTATGTATACTTCCATTAAATTTACAAATATGAAATTATAAAGGACATGACCTAATAATTTCATATTCCATGATTAAATAATTCGAATTGACTGTAAGCATGACCATAAAAAGAGTAAAGCACTAAAAATGATCGATAATATACCCCTCTAATTAATAAGGAACCGAGCGGCTACCGTATATGTCCTTTTAGCCTGTCAACTTTATCAATGACACTCAATATCTATATACATGAATGTATTTATCTACTTAATTTTGTAAAAAAAAAACCTCACAACACTTGTAAAAAGCGCAATTAAAAAAAAAGAAATTTCAAAATTCTAGTCAAAATATGGCCTGGCCAGCCAAAAACAGCCTAAAGAAGAAGACCTGGACAATATGTTTATAAGATCCCTATATCTGAATGGCCTGAGCAGACCATAATTACAACTCTTTTCGCAACTCCCATTGCCGAAAATAATAACCGATCGACCACTATCAGCCACCATCGACGGAAACGTAGGAGGCGGATTCCACCGATTTTGTCTTTCCCTTAAATCGTTGAGCTCCATTTTTTACGAAATCTTCGCCAATCCAAGCATAACCTTGTGTTTCTTATAGGAATGGCTCGACGACAAGCATCGACAAGAAATAGAAATATTATTGTAGCAATGTGTAGTGTAATTCATCATAATATAAACTTCAGGATTACTTTGAACTTCCACCCTTCTTCTCCCTAAACATGTTCTTGACTTGTCAATAATTTCAAATTTGCATTATAATAATAACCTATCAAGTAGCTCAAGTTGGAGTTGGATGGCTTTTGGATTGGGCTATCATTTGGATCCCGAATCTCGGAATAAATTCATAATTATTTTGTGTCATAATTTAATAAGTCATTAAATTAAATTTTAATTTCATATTATTCTTTATTTTAATTTTAATGAATTTTAATAACTCATATAAATTTTAAAAAAATAAATATTTTTTTAAAAGATTGAGCGGTGGCTAGCACCATAAATTATGGATTTGAATTTAATTTTTCAAAAAAAAACCATTGAAATTTAAAACAATGAAAAACTTAAAAATTAAATTTTTTTAACTAAAATACATGCATACATGCACACACACATATATATAGGGTTGTGCATTAGGTTAGTTCGGTTCGTAAGCTAATTAAAATAAATCGAAAGAATGTTTGGCTCTCAATCGCATGCATCCATGACCAATTTCATGAATAACCAACATGTTTGGCTTCTTCAGGTGTCTAGACTATTGGTCTGAATACGTCATATGAATCTAATTTAGTATGTATTACTTCTATCCATTTTGACTAATCATTTTCATATCAATGCTTTTTAATAGTTTGAGACTCATACTCATCATCATCATCATCATCATCATTATTATTATTATTATTTTTTTTTTTTTATTATTATAATTATTATTATTATTATTATTATTATTATTATTATTATTATTATTATTATTATTATTATTATTATTATTATTATTATTATATAGAGAGAGAGAAAAAGTGCCAAATATGAAAATATATTATCAATAACAACTATCATCTATTATTACATAATTTATGTAATTTACCATTATTACAACCACTTATGTGGTTGTTTTTCTAGAAATATGAAATTCTTGATCTATGTTGTTTTTTACTTTTTACATAGTATTACGTAATTTGAAAATTTTTCATTTTTTTCCTTTTCCAAAATATGTTATTTTTTGCATTAAAAAATCTATCATACTTATGAAGATTTTCTATTTCTTGAAAATATTACAAATTGTCTTACATAGACATTCAATTGATATATATTTTTACCTTTTATTTTTTATAAGTCGTGCTATCAATTTTAAAAGGTTATGAATATTCATAATTAATAGAATTTACAGTATATACTTCTCCTTTAATGTCCATTAATAAATAGAATTCCTCGTAAAAATCTTATTAGAAAAAACTTTATGGGATAAAAACCTATTGAAAGAAAAAAGAGTACTTAATATCTTTAATACACATCATAAGTTATCTCATTTAAAACCTTAACATAAAAATTCAATGGAAAAAATATTTAATTAAAGAAAAAAGAGTACACGTGTTTTTTCTCCTTATAATGATATCAGTACAAAATTTTAAATTTGTGCATATAGAATTCTAATATGCAATATTGTAAGATTTTTTTCTAAAATATAAACATCAATATTTTTATATAGAAATGTTGTTGACAATTTTATTTTTTTCATTTCATTTCAATGACATTAAATATTAATATCTCTTGTTTAATTTTAGATATTTGAATCACTTCTAAAATTTTGAAATTAGTTCTTCCATGAGTTTCTTAGGAGTACCCACCTCTATAATATGACCATCTACATTTATTTGTTTGTGTTCCTTTTCAAAATTGTTTTATTTTTATCTAGATCCTATTAATTTACCCTACATGTTAAATTGTCATACTAGGACATTGTTTTAAATTGCAGTATTTGTAGTTTCTACATATTAGATTTAGTAAATTTCTAAAGTAATAAATATATTAATATCATAATTTAATACTCTTTTAAACTTCAAGTTTATAATGTGGGAATTGTATAATGTATTTATTATTCTATTTTTAGCTACTAGCTTATCATATTGGGAATATAGGAAAACCTTGTAATCAAAATGCAATCTCTAATTAAAAATTGCAATAGGAAAAATTTGTAATCTTAACTGACATAATACATATAAGTATTGATTCAAGTAAATATATATGGCGTACTCCTATATAAAAATAAGAGTATTGTTTTCATAATATCTAGTAATAAATCAGAGACATTTAATAAATAATTTTGCTAGACTTTTGATTATAAATATGTACAATGGGATTTTAACTTCAATCGATATATAACAATCATTTTTAACTCGTCACATAAGATGACTAGCATTATCAAAAAAATTATTTTGATTGTATCATTTATAAATTGTGCACTTATAAATTTAAATAATCTCACAAACTATAGGTTGTAAGATGATGATAAATACTCATGTGACCATTTTATCAATGTACTTTTGAGTTGTTCACATGGTGTATAGTGAGTTCATATACTTTAATTATCTTTATACATTCTAGAATGAACGATTTTTTTTATTAGCCAGTGATATTTTAGTAATTAATATTCTTAAAAATAAGTAACTTATGAAAATTATTTAAAATCAAACAAAAAAAATTTCAATTTTCTAATAAACATGCATTTGAATTTTCAACAATTTATGCATTATAATTGATTATGTATGGTTAAACTAGTTATGCAAAGTAATAAAATGTTATTCAATTAGTAAACTTTAAATTTTTTATTTTTATTATATGAATATTTATGTCAATTGATATATGTTTTCTAACATCAATCGGTAAAGTTTAAATTTGCTAATATTTATATCAAACTTCAAGCTTACTAATATTATTATATATCAATAAGTGAATTTCAGGTTTAGTAGTATTACTTCATGATAACAGTTCAAAAATTATCGAGCTGCTATCGGAGTTATACAATTGAGCTGATTGACCAAAACGAGGCGTTACTTCAGACTTTGTGCTAATAATTAATGCAGGAAAATGTCTCTTCGATCTCTATAATGATAAAAATAATCATAACGATACCTCCTCAAATTCTGCATAATAGCTACCAATGCAATCAATTTCACACACATCAGGGATATCTGCACCATCCAACTATTTCCCATCCAACGACTCACCCGAGCTATAAATACCCCTCATCCTTCTTCATTTCCACCTTTTTCACTCTGCCTTCTTCTGTCTTCATTTCTTCATTTTTGTGGATCTTGCTTCTTTAAATATCTTTCAATTCTTTTGCTCAGTACCTTAGATCTCTTCCCTTTTCACTTTAACATTTTTTTTTATTTCAGCACTTCCTTTTTGCTTTTTAAGTTTCAAAATGAGTGAGTCTTTATATTGTAGTGAAATTAGGATTTTAGATGGCCTACTGGATGATAGCACCCCAAGCACTTTTTCTCACAGCTCGTCCACCAATAGTACCCCTATAAAACTCCCAGTGTTCTAAATACCTTCCAACAATACTCGCGAATTAACAGAGAGTGCTCCTTTAAACACTCTAACCAACGAAACCCCTAAGTTTTGTCATCTTAGACCTAGGAGACCACCGAAGTCTAATCCCAGAGTCCTCATTATCAGCTCGATGATACATGTCTTTGAACTCCCTAATCTAAGAGTTCGATTAGGTATACCCAACTAGTACAAGCTGCTAGCTTTTGGCTCCCACATCACTACTAGTTTTAAGTTTATGACAAAAAAGAAATTAGTTTTATATGAGGCCAATGTCCAAGATGGAGCCACTCTCCCCCTAACCCACTTTAAAACTTCCTTTTTGAGATATTAAAACCTCAATGTGAGCTAATTACATCCTAAAGCCTAGCTCACTATAACTGCCCTGCAAATGTAGACTTCAGAGAATGCTATTAACCTAAAGTCCATCTATTCAAAGCTAACTATGTTCAAGCTCAGCTAGGGTATGATATCTTTTCAAAACATGACAGAAGATCACTGTTATGTTCAAGCTCAGCTAGGGTATGATATCTTTTCAAGGAAGTCAGACTCCTTAAAAAATTGGAAAATTAGTTTTTTGTTGTAGAGGGAAAGTCGAATTTTCCTATCCGAACTTCTTAAGAGTTGTTCGTCAATCGAAATGACCGGCATTTGATATTGTCCCTAGAAGAGGAAAAGATATTAGAGTGGTGAAGGGTGCTCATCCATAAGAAAATTGACATTTATGACTTTTGGATCCTAAATCGTCTCCCAAACCACCTAGTGAGATACAAGGTACATTTCTCTATTTCTTTTTGAAGTGAAAGTCTAATTATCTTTCTCATTTTGTTATTTTTTTGCAACTATGAAGAGAGTAGGAAAATCATCCTTTAGTGAAAAGTTCAAGGCTAAGAGGGCTAAAACTAGGGAGAGTTCTAGACATATGAATATAGTGCCTATCCATGCTTAGACTATGATATCCAAACAGGCAACCAATGTGGCACTAGCTCTGGCTGCTAGCCCTGCACCCATAGTAGAACCCTTCCCTAATGCTAATGCTCCCCCCCAAAGCAATAGTCATTCTACCACAATAACCATCTCCGACACATCCCCTACATCTCTGATCTGCAATTTGCCATGAGTAGGCTAACCTTCGATAATGCTACCTGGGCCTTTGTCTGACCACACTCATTTGGGAAAATCAATTGCCCCTCCCAATTAGAGAGAGAAAGTGGTAAATAAAATCAAGGAAGTTTGGGGTATGTGGTTGCAGGATCCCTTTGCCTACAGTTCTTTTGATGTAGAGTTCAACAACTTTTGCTCGCTACTTACTTGCATACCGAATGAGGCTTTGTCCTTCATAAACCTAAAAGTATATCAACTTTGTATTGTTATGAGAAGACATCAAGTGGAGGTACTATTTTTGTCATAGCTATCCGTTTCCTTTCTCATATAGTAACACATTATTTATACAGAGTGAGGTCCTATCTAACACAGTGATCAATAAGATAAGTAGGCTACTAGGCATGTTAAGGGAGGAGAAAAGGTTATCCACCGAACTCGATGGTAAACTAAAGAAGGCCTAGCAAGTAGCTGATAATCTAAGGAGCCAAGTTTCCACTGTGGAGACCAAGACCAAGGAAACAGAAATGGCAAACCATAAGGTGACTAAAGAGGCTGCTAATAAGTTAACTGAGGCTGAGGCCTCACTTGCGAAGGCAAAAGAGGAGCTTCAAGCCTTGCTTGTTGGGCTTTAGAAGTGCTGAGCAAAGAAAGCCAAGTTAGAAAGAAATTATGTCGAGCTACAGGGGAGGACTGCCCAGCTTGAAGAAAAAGTGGATGACCTCATTATGGAGAAGGTTGTTTCCTATAGGAATAAGCTCATCCAAGCGGTAAAGGACAAGTTCTCCCAAGAGGATTCCTCTTGGTTAGAAGATGCTGAGGTCAATGATGAATAGCTAGGATTCACGTCATGACTTTTTGTATTTCTTTTCTTGAGACTATATTTGAACTATGTTTATTAATGAAAATGAACTTTTTTTCTATGATTTTCTTTTTTGTAATGGATATTTGACTTATGATGAACATTTTTGCTAATCGCTTTGGTTCTTCTTTCGCTGTGATGTTTAATAATAAGAACTTAGCAAATGTAATACATCTTTAGCTAAAATTTGCTAATCTGATTAAAAGTTAGCTATCATAACGAGAAATTAGAACTGAAATGTTCATGGCTCAAACTGTCGAACTGTATTATTTATGAATTATGCTCATGGCTTTAGCTATAGAGCTGAGCTATTACATAGAGTTTTGGCATTTATTGTCGAACTATTATAAATTTTTACAAAAGTGCTCGTGGTGACATGAAATATTTGAGCTAAAAGAAATGGGGGCTCATGGCGGAATTGCCTATGAGATTAGATTAAGAGCTCATGGTGAAATTGCCTATGAGCTTAGATGAGTTGCTCATGGCAAAATTGCCTGTGAGCTCGGATGAGGTGCTCATGGCAAAACTGCCTATGAGCTCAGATGAAGTGCTCATGGTGAAACTGCCAATGATCTCAGATGAAGTGCTTGTGGCAAAGCTACTTGTGAGCTTGGATGAAGTGCTCTTGGTAAAATTATCTATGAGTCGTTGACCCTACTCATGGTGAATCTGCCTGTTTGAGCAGGGTTATTAATGATAGTTCTTTAAGTTAGAAATGTTCCATAAGTGGGGCAATATCTTTCCAACCATATCTTTAAGTCGGTAAGCTCCAAAATTCACAACTTTGTGTACTGCGAATGGACCTATCCAATTGGTGCTCAATTTGCTAACCTCTACTGCTGTCTGGGCTTCTATGGCCTTCTTCAAAAATAGCTCACCTACACGCAAAGTTTGGGGTTTTAGCTTGTGATCATTATATGACACTATTCACTATTTATAAGTTGTTGCTCGAATCTGGGCATGCTCCCTTTTTTCTTCAAGGGCATCTAAATAATACAGCAGCAACTCATTATTTGCTTCTTGATTGTGTTGCTCGGTCCTTAGGTTTTGCATTCCTATCTAATAAGGGATAACTGCTTATATGCCATAAGCCAAAGAAAAAAGAGTGGCTCCTATTGCTGACCTAGGTGATATTCGGTATGCCCCCAGTATGTTGTTTAGCTCATCGACCTACAGGCCTTTAGCTTTGTCAAGCCTCTTTTTTAACCCCATCAGGATCGTTCTATTAGTTACCTTAGTTATGCCATTTGACTAAGGATGGTAGACTGATGTAAACCTAGGCTGAAAATGCAATTCTTCGTGGAAATCCATGAAAGATTGACAATAGAACTATTTTCCATTATCAATAATGAAAGTGTGAGGGATACTAAGTATGGTGATGATTGAATTTTGCGCAAACTTAATTATATTCATCGAGTTAATGGTTGCCAAGGGCTCGGCTTTAACCCACTTGGTGAAATGATCCACTGTTACTCCTAAGAACTTTCTTTGCTCGGTAGCCAAGGGGAAGGGCCCTAGTATATCGATCCCCTATTATGTAAAATGCCATGAGCTATATATTAGGGTTTGTCAAGCTGATCCCTGATGAATTATTTTCCCGAATTGCTAGCATTTGCCGCACTTCTTTGCCAACTCCTTCGCATTTGATTCCATTCTCAGCCCTTTCATGTGCACCGCAAATGCTTTCATGGATTTCTCTAAGCATATAGTTGCCTTCGTCTGAGCTTAAGCATAGTGACCAAGGGTGTGAATAGGAACTTCGATACAGTTTCCCATCTAGAATAGAATAAAGACTAGAGCACCAAACTATCTTTCTAGCTTTCACCTGATCTTCTATAAGAGCACTTGTTTTGAGGAATTGGTAAATCAAAAATCGCCACCCGTCTATCTTCTTATTCATCTAAACTGAATATATTTTATAAGATGGCTTAGCAATGATGTCCCAAATTATATCTTCTGACTGTATGGTGCTATTTAAAGATGCCTACTTAGCCAATGAGTTAGGCCCTTTATTTTCTTCCTATGGTATCTGTTCGATTGTCCATAAACCTCTACCTTCTTCCAGCTAAGCAAGCAAGGCAGATATTAGGTCTCTATACATCATCATTTCTTGCTTTTTGGCCTCGAACTTTCCTAACAACTAGCTTACAACCAACTGGAAGTTAGAGTAGATAAGTGAATAGTCAGGTTTTACCTCAAAGGCATGTTGTAACCTAAAACATAGTGCTTCGTATTTTACCACATTATTAGACGCTGGAAAGGATATCCTTGCCATTCCCCATATAAAGACTCTAACTGAACTAGATAGTATAAATCTTATGCCAACTCCCTTGGATGATGTTGCTTCATCGACATACAACTTTTAGGTTACCTTGTTTGGCTCAACAGGAAGAGCATTGAGCTCGACCACAAAATTCGCCAACGCTTGTGCTTTTATTACCGATCGAGATTCATACCTAACATCAAACTCTCTTAGGCAAGCTGTTGATTCATTTATCCTTTTCGATGCCTCCGGCTTCTACATCACTTTCTTTAAAGGAGTTTTGGTTCGAACAATTACCTTATGTGATTGGAAGTAGGGATCAAGCTTTATTGCCAATTTGATAAAGGCATAGGCTAACTGTTCAAGGATCTAATATCTCAATTTGGCTCCTCAAAGAACCTTACTAGTATAGTAAATAAGGAATTGGTGAGTATTTTCTTCCCTAATCAACATTGAACCTATGGCTCCTTCAAAGACCGATAAGTATATGAATAGATTTTTGCCTAGCTGTGGCCAACTGAGCAGTGGAGGAGAACTCAAGAAGTACTTTAAAGCTTGAAAGGTGGACTAACATTCTAGGCTCCACTTGAAGTTTTTTAAATTCTTCAAGGATTTATAGAATGGAAGGCACCATTTGGTCGAGCAGGAGATAAACTTGCCGAGAGCTGTAATCTTTCCATTTAGTATATGCACTTATTCTAATTGACTTTGGTGGCTCCATTTTTAAGATAGCCTCGATCTTTGTTGGGTTGGCTTCTATTTTCCTTTTTGAAATCACAAAGCCAAGGAACTTACCATACTGGACTCTAAACGTGCACTTTTTCATATTTAATTTGAGGTCAAACTTCCTAAAGGTGGAGAATGTTTCTATGTGCTCTTTTGATAGATCTGTCGAGGTTTTACTCTTGACTATCATATCATCGACATACACTTCTATGTTTCGACCCATCTAATCTGTAAATAACTTGTTCATCAACCTTTGATAGGTGGCTCCAGTATTCTTAAGGCTGAACGACATCACTTTGTAATAGCATACTGCCTTGTGAGTAATGAATGCTATTTTTTCTTCATCTTTTAGATTCATAAGGATCTGGTGGTAGCCTACCAAGGCATTTAGGAAGGCATACTCTTTAAATCCGACTGTTGAGTCCACTAGCATATCTATATTAGCTAGTGGGTAGCTATCCTTCGGACATGCCTTATTCAGGTCAGTGAAATTTACGCATAATCTCCATTTTCCATTGGATTTCTTCACCAACACTATGTTGGATAATAATTCTAGATAGAGCACATCTCTGATACCCATTTTTTAGCAAAGTGTCTATCTCATTATTTATTGTTATATGCTGCTCAGGTGTATGATTGCATTTTTTTTGCTTGACTGGTTTCTAGCCTAGCTATATGTACAATGAATGGGATATGACATCTGGTGAGATGCTGATTATATCTGATGGTTGCTAGATGAACACATTTGTGTAGGATTTCAAGACTGCCAATAATGATTTTACTTATGAGCTAGGCTTTTCATGAGGCTATTTTCACCACCTTTTCGAGCAACATCTATTACGACCCTAGCTAGTATACTAGATCGACAAGTAGTAAAGAGGAGTATTTTTAACATCTTGAATATCGTACCCAAGGGATTGTGTGAGCAAGTTAAGAAAAACAATCATATGCTAAATAATTCCTAAAAGTTTTGATGATTGTGCTATGGTTATCTAAAATGAAGACTTTAAATGCTAAAATGTGCAATGGGAAGAAATTAAATTCAAACTAGTAGTAATTCAAGTAAGAGCTATATTATAAAAAATTAACAAGTGTAAAAATCTATATAAGGAAAACATTGCTCGGGTTCTCTTATCCACCCCATACCCAATGTGAATTAATTTTACCTAAAAGCATACATGAATAAATCTAGGATAACCCTTTTAACCCAAGCTTCCCATTACAGAGTAAGCTACTTTAATTACCAAGCTTCCCATTTCAAAGCAAGCCCAACAACTAGCCTAAGCATGGGTCTAACATCCTAAGTTCGATTTGCACTCCCATTCTGGAGCTAAACAATCCAAAACCCATCTATTTCACTCCACACTCTAGTCTTAAAACCACAAACACTAGACATCTAGAGTCTTATTCAAAAGCAATTAAAAATAAACAACAGTTATGATAAGAAAACTGAGCAAAATTATTCATAGCATCCAATCCACTTAAGCTCAACACCCATCAAATACATATGACAAAAACCATTCATCCATACATATAAGATAACTTGATAGATTGAAAACCCATAAGATACAAATAAGTAATAGTGAAATATATCGTTCATTCATGCATAAATCAAAATATGTTCAATATTCACATTGTGAGTAAGGGGTTCAAAGATACGCCAAGCAACTAAAGGAATACTCACTATCCATGATGTAAAAGATAAATAAAGTAAAAGAAGAAACTATAAAACCCATTTGAAGTTGAAGATTGAAGTTGATGAAGCTTCTTCTCTCCTTCTCCAAACTGCACTTTGATTGTAAGCTGTAACTTGAAGTAAGTAAACTAAAACTAAGGCTATTTTTGTGTTCTTAAAGTAAAACTAAACTAAATGAGTGATTTTTACAAGTAAAACTATGAAACTATGTATGAAAAGCTCTCAAGATGTAAAACTATGTTTTTTTTTCTCTCTACAACATAGCCTCTGCATAAAACCCAAAAAAGATCTCCTTTAAAACAAACAACTCTGCAGCTTTTATACGGGTATCCAAGAAGCCACAGCTGGGACACTTTTATCTCAGCCGAGACATGAGAAGATAGAGTGGTACTTTGCTTTGGCCATAGTTAGGAAACATTTGTCTCAGCCGAAGCAAACTTCTAGATGTTTTGATCTTCTCAAGTGACATTGGCCACGACTGGGACCAATTGGTCTCAGCCATGACCTTTGGTGAAATGGTGAGTTTTGAGCTCCTGCAAGGGACACGGCTGGGACAAATTGTCTCAATCGTGCTCTAGCCTATTTTTCTGCATACAATTCAAATTAACACTATTAATCACCCAAAAACTCTAAATTTATCAAAATAACTAAAATAAACAAAGCAAGAGCATTTTAACACTAAAAACATAAAAAGCATGCAATATGAGACACTAAAACGCACAAAATTATCTTGAAAACAAACATTAAAATCAAAGATATCAATTACCCATATTTAGCCTTTTGCTCGCCCTCAAGTAAATGAATCATCCACAATCTTGAAAACTCAAACTCCAATTCAGAACAAGCAAATTCAGAGAGGCCAGAATAACGCTCAGTAGAAGACACTCAGATAAAAAATTTAATCAAAAAGACTCGGACTAATCTATATCAAACAATTTCACGTGTGTGTGTACTAGGCCAAAACAGATTTATCACTTTCAAAACCAAAAACTACCTATGAACTTCAGCAATCAAGCAATAGAAATATATGAAAGTTTCACACTTGAAACTCAAAATAGCCATAAGCCTCTCCTTTAGCACCTGAACCACAAGGGTCATCTCCACTTAACAACTCAGAAAAAGACAGAATCACCAGGTCTTACATTAAAGTTGTAATGGAGTTAAGGTATTGGCTCCAAAGAATTGATAAAGTCAGCAAGATAAAATCAGCCACACTACCCAAAAACAAATACCACTTAACTTTCTTAAGAAAAACAACTCTTCAAAATTTTTTGTCCTATTACTATCAACCAGCAAGATGAATTTCAGGACATGAGTTCTCAAAATTTCTGGGAGTAAGAGCTAAAATCTCCTAGCTCAACTAATTAACACTTCCTTCAAATGCTAGGTACCCCACACTTATTTTCTACAGTATGAATCAAATGGAATTTTTGCAGCCTATCCCTATCTTTCTGGATTTTTTTAATAAACCTTTATTCAATTACTGAGAGGAATACCAAAAACACTAATTCTTATCATCCATATCCCAAACTTTTTCAGAAATTTAAGCTCACAAACCCTTAAAATTTTTCAGCTTCCCCTCACTTCTTGAGTAACAAGCAAACATTGAATCAAACCCAACATGCAATTTTCATTACCCAACCTAGAGTGGCCAATTCCAAAATGGGAAAGACAAAGGCATTAAGGTTATATGGTTAAGCATTAGTGCACTTAAAAGAAATAAATCAAGTAGTATACTTTTAGCATACCAATTAAGCTCAAAAGAGCTAACAATGACAAAATTTACCAAGGGTAGGTCAAAAGTCATTTGAAAATTGGTTGCCAAAGAAAGGCTGCTTGGGTCATATCCTAATCTTGCCTGAGTTGAATATTCATTTCGAAGGGTGATGAGAAAGGTTCTAGCTATTCCAGAATTACTTCACTCAATTGCTCTCACTCACTAATTTTTTCCATTAATTTCACAAAACTTAGCCTACTGGGCTTATTAAGTAAGCAATTGGACGATATATATTTTGTCGAGATCAAGTCAAAAGAAGAACATCACTGAACAATGCTACTACTCTCTGGCTACTCAGACCTCCTAAACAAGCAGTTCAAAATTGAGTTCAAATTAACTCATTTCAAGATTAACTGGTAAGCTCAGGCTAACTGCAAAAGTAATTAACAACTCGACAAACACAATTATTCTAACCAAATTTAAAAAAGAAAACAATAAATCAGTAAATGAACTTGAATTAAAAGGAACTACTCTAAATTAAAACTAAAAGAATGCAAAATGCATAAACTTACTAATAGATAAGTATTTAAAAATATTGAAAGAAAATCATACTAAAAGCTACTTAACTAAAATTAAACTTAAACACTAAAGATAAAAACTTTAACTAAAATCAAATAGATAAGATAGAAGCTACGAAAATATGACAAACATGAAAGAAATTTGATTAACAAACTAAAGTCATAAAACAACACAGAACATTATAAAAAAACAACATCCCACAGTTAAAAAGAAATAACATCCATAGATAATAGTTAAACAAAGAAAAACTAAGTTGATTGTTCTTCATCCTCAAACCCTCACCCCACACTTAACATTTTTGTTATCCTTAGCAAAAGACCAAAAGAGAAGCAAATAAGAATAATGGGTTGTGAAAAAATCCCTGAAATCAAGATCATGGCGATGAAGGGGGCGGTGGGGGTGGAAATTGGCTATAAAACCGAAATTGTAACATCCCAAGAGCAGTGACGATATCATCCATGAACTGAGTAGTTGAAGTGAAGCCAGAATCTATCCTCTGAGTGATGTCATCAAGCCAGTTGTTAATAACAGTGTATTACTTAGTGCATAGGGTAATTTTACCAGCCCCAACTCTTTCTAACTTCGTGGACCCTTTGTGCATAGCCTCTCGAATATAAATCTCTGTCTGAAACCACCAAATGCCCTTGCCTTGAAAGGCGAGGATCATCAATAAGGACCGCCATATTTCTTAGCATTTTGCAATCAATTGCCATGGGATTTTCTACTAACGTGCCAAGGTTCGAATGCTTGTGAAAGCGGGCTAATGTAGTGACAAAGCCTTCAAGCACCAACTTGGAATCCCTCTTCATGAAGGTGCACAAATATAAAACTTTCTATGCAATAAATGTAGCTCAATTCAACTGGATTCTATTGTGCATAGCATAAAAAAATGCTGGCCTCACTTGCATTTACATTTCTAGGCCCTTCGAGGTGGCTAAAGAATGCCAAGGCCAAGTAACGATGCATGATCCTCATAAGGTGATCTCTCAAATGATGGGCCTTGGTGTTGTTAGGATTGAAGGTGGTTGGGGCCTTCAAGACCATAGATTCCCATCCAAATTTCTTACTTGTTCATATCAGTATTGTCCCTAGCAGCATATTGATCAAACCCCAGCACCTGAGAGAAAGCATTGAAAGACATTTGATAAGGTATGCTGTCAAGCCAAAACTCACATGGCCTGGGTCAGCATGACTATCTGTTCAAAGTCAAAATTTTACTGTGGCTAAGAAGTCGCAGACCAAGTGAGGATAGACCTTCTCATTTCGCTCAATGAAAACCCTCCAGCCTACACCATTAATTAACTTGTATAGCTCCTTTTTGAACCCCAATTTTGCCATCAAACCCATGTCTAAGCGAGGGGTGGCTAGATACTCTTGCTTGTTGAAAAGAGTCCAAAAATCTATGAAATCTTTTAGAACCCATGCTGGCACCTTTGGCTTAAAGGATGCCTAAAGAGCAGAAGAGGATGATCTAGCTTTAGTACGGGCACGCTTGGGTGCCATTGCTCCTATGGCGATAATCAACACAACATAAAAGCACTAAAAAGAAAACACAAAACAAAACAATGCACTTGAACGACAAAAACTATACAGGTAGATTATAAATAGAAACTACAAAGGAGAATAAGTTACTTACATGCATAAAAACAAACAAACATAATAAAAATCGAAGGAAAAGTTACACGAAGTATGTTGTACTCAACCATGATGAACAAGCATCCCTTGGAAACCAGTAGCTTGCAGGTCGAATCGTTTCAGCCTATATACTTTGGTGTAATTAACACAAATGCATGAACAATGCATATGCAAACATAAATGCATGACTCAAAAGCAGGCACCACCCAAAATGTACACAAAAAATGGAAATAAACTAGGATTACATTGCTTAACCACATAAATGACCATTGACAAAATATAACTTTTATAGATTAAATAAAATCATGCATGAAATTAACTAGATTCACGAAAAAAAACAACGGGATAAACAACAATTTAACAAAATGGCCCTAAAACATCAATTTACCAAACACCTATATTAGCCTTTTCTACCATTCTTCAAGCATAAAAACATGTCAAACGCTCCTAAGGCATACGTGTTAGGCAAACAAAGAGCATGCAACAAAATAACTAAAGGAAAATCATTATCTTACTTCTCTTTAGCATTTCATTTAACATGAGGCATGCATGATTCATTTGGCAACAAAAAAAAATAACACAACCCTCATGCATGAAACTAATAGATTATATGCCAAAAATCATAACCAAGCCTAGAATCAAAGTTAAAAAAGCAAGAACTTGAAGATGAAAACATAAAATGTAAAAAGAAAAAATGAAAACATGGAGAAATCCAAAATCAACTAACACAACTCATACTATAAAATTTAAGAGATAACTAAGAAAAATCAAACTTAAACTTAAGGAAAAATAAGAATTAAACTAAAACAAAGAGAAGAGAGAAGATGAATTAATTGAGTCTTAATGAGAGTGAGTGAGAATGCAACAACAATAAGAGGAAATGGGAGATAATGGCCGAAATTTTGAAGAGAGGCAAGAAAAAAATGCAAAGGGGGATGAAGGGGTGCAATTGGTTGGGCCATTTATAGATAACCACGATGGGATCCCTAAGAGGCATGGCTGGGACAAATTTGTCTTAGTTGTGACCAGTATAAAAATAAAACTCCCTGTTCTGAGAAAATAAAACGTATAATTAGGACTATTTGGTATCGACCATGCCACTACTCTGGACCTGAAAGAAAATAGCAAGCCACAGCTAGGACTAACTTATCTCGAACGTAAACCAATAACTTCCCCTAATGAAATTTTAAAATAGCCACGACTGGGACATGATGGTCTCATCCGAGCCTCTCTTCTACCTCATGATCAATGAATTGGCCACAATTGGGACTAATGTGTCTCAACCACGACCAATAAAAATTTGCACTATTAGACTTAAATTTCTCCCTTTTCGAAGCAAAAATCTTGAAAATGTTCCACTCCAACAAGCACAACTAATCACCATTCTCTATATGAAAATTAACAACACTAGACATTTAAACTTACAAGAAATTGAGAGCAAACTAAAAAGAAAAGTAATTGAGTTCAAAAGTAAGAAAAAATTTTGGGTTTAACAAGTCGCCAGCTCGACTTTGATAGCTCTCATAGGTCATCTTCTAAAGTGAGGATCACCGATGTAGCCTCAAATTTGGAATGAAAATATGGCTTTAATAGGTGACCACTAACTTTGAACTCATGACCATGACCCTCTCCCGGATGTTTAATGGTTATTATTGCATAGCTAGAGACCTCTACAACCTTAAAAGGCCTTTTCCACCTTGATTTCAACTTTTCGGGAAACAACCTCAATCTGCTGTCATAAAGAAGCACCTTCATTCCGAGTATAAATTCCTTCTCGGTTACTCTGCGATCATGCCATTTCTTTGTGTTGTCCTTGTACTTCTTGGCATGTTCATAGGCCCAAAATTCGAGTTCTTCCAACTCATTTAGCCACAGAGACCTGCACTTTCCTGCATTTTCAAGATCAAAATTCAAAAATTTTGTAGCCCAATAAGCCTTATGTTCTAACTCCACCGATAAGTGATAGGACTTGTCAAACACTAATCTAAAAGGTAACATCCCTATTGGTATCTTAAACACTGTCCTCTATGCCCACAAGGCTTCATTTAGCTTAAGGTACCAATCCTTTCTAGATGTATTGACTGTTTTCTCCAAAATGACCTTCAACTCCTGGTTAGACACCTCAACTTGACCGTTGGCTTGGGCATGATAGGGGGAAGTGATTTTGTGCCTCACTCCAAATTTTTTCAATAAGGCTCTAAATTGATGGTTAACGAAGTGTTTCCTACCATCACTAATGATAGCTCTTGGGGCTTCATAACAGGTGAATATGTTCCTCCTTAAAAACTCTAAGACAACTTTTGCATCATATGTCCTAGTGGCTATAGCTTCTATCCACTTACTCATATAGTCTACTGCCACTAGGATATATTCAAACCCATAAGAGACCAAAAAAGGCCCTATAAAATCTATCCCCCACAAGTCAAATAACTCTACTTCAAGCACATTAGTCAAAGGCATCTCGTCTCTCTTAGATATATTCCCCACCCTTTGACATCGATCACAAGATTGAATAAATAACTTTACATCATCGAATAAAATGGGCCAATAAAATCCAGAAGAAAGAATTTTTTATACCATTTTGTTCAGTCCATGATGTCCACTGGCTTCTCCACTATTATAGGCTTGGATAATCTCTCCTTGCTCTTCATTTGGGATACACTTTCTCAGCACTTGGTCAGCACAAAAGCGAAAAAGATAAGGATCATCCTAGATGTAGTGCTTCACATCGACTTTTAGCTTCTTCCTTTGTTACCATGTGAAGTCCCTCGACATATAACCTCCTATGAGAAAATTAGCAACATTAGCGAACCAAGGCTCCAAAACTTCACAAACAAACAAAGCACAAATACGCTCATCCGGAAATAAATCTAAAATCTCCCCTTTTTCAACATGATCATGCTCTAATCTAGAAAAATGATCTGCCATATTGTTCTCTGCTCCCTTCTTGTCTTTTATCTCCAAATCAAATTCTTGCAAAAGGAGTACCCATCTTATCAATCTTAGCTTGGACTCTTTCTTGGAAAAGAGGTGTCTTAACTTCGTATGGTTAGACCACACCATAATTTTTGCACCCAACAAATACGATTTGAACTTTTCAAAAGAAAATACAATGGCAAGAAGTTCCTTCTCGGTTGTGGTATAGTTGACTTGGGCTCCTGTCAATGTGTAGCTTGCATAATAAATTGCACAAACATCTACTCTCGCCTTTGTTCGAGTACTGCTCCCACTGCAAAATCACTTGCATCACACATTAGCTCAAAAGGCAAATTCCAATCTGGAGATATGATTGATAAGTGTGAAATATATAAAACTTTTAATATGTTTTTAGTTAAGTTATTTAGTTGTTTTGGTTTTATTTCGGTTAATTTAGAGTTAATTTGTAATATTTGTGATTTTAAGATTAATTCTGTGTTTTGGTTGATTTTCAGGGTTATTTTGACATAAAAGGGCTTAAAGTGTAAAAAGGGCAAAATTTTGGGCTTAAAGTGTAATTATGCAAAAATTAGGCGAGAAAACCATTGTCCAGTCCAGAGCCTTGGGACGTGACCACGTGACATTCTTGAAGAGCTTCACACGTGGCCATGTGAAGAAAATTAAAGAGCAAAGCTTGATGAGGAACGTGGCCATGTGGAAGTATAAAGACCACGTGACCACGTGGATTCCTAGTGAAGGACCACACGTGGCCACGTGTGGAAGAAGAGGAAAGTGAGCCATGCCCACGGGGGAAGAAGAAGGCAAAGAGGTGTGGCCACGTGATCTGATTCTCCAATTGCGTGAAGGATTTACGAACTTCCTATTTTGAGCAGAACTTACTTCCTTTTTGGTTTTCAGAGTTTAAAAAGGAATCCATGTCTTCTTTTGCCTATAAATAGCAGTCCAAAACACAGAAGAAGGGGATTCAATCATCAATTATCATTATCAAGCTTTTGAATTAGTTTTTAGAATTAAGCTTTCTTAGTTAGTTTTTTTTTCATTCGTTGTTTTTACAGTTTTTTCCAAACATTGTTTTTTAGTTTTTAAGAATGTCTTGTGAGTAGTTTTCTTTACTTTTGCTAAAGGATACTTGAATCCTTGACTTGTATTGACATGACTTGAGGTTGTTCTTAAATTTTAATACAAGTTGATTATTTTTTGGTTCTTAAAATAGTCTTATCTTTTCTCAATATTAAATTGATTATTAACTTGATTAAGAGTTGGTTAATTAATTGGTTTAAGTTGATTAATGATTTACATGCTCTTAGGTTGATTTAGTTGGATTAATATATGGTTATAATCTGAATAAGCTATAATTGTGTGTTAATTTGAGTAAGTTAAGATTAAGAAAAGGGTAACCAAGAATAGGTGAAAGTTAATTCTCTTGAGAAAGGTTTTAATAGACATCTAGGAGACTTAATTCAATTCTTTATGCTAAGTGTTGAATTGTTCTGAATAAGGGAGTTTAATACTTGGAATAATAATCTTGAATAAAGTTATTTGGGTCTACTAAACTGAATTTTCCATAATCACTTGTGTGTTTTTGTTTAATTAAGTCATAGCAATACTTATTAAGGTGGATAGTCCTTTAGTGAAAGTTTTTTTTATCAATGATCTTTAACTCATTCAATTTACTTGCTTTCAAAAGATCTCTTATTTACTTTAGTTTTTGCAATCATTTTAACTTAGTTTTCAAATCATCACAACTTTGGGATTTCTCTTCTCTCTTTACACATAAAATTGGTTTTGAAATTGAAATAGCACATGCAAGCACAAGTTTCCCTTGGGTTCGATATTTCGGGTCATAATTTTATTTCCCTATATTACTAGCCGATCTAGTACACTTGCTAGAAACCGGTCAAGTTTTTTGCGCCGTTGTCGGGGATACATTGGCGTTTGTTTTCTTATTTTGATTTTAAAGTGATTTTGTGTGTGTTCTCTTCTCTTTTCCATCTAATTTCTGATTTTTTTTTATGTCAAGTGGTTTATGGTGAGAGACAACCCCATCTTACCATTAGACCCTGAAATTGAGAGGACATTCCATAGGATTAGAAGATTGAGAGACAACATGAACGATCCAAAAATTGAGCAACCTATGAATGATCCACCACCTAGGATCGAAGAGCAACATATACCCCACCAAGCTCCCGAGAATGGGTATAGACCTAGAACCATTAGGGATTATGCTATCCCTAGGTGGAATGAAGAGCATAGAACTATTAGGATTCCTCACCACCAACCCTTTGAGATTAAACCCGCTACCATAACTATGGTACAAAGAAACCAATTTTCGGGTTCAGACATAGAGGATCCCGCACAACACTTAGATATGTTCTTAGAAGTGAGTGACACTGTGCAAATTCCTAATGTATTGATTGATGCAATTAGGTTGAAACTCTTCCCATTCACCCTCATAGGAAAAGCTAGGGATTGGCTACAAATGCTACCAAATCAATCCATCCACTCTTGGCAACAAATACAAGAGAAATTTCTTTGCAAGTTTTTCCCACCTATTAAGACCGCCCTCATTAGGAAACAAATTAGTGATTTTCAGCAGTTTTATGAGGAGCCATTCCATGAAGCTTGGGAAAGATTTAGGAGACTCTTGAAAAGTTGTCCTCATCATGAAGTTCCTATTTTTCAATTAATGCATATTTTCTATGCAAGTGCTCATCCATCAACAAGATCCTTATTAGACGCAGCTTCAAATGGAAGTTTCATGAATCAAATTCCCGAAGATGCATTTTTACTCCTTGATGAGATGGCCACCAATGATGCTCAATGGGCAAGCTCTAGAGCAACTCAAAAGAAACAGGGAGTTCATAATATTGATGAAGTGGCTATGTTGAAAGCTCAATTAGAATTAATGGAAAAAAAATATTCAAAAGAAATAAATGAGCTTAAAGCTAAGAATGTCTCTATGCTATCTAATGAAGTTGATTCTTATGCAGGAATTCCGGGATCTATGGGAATGAAGAATGCTGAAAGTATGGTGGAAGAAGTCAATGCCTTGAATCCATATAGCAATACTTACAATGCGGGATGGAGAAGCCATCCAAACTTTTCATGGAGGGAAGGTAATCAAGGTTCTTCTTCTAACCCCAATCCTAAACCCCAATTCAACCACAATCAAGCTTCCAATAATCAACATCCATACCAAAACCAAGCTCCACCTCAATATCCAAATCAATATCCTTCACAAGCATACCACCAACCACCCGGTTTTCAAAAACCTCAACCTCCCCCTCCTTAAGAAAAGAAATCTAATATTGAGGAAATGATTGCAAATTTCATGGCTTACCAAAACTCCATTCTAGCTAGTCAAGATGCTAGATGGAAATCGCAAGATATTTGGATGAGAAACCAAGAGGCATCCATTAGGAACTTAGAAAACCAAATGGGGCAACTTGCTAGTTCTTTATCCAACCGGGCTCAAGGGACATTTCCATCTAATGTAGACCGAAACCCAAAGGAGGAAGCCAAAGCAATCACTTTAAGGAGTGGGAAAGAGTTAGAGAGGACTGAACTTGGTAAGAATTCTTCTAAAAAGGTGGAACCGACAATGGAGGTAAGTGTTTCAAATTCTGAAAAAAATGAAAAAGCGCCTCCTACAATTGAGAAGGGTAAAGGTAAAGAAAAGCTTGTATCCACTGTTCTTGATGAATCTCAATTGCCATTTTCGGTTCTAGCTAGGAAAGAGAAATAAAATGAACAATTAAGTAGATTTTGGACATGTTTAAAAAGCTACATATAAACTTACCATTTGCTGAAGCTTTATTACACATGCCTAAATATGCTAAATTCATGAAAGAATTGTGCTCTAATAAGAAAAAGCTAGAAGGCATAGGAACAGTTCAATTGTCCGGTAATTGTAGTGTTATATTAAAATTAGAAGATCCAGGTAGTTTTACATTACCTTGTGAGTTGGGAAGTAATTTTGTTGGCAATGCTTTATGTGATTTGGGTGCAAGTATTAATTTGATGCCTTATTCAATTTGCAGGAAATTGAATCTAGGCGATTTAAAGGAAACCCGAATGACGCTTCAATTGGCGGATAGATCGGTAAAGAGGCCAAAAGGAATCATCGAGGACATATTAGTAAAAGTAGGAAATTTCATATTTCCGGTGGATTTTGTGGTTATGGACATAGAAGAAGATAGAAAGGTGCCGTTAATTATGGGGAGGCCATTCTTGAACACTGCAAGAGCTTTAATAGATGTTAATGGACAAACGGTTACTTTAAGATTTAATGAGGAGAAAATGGTTTTTAATGTAAACAAAATTTTAAAATACCCCTCATATGATTTTGAAGAATCCATTTATTTTGTTGATGAGGTTCAAGAATGTGCCAACACAAAGCAAGAGGAAATTATTCTCAAAGATGAGCTTCAAAGTTACTTAATGCATCCAAAGGAAACGGAAGAGTTGGATACAAAGGAGAAAAAGTTGATACAAATTCTGGAAAAAGAGCATAGTAAAGTTAATGAAATGGAGGATGAACCATCCCCTCCTAAGGGAGATTCTGAACTTAAAACACTTCCATCTCATTTGAAATATGTATTTTTAAGTGATAATGCTAATCTGGTAATCATTTCATCTTTGTTGACAGATTTGGAAGAGAAAATGCTCATTGGAGTACTCAAAGAGCATAAAGGAGCAATAGGTTGGGCGACATCCGACTTAAAAGGGATTAGCCCAAGCTATTGTACACATCGAATACCTATGGAAGACAATTTTAAACCGGTGGTGCAACCTCAAAGAAGGCTCAACCCAACTATGCAAGAGGTAGTGAAAAAGGAGGTATTGAAACTGCTTGATACAGGTATTATTTATCCTATCTCCGATAGTAATTGGGTAAGTCCCGTTCAATGTGTACCTAAAAAGGGGGGAATGACTGTAGTGATAAATGAAAACAATGAATTAATTCCTACACGCACGGTAACGGGATGGAGGGTATGTATTGACTATAGAAGGTTAAATAATGCCACTAGAAAAGACCACTTTCCATTGCCTTTTATTGACCAAATGTTAGAGAGATTAGTAGGAAATAAATTCTATTGCTTCTTAGATGGCTATTCAGGGTATATGCAAATACCTATAGCCCCGGAAGACCAAGAAAAGACCACATTCACATGTCCATATGGAACATTTGCATATAGGAGAATGCCTTTTGGTCTATGTAATGCACCTGCTACATTTCAACGATGCATGATGGCCATATTTCATGACTTTATTGAAAAATTTATGGAAGTTTTCATGGATGATTTCACTATTTATGGTCATGATTTTGAATCTTGTTTGCATAATCTAGCATTAGTTTTAAAAAGGTGTCAAGAAACAAATTTGGTGCTTAATTGGGAAAAATGTCATTTCATGGTTAGAGAAGGCATTGTGTTAGGGCATAAAATTTCTGAAAAAGGCATTGAGGTTGACAAAGAAAAAGTTGATGTAATAGAAAAATTGCCTCCACCAACTAGTGTAAAAGGCATTAGGAGTTTCCTTGGTCATGCCGGGTTCTATCGTCGGTTTATTAAGGATTTTTCTAAAATTGCCAAACCACTCTCTAATTTATTGCTTAAAGATGTTGCATTTGATTTTAATGTTGAGTGTATGCAGGCTTTTAACCTATTGAAGCAAAAGTTAGTGCATCGATCATTGCATCACCCGATTGGAGCTTACCATTTGAAATCATGTGTGATGCAAGTGATTATGCAGTTGGAGCAGTTTTAGGACAGCGAAAAGAGAAGATTTTCTACACCATCTACTATGTAAGTCATACACTCACCGAAGCCCAAGTGAATTACACCACTACGGAGAAGGAACTCTTAGCAATAGTCTTCTCATTTGAGAAATTTAGGTCTTACCTCTTAGGATCCAAAATTACGGTGTGGTCGGACCATGCCGCATTGAGACATCTTTTTGCAAAAAAGGATTCTAAGCCAAGACTTATCTGATGGGTGTTACTACTTCAAGAATTTGATATTGAAATCAAAGATAAGAATGGAGCAGAAAATTTTATGGCTGACCATCTATCTAGATTGGATCATGCTAGTATCGAAAAGGGAGAAATTTCTGACTTATTTCCCGATGAACTTATTTGTGCTTGTTACACCTATGAGAATTCAGTTCCATGGTACGCTAATATAGCTAATTTTCTTGCAGGTGGCTATCTTCCTAAAGAAATTACTTGGCAACAAAAGAAAAAGCTCTTAGCGAATGCCAAGCATTACCTTTGGGATGATCCATACCTCATCAAGATATGCCCAGATCAAATACTAAGAAGATGCGTACCGGAGTCGGAGCAAGAAGCGATCATGAACCAATGTCATGGAGGTGAAGTTGGAGGTCATCACGGACCAAATAGGACGGTTCAAAAGATACACCAATCAGGTTTTTTCTGGCCTACTCTATTTGAGGATGTAAGATCTTTTATATCTACATGTGATAAATGCCAACGAGTAGGAAATATATCCAAAAGAGATGAGATGCCTATGAACAATGTGCTAGAAGTGGAAATATTTTATGTTTGGGGCATTGATTTTATGGGACCTTTTCCAAATTCATTTGGGTTTGAATATATATTGGTAGCTGTGGATTATGTGAGTAAATGGATAGAGGCAATAGCTACTAGGACTTGTGATGCAAAAATTGTGCTGGAATTCATTCATAAGAATATTTTCACTAGATTCGGAGCACCTAGAGCTATTATAAGTGATGGAGGCAAACACTTTGTCAACCATCAATTTAAGACCTTACTTAAGAAATTTGGTGTTAATCACAAAATCACAACCCCATACCACCCACAAGCCAATCGCCAAGTGGAAGTATCTAATAGGGAATTGAAGTCAATCTTAGAAAAAACGGTGAATAACTCTAGAAAAGATTGGTCTCTTAGGTTAGATGAGGCCTTATGGGCTTATCGAACTGCATTTAAAACTCCTATAGGTATGTCTCCAATTAGGATTGTTTTTGGAAAAGCATGTCACCTTCCGGTCGAATTAGAACATAAAGCATATTGGGCTACTAAATTTCTTAACTTTGATTTGAGAAATGCAGGAGAAAAAAAGAAAATTGCAGCTCAATGAACTTGATGAAATTCGACAATGGTCATACACAAATGCGGCACTTTATAAAGAAAAGACCAAACAATGGCATGACAAGCATCTAAGGGTAAAAGATTTTATCCCGGGAATGTTAGTGCTCCTTTATAATAGTCGTCTTCGTTTGTTTCCAGGAAAGCTGAAATCAAAGTGGCTTGGACCATATCAAGTGATGACAAGCAATAAACTTGGTGTAGTGACGATCAAAAGCTTAAAAGATGGACGTGAATTTACAGTCAATGGACACCGACTTAAACCATACCAAATTGGACAACAAGAGGTTGCTGAGACAACCATGATTTTTAAAGATACTTAAAAATCGGTTTGGAGAGTCTAGCTGGAGACTCCAAAAAACCCCGAACTCTACCTTTCTATCTCTTTTATATTTTCAGTCAAAATTTGTGTTTTTGCATGTTTGTGTGTTTAAGTGTTTTGATTTCAGCATGTTTGTATGTTTAAGTGTTTTGATTCATGAAAAGAATAAGTAAATCAAGGTTTTAAAATAGAGATACGTGCATTTAAAAAATCAAGTGAATGGGTGTGTATCGAAAAAGATAGGCAGAAAACAGTACAAACACGTGACCACATGTGGCTTTCCCTTTGCCATCACGTGGCCACGGGTTCCTAGAATAAGGAGTTCACAACATATAGATGGCCACGGGTCTTTCTTGATGAAATTTCACGTGTCCACGCCCAAGTCCTCTGTAACAATTGCATCTTTACACGTGACCACGTGTAGTTCTTCATTGAACCTCACGTGGCCATGCATCACACACTTATCTCACTTCACTTGCACACACGTGACCACGGGTTCTTTTGTCTTGGACTCTCACGTGGCCACGCATAACACACATACCACACTTCACTTGCACACACGTGACCACGGGTCTTCCCTCACTCAAATTCACGTGGCCACACCAAAGTTCACTGCTCATTTTATGTTGCCACACGTGACCACGTGTATATCCCTTACTAAAATTCGCGTGGCCACGTCCCAAGCCCCTCCTTTATAAAACTTCACGATTCTTTCTTCACTTCTTCTCTTCATTTTCATTTTGCATTTCACTCTCTTCGTGCCCACGCCTCACCATCACAAAATCAATCCGTGACCACGGGATTTTCACTCATCACCGATCATTACCATCTCTATTTGCCTTCTCTTTCATCTTTCTCTCTCTCCTACACATAATTTCTTCCTTCTCCACATTTTCTTCAATTTTTTTAGGTTTTTCACTACTCCCACACAACACCTCCAATTTGTGCTGAAATTTTAGTGAAATCTCACTAGCAAGTAAGTATTTACTCCCATTACTCTTTAATTTGTTGGCTTAACATCCATGGATTGTAATTTGTGCTAATTTTTCATAAATATTAAGTTTTTAGGTTATTTTGTACTTAACAAATTTGGGTTGCATGTTAATTCTTTTTTATTCTTTGGATAAATATGAGTATTATATGCATGATATAGATGCTTGGCATGTAATTGGGTAGTAAACAATCTTTGTTATGCTTTGTAAATTCATGCTCAAATGTATGCTAATAACATGCTTGATAAAATGCCTCAATGAGTTTTTGCTTTAGAAATATTGAACTTTCACGTTTGGGTAGCATGTTTATAATGTGCATGGATGCATTATGTTGTAATTCACTTCATCAAGGATTGTTTCCTAGTATTATTCATGCATGATAGGCATTATGTTTAACATAGTTTGTTTTGTGCTCCAATTTTTAAACATCTATTATGCCTATCATTTTGATCTCCACACATGCTATCCACATTACTCATTGCATCAAAGAGTAGTTTAATTCATTCAATACATGCTCCCTATGTTTACACTTTAGTCAGTTTTGGGGTATAAATACTTACATTATGTTTTTCTTTCTTTGTAGTGGCACCTCGAAGGACTAAGTATCCGGATGTGGCAAGTTCTTCCGGGCTACGTATTCCGTCGTATTTAGACAAGGCAAAGATTAACAAATTTGATTATTTCAGCAAGTGCAATTATGTCTAGCCAGCTTATTTAAGTCATTTATTCCTCAACATCCCGGCTGGAAATCTGCGGGATCAAGAGATAGAGCCATTGATCCGAAACATTGGATGGGGGAGTTTCATTGGGAAAAAGCCGCAAGTCTATCCGGATATGGCAAGGGATTTCTTATACTCCTTTGAATGCTATTTTAAGGGAGATGACGATGATGGCACAGTGGGCTTTAAGTTGGGTAAGAGAGGATATTCTTTAACTTTTAGTCAATTCTCTGAAATTCTGGGATTTATGCCAAATGCCCCTACAGAACTGGAAGATGCTTCGCCTATGGAGAATTGGGAAAGGATTAAGGACCTTGAATTGGATGAACCATGGGTAGGGGGACAATGCAAGGTCCATGCTTAAAGGACTCATGCATTGAAGATCATTCATCGGTTTCTTGCAAAGAGTATGTACAACAATTTGAAGAATGCAAGTACCATTAGTGTCTCTCAAGCCATGGTTCTTCGCTGTATGATGGACGGAATAGCAATAAATGGAGCAGGAATTATAGCTTCCTGAATTAAGGACTTGCAGAAAATGCCAGGGAACATGGATAAAATTTTAATAGGATGGATAGTTACGGTTCTAGCTTCTGCAGTTGAGCATCCGATTTATGGCGAACCACTTAAAGGAGATTTGCCTTGTGTGGATAATACAATGCTGAAATGAATGAAAATTTTGATTCCTAAGCCTCGTGGTCATTGGGCAACTCGGGAGGAGTATTTAAGAGAGAATAATATTCGATTTGAGGAGCAGCAAGAGGAGCAGCAAGAGGAGCAACAAGAGGAGCAGCAAGAGGAACCGAATGAGGAACATATTGCTAATTTGGTACCTTCCCCAATTAATGAGCCTACAACACTGGAATGGGAAGCACCATTTAATCAACTAAGTGGACGGATGGATGCGTAACAAATGAGACTCAATCAAATTTAAGGGAGATTGGATATACTTCGAGATACGGTCATGGACGAAAATCGGAGAGTTGAGCATTTTATTCATCATTTTTGGCAGCGGTTTCCTCCACCACCACCGCCACCATAGATCATTTGCTGTGGACAGCAATGTTCTGAGGAGGGGGTAACCTCCTTTCAGGAAGTTTTTCTTCAAATTTATTTTTCTTTTTCATGAATCAAAAATTCTATTATTTTATTGTTTTGTGTTTTATTTTCTTTTCTTTTATTGTGTTTATGTTTTGTTTGAGTTTGTAAAACGTATTAAAGACTTATGTAGTTCACCTTTTCATTTAATTTGCATGAAAACTTAGTTTGCCCTAGTTGACTTCAAAATTTGAACACTTTGAACTTGGATATAGAATATGCATATTTTGGACCTTTGCTTAGCAAGAGAACATTTATGTTGTTTAATATTTCTTTGGATGGATTAATCTTCAACTTGATAAATATTTATTAGTTTCTAAATTCTTAAAAGCACTTAGACCAGTTTTTAACTTAGAAAAAATTCAATGCAATGAAGTAGTGAAGTAAGAAAATTTAGAACACTAGAACCTTCCTCATCACCCTTCAAAGCATATGAACAACTCAAGCATCTTAGAAAATGATCTAGGCAACAATTTTCTTGATAAATTCTTTTAAAAAAACTTGTGTCCTACCTTGATAAATTTATCCTTTGATAAGCCATTTTGAGCCTATAAGGGTATGCTTAAGGCGTACTATTAATATTTTCTTGTTGCACCTAATATTTTAACCATATAACCTAAAAAGCTTTTATCCCACCCTATGGAATTAGCCACTTTAGGATTAGATGGATGCATAAAAAGAATAAAGTTTTATTAGGTGTAGTAAGAAAGTTTCAAAGTATTGATGAAGTCAAATGAAAATAGACCTTGTATTACCTTGATGTTAGCTTGTGAATGCTAGTTCAATAAAAAAAGAGAGAAAGAAAAGAAAAGAAAAAGAAGAAAAAAAAAGAAGAAAAAGAAAGAAAAAGAGAGCTAGCAAATATGAAAAAGATAAGTGTGGGGTAGTACAAGGAAAAACCTTGATGAAAAAAAAATAATGACTTTTTGGTGAAAGAGCATAAAGAAAAGTTGGGAATCAAGGCAAGGATGAGTTGAATTTGCATTGCTTAAGTTATTGGGGTTTTTTGTAATTTATCTGGTCTTAGAGTGGCTATATTCATTTTGATTATCTATTATCCATTCTTTGATAAACATACCCTTAGCCCCATTATAACCTTTGTAAGACCTATGTGATTTTAAGTTTGATTTGAGTTGTTTAGCGGAGATGACCTTCGGGTTCCGGTGCTAAAGGAGAAGCCTATTGTGTTTCTAGAGTTTCAAGCACGAAACCGATTGTATGCTTATGCATTCATATATTCTATACTTCATTGCTAAGTTGTGTTGATATTTGGATTTTGAAAATAATTAAAATGTTTTGGTCTTGCACACACTCAAGGAAACTAGTTTATATTCTCTTGTTGAAGTTAATCTATTTAGAGTTTATGTTAAGTGCTTTTGTTAAAATGCTAAGTTTGGGTTTGAAATTGCATGGCTTTGTTCAAGTAATTTGCTTGAGGGCAAGCAAGGTTTAAGTGTGGGGTATTTGATAAGTGTGAAATATATATAACTTTTAATATGTTTTTAGTTAAGTTATTTAGTTGTTTTGGTTTTATTTAGGTTAATTTAGAGTTAATTTGTAATATTTGTGATTTTAAGATTAATTCTGTGTTTTGGTTGATTTTCAAGGTTATTTTGACATAAAAGGGCTTAAAGTATAAAAAGGGCAAAATTTTGGGCTTAAAGTGCAATTATGCAGAAATTAGGCGAGAAAACCATTGTCCAGTCCAGAGCCTTGGGACGTGACCACGTGACATTCTTGAAGAGCTTCACACGTGGCCATGTGAAGAAAATTAAAGAGCAAAGCTTGATGAGGAACGTGGCCATGTGGAAGTATAAAGACCACGTGACCACGTGGATTCCTAGTGAAGGACCACACGTGGCCACGTGTGGAAGAAGAGGAAAGTGAGCCATGCCCACAGGTGAAGAAGAAGGCAAAGAGGCATGGCCACATGATCTGATTCTCCAATTGCGCGAAGGATTTACGAACTTCCTATTTTGAGCAGAACTTACTTCCTTTTTGGTTTTCAGAGTTTAAAAAGGAATCCATGTCTTCTTTTGCCTATAAATAGCAGTCCAAAACACAGAAGAAGGGGATTCAATCATCAATTATCATTATCAAGCTTTTGAATTAGTTTTTAGAATTAAGCTTTCTTAGTTAGTTTTTTTTTCATTCGTTGTTTTTACAGTTTTTTCCAAACATTGTTTTTTAGTTTTTAAGAATGTCTTGTGAGTAGTTTTTTTTACTTTTGCTAAAGGATATTTGAATCCTTGACTTGTATTGACATGACTTGAGGTTGTTCTTAAATTTTAATACAAGTTGATTATTTTTTGGTTCTTAAAATAGTCTTATCTTTTCTCAATATTAAATTGATTATTAACTTGATTAAGAGTTGGTTAATTAATTGGTTTAAGTTGATTAATGATTTACATGCTCTTAGGTTGATTTAGTTGGATTAATATATGGTTATAATCTGAATAAGCTATAATTGTGTGTTAATTTGAGTAAGTTAAGATTAAGAAAAGGGTAACCAAGAATAGGTGAAAGTTAATTCTCTTGAAAAAGGTTTTAATAGACATCTAGGAGACTTAATTCAGTTATTTATGCTAAGTGTTGAATTGTTCTGAATAAGGGAGTTTAATACTTGGAATAATAATCTTGAATAAAGTTATTTGGGTCTACTAAACTGAATTTTCCATAATCACTTGTGTGTTTTTGTTTAATTAAGTCATAGCAATACTTGTTAAGGTGGATAGTCCTTTAGTGAAAGTTGTTTTTATCATTGATCTTTAACTCATTCCATTTACTTGCTTTCAAAAGATCTCTTATTTACTTTAGTTTTTGCAATCGTTTTAACTTAGTTTTCAAATCATCACAACTTTGGGATTTCTCTTCTCTCTTTACACATAAAATTGGTTTTGAAATTGAAATAGCACATGCAAGCACAAGTTTCCCTTGGGTTCGATATTTTGGGTCATAATTTTATTTCCCTATATTACTAGCCGATCTAGTACACTTGCTAGAAACCGGTCAATGATTACCGGAGCTGAAATAAGCCTTTAATTAAACATTTCAAAAGCCAACAAACATTCATCAGTAAACTCAAAAGGAGCATCTTTTATGAGCAAATTAGATAAAGGCTTTGTAATTTTTGAAAAATCCTTTATAAACCTACGATAAAAACCTGCGTGCCCTAAAAAACTCATAACTCTTTTGACATTAGTTGATGGTGGGAGTTTCTCTATAACTTCTATCTCGGCCTTGTCTTCCTCAATCCCCTTCTTAGAAATTTTGTGCCCTAACACAATGCCTTCTTTCACAATAAAGTGGTACTTCTCCCAATTTAGTACTAAGTTGGTTTTTTCACACCTACCAAGCACCAAATCGAGATGCTTTAAACAGCTCTCAAAATCTAGCCTGTAAATGGTGAAATTATCCATAAATACTTCCATAATTTTTTTTATAAAGTCATAAAAAATTGCCATCATGCACCACTGAAACGTAGCCGGTACATTACATAGTCCAAAGGCATTCTCCTATAGGCAAATGCGCCATAAGGATAGGTAAAGGTCATTTTTTCCTGATCTTTTGGGGCTATAGGGATTTGCAAATATCCCGAATACCCATTTAAGAAACAATAAAATGTATTCCCTGCTAGCCTCTCTAACATCTGGTCAATAAATGGCAATGGAAAATGATCTTTCCTAGTGGTATATTTCAGCCTCCTATAATCTATGCATACTCTCCAACCTATAACTATACAAGTCGGAATGAGTTCATCAAGTTCATTCTTAACCACTGTCATTCCCCCTTTCTTAGGGACACATTGTATGGGGCTAACCCACTTACTATCAAATATTGGATAGATTATACCTGAATTGAGCAATTCGAGTACCTCTTTCTTTACAACTTCTTGCATAGCCGGATTGAGCCTTCTTTGGGGTTGAGTTACTGGTTTGCATTCTTCCTCTATAAGAATTCGATGAGTGCAATAACTTAGATTGATACCCTTTAAGTCCGATGTATCCTATCTTATCGCTTTTTTGTGCTTCTTTAGCACCTCAAGCAGTATCTCCTCTTCAAAACCTGACAACAAAGAAGAGATAATCACTGGCTTTGCTTCATGTGCTAAAAACATGTACTTTAAATGAGGAGGAAGGGATTTAAGTTCAAATTTAGAATCTCTCTTTTTTAAAGTGATCCCCTCTTGCTTTGATTCCTCCTTTTCATAGTCCTTCTCCACAGTTGCTACCAATTCTCCTTTTACTCTATCCAACTCTTCATTTTCCAAAGAATGCATCAAGATCAATTTCAATGGATCACTTAGCAACACTTTTTCTTGAGTCTCCTCTACACATTTATCCACTTTATCCATGAAATAGACTAATTCCTCCAAATTACTTGATGGATACTTTTGGGCTTTGTTCATGTCCACCACAAATTCTTCATTGTTGAATTGAAAGGTGGTCTTTTGACCATAAACATCTATCAATGCTTTTGCCATATTTAGGAATGGTCTCCCTATAATGAATGGCACCTTCATATCTTCCTCTATCTCCATGACTACGAAATCTACGAGAAAAATGAATTTTCCCACCTTCACCAATAGATTCTCAATCACCCCTCTTGGCTTTCTCATTGATCTATCTATAAGTTAAAGTCTCATTCCCATCTCCTTGAGATCACCTAGATTGAGTTTCCTGCACATTAAATATGGCATCAAGTTAATGCTAGCCCCTAAGTCACATAAGGCATTGCCAACAAAAGTTTCACCAATTTCATAGGGTAAGGTAAAGCTACCTGGATCTTTCAGCTTTTTTGAAATCTTGTTCATGATAATTGCACTATAATTTTTTGTCAATTGCATAGTTCCACACCCTTCTAACTTCTTTTTATTAGAACAAAGTTCTTTTATAAATTTAGCATAGTTAGGCATGTGAGCTAAGGCTTTAACAAAAGGTAAATTGACATGCAATTTCTTGAACATTTTTAGAAACCTAGCTAATTGCTCATTTTTCTTTTCTTTCTTAGCTATAGTAGGAAATGGCAACCTATTTATGTCAAAATCCTCTATGGTTTAGTTTACTATACTCTTTTCTTTGTCAATCTTTAGAGCATCTACATCTACCTCTACTTTAGGGTTAGAATCACTTATCTTCCATGTCGGCTCCTCCATATGAGATGATGAAGTTGGTGATTTACCTTTGTCTTCTTCTTGTACTACCTCCTTGCCACTTTTCAATGTAATGGCCTTGGCTTCCTCCTTGGGATTACAATCCACATTTGAAGGAAAGGTTTCAGCTGGCCTTGTAGACAAAGAATTTGCCAACTGCCCAATCTATGTCTTTAAGTTCCTCATAGAGGCATCTTGGTTTTGATTCCATTACTCTTGAGATTTCCATCTTGTTTCTTGGCCCATCATATATTTTTGTTGGCTATTCATGAAACTAGTAAACATATCTTCTAAATTAGATTTCTTTTCTTGAATGGGTGGCCTTGCCTGGAATCCGGTGGGTGATATGGTTGAGGTTAGGGTTGGTTAGAGCCTTATCCTTAATAGTGGTTTGGTGGATAAAGGGCTTGGTAATGTGTGTGGGCTTGAGGTTGATATGATTGGCTTTGATTGTGGTAGACATTTTGGTTGAATGGGGCTCTTGCTTATGGTTGCTAAGATAAGGCATACTGATTTCCATTCTTTCAAGAGAAATTTGGGTGATTCCTCCATCCCAGATTATATGTATTGCTATAAGGATCATTCCTTCTATAATCTCCTAGCGGATTTTCATCTCGTATAACTCTACCTTCTTGAACACCTTGCCCATTTTCAATTGGTCCACTACCTTGAGTAACTGCAGCTATATTTTGCACTTTCAAACCGCTTAACTCTTTCTTTACCAACTCTAATTGTGCCTTCAACAACGCCACTTCATCTACATTGTATACCCCTTGCCTCCTTGGAACTGATCCAAGGGCATTCCAATGAGAGTCATTAGCCACCATCTCATCCAACATATGAAAAACTTCCTTAGGCAACTTGTTTAAGAAAGACCTTACAAATGCTGCATCCAATAGTGACCTTGTTTGAGGTGTAACTCCAGCATAAAATATGATCATCAATTGGTAAACAGCTATCTCATGGTGCGGAAAACTTCTCAATAATCTCCTAATCCTTTTCTAAGCCTCATGAAAAGTCTCCTCATTCATTTGATGAAAGCTCATTATACTATTACGAATACTTCCAGTCTTGGTTAGAGGGAAAAATCTCATCAGAAAGTTCTCTTGCAATTGATCCCATGACCATATTGATTGGCTTGGTAGCATTTGTAGCCACTCCTTCGCTTTTCCAATCAAAGTGAAGGGAAACAACTTCAATCTCACTGCATCCGTAGTAACATTCAAAATTTAAATTATGTCACAGACCTCCAGAAATATGTCAATATGTTGAGCAGGACCTTCTACTTCCAAACGGAGAATTGATTCCTCTATACCATAGTGATGGTGGATGTTTTGAGTTCAAATTGTATCCCTCTCGATAATACAATTATTCAATGATCTTCATTCCACCTTGGCATAATATAGTCCCTTATAGTCCTTTGCCTAGGTGCTTCTTCTCTTTGTACCCCTAACATTTCTTCATGTGCCCTCGAAACTTGTTCATTCTCGGGAGGGAACTCATCAAAAGAAGGATAGGGCTCCATATCATTGCCTTTATTTACTCTCCTTCTTTGATGTAAGGTCCTCTTGATTTTAGGATCAAAGGGTGCTAATTGCTCTTGTCTCACTCTATTTATGCATCATTATCCCCTGAAAACAATCAAAAAAATAAAATAAGAAAAAGAAAACACATACAAACAACAATTACAACTCAAAAACAATGCCAATATCCTGCAACGGTGCCAAAAACTTGTTGCGACCCTAGCAAGTATACTAGATTGACTAGTAAAGAGGAGTATTTTTAAGACTCTCGAATATCGTACCTAAGGGATTGTGTGTGCAAGTTAAGAAAATCGATTGTATGCTAAAGAATTCCCAAAAGTTTTGATGATTGTGCTATGGTTATCTAAAATGAAGACTTTAAATGCTAAAATGTACAATAGGAAGAAATTAAATTCAACCTAGTAGTAATTCAAGGAAGAGCTAAATTATGAAAAATTAACAAATGTAAAAAACTATATAAGTAAAACGTTGCTCGAGTTCACTCATCCACCTCATACCCAATGTGAATTAATTTTACCTAAAAGCATACATGAATGAATCCGGGATAACCCTTTTAACCTAAACATCCCATTCCGGAGCAAGCTACTCTAATTGCCAAGCATCCCATTCCGAAGTAAGCCCAACAACTATCTTAAGAATGGGTTTAACATCTTAAGTTTGGTTTGCTTTCCCATTTCGGAGCCAAACAACCTAAACCTATCTATTTCACTCTACACTCTAGTCTTAAAACCACAAACACTGCACATCTAGAGTCCCATTACGGAGCAATCTAAAATAGAGAGCAATTATGATAAGAAAACTGAGCAAAATCATTCATTGCATCCAATCCACTTAAGCTCAACACCCATCAAATACATATGACAAAAACCATTCATCCATTCATGGAAGATAACTTGATAGATTGAAAACCCATGATATATAAATAAGTAACAGTGAAATAGACCATTCATTCATGTATAAATCAAAATATGTTCAATATTCACATTGTGAGTAGAGGGTTCAAAGATCCCCCAAGCAACTAAAAGACTACTCACTCTCCATGACGTAAAAGACAAATAAAGTAAAAGAAGAAACTATAAAACACATTTGAAGTTGAAGATTAAAGTTGATGATACTCCTTCTCTCCTTCTCCAAACTGCACTTTGATTGTAAGCTGTAACTTGAAGTAAGTAAACTAAAACTAAGGCTATCTTTGTGTTCTTGAAGTAAAACTAAACTAAAAGAGTGATTTTTACTAGTAAAACTATGAAACTTTGTATGAAAAGCTCTCAAGATGTAAAACTACATTTTTTCCTCTCTACAAAATAGCCTCTACACGAAACCCTGAAAAGATCTCCTTTAAAACAAATAACTCTGCAGCTTTTATACAGGTATCTAGAAAACCATGGCTGGGACACTTTTGTCTCAACCGAAATATGAGAAGACAGAGTGGTACATTGCTTTGGCCACGGCTGGGACACATTTATCAAGGCTGAGGCAACCTTCTGGATGTTTTGATCTTCATAGGCTACATTGGCCAAGGCTGGGACTATTTGGTCTCAACTGTGACCCTTAGTGAAACGGTGAGTTTTGAGCTTTTACAAGGTTCATGGCTGGGACAAATTGTCTCAACCATGGTCTAGCCTATTTTTCTACAATCAATTTAAATTAACACTATTAATCACCCAAAAACTTTAAATTTATCAAAATAACTAAAATAAACATAGCAAGAGCATTTTAACACTAAAAAAACAAAAAGCATGCAAGATGAGACACTAAATCACATAAAATTATCCTGAAAACAAATATTAAAATCAAAGCTATCAACAGCTCTACTTCTTGTAATGAATTTGCTGGTTTCACTTTTTAAGCAACATTAGTTGGGACATCCAATGTATCTACTAGAAAGGGCCTACTTTACTTTTTTCATCATAGTGACATACGTCTCCCAACCTACTATCTATTTTCCTGAAAGTATGGTTGTCCCCTTCAGTGTTGGTATTTTCATGATCAACTTCTACATAGAAATGTAAGCATCTACTATGGCCAATAGAGGTCAGCCAAAAATTGTATTATAAGACAACAACATATTTACTTCCAACTGTAAGTTCAAGTTAACCAAGCCCTCTACCTTGATAGGTTGTCCGAAAATGATGATCAGTGTGATTGTTACTTCCTTCATTGGGCTTGGCATTCCTAGGGATTTGTAGGCAGGGTGATGAGGTTGATCGTATTGATCGTGTCTACTAGTGTCCTCTGAAATAAGAAATCTTTAATTATTACTTTCACTACTAGTGCATCATTGTATGGTTACCTGACATGTTTCCCATCTTTCAAAAAGAACTGAATGATGTATACTACGGCAGCCAGGCTGGATCCGAGCGAAAAGACCTCTTTTTCTTTCCTCTTTTTAGAGTCTTCAAAAATTTCATAGTGCTTCCCCCTATTATCACATGAATTACTCCTGCTGGGGCCTTCTTACTACTACTCCCCTCCCCCGTATCTAACTGCCTTGATGGAGACCACTTGTCTTCGCTTTTGCTTCTTTTAACGAACTACTTCAGCTTATCTTTTTTGATCCGATACTCTATATCTCTTTTAAGCTACCTAAACTCATTGGTTTCATACCCTTTTATCCCTGTGGAATGCATAACATAGACTCTCGTCCCTATTTGAACTCTCCCTCATGGGTTTCGGCCAATTTACCTTGTCATTCTTCTTCATCTAGGACAAAATTTATGTGGGGGAGGCATTTAGTTTGGTGAACTACTCTTCACTTTGGCTATCCGAGTATGGCTTCAAAACTAAGTATGTCCTATTCATTTCTTTTATAGCCCAGGAATTATTACTTCTCAAACTTCTTCTCTCCCGAACTACTCCTTAGGAATTTTTGTTGTCCTCTTTTCTCTGTTTGTCGTACTTCAACCTTCTCCCTTTATCTATCCATATGTACTTATAGGCTCTATTCATCAGTTTAGTAAAATCAAAAGGGGGTTTTTGCTCAAAGAATCATTGAAGTCTGGACACTTAGTGTTTTGACTGAGGGCATTGATGTTAACTTCCAAATTTAGATTTGGAATATCCATAACTACTATATTAAACCTATCCACGGAGCTCCACAGGGGTTCTGCCCTCTAAATGTTATTAATATATAGATCACTTAATCTGCCAATAGTTCATTTCAGTGTTGGATTCAAAGTTATTATTCAAGGTATTATAATATTGGTTTTTGATTGTCTGCTGGTAGACACTCAAGGGGGTCCCACATCTGATCCTGCAATCAGTTGTTGCGGGAATAAAAAAAACCCCAATTTCCAAAATTATTTTCTGAATCATCATTTTTCAAAATCTTTTTTCAAAAAATACTCTTTCAAAAAATGTCTTGGTAAATATTGGAAAAAATCTTCATCATTATGTAATATTCATACCTAAGGTTTGATTAATTTTATTTTATTTTTCTAGACCATGTCCAAGACAAATCCACTAATTCTCTAATAACTGAAATTTACGATTAGGAGAATTAATTTCTTTTACTTCTTTTTCTCTTATTTATTGAAAAATAGAGTGAACATAAAACAAGAAAGATATCCTTTTTGGATGCAAACTTATAGTCAAAGGAATGTAAAAACTTTGATTTTGGACTATTTTTAATGTGAGACCAAACTTAGAGATGAGGCAAGGAAAGAAAAGTTTATTAAAATGGTAATTCAACAACATATAAAGGGGCATGGGTTTATAAGCCTGGACGCTGCTTACTTTAGCAAGATGAGTATTTGCACAGATGGCTTGATTCTGAAGAAGTGGAGAAGGCAAGGGCTCCACCTGTGACCCGACTCACTTGCCTTTCAATGGGGCATGCTTACGTGGCTTGCTAACATGGACTACTTCATAGATGTGGCTCATGATGTGTCAAATTTGACAAGTCAACTGATAATGTGGCAACAAATACAAATCCATGTGTGTTTAAGTATCCTCCACGTCAGCATTTCGGCAAGGATCATCGTTGAAAATCGATCAGGATGACTTTTCTGCAAAAAGGTGATAAGTTCAATTACATTTAAGTCACAAAAAATAAATCAGTTACTTTTGAGCGATTAGGCGTAAGTCCAATAACCTGTGTATAAACTAATAATTAAATCGAATTCTCTCGGTGATTAAAACTCTTCATAATAGATCTTATTTGAGTTCTAATTTCTATTTAATTATTTAAAATTATTACCTCTTTTAAATGTAAACCTATCTTTTGGTTTTGCAAAGAAATATACAAATTAATACTCTCATTTGCTTGTCCGTGCTTCTGATTCTGTATTTGATCTTTTAATTTAAGACATGTTTTTCCTTTGTCTTTGTTTGCAACTTTACAAGCTCATTTTTTTAATGAAATTCTTTTTATGTCAAAAAAATAAACCAATAATTATAATTCAATTATTAAATTAATTAAATATTTATATAATTATAACTATAATTATACACAATACATATTTACTATTTTTAACTTTTGTTTTGTATAAGCATTAATTAATGAGTTAATTATAATTAGTTAGTTTGTAATTATAATATACAATATAATTACTTCATTATAATTTTTAATATTCAAATTATGGTGTTTTGGACTTTATCATTTAATAGTTATTAATTTTTTTATTTAAATGTATTTAATCGTATAAAAATTAAAAGTTCAAATGCTCAAAACCAAATAAACTGAACCAAACCTATCAAAACAATTTTAATCGGTTTATTTTCCAATATGTTCAATTTGGTAAGTTTTTATATATACCAAACTAATTGAATGGTCACTCCTAAAAGTAAATAATAATCTGCAACAAAAAAAGAACAAACATATTTCAAGTATATTGAATCAGGAAAATGATAACCACATCACATAATAGACTAAGTACAAAAAATAACTTAAAATAATTTAATAAAATAAATATAATAACTAAAATATTATAATAAACCATATAATAACTAGATTATTTTCAAAGAATTAAGCTAGTAATTAAGAATTCACAGTGCAACACAAGATGGTAATAGTATTCTGTATCACATATATTATGTAGTATGTTTAATACATATGTCAATAATGTATGATGTATGATGACAAGTTATGCAATTCTCTAAACATATAGTATATGTGATTGATTCTAATGTTGCTTGTATAGATAACAAATTGCTCATCATACAACAAGATATAAATACTAATAACAACAAATATGTATCAAATTGAAAATAAGTTTCTAACAATAAACCATATAAATAATATTTAGTAGAATTAAATACAATAATACTAAAGAGATATTATCGAAATGAATATCTATTACAATAGGGAATTACTTGAAGGTTTACAATTTTATATTTTTAGATTCCAATGATGTAATTATAAAAAAAAAATAAAAATAAAAATAAATGTGTTGTGTTAAATCCAAAGATTTAGTAATAGATATAAGCCATTCAGTAGGAATCAGTTTGGGGATGTGTTCAAAAGATGTTATCTGTATGGTCCGATCAGATGTGACGAAGGCAAATCTTGCAAAAGGCTAGCTCAGATGGACCGGGCATTAGCATTTTGAAACCTAAGTCAGTAATGGACTTAAATTGAAAGAACACAAAGAAAGAGAAAGAGATTGAGAACTCACCTTTTACGTGAGTGAAGACTCGGTATTTATAGGAGGCGTATGGAGCTGCTGGAGTAGTTTAGTCATGTGTCAAGATAAGAGGTTGGCGATGTGACAAGGAACAGGTGATAGGTGAGATGGTGGCATGTGTCAGCTGATCGTTAAAGACTGAGCCTTGTCAATCTGATTAGACAACCTTATCTTCTCGATTCCTACATCTACTTAGTCATTCATGTAATTGGCTCTTCAAAGGGTGGTGCCTGGGCTCTTTTAGGCTCTTTTGATCAATGGGCTTTTGTTTAACCCATATTGGGCTTGAGGTTAATAGGCTCTACAAATGATAATTTGGGCATTGTCATTTGTCCCCCCTCTTAGTCTTTTGATTTATCACGAAGATCGAAGGAAGAAGGTCGATGTTGTCGGAGCCCAAAAAGGGCTTCACTGTCTCAAAAATAGCAATGTTTTTAAGGGCGTACGCTGTGAACTCTCTATAGTGCCTTAACACAATACCAAGAAAAATTACGTGGGCAGTGCTTGGATCCACATTTTGATCTTCAAGAGATTGAGAGATTGTGAATTTAGGCCATTTCCCATTTAAGGTGAGTACTCGAGACATTCTGATCTATGAAAGATCGAAGTAATGTGAACAGATACATCTTTCGCACTTGAGATTGTTAAGGTTTGCAACGTTCCAATTTGTGAAAGATCAAAGCAATGTGAATAGAGGCGTCTTTCGGGCCTAAGATTATGAAAGTTCATGATGTTTCAATCTGTGAAAGATCAAAGAAATACGAATAGAGACATCTTTCGCGCTTAAGATTGTGAAGGGTTACGATGCTTTGATCTATGAAAAATCAAAGGAATGCAAACAAAGACATCTTTTGCACCTAAGATTATGAAGGTTTCTTCATTTTTCCCTTGAGCAATGCTTCATGGAGGACATTATTAAATATGGGATGCTTTATATTTTCATCAGGCCCATTCGTCGACACCATATGGCGAGATTGTTTGTTATCTCCTTATATTCAATCGAGGAGCCGATCTCTGCAATTATAAATGGTCAATTTAGGGAACATTTTCATACCTTTTAAGGATTTTGCCTTTCCTTTCCTAAGTTTTGAAATTCATTTTTTTGGGTTTCTGGGTTTTGACTCTAAAGTGTTTTTTACTTAAATTTCTCCGTAGTCTTTTACCAAGTTTTCTTCACTTGGATTTCTTGCTATTATATTTTAGACTCAAATTCTTCATCTTCATCTTCGTCTTCGTCCTCTTACTTGTCAGGCCCTTTTTTAGACATTCTAGGATCTACTTCCTAGTCATAAATTAGGGATTTTTTTCCTGATTACTCCCCCTCTAAAGATGGCCTTGATTAGTAAGCCAAGTGTGTCTAGTGTTGACGATGTTTTTGATCTTAGCTTTCTAGAGTCATATAAGGGAGAAGATCCTATAAAAAAGTATACAGCACTAGAAGCTGTTCATGTAAGTGAGTTAAAAGAAAAGTGCCAGTTTCCTGAGGATGTAGCTTTTCTTTCATGCCTATTGTCCATACCGATAACGAATGGGCTATTTGGAACCCCTCTAGAATGATTTATCAAGTTTTAAGCTTGTCTGAAACATGTTTTAGGGTTCCCTTGCCTTCCTTCAACTAGAGCATTCTTCATGGCTATGGGATTGTATCCAACCAATTAAATCCAAATGGGTGGAGAATGATTGTTTATTTTAAAATTCTCTGTACGCAACTTAGAGTTATTCCGTCTCTCAAACTTTTTACTTATTTCTTTTATTTGTCTAGTCAGGAAAAGGGGATAGAGTATCACTTTATCTATAGGAATAAGATAAGACTTTTCACCTAACCTACTTCTGTGAAAGGATCTAGAAAAAACTTTCTCCTTATCGGGCAAAAAAGAGGTTTCGATGTAAGTTTGCATCGGTGGTCGGAGCTTACTCTGCTGAAGGATCTAGCTTTTGATGTTCAAACATATGATTTCAATATTCAAAAATTGGCAAAGTATATACAAGATCATAAAGATAACCCAATTAGTTAGAAGACCTTGTTTTTTAGGCTAGATGAATATGATTCTTTAGGACTTCACATGAGATGAAGAAGCATATTTCTGAATGAGCCAAGAAGCATATTTCTGAATAAGCCAAGAAGAGCTATGAGTCTTAAAAGAGAAAGTCGCACATAGGGGAAGATCAAACCGCCCGTTCGGTTAAAGTAAGGAAGTTGACTCTTAGGGATGATACCTCTGAAGGGGTCATGGAGTTTCCCCCTCCTACCTAAGTTAATGTAAAAATGCCTACTAAATAGGTGTTCTCCAAACAAGTTACGATGGAGTCGATCAACAAACAACTCAAGGAGAAGTTAAGCCTTGTCGATCACACTTATCAAAAGAAGCTGGTCGATTAGAAAGAGCATATAATATACCATTTAGGAGATCTTTAAAGTGATCTTATTACTCGTATTCAACTAGAATGAGATAGGAACTTCTCCAGTTAGGATTTCATATTTATGGATGATCCTTAATTCTTCGCTCCTTGATCTTCTTATTGAAGAAGAAGAGGAGGATGTAGAGGAAGAGAAAAAAGCAGAATATCCGGAAGAAAATGCTAGGATTAATAGAATATTCGATGTAAATAGAAGTTTTTTTACTATACTTTCTTTGCTTGCAATCAAAACTTTTGTATTGATAGAGTTATTTTTCACCTTTTTTCTGCTTATTCATTTACACCAAGCAAGGTATTTTGCCAGTGCTTTAGATGTATAGCTAAATGCCTATAAACTTTATCGAGAATTCTTTAGATATAGTCATCAAGGTTCAAGTGCATGTTAACAAGGAATGTGACTCCTAATCTTGGGATAAATAAAAAATTCAAAACTTATGCGTGTACCTGGCCTTTGCTAACAAGAATATAAAGATGCTTCTAATTGTCACAAATCCAATCAAATTGCACAAGTTTTTGGTCTGACTTGAGTCCATTGTAAAATTAGGATTTTGATTCGTCAACCAATAATGTATCAATTGAAGAAATGAGCACTTCGATGGAGTCATCAGTCTTTCGACTGGGATTTAACAATTAGATCGGGGGTGTATCAATCGTTAAAATGGATAATAAACTTACCCTAATCACAAAACCAATCACCTAGAGTAGCTTATTTTAGAGACCCGTTGCCTCTACTTTCCCTATTTAACTCATTAAATTCAAACATTTTTTATTGTCGCATCTTTTAATGGAGTTGCTTCGAAATCTTTTGAATAGCCGACTCATTTAAGACTTTGTTGCTTTGTTTCTCATGCTTAGAATGTAGTGACTCTTTGGTTTTCAATCTCTCATTTATTAAAGATTGCCATGTGGTTGTTATCATTAAAGATTCCTCACGTCTTCTTATAAATAGATGTATTCTTTGGAGGCATTGAGAACCTCCATTTTTTTTTCGTAATGGAAATTTTTAAGCCCTCCAAGATTTTTCAACCTTTTCCTCTTCTTTTTAATTTTCATCATTTTAGGAAGATGAATGAACCTTTTCCCTTTAATGAGTCTTTCTTTATCATGGCATCACATGTTGATAATAAGTGAATTGCCATTGAATTTGCATTTGCCTCTCTTGTTCCTTTGTTCTCCCCTTTACTTTCTATTTTTCAACACTAAGGATTGTGGTTTGTGAATAGGGAATGGCTAGGTGTCTATATTTTCTACTTCATTTTCACTTTAGCTTTTAAAACTGGTTGTAACTAAGGAAAATGAGGCTTACACCACTGCACGAGTTAATAAGAGGTGGTCTCGAAGAGTCAGGCAGTTGTTTAGTAGAAATCTGGACAGGAATTTTCATTATCCAATGTATCTTTGTAATTGAAATCTTAATAAAATTTAAATTTCTAATCTATAGTGTTGTTTTTTCTTTTGGATTATTGTTTGATAATTGTGATTGTCTTGAAAACAAAACAGATAATCATGTTAATGATTTTTGAACTCTTCAATTGGAATAATAAGTGACTGATGTAATCCAGATGATTGAAGATCTTTTCGAATCTTGATTTTGAATAAACGAAAAAGCTATTCCCCGATTAAATAGTCATGATCGATAGTGGTTCAAATAAAAAAAAGTCTATGGCATTTGCTATGTGATTAACATTCATTAAGAGCACTTCAGTCAATAAAGACAATAATTCATTTATCAATCACTTCAATCAAAAAATAACTCGTACATTGATCTTTCAATTGTGAAATGTAAAAGTAGATACATCAATCTTTGAATTGGGATTATATGTTTCTGATCGAAAATTTATCGATTGGAAAAGTAAATAATTTTTCCATCAATCATTTTGATTGGAATTAATTACCTCGATCGGGAATACATTGATCAGGCTATACACATGTAATATTAAAAACATCGGGAGAGGATGCAGCCTTGTGGTTTTCCTCCAACATCTCTTTTTGGAACACTAAGAGTTTCATGCATAAATGTAGAAGGAGTTCCCAATCTTTGGAGGGATTTCACATCTCCTTATGAAAGGGTTCTTCGCAATTTAAAGAGGGATGTTTCATCTCCTGCTGTGCTTTTTCCCCTCCAATTGATTTGCTCGAAAATGGAGAAGGAGCCAGCTCTATTGCCTTTTTCAGTATCTCTCCCAGTACAAAAGTTCGAAAAGGCTTATGCACCACCATGCAATGCTTTAGAGGAGTGATGTTTCGTCTTCCTTTGGGCTTGGCAGTAACATTTTCGTCTTCCTTTGGTCTCGATGTTTCTGTTCAAGGCTTATGGGAGTTTCGTCTCTATCATCACCAAGATAAGTGCTTTGATCCCATCGTTGGCTCTCAACGAAAGCACCAAATGATAAATTCAAAGATTTAGTAATAGACATAAGGCATTTGGTGGGAATTAATTTAGGGATGTGTTCAAGAGATGTTGTTTGTGTGGTCCGATCGAATGTGATAAGAGTAAATTCTGTAAAAGGCTAGTCCAGACGGACTAGGCGTTAGCACTTTAAAGCTTAATTGAGTAATGGACTTAGATCGAGAGAATACAAAGAAAAAAAAAGAGATTGAGAACTCCCTTTTTACGTGAGTGAAGACTCATTATTTATAGGAGGCATATGGAACCACTGGAGTAGTCTAGTCATGTGTCAGGACAAGAGGTCGGCGATTTAACAGGGAGCATGTGATAGATGAGATAGTGGCATGTGTCAGTAGATCATTGAAGATTGAGCCTTATTAGTCCGATCGGATGACCTTATCTTCTTAATTCTTGCACCTGCTTAGTCACTTGCCACTACAAGAAAAAAGGCCTATAAGGACGGGAAATTCGGTCCCTAAAAGTGCCAATCCGGTCCTTGAAACTCAATAAGGACGAGAAAATCCGGTCGCTATCCCGTCCTAACAGGCTCCGTCGCTAATAACTAATAAGGACGGGATGCATTCACCGGTCCTTAAAACTTTTAACGACCGATAACAAACTGGTCCCTAAAAAGTATTAAGGACCAGATTTTTCCTCCTTAATAATGCAAGTCACGTGATCATCTAGATTTTTAAGGACCGAAAATCTGGTCCTTAAAAATAAATAATGACCATAAACCTTTAAGGACCAGATTAAAATCCGGTCCCTAAAATTATAATAAGGATGAGAAAACTCATCCTTGAAAGTAATATTTGTATGAACATATACTATATTAAGGACTATAAAATCGGTCCTTGAAAGTATAATAAGAACCAAAAATATGGTCCCTAAAATAAATGGATACGCAACTAATAAAATTATACTTTCATATATACTTGTAATTCATTACAAAATAGAGTTAGCATCAATTTATATAATGTCTTTCCGAAAAAAAAAATTCTACCAAAATAAGATATAAAATTTCATAACAAAAATTTCTAGCCAATACTTTCATGTTCCTTCAAATCTTCATAGTCAATTTTAGTCATTCAGTATTTTTGCATAATAAAATCTGCAAAAAAATATAAAGAAACAAAAATAATTATATCAGAAACTATATAGATCTGTTGTAAATAATTAATTGAATCTATTCTAACACAAGCAAATTGAAGAAATGTAATAGAAGAAATGTGAATTCCTAATTTCAATGTTGTTTCACCTTTGTATCATTAGCATCACTCGAGGTAACAGATATTAGCTAACAATATAGAGATGGTCTAAACATGGCTAACACCAAACCACACACATTCTGCATTAATTCACTTTTTACAGGTTTTATCAATGCTCAGTTAGTAACTGAGGCTACTTCTATTAATTGGAAGTCAAAATCACAATGCAAGTTAGATTAGTGCATATATTTTGTATAATAGAGGCAGAATGTAAAAGCTAAAGGTTGTGTTCAAGTTGGATCTAGTGCATATATAAGAGAATCTAGTGCATAAATAACAGCCCCAGCTCAAACTATTCCAGTTGAAAAATAAGAGAATCTTGTGCATAAATAACAGCCCCATAATATAATAGGAACACTAAAATGAATAATGCACCTTCGTCTCTACACAACCACAAACCAAAGACACTATAATATGCTCAAAAGAACAAGCAATTAAATTCTACCTAATTTCAAAAATTTCCTCCAATCTAAAAGAATTAGTAACAAATAAATTAAAATGGAAGTAAACTCACATATCAGGGTAACCGATGGCATCGTCGCTGGCGGTTTGCTCCTGAAATTTATTGGACTCTTTTCAAACATTCAATAACACCTTAACACCAAGCTAGCCCAAGACAATTTAATAGGATAAAATATAATGTCAAGATAACAAAAGTATCATAACTCCTATGTGCAAGAAGAATTTGAAATTGATGATATGCATTCACTTACACAGTTTTCTAAAGTGGAGTTCCAATGATAAAGAAAAAAAGACTACCTCTTCTGTTGTTAAAGCATGGTCCCTTATTGGCAAAGAGGCTGGATCTACCTCTTTCCAAAGACTACCTCTCCTATTTCCGATGACTACCTCTTCCTAAGATATCACACTGTCACAATAGGCTGCTGTTATAATCTTATTCCAAGAATTTAGCCAACAGACAACAACAAGCCCTGTAAGAACGACAATCGTCATTATCGAACCAAAAACAGAGTACTGCAAAGTGTAAAAAATAACTTTGGATAAACCGATCTGAGTGCTACAACAAGCCCTACAAGAACCACAGATGTTGTGCCCTGGATAAACCGATTAAGCATTAGAGCTATGTCCATCCAAATTATTACAATTATTAAAAACACAAAATCAAAATTCACTTGGATACCATCATTGAAAATAGTGTCTTCGTCTGTAGCTAATTACAGGATAAAGTAATGCATTAATCAAGAGAAAAGGCACACCGTGTAATGAAATCTTAGAAAATCAAAGAGTGAAAGAGATCTAAATAGATGAAATGAAAGAGATGCATAAGAGAAAGAGAATTCAAGAGAATTTAACTTTTAGTTAAGAAAATAACTAGGATGACAGAACATTACCCTCAAGCTTTTTAATGAGTCCTCTGAGAATATAATAGCCTAGCATGGCTGTTATTAGGCAGCTTTTAGAAATGAAAAATAAATTAAGAAATTGTTTTATGTAAGTAAGATCACATCCATAATGGTTTAACATGGATTAACTAGCAAAGAAATAATATCACTAAAGATTACAAATACAATCAATATATGATTTAAATATAAGAAACAGAACATCCATCAAGGAAGGCCTTAGAGAATCTGATAATAAGAAAAATAATTGGAAAATGAGTAACTTATTATATGAGAACAAACAAAGAGAGACGGGGTTGTGATGCTTCAGCTCTGCTTGCTGTCCATGAAATGAGAACTTTGGTACTTTGTCCTGTGCCTCTTTTGGTACAGAAAAACCCTGCACCATCTCAATAACTTAGATTCAATGACACAAGTTACAAAAGAATCGGTAAAGCCAAAAAAGAAAGCACATGATCGGAAACATAAAAACAAAATTTAACCAAAATAATATATCAAGATAGGTTGGAATCCTAATCACTCTAGAACTTCAACATCCATGTCTGAATTTAGTGCATTAAATCATGTTGGATTAAGTATACTCATAACTAGATAACTGTCTTACCTCATTAACACAATCAAGACACTGAACCGAACCCCCTAAACATTAATGACCAAAACACTGTCTCCTTTATCCCCTCTCAAATTTCTGAACCTACATAACCTTTTGAAAAATTATCTAAATTTTTAAAAGAATAAGAAACCTAACAGGGACAAGTAAACTTGGCTAAATTTGAAAATTGGCAAAAATGATGTGAAACTTTTCTGCAAGGACAAATTAATTTGTAATTAATAATTTATATACTTGTATTACGTGCATGCATGTGTACAGTTTAAGAATAATAAATTCAAAAGAAAATAACTCCAGAATTTTCAAACTACAAAGCAAATAATAAAGCACTAGGTTGTCACAGTATTTTAAACTAAATCAAATAGCTCATGGGATTTATATTAATTATGCTTGCAACAGCACAAGTTTTTTAACAGGAATAATTACAACAAACCTTGAATCCAACTTTGTTGTCAAGATAAGAATGCCAATCGACCTTCATTTCTCTCAAAGGGACCCGATCATAAGGTCTGCCAAGAATAATGATTAGACTTTCGTATACAATAATTCATAAGAAAAAATTTAGATATTTAAGAAGCAAAGGTTACACAGCATTAGTAGCTAATACAACATAGATGAACAAGCTATGCAAGTCAAAGTACCTCTTTAGCCCAGAAACACAGGGCTCAACATCAGCAAGGCCCTGTCAGTTAATGATAGTTCACCCATACGATCACCTGAAAGAATAAACATACACGAAACCTCAACCCAAACTAATTGATAGGTAACTCATTCATGACCAGGGAAATAAAATTACCATAGAACTCAACAAATTTTCCAACAACACCATGCTTCCTATACATGTGAAATTCTGAAGATGCAAAATAAAGGAAAGCTTGCATTGATTTGTTCTTACATATTATGAATCATCAAGCTTTGCCATATTTACCGTATCAGTTCTTCATTTGCTGCTCTTGCCGACAAATTTCTGTGTGAAGATCGTTTTCACTTGCTCTGCTCTCTTGATTTTGCAGGCAAGTAAAAATGTCTTGTTAATTATTCATAACAATATTTTTAAAGTTAACAAATCATTCGTCCACAAAAATATAAATTAAAAATAAATCGAGAAGTAGATGAAAATAAAAATCAGCAATCCTCCATTCAAGTATAATAGAGAACCGAAAAATTATATCAAGAAGATAGCTAAGTACCTCACACCATCCGCTCTGGTGGTAAAACCCTGTGCATCTGCTATCTTCCTCGACACATCAAGCTCCATAATCTGAAATCACATCAAAATTTTCAGAGAAGTTGACTTCAGGATGTCTTAGACTTAAGGATGATGGATGCCTTTAACAACTTACCATTGTCAGAAGCTTTTGCATGGCATTACAAGTAGTGTTTCTCACTTCAGGTAGAACAAGTGCTATGGCCATATGCCCATTTTGAGAAGTTTTTTCCATAGATTCGTCATGTGATCCAAGATCATTATCAAGCTCTGCAGAAACTTGACATAGTCCACACATAATGGACAAACAATCCTAAACTCCTAATCGAAGAACCAACAGACCCATTAACCTTACACTATGTTTTATGACTAATTAAAAATAAGAAATTTAAATTCAAGTCTCAAACCTTACATAAATGCCTGCTTTCACTCCGATTCGTGTATAATTGGAATCTTGAACAGAGATCTGGCCCTTTTCTCTTATGAGAAACGTCTTCAGCCATCGATTGTGAAGCACATCATCTCGGAGCTGTCCATCGTGGAGCGATTTGGAGTTCGATCGACAGTGAAGCAAGTATATAATATAAATCAAGCTAAACTAGGGCAGAGAAAGTTTCGTTAGAGAGAGAATAAAACAAAGCAAATGGCTTTTATAAAAAGTTTTGTTAAAAAATAAATAAACAAAGCAAAAAGGCCATGGTTTTTTTCGGGGACCAGAAAATAATTTCTCAGAAACAAAGCAAATGGCGCGGGTTTGTCCCGCCTAATTTTGGTCATTTTAGGGACCAGAAATTAATAATTTTAGGACCGGTTTTTATGCCATCACAAATAATATGGACTAAATTAAAAATTAAAGACCATATAAAAAACTGGTCCTTATTGATATATTTTTAAAGACCAGAAAACTGACCGGTCCATAAACTGTGGTCTTTAATAAAGCTTTTTCTTGTAGTGTGCGTAATGGGCTCTCCAAAGGTGGGTACTTGGGCTCTTTTAGGCTCTTTTGGTCGATGGGCTTTTGTCCAACCTAGATTGGGCTGGAGGTTGTTGGGTTTTACAAATGATAATTTGGGCATTATCATATTGATTTTGTGAAACCGTTGTAATTACTATTTAGTTGAAAAGTAAATGCTAGTCAAAGACTAAAAATGAAAAGCTACTTAACGAATAAGTGGTGCATCAAATTTTGGGATATTTTTTAAATAATTTTTAAAAAAAAATAAAAAACTAGAATGTGTCCGAAAATATTTCCAAATCTAATATGAATCCAGTTCCTCAACTAGTTGTTACTGGATCAAATCTAGGACCATTTGCATTTGACAGCACACTAATTTAAAATATTATAATTAATATTTTGAAAACTAATTTTAAATTTGAATGTTATGATTTAATGGCAAAACTCTCCACTCCTCACAATACGTTCATAATCCGATGAATAACTTTCTTCCTTTTCCTTTTTTTTCCCCCCTCTCCTATCCACTAGCCACGCGAGTTTGAATCTTAAGTAAATCATTTTCCTTTTTTTAAAAAAATTTTTTCATTATTTTTCATATTATAATTTATAACTAATTTTTTTACATTATTTTTTTATACTTCAATCAATTAAAATTTTTAATTATTTTGTTTAAAAATAAATATAATATTAAATAATGTGGCTAGTGAATAATAGAATGCAGTTTCTCCAATAAGGTTATTCATAATATTCGAACCTATGACGTGATGAATAGTAATATGCGCGCACATTGGAAATAATATCTAATATTATTAAAAAAAATTCCAATTTTCCTGATCATAAAAATAATGGAAAGTATGTTGAGTGCCTAAAAAGAAAAAAATTAAAGTGCGTTTACAGACTACAATCTACAAGGAATATACTTAACTTCTTTAGGAGTTCTAGTGCAACTTAGAGATTTTAAAATATTAAAATAACATAGTTTAGAAATTAAAAAAAAAATTATATTACATAACGTTATGTTTAAATAAAATAATCAAATTTATGTTTAAGTATATCCTTGGTGACAGTGTGGAAAGGAATTGGAGCAATTATCTCCCTTATTTTTAAAAATTTTTTTTATTTTACATGTATATATATATTAAATAAATAATTTTTCCCATTTAAAATTTTATTTTGATCCTTTTTTTTAAATTTATTTTTTTTATTTTAAATATAATTTCTTGGTGAAAGAGAAAAGTAGCATTGTTTGTCTCTTTTGAATAAAAATAACATAGTCAAATTAGTAGCAAAGCGTATTAGGGGTATGATAACAATAATAATGGCAGCGCGCAGCAGACGTGAATTTTCGGGAGACGACGACGTGCTCAACGTTGTTGCATGGAAAGGAAATAGTATAGCAAAACATTGCCCTAGCTAACCTGTTAGGTAACTGATAATTGATGAAAAATAATTTTAAATATAATACAAATATATATGACGGAATATTGCGTATTATTTTGTTAATTAAAAAGAAATTCAAATCAAGGTATTCCAATTGCTCTAATAATTATGTGGTATGTCTAAAGATTGAAATGAACATGAGCTGACATTTGATTTCCATCACTTTGCCGCAATATATGTCCTTTTAGCATATGTTTATCTACTTATTAATTTTGTAAAAAAACACAAAATCAGAATCCAATATGATCTGTAATTCATACTGTATTTATTATTAATTAATTTACAGTAATAAAACAAAATCAACAGAATATGTAAGAATTTTTTAAAAGAAAAAAAAAACCAAAATTCTAGTCAAAACAGGGCCTGGCCAGGCGAAGACAGCCGAAAGAAGACGACTCGCGCAACATTTTTGCAAGATCTGGAGCCCTGCATCTGAACGGCCTCAGCAGACCCCAATTGCGACTCTTTCCTCCACTCCCATCCCCAGAAACAACCGCCGATTTGCCACCCTTCCCGGCCATCGTTGGAAACATGGGAGGCGGAGTCCTCCGGTTCTGTCTTTCCCTTAAATCGCTGAGCTCCATTTTTGACGGAATCTTCGCCAATCCAAGCATAACCTTGTGTTTCTTGCTGGAATTTCCCGACGACGAGCACCGAAAATTCTTTGGCCGCTGTGGCGAGGAAGTGGCGGAAGATGGAAATGACCTAATTGCCTTCTTTTTGGTTGATGGATATTTTCTTTGATCATCATTACCATTGCAAGAAATGACTTTCCCGCAGAAAATGATATCTTCAACTGTAGAATTGGTCCCGGAAGCTGGAGAAAACTCAAAGAACTCTTGGGTTGATGAAGAAGAGCTTAGACCATCATATTCATTGGATTCGATTTCTTGGTCATCATGAAGACAAAGATCACAGAAAGAAAGAGCATCTTCGAATTCTTCAATGGAGTTTTCCATTTTGTGTATAGATGAATGGAATGGGTTAGAATAATTAGACTTGCAGAGGAAAAATTGAGAAATGAATTGGGATAGCCGATAGTGGAAGACCAAGTTTCGACATATAAAGGATGAAGACAGGAGACTGCGAGAGACAGAAAAGTAAGGCTTCTAGATGGAATATTATATTATTTTGTGTAAGGCTACTAGAAAGAGTTTTGACAACTTTACAATAAAAGATTATGAATATTTAGCAATTTCCAAGAAGTAGAAATATCAATTGAAGATTTTCTAGAATTTAAAAAATAGAGGAGAACTTAAATAGTATATATCCGTGGGGATGACTTTCTAGAAAAACTATACAACTAAGTTTTAGGATAAACATGTTGAGAATTCTTGCTGGCCCAGTTCATCTTTCTAGAAGCCAAAGATATATGTTTATATTTATTTCTTTAAAAAACAGAATTTTGTTAGTGAGTTTTTTGTTTTCCTTTTTTAATTCTGCTCTTTCCTTACATTGGGTTGGTATATATTTGCTCTCTATGTCAACTTTTCATTGATTTGGTATACATACGCCGTCTAGACAATCAATATTTGATGTTAGGGATCTTTTCATTTCTATCCTACTTTTTTTTTTCATTTTTAAAAAAACCTTTTTTGCTAAAAATAAAAATAAAAATAGATTGGTTTAGAAAATTTTCTTTTTAGTACCTATAGTTTCTAAAATTCTCTTCCCAGATTATTTCTTGTAGTCTGGATATTTTATATTCTTCAACTGTATTATTTAATTCCATAAATATACACTTATTTCCCATATTTCTAATTATGTCTTTATAATATTATGTGTTTATAATATTCTATTTTTCTTGTTATTTCATAACATTCTTTTAATATTATATTGCGGGCTTCTCTTATTATTATACTCAACATCCTATATATACATATAATAAAGTTCGTGTTCTAATTCTTCTAAATATGACATTATTTCAATTTTAGCTAAATATATATCCTATAAAATTTCTATGGCATTTTCATGAAAACGAAAATCCCAATTAATTTCCTCTTCATTTATTATTTGATTTTCACTCATTTTTGTTTTGAGAATTTTTTTTTTTTCAAATAAAATGGACCGATTCATTAAAACAACTGCTGAATACAAAGAGGAGGAGAAGAATAACTTACTCCTGAAGAAACAACAGCGGTCCTAGCTAAAATATGAGCAAGATCATTACCTGATCTTCTAACAAAATAAAAAGAGCAATCATCAAACTCAGAACTAGCAACTAAACAATCCTTGACAATACAGCCAAAAGGCGATAAAGCAGCATAAGGTTTAGTTAAAGCTTGAAAGAGAACAAGATTATCTGTTTCCATGTGCAGATTTTTTATTCCAATTGACTTCATCCATCCCAAGGCTTCTTTCATGGACATTGCTTTAGCTAACAGCGGATCAAGGGGACACATAATAGATCCATGACCAGCAGCCACAAATCTACTCTGAGCATCTCTACAAATCCAGCCAAATCCAACTCGATGTTCTTCCCCAAAGATGGCAGCATCACAATTGCATTTGATGTAATTAATAGGGAGAGGAGACCAGACATCCAACACAATAGAATCCATTGAAGAAGAAAAAGAGAACTCCTTTTGTTTAACCACCAGCCATTGATTTAAGTTTACCCTAGCCAATCGAAGCACTACCCCATTGCTCATTTGCTGATATTGCCAAACATAGCTATTTCTTCTAAACCAAATAGCCCAAACAATAAAAAGAGCAAGATAAAGATCATCACGCTGCAAAGAAGACATCCAGGTAGATAAAATCTCAGGTACCGAATTATTTTCATCAAAGCAAAGACCAAGAGAGCTATCCTTCCAAATGCTTTTTACAGAGGAGCACCCGAAGAAAGCATGATGGATGGTTTTTGCATATAAAGGCGAACAAAAAGGACAAGCTGAACAATCAAGAACCCGTCGTTGAAAGAGATTGTATCTTGTAGGCAGAACTTCTATCACACATTTCCACAAGAAAATGTGAATTTTAGATGGAATAGGCAGATTCCAAAGTGATTGCCAAGGGAAAGAAAACCTAACAATATATGTTTATATTTATTTCTTTAAAAAAGAGAAAGTTGTTGGTGAGTTTGTTGTTTTCCTTTTTTAATTAAACTCTTTCCTTCCATGGGCTTGGTGTATATTTGCTCTATATATCAACTTTTCATTGATTTGGTATACATACGCCATCTAGACAATTAATATTTGATATTACATATAGGCTACATTTGATTCACTGTACTATATTGGCCTGTATAATATTAGTCTGTATAATATTAGCCTATATAGTATTAGTCTATACAGTATTAACCTGTATTATATTATACAGTATTTGGTACAAATTTGTATTAGTCTGTACTATTTTATACTGTGTTTGGTATATAATATCGTACTGTATTATTTTAAAAAAAATTATGTAAAATTAAATCATTTTTAATGTTACCAATTCAGACAAAAGTATTAATTATAAATTACAATTTTTCGTACATTAATAATTTTTTTAAAAAGGCACAAATTTCTTAAAATACAAATGTATGTTAGTAGATAAATTAAATATTAAATAAATAATAATATCAGAACCTTGAACCTTTTGAACTTGGCTTATTAAGCCCCTAAATTTTTCAAAAGCATTTTCTTTTTGAATTACAACAGGTCTCCATAGACCCAAAAAGATTTTTAGGCATTGGTTCCGTGGTGGATGTTGTCGAGTATCTACATTCGGGTAAAAGTCTAGGCAAGGTATACTCATCTTCTCATATCTCTTTATTATTTTTTGGAAAGATTAATGTTCAATGATACAAATGTTCTGTGCATCTATTTATTGTCTTTTAAGAAATAATAATGCTTTATGATTCAAATTTTAGGTTGTTGTTTTCATCGATCCAACCTTCAGCAAACAATTGGCAAAACTATGAGCATCTATGATACGTTACACCTGATAACATGGTTGATAGTTTAAATTCTATTTTTAGGAAATAATGAATGCTTTTGGAGAAAATATTTGGCTCTGGCTTCCTATGTAGCTGGTATGAACAAGCTTTTCAAAAAGTACACAGCAGCATTCACGTCCATGTTAAATACAAGAACACAGATCTAAATAAAAGAATTTTTTTTAGCTTCATTATTTATTGAAGGACTAGAGATCTCCCTTCTTTTGACAAAAAGAGAATGATTTTCTTTTGGTCTTGATCCCTTTATAGTAAATCAATCTGAATAAATGACTAAATAAATAGGAGATAAAGAGATAACACAAGCAAAATGATGTATAAACTCTATGCTAGTATGATGTGTTTGGCTTCTAATAAGATTCTACTTGTCTATGCAATGTGATTGTTGTGTTTATGCATTTGCTCGTGTCTGTTGTTGATTGTGCGCCTTTACAACAGCTTCGCACTCAAACTTCATTTTGTATTCATAAATTTAAGAAATATCTTGCACAATCAAAATGTTAATTTCAAGTGAAAGGATGACTACGTTATCTTTCTTCTTCCGTCTTGAGAATGAGCCATATAATCAAACCAAATGTCAATAAGTTCGAAACAGAGATGAAAATGATCCTCTTAGCCGTTCATCTTGTGATAAATAACTAGTAAATCTCTCAAGACAGTGGCAAACCAACATTTTTTTCTCAAAACTCGAAAATCTTTTTACAACCAGTCACATTAACAAGTATTCATCTTTTGATCAATGGGATGACCATGTAAAGATTTTGCGACAAACAGCCAAAAACCATACACAAATTAATACAATGCCATTAATTGACATTAACAGAAACATACACCGCCATCAAGAAAGCAAAATGTTAAGCTCTGAAATCAAAATTCATGACCAACATGTTTTGTTACAAGGAACTTCACACCTTTTTACAACATAATCTCTATATGTTATGAGGACATAAAGCAAAATTTCTGGTGTCAAACTGTCAATCACAACTTCCTTGCGTCACTTCTTCCTTGCCAAGAGCAATATCAAATGTCAAAGACAGGTATTTAGAGAGGTTTCACTGAGCTATTATGGGCAACTACTAGTAGTTTTTTAGCCTTTAGCAGATATACATTTTTTAAGCAGTAGCTGGATATTATAATTTAAATTAATTTTTCAGAATAAGTTTTCCCCCGCTACCTAATGTTTCCTGCAAGTATATAAATATGTCAAGAAACACAAAATGGCAAGCAAAGGTAAAATGAGTAGCTGATCATCTACACAATCAAGGGTCCTTAGTTGTCAGGTTCTGTTAAGTAGATGAATGAATATGCAAACTATACATAATAATATTATGCAAACTTCTTAGCTTCTGCATCCTTATCAGAACTCTGCTTAATTTTCTTCGACGGTGATAAAGAAGACTGACCCTTAAAGTTCCAATTTTAGCTCTTCATGATACTACTTTTCAAGGGCTTCAGTCTGCAATGCCCAAATTGCTGTCAGGTCAACAAGAATATAAAGAAACTAGGTAAATTCATCTAAGAGGATAAAAAAAGACACGAAGGGACAATCCAGAAATTAACTATAAAAATTCGCAATCTTAAATTTAATTCTTGTTGAGATTGGGGTGGCAGGCTTGCAGATTGATGGGAGTTGACATTCATATTATGGCAAAAATAGTTGGATTAATACAAATTCTCATGTTCAAAAGCACTCCACTTTCAAAAATTGACTTCCATGAAGTAACTGCTACCTAATAATTAAGTATTCAATAGCTGCATACCTTTTACTTCCTTCCAGCAGCCTCGATAACTTCTATCCTACTAATGTAACCTTCAACTAATAGATTTTGAGGATCATCTATATCTTCCTTCCCAACACCTGGGATCAGAATAACTTCATTTTTTGCTACAGCCTGCAAACGTTTAATGGTCTGTGCATAGTCAAGAACATAACCTTCGGTCTCATTATCAATAAAAGGTGACAGATACGATGAAGAAATACTGTCAATAAAACCAAAATGTAACATTAGCAAACAAACTCTTTTTCGTCAAGCAAATTTAAGAATTAACAAAAGATAAATAGAGCAGCTTCCAGCCAAGTACACTATATAAAATTAATACCAAAACCAACAATAGATAGAAACATGAGTAACAAAGAACTAAATTCTAACATATAAAAAGACAACAATTCAAACAGCTTTAAAGATAACCTACTCAAAGGAAAGCCAAAAACAAGGATTCAATTTCTTCAACTAAAGTAAACCCTTAAACTCTTTTTTGAAATCTCCTGATCCAGCAATAAAATGCAACTTTCTGATACTGGACTATAGATATCATTTTTACAATTTTATTGCCATGCTCTTCAGTCGCTATTCTAGAAATAATGACAATTTACCTCTTATTTCTCCATGGGTACCACTGGAACCACCATCGCTACTAAGTTCCCCTTCTCTTTCCCCTACCTCGCTGTCCTCTCCCCCTCCTTCCTCCCTATCCTTTCTTTTTCTCGTACTAAGAATTCCAGTCTTCTGTCGCTTCCAATACGTACTTCAATCAGTCGAGCTAAGCATCGTCGTCTTCATCAAAGAGAGTGATTGGCTGTTTTAAGAACCATAGGCACCAAATTACCTCCTATTTTGGGAAGAATAGGTTGTCGATGTTTCGCTCATCTGTTAGGGAAACATTTCTCTGCAGCAGATTCAGCCTAGACTCACCAGAGATCTGGCGAGCACTAGCGGTGATGATACAGAGATCGGATCCAACGGTGATGAAGTAGTCAACTGAGGCTGAGATAGTCATCGAAGTTGGGACATAGATGCTGTCGGCGATGATAACACCCACTAGAGTTGAGAGAATGGTAGAGACGAATAGATGATATCGTGTTCCCCGTATTAAATAAACCCAAGAGGTTGGGACGTATTATTTTATCCCGTGTATTAGGGATAATGGCCCCTATCCTGTATTATATTATCCTTGTATTATTTTTTAACATAACTAACCAAACACTGTATAAGCATTAGGGTGTATTATATAATACTATCCCCTCCATAATACAGGGAAACAAACATAGCCATAATGTCATAAGGCCCCGATCCAAATAAGTCCCAAGATTAAAAAAAAATCCAAACCACTGGAATTTGAGCTTCCCCAATCTCAGTCCATTAGTCAACTGAATCTCCTCCTAAAAATACCGAGTTTCTTATCCATAGAAGTAGACTCTTATCCATGTATATGCATTCCACTCAACACTTGTCTTTATATCCATCTCTTAGTACTATCGTTATTACTCTACCTTACTCATTTTAAGCATATGAGTGTTAATCTCATCTTGATCTCAAAATAGTTCTATTTGTTTTGCAATTCTTGAGCTCATTACAATCAAGTCTCTAGTTCTCAATAATCTTTATAATCCTAATATTACCATTCAGTGCTTGATTGAGAGTTATAGCCAAGTATAACAACAGCTAAGAAGATCAAGATACCCAAACAGTAGCTAAACCCTGAGTCCAAGTTTTCAATCAATTCGCTATTCCTGAAAGTTCATTTGCTGATTTGGCGATCACAATGGCAATGATGCAACAAATGTTCCTCTAGTGCCATGAGTCAGTGGTGCGACAAATGCAACCGAGCTGACCATTTGAAATCAAAGAAGCTATGATTCCACGAGAAATGAGAGATGTTTCTATCTAGGATGGTCCCAAGCACAATGTCACATCATCTTTAAGGAGCCTTAAATCTTAAACTTCCCAATAGACCAAACAAATTAAAGAAGCAAGACAGATTAGGAATGTTTTATTTTTGTTTGTTTTATGTTTCTAATTTTCTAATCTAAGAAGATAAAAACATTTGTAAACTAAAAATGAAAAATGCATGTTACTAAGTCAAATCAAAATCTTTCTATCCTTAATTTTGTTAACTAATTCAAGCTCTAGCTACCTGTTTAATGACGTGGTTGGTATAATGTTCCATTTTTCATTTGTTTAGGGATATTTTATGTTAGTGTTATGATTTGTTTTCAAATGTTTTAATTTTTATAGTTATGTGCTTCTTATTTGTATGGACCAGATGTCTATATAAGGTCTAATTATTTTTCATGTTCTACAGTGTAAATAAAAGGAATTATTCCAAGTCATAGAAATTTCTTTGTTATTGTAATTTACATTATCTTTCTCATTCTACATTTTGTATCAGAGCTCACAACTGTATGGGACTGTGGGAAAGAACTTAAAAAGAGGACATGTGAGTGAGAGAGAGTTACAATGAAATACTGAAATGGTAGCCAACAACAACAATTTGAATGCTTAAAATGTTTCCATTTTCAATGGTACCAATTATCAAATTTGGGCCTTGAAAATGAGAACTTTGTTTAGGTCGGATTTTATAGAAAATAGATTAGGAGAAATTGTACATCTTGAGCAAGCTATAAGGTTGATAACAGCCCCCAAGAACTGAATTGAGGGAAAAGCAAATGAAGGATGCCAAGGCCTTATTCCTAATCAAACAAAGCACGGATGATTCTTTGTGATAAAACCTAAAACATTTTATCCGTAAAAGGAGAGCTGATAGCAGAGATAGCCGAGCCGATCGGATCACTGGACCTGCAAAAAGGAGTGCCCGATCAAAACCGGGCTTGAGCACTCTGAAGCTTAAGTCAATAGCTTTTAGAGAAAGAATATTTAGAGAGAGAGTCTCAGATATTCAATACCTGGAGCCATTGTGTTTTGGGCTACTTATAGGAGTTCCTTGGAGAGGTACTTGAGTACCTTAGGGAGTGATAACCGACAGTTAAAGTAGATGAGCGGTGATGTGATAGGAAGTAAATGAAGAGTATGGGCATTGGCTTATGTCAGTGGGCTGACAGGACATGCTATCCCATCAGTTCGATCGGACACCACGCTTTTCTGAGCTGTCTTCCTAATCACAATTCGCCCTTTTGCTATTAGGCTTCGGCCCTATCAAATGTTGTTGAACCATAACGATTGGGCCTTTGGGAGTGTATTTTCCATAGTTATCACTTGTCCCCCCCTCGAAAGATATGATCGGAAGACTTTCGGTTTTTCGATGAAATTTTTGAATCAACTTGAATTTGATAAGTCGTGTCTGTTCATTTTGGACAGTCGCTACGTATTTATTGCTGGTGCACGTGTCAAGGGTGACGTTTTGTTCTTTGGATCCGTTATTAGATATGTGGCGACCATCCGATGGATAAGCCCTGGGAGTATTCTAGAAAAATTTTTGTAACGCCCCAAAACCCAAGTCGGTTAATAATGACTTATATATCGGTGAATGGTATTTTGATACTGGTTACAAGGGTCGATTTATTAAAGGTATAATGTAAGTTTGTGTAATTTCAAAGATTTTAAAATAATAGTAATGTTATTATATCAAGATTTTAAGAACTAAATTTTATTAGTTAGTCATCTTAAAGGATAGTAAGTTCGGATGTGACATCCGATATCTGGATCGTTAAACTGACCAGGTATAGGGTGTTATATTTAGTGGTATCAGAGCTGGTACCGGACTGGTGTGCCAACGAGGATGTTGGGCCCTAAGGGGGGTGGATTGTGAGATCCCACATCGATTGGAGTGGAGAACGAAGCATGCCATATAAGGATGTGGATACCTCTCCCTAATATGACGCGTTTAAAACCTTGAGCTCCACCTAGATGGACCTATACCCAAAAGCGGATAGGCATCGGGCCTTGTGGGGGCAAAAAGGATAGTAAACCTTAAGCTCTGCCTAAATGGAACTATACCCAAAAGCAGATAGACATCAGGCCTTATGGAGGCAAAGAGGACAGTATCGATTCAGGCCCATTGCATACCACTGTGTAGCTCTGATACCAATTGTAACGTCCCCGGATCCATTGCTAGTACGATATTGTCCACTTTGCCACCTGTCACTCCACATGTCTACTTTGGAGACCATGCCGGAGCTAGGTGACTCGCTATTTTGCTCTTGAGGTTACCCCCAAAGTGCGTCGTTCAGGTATTAGAGCTGCACAGCGGCACGCAATGGGCCTGAATCGATATTGTCCTCTTTGCCCCCACAAGGTCCGATGCCTATCCGCTTTTTGGGTATAGGTCCATCTAGGTGAAGCTCAAGGTTTTAAATGTGTTGTACTAGGGAGAGGTATCCACGTCCTTATATGTCATGCTTCGTTCTCCACTCCAACCGATGTGGGATCTCACAATAATTATACTGTCCTCTTTGCCCCCACAAGGCCCGATGCCTATCCACTTTTGGGTATAGGTCCATCTAGGCGGAGCTCAAGGTTTTAAACGCGTCATACTAGGGAGAGGTATCCACATCCTTATATGGCATGCTTCGTTCTCCACTCCAACCGATGTGGGATCTCACAATCCACCCCCCTTAGGGCCTAGCGTCCTCGTTGGCACACTAGTCCGGCACCGGCTCTAATACCACTAAATGTGACATCCGATATCTGGGTCGTTAATTTGACTAGGTATAGGGTGTTCAGGCCATTGCGTGCCGCTGTGCAGCTCTGATACCTGAACAACGCATTTTGGGGGTAACCTCAAGAGCAAAACCGTGAGTCACCTAGCTCCGGCATGATCTCTAAAGCAGACATGTGGAGTGACAGGTGGCAAAGTGGACAATATCGTACTAGCAGTGGATCCGAGGACTTTACAATTTTACCTATAAATAGGCACTCTTATGGCGATTTTTCTTATTTTTTAGCGATTGTCAGCGAGAATCTGCCAAATTTTTTGTGTGGACTTTGCCATTTTAGTGATTTCAAAATTTTTGCAAGAATATCTAAGTAAGTAATCAATCCTTGCTTTTGATTTCTCTTCCTTATTCATAACGTTATTTTTTATTTCTCCCCCTTCACCAAAGATGACTTTGAGTAGCAGCCAGTCTACAGATAGGAATTTTCTTGGAGCTTACATAGATTGTGAGACCATGGCTTGTCCTTTAAAGTTCACAGAGGGAGAAATGACTAAAATTTCTTCTTGATACAACCTCCCCACAAAAGTCTTTGTGATGGCCTGCTCAAGTTCCATGTCGATCACAGGGGGGGCTTTTTAGCCATGAGAATAAAGAGTGGCTCGTTTGACATTTATGGAGGTTTGATGCTGGGTTGAGGCTTCCTTTTTATGCTATTGAGATTTCCATTCTCAAAGGTTACAAAATTGCCCCTAATCAGCTTTATCCGAAAGAATGGGGAGCAACGTCCCGCTTTGTCCCGGTTTAGGATCCTTTGTGAGGTGGCGAGGGTGACGCCACCCAGTTGACCATGGAGAAAGTTGTTTAATGTATTGTCTTATCGGCAAGGTTTGAAAGATCGAGCAGCCGGTCGATCTTTTAGGCAGTCCGACAGGGGACCTAAACCCCAACGCTGCCATTGATGCGAATTGTGGGCGTTGTAATTGGAGTATAGGAGAAGAATACATATAGATAATTATGCATTGCATATTTATGAAAAGTATATCGGCTGGAGAAATACTTATCTTTTATTTTCGTGATGCAGCTGTGGACGTGATGGCTAAGGGGGATGATGTCACCAAGCAACTAGCCGATCGAGCCAAGGCAAGAATTGAGGTAGATCGTGCTGCTAAGGAGAAGAGGAGATCTAAAAAGAGAAAGCTCGTGCTTCCTTCAGAAGCTCAGGCTTCCAATCCTTCTACAACCAATCCTACTGTTGCCATTAGTGATGTTACGGCTCTTGTTGCTTGCCCTTCTCAAACCTCTCTGGGGTTCTCCTCCGATCGACCATTGTTTAAGGGTCAGATAAATACGTCCGTGATGGATGAAGATGCTCAAAGGAGGACCGAGGAGGTAACCAGGAAGAAAGTTGCTGACTTGGTAACCGTGATGGATGAAAGAATTGCTGCTAGAAGTAAGGAGCCCGTTCAAAATGTGATTGCCAGAATTACCGAAAGACGAGCCTCATCGTTAGGAGAAGTTTTGAAAAATCAATTTGGTGACGGTTGGTCTATTGACAATAAGGCCGTATCAAATTATCTGTGCCAAGGCATGCTTCAAGAGGGTGATTTTAAGGTAATGGGAGATCCCAACATACTATCTCGAGAGTGCAGCCTTTTTCAATAGCAAAGTCTAGAGGTATTTTTTCCAAATTTTCGTTCTGAATAATTCTAATGATTTCGCTTCGTCTGACTGTTATCTCTTCGGTTAGTTGACCCTTTTGTTTCCCCTTTTGTTCTTTAGTTAATAAAGAGGGGTTTGTGCTTGGACGGCGTGGCTAATCTTTGCAAGAAGCAATGGGAAGATTTCGATCGGGTGAGAAGAGAAGTAGAAGATAAGTATGAAGCTACTAGGAGATAATCCCTTCGTGCCCAGTCGAAAATTGAAAAATTAAAGGAGAAGGCCACTCGTCTTTCTCAAGACCTGAGAGCTCGACAGAGAGAGGTTGATCATCTTAAAGGAGACATGGCCCGTTTGACTGTCGAGAATGCCTTAGTGCATAAATTTGAAGAAGAGGCAACCAGGCTAAGGGAGGAGTGTACACGTCTATCTGCCGATTGTTCAAAGGTCAAAAAGGAGCATGACCTTCTACAGGGCGAATGAAAATCATTGAAAATCGCCTTGTTCGAAAGGGAAATGGCGTGGGGTAAGAAGCTTGATGACGAGCTTGCCGCCCAGAGAGAAAAGCTAATGGACCAGGTTGGAGAGGTCCAAGGGTAGTTATTGACTCGGTTGATTTATGCAGCCGAGTAACACTTTTCGGATGCCGACCTTAGCTGGATAGAGGACTTGGGAGTCTTGCCCGACCCCCCTCTCAGTGAGAATGAAGAGAAAGCTCCCCATAATCCCGAGTCATCACTGGCTATCCCTGTGGAACCGATCGGTCCAATTGCGGCTGTTTCAGCACCAACAGACCCTGCTCTTGATAATGCCCTAGAGTCTCCACCATCTTTAACCGATACGGATGCGCCTCTTACAATTATAGAGATTATAGATATAGAGGCTTAGATTTTTGCCTTTCGACTTGTAAAAAATTCTTCATATTTGTAAAATTCGACGTGTCAAAGCATTTTTTTAATTGTTTTCATATTGCAATTTCAATTTAGGCAAAAATCTATTTTGAAATTATCAAAAGGAGAATAAATATTTATCAACCATGGAGATTTCAAGGATTTAAACATAGAGAATGCATAAATTGACTAAGCAGAATACTTTTTGAATTGTAACATGCTTTTATAAGGAGAATACTTCCTGAATTTTATCATGCTTTTCAAACATTTGCAGTTCGTATCTCTTTATGAGCGATTGATTCGATCGAATTTTAACCTTTTTGTGTGAGTTGTTACTTAGATTTATCGCGCTAGGCGCGTTAGGCGATTTCGTCGGCATTTACTTGAAATATCAGCCAATCGGCTATTTATGGGAGAGTCATCTTGTGACGAGTGATTTTTCGATCTATGGTGGAAGACAAAACTCCATTCTCACTCCCAACTGAGCGCTTTTATAACTCAGTGGTAGAGCACCATATATTATCCTTTTTGGGCGTGGGCCCATACAAGGGGCTTACCCTTAAGGATTTGTTCCTTTCTCGGAGGAGGCCTATGGCCTTTGCTTTATTTTGGAGATTTAATGATTTCAGTTTTTGAGGGAGTACAATTAACTCGATTTTCATCCTTCGCATTTTGGGCTCGGGATGGACATCGAGCCTAGCGAGTGAATTAGCAGAGATTAAATGAAGGCAACTTGCATTTTTGGTTCGGGAATAACATCGAACCTAACAGACGAATTTATTAAGGAGAAGCATTTTTGTAATTTGGGCTCGGAATGAACATCGAGCCTAGCGAGTAGACCGATAGAAATTGAAATGAGTGTGCCTCGTATCTTGAGCTCGGAATGTACATTGAGCTTAGTAGAGGGACTTATTTTATAAGCGAATGCGTTTCAACTTTTGCATTTTCGGCTGTGTCAAGCCTAGCAAATAAGATAAGAATGACTAGTTGTACTTTTGGTTCGGAATAGATGTTGAACTTAACAAATAGTCATCATCCAATTTCGGTCGAATTTATTCAGATCAGAAGTAGGGAATTTTGTCGAATGGAGCCAAATAGATATCCTGCAAATATACATTTAAACCAAACAAACAAAGAAAAGAAAACATACCTTTTTTTCCAAAGATGAAGAAGAAAATGAGCCTACTTTCTTTATTGAATGTTAAGTTATACATGATTATACTCAATACTTCTTCAGCAATGCGATATCCTGGCTTCCAGAGATGTTTGAGCCTTCAAGGGTAGGGGTTTATAGGTATTGGAGTTGGTGTGAGCTTCCCCTTTTTGGAATTTCCCGTGCCTATACTTGTTTCTTTGAGCACAAGAGTAATCATATTAAGGGCTCTTGTCTTTTTGAGTTGCGTCTTTTAGCGACTTTTTGTTTGTAGGCAGTGATTGTGGCATAGGCATCTTTCCCTTTCTCTTCTATTACATCCAAATGTTGGCATCTATCTGATCGGCATATAAGTCGGATCCTAATATTAGGGTTGAATATGGTGGCGTACTCCATCGTTCGGACAAAGAATGCCCGGTAAGTCACCAAAACTTGAATTGAAGCCTACTCGACCCCCCCTTTACTCATGCCAGATGTCCAGTACGGATCGTCCTACCATCATGGCCTCTTTTTTGGTGTTTGATTGTGGCAACATATGCTTCTCTGGATGCCTTTTTATCACCCCTTAGGACAATGATTCCTCCCCTAGTCGGGATCTTTATCACCATGTATTGAACGCTGGTGATAGCTCCAGTTTGACAGAGTAGAGGCTTGCCAAGAATGACATTATAGGCAAGAGTCATATTAATAACCATAAAAGTTACCTTACAGGTGTAGACTGGAGCCTCCTGGCCAAGTTCAACTAAAAGCTTGACCGACCCTACCACTAAAACGGTAGCGTTGCCAAGTCCTATGAGTGGTGTGGTGTTTGATTTAAGTTATCCGATCGGGAGACTCATGGCTTCATAAGCTTGAAGGGTAAGCACATTTATCGCACTTTCATAGTCCATCAATATCCTTCTCACATCAAAGTTATTGATTTACGCCCTGACGATAAGGGCATCCTCATGAGGGAACAATACATCTCGCGCATCATCATTGGATATGGTGACTGGGGCTGGCCGTTCGGATGTCTAGGTGATATAGACACCTTTACCCTCTCTTGATTTGGCGAGATCCTCTCAGTAAGATGATCTTTCAGTGATCATATTTGTAACACTAGCATATGGTCGACGTGAATCCACGTTCCTTAGACTTCTTTGCTCGTCATCATCGTCATCATCGAAACCATCTTTCTTATGGTCCGATTATCTACAGGGGCTCGCCCCTCGGGCCGAACCTACGAACCTTTTGAGGTGCCCTCTTTGGAGGAGTTGCTCGATCTCTTCTTTCAGCTAGTGACATTCGTCGGTTGTATGGCCGACATCCATATGGAATTTGTAGTACTTATTATAGTTCTTGGTCCTTCTGCATTTCTCGTCCATCTTTCTTGGCCAGTTGACCTTTTGATTATTCTCCTTGATCCACATCAATACTTGCGTGGGATTGGTGTTGAGTGGGGTGAAAGTCTGAGTCTGCTACCCAGTATGCTGATTGGACCTTTATCGTTCTTCCTCCTTTCTCTTTCCCAAATTTCTTGAGGTGGAAGCTCTCTCCGGGCTCCTTGCAATCCGTCCAGATGATGGAGCTCGGTCGAATGATTGTCCGTCTAGGTACTGTAACCTGTCCATAATGTTGCTCCTTCAGCCTCGGTTGGACTTCAGGGCGTCATCCAGCTGAATGTGTTGTCTAGCTCTCTCCATTAAATCGAAAAAGCTGACGGGCTACCTTGTTGTGATTGATTCAAATAGTGGCCTATCAATAGTGCCATTAGCTAAGGTGATGGATGCCATTTCCATGCTTACATTCATTACCTCCGACATTATGGCTTGAAATTTGTCGATGTAGCCTCGAAGACTTTCATCAGTCCACTGGTAGAGGTTACACAGATCGCTCACAGACTTTGGCACTCATGTCTGCACAATGAATCATGTAGTGAATAGCTCCTTCAATTGTCGAAAAAAGGTGATTGAACCTTACGGGAGCTCGTGGAACCATGTGAGAGCATCTCCTCCCAGCGTGGTAGGGAATATCCTGCAGGCGATCCTTTTGTCGTAGGTGTATACCTGCACTTTTGTTAGATATTCAGCAAGATGAGTAGCAGGATCAGTTTTACCTGTATACCTATCCATTATTACGTCTCGCCATCTAGGGGATAGCTCTGACTTCGTGATTTCCCTACAAAATGGTGAGGCCATGTTGCCACAGGTGTTGTCCACAAACACTCCTTTTTTGGAGCCTGTCAAGCCAAACCCCTTGAGCTTCTATTTGAACCATTTGTCTTCCCTGCTCAAGGCTGCCGGGGTAAATTCATCTCGCTATCCTTGGTGTGGTTGCGATTTGGTGTGTACATGAAAGACAAATCATCCCTAATGGACAAGGTGGAGGATCTACTGGGGGTGTACAGGGAATCCTTACTTGAGGACATCGTGCCCTTCCCCTTGTCATACCTGCCTGGGGTTCTAGTGTTCATCCTCCTATTATCGTGAGCTCTTGGCTCATTGATGGAAATTCCCCTATTTATTTTCTTTCCAAAATCTTCGACCATGTAATCGGTTTCATGGCCCCTTTCATAAGTTCTGGGCATTTTTCCTTTCTTTAAAGTTTGGACTATGCTTTTAGTGAAGTCACTAAGAATGGCGCGCATGTCCCTGACGATGATAGGGGTATCTTCTGGTTGTCTCATGACTGCAGCATTGGAATTTAGGAGAAGGTTACCCCTAATAAGTGATTCGTGAGATCTCTCTCTTCTCTCTGAGGGCTCGAATTTGCCCTGACTGGTGAGATCGTGGTCTTCTAGAGTTGCATTCCTGCCAGATCTTAGATCTTTCATGGCTTTCAATGAAAGCACCAAATGATAAAACCTAAAATGTTTTATCCGTAAAAGGAGAGCTAACAGTAGAGATAGCTGAGCCGATCAGATCGCTGGACCTGCAAAAGGGAGTGCCCAGTCGAAACCGGACTTTAGCACTCCGAAGCTTAAGTCAATAGCTTTTAGAGAAAGAGTGTTTAGAGAGAGAGTCTCAGATATTCAATACCTAGAGCCATTGTGTTTTAGGCTACTTATAGGAGTTCCTTGGAGAGGTACTTGAGTACCTTGGGAAGTGATAACCGGCAGTCAGAGTAGATGAGCGGCGATGTGACAGGAAGTAGATGAAGAGTATGGGCGTTGGCTTGTGTCAGTGGGCTGATAGGAAATATTGTCCCATCAGTCCGATCGGACACCACGCTTTTCTGAGCTGTCTTCCTGATTACGATTCGCGCTTTTGCTATTGGGCTTGGGGCTTATCAAATGTTGTTGAGCCATAACGACTGGGCCTTTGGGAGTGTATTTTCCATAGTTATCACTTTGTTTCCACGGGTGATGGTAGCAACCACTTTAAAGGAGGTGTGGGATTTGCTACATGAGCATTATCAAGGGTCCAACAAAATGATGATAGTTCATCGTGACTTTTAAAATTTTACGATAAAGCCCACTAACACAATACAAGATTTTTCTGTGAGAATCTCAGCCCTTGTGAATAAAATTCATTCTTTTAGTGAGGATTTGACAAAAAAAAAGTTGTTGAAAAAGTTATAAGGAGTTTACTACCAAAGTTCGATCATGTTATAGCTATTATTGAAAAATCCAAGGATTTATCTAATTATTCCTTGGTTGAGTTAATGGGTTCTCTTGAGTCACATAAAGCTCGCTTAAAGAGATTGATTGGAGCTTCTATAAAGCATGCCTTTTAGACAAAAGTTAAGATGAAGAAGTTTGAAGGCTCAAGAAGAGGTGGCTTTGGCAATAAAAGAGGACATGGTCAAGGACAATCAAGCTGTGATGGATGTTGTGGTGGTTCAAATGGTCAAAAGAGACACTAGGGTAATATAAACTCTCTACCTATATGTTCTAAAAAATTGTGAAGCAAAAGCCCAAGCTAATTTCCATGAATAAAAAGATAATGATTCAAATAATTTATTTATTGCTTATTTGGCTATTAATATGCTATGTCCTCTGAGGTATGGTATTTAGACGATGGTTGCTAATAAACATATGACAGGCAATCGGAGTTATTTTTTGAAAATTGATGGTTCTGTGAAATTAAATATGACCTTGGGAAATAATAGTCAAGTTCAGATGAGTGGTATTGGCACAATTGCAATAAATTGCAAAATAGGTAGGAAACTCATTCATAATGTTATGTATATTCCTAGTTTGAGTAATAATCTTTTAAGATTAGGTCAGTTATCGAAGAAAGGTTATTATGTTGTCTTTGATAATAAAGAATGCTTGATTTATGACAAAAGGAGCAGGAATTTAGTTCATTTGGTCAAAATTTCTAAAAATAAAATGTTTCCTGTCATGTTTTCGCAAATTGATCTTGCTGCCTTTGTTGCTTCAAGTGATGATGTTGTTCTTTGGCATAAAAGATTTGCTCATCTTAATATTGAATGTTATATAACCAGAACATGGTGAGAGGACTTTCATCAATTTAGAACCTGAACTTTAAATGTGAACCTTACATTTTTGGGAAACATCGTTGTGAAAAGTTTCAGGTGGACAAGTCTTGGAGAGCCATCAAACCTTTGATGCTTGCTCATGCTGATATTTGTGGACTGATGCAAACATTATTATTGAAAGGAAGTATTTCCTAATCTTTATTAATGATTTCTAAAAAATGACATAGGTGTATTTCTTTAAAGAGAGCCATCATTTTTTATTTTTTCAAGCAATTCAAAGCTGAAGTCGAGAAAGAATCTAAGAGTTCAATCACAACACTCTAAACCGATCGTGGATGAGAATTCACATCTAAAAATTTTGAGTTATTTTGCAGCAACTTTGGTATTCAAAGGCAATTAATATCTAGCTATTCACCAAAGCTAAATGGTGTAGTAGAGTGAAAAAATAGAAAACTTGTTGAAGTACCCAAAAGCAAGTTAGAAGACAAGCATCTTGCATTAAAATTTTGGGTGAAGGTAGTGGCTACTGTTGTATATGTTCTTAACTAGTCACCAATATGAGCAATTGAAGGAAAAACCCTTTATGAATCATGGTGTGGCAAAAGCCACACATTAGGCATCTATGAATTTTTAGATCTATTGCCTATACTCATGTTCCCTTAGATTTAAGCAAGAAGCTTGATGACAAATGCATCTTTATTGGCTACAGTAAGGAGATAAAAGGTTATTAACTCTTCAATCCCATCACTGGAAAATAAATTATTAGCTGCGATGTCATTTTCAATGAAAATAATGCTTGAGATTGGACAGAAGCAAGTGTTGCACATACCACTAGAGAAATTATTGAGTCTAACTTTGATTCCTTTGACTCTAACTCTACTTCAGATGGACCTACACAATGCATAATAAACTCTATTTTAGATTCTCCTTCAAGAAAAGTAAAAAGTCTATCAAATATTTATGCTAATTTTGATTTTCCTTGTCTTGCCATAGAACAAACTTGTTTTAAAGATGCAGAAACTAAAAAAGAATGGGTTATAACAATGAAAGAAGAATTAGCAGCCATTGAAAAAAATCTGACTTGGTGTTTGATTGATTTGCCTAAAGGGAAAGATGCTATTAGACTCAAATGGATTTTCATGTCCAAATTTAACCTGGATGATTCATTCAAAAAGAACAAATTTTGCTCAATTTTGAAAGGGCATGTACAAGTTTCAAGTATTGATTTTTCTGAATTTTTTTGCTCCCGTTGCATGTTTGGAAATAGTTAGATTATTTTTAGCTATGGCTGCTCAAAATAATTAGCCTATTTACCAATTGGATGTAAAATCAGCTTTTTTTAATGGAGATTTGGCTGAGGATGTATATGTTGAGCAGCCAAGTTTTAAAGTGCAAGGTGTGAATACAAAGTTTATAAATTACATAAAACATTCTATGGGCTAAAATAAACATCATGAGCCTAGTCTATAAAATTAACTCATATTTTCTCAAAAATATTTTTTTAAGGAGTGATAATGTGTCTACTCTGTATATCAAGTGTTTTGGCAATGATTATCTGATGATATTTCTATATGTGGATGATATAGTTTACACTGGTAATTCTTTTGACTTGATGAAAATGTTTGAGAACTCTATGATAGAAGCATTTGAAATAACTGATTTGGGACTTCTAAATTATTTTTTGAGTTTGGAAAATGTTTAAGATGCAAGTGTCATCTCTCTTTGTTAACGAAATATGTTGCAAATTTGTCGAAATGATTTGGGATGTTCAATTGCAAGGTTGCCAAAACTCTGCTTAATGCTAATGATAAATTACTCTTGGAAGATGGAGTTGAGAAGGTTGAGAAATTCTTTAGAAGTTTTGGTGGGAGGCCTGATGTATCTCACACTCTCTCGACCTAATCTTATATTTGCAGTAAGTTTGGTGTCACTTTTCATGCATAATCCAAGCAAACATCATATTGGTGCTGCTAAAAGTATATTAAGATATGTTTAAGGCACTATAAATTATTGAGTAAGGTATGTGAAAAATGTAAACAATGATCTTATGGCTTATATAAATAGTGATTGGGATGTTCATTGAACGATCAAAAGAGTACAACTAGATTTGTGTTTTCCTTTGGTGGAAGAGTTGTTTCCTAGGTATCAAAGAAGTAAAAAGTGATTGTCTTATCTAGTACAAAAGCTAAGTATATAGCTGCCATAACTACTGCTTGTCAAGCAATCTGGTTGAGAAGTGATAACTATGAAAAAAACATCTCTAAGGCCCAGTCAGATCGGCCAAACAATGCTCAGCAGGGCCCAAATCCCATTAACAAAAAGGACAAAGCACAAGCTGGAAGATAAGACATAAAGTCACGGTGTCCGATTGGACTGATAGGATGCCCTGTCCTGTCTAGTCCACTGACATAAGCAAGCGCCCATACCTTTCACCTACTCCCTATCACATCGCCACACACTTACTCCAATGTCAGTTATCATGCCCCAAGGTACTCAAGTACCCTTCCTAAAGAACTCCTATAAATAGCCTAAAACACAATGGCTCTAAGTATTGAATATCTGAGACTCTCTCTCCAAATACTCTCTCTCTCTAAAAGCTACTAACTTAAGCTTCGAAGTGCTAATGCCCAGGTCCGATCGGTCACTCTTTCTTACAGGTTTTGTCATCTGACTGGATCATCAGCTATCAACTCTCCTTCTTACATATAAAGACAAATCGCGCTTTATCATTTGGTGCTTTCATTGAGAGGAAATGGCAGTTTCGAGATCCAATGAACACGCAGCTTTTGAAGAATATAATCACAACAGCCAGGACAGATCTAGGCCCTCAAAAAGAAGAGAGAGGTCTCCCAGATCCCCTACTGGGGGTAACCTCCTTCCAGATTTCAACGATGTAGCCATGCAGCAATGGGAAGATACCCCTATTACTATTAGGGACATACGCGACATTCTTAGTGACTTCACTAAGAGCATAGTCCAAACTCTGAAAAAGGGAAAAATGCCCAGGACTTCTAAAAGAGGCCATGAAATAGACTTCATGGCATTCGAAAGAAGAAGGAACAAGGGAATTTCCATCAACGAGCCAAGGGCTCATGATAATAGAAGGGTGGGGGCCAAAACCCCAGGTAGATACGACAAGGGAAAGGGGACAATGTCTTCAAGTAGAGATTCTCTATACATCCCCAACAGATCTTCCACCTCATCCATTGGGAACTATTTGTCTTTTATGTGCACACCAAATTGTAGCCACACGATGGAGTAGAGAGATGAATTTGCCTCAAAAGCCATAAGTAGGGAGGATAAATAGTTCAAGCAGAAGCTCAAGTTGTTTGGCCTAACAGGTTCCAAAAAAGGCGTGTTCGAGGGCAACACCTGCTACGACACAACCTCCCTATTTTGTAGGGAAATCACGGAGTCAGAGCTCTCTCCCAGGTGGAGAGACGTGATAATGGATAGGTATACAGGTAAGACTGATCTTGCCACTTATCTTATAGAATATCTAACGAAAGTGCAAGTGTACACCTACAACGAAAGGATTGCCTGCAGGATATTCCCTACCACCATGGGAGAAGATGCCCTCACCTAGTTCCACGAGCTCCCACAAGGGTCAATCACCTCTTTCGACAACTAAAGGAGTTGTTCATTACACGGTTCATTGTACAGACGCGAGCGCCAAAGTCTATGAGCAATCTATACAACCTCTATCAGAGGACCGATGAAAGTCTTCGAGACTACATCGACAGATTCCAAGCCACAATTTCGGAGGTGAGGAATGTAAGCATGGAGAAGTCATCTACCGCTTTAGCCAGTGGCACTATTGATAGGCCGTTATTTGAGTCAATTATAATAAAGCTGCCAACCAGCTTTTCTGATCTAATGGAAAGAGCTAGGAAACACATTCAGCTGGATAATGCCTTGAGGTCCAGCCAAAGCAGAAGGAGCAACGTTATAGACAGGCTTTAGCACCCAAACGGAAGATCGTTCAACCGTGGTCTAATATTCGAATAGATTGCAAGGAGTCTTGAGAGAGCATACACTTTGAGAAACTTGGGAAAAAGAAAGGAGGCAGAATGGTTCAGGTCCGATTGGGGCATTGGTCAGCAGGCTCGAAATTTCACTCCGCTTAACACCAATCCTGTACAAATGTTGATGTGGATTAAAAAAAATCACCAAAAGGTAAATTGGCCCAATAAGATGGACAAAAAATAGCTGAAGGACCCAAAATCATAATAAGTACTACAAGTTCCACAAGGATGTCGGTCACACAACCGATAAATATTACCAGTTGAAAGAAAAAATTGAGCGACTCTTACAAAGAGGGTAACTCAAAAGGTTTATAGGTCCAACCAAAGGGGCAAGTCCCTATAAATAGTCGGACCTTAAGAAAGATGATTTTGACGACCATGACGAGCGAAGAAAGCCAAAGAATGTGGATCCACACCGACCGTATGCCAGTGTCATAAACATGATCACTGGTGGGCCGTTCTATGGAGAGGATCTCTCTAGAAAAAGAAAGGAAAAGGATGTCTATGTCTCACAAACATCCGAATGGCCAGCCCCAATCACTATATCCAGTGAGGATGCACGAGATGTAATGTTCCCTCATGAAGACGCCTTTGTCGTCAGGGCACAAATCAATAATTTCGATGTAAAGAGCATACTGGTTGACAATGGAAGTGTTGTGAATGTGCCGATTGAAGAGCTTTAACCGAACGCCACATCGCTAATCGAACTAGGTAATGCCACAGTGTCGGTAGCTGGATCAGTTGATTTGTTCATCGAGCTCGGCCAGGAAGCCCTCGCCCATGCCTGTAAGGTAACATTCATTATTGATATAGTTTTTGCTTATAAACCCATTTTTGGGAGGCCCTTACTCTTTCAAACTGGAGCGATCACCAGCATCCGTTACATGGTGATGAAAATCCCGACCAGGGGAGGCATCGCCATCCTAAGAGGCGACCAAAAGGCATTGAGAAAGGCCTATATTGCAATGATCAAGCACCATAAAGAGGCCATGATAGTAGAACTAAGGCTAGAGCAATTTGAGCAGGCTAAGGATCAGAGAATGGATCATATTGAGGAAGTCAAGACAAGGACACTTGCAAAAGGCAAGGCCATTCAAATTGGCACCAGCATGAATGAGAAGGTCAAGGAGACCGTCGTGCAAGTCTTGACGATCAACCAGGCATCTTTCACATGGCACCTAGAAGACATCATCGAAATCGACCCTAATGTGATCACCCACAAGCTTAATGTAGATCTAGCTTACAAACCGATCAGGCAGAAGTTGTGAAGGCATGCTCCTGATCGGAAGAAATTTATCTCTGAGGAGGTAGATAGATTATTGAAAGCATATACAATCCGAAAGGTTGACTACCCCGAATGGCTTGTCAATGTTGTTTTGGTAAAGAAGAAGTCAGGAAAGCTGCGAATGTACGTCGACTTCACAGACCTTAACAAAGCGTGTCCGAAAAATAGCTACACCCTGCTAAGTATAGACCAACTGGTGGATGCCACTGCTGGTTACGCCATCTATTCCCTCCTCGATACGTATACTAGATACCACCAAATCATGATGTGGTTGTTGATTAAGAGAAGATCAGCTTCATCAAGGATGATGGCACCTTTTCTACAAGGCCAAGCCATTCAGATTGAAAAATGCAGGTGCCACATATCAGCATTTGATGAATAGGATTTTCAAAGATCAGATCGGGTAGAATGTAGAGGTCTACATGGATGATATGATCGTCAAAAGCCCCAAGGAATATCCTGCCGATTTAGCAAAGATCTTCAACACGCTGAATAAATTTCGAATAAAGCTCAATCCTGACAAGTGCATTTTCGGGGTGCCCTCAGGAAAATTTTTGGGCTTTATGGTCTCTCAAAGGGGCATTAAAGCCAACCCTGACAAAATAAAGGCAATCTTGGAGATGCAACCACCAAGCAGTGTGAAGGACGTTCAGAAGCTGAACGGCAAAATAACGGGCCTTGGACAGTTCATATCCTCTTCAGCCAAATGATGCACTCCCTTCTTTAAGAAATTGAGAAAGAATGAAGCTTTCAATTGGGATGTTGACTTCCAGCAAGCCTTCGATGAATTAAAGAAATTCCTCACCAACCCATCGTTACTCGGCTTACCGCTTCCAGGTGAAAGTTTATATTTATACTTGTCAACTTCTAGTGAAGCTGTTGCGGGTGTCCTAGTCAGGGAAGAAGGAACCCAGCGACTGCCCATCTATTATGTGAGCCAAGTGCTCAGGGGTCCATAATTGAAGAAAGGTTCAGTTGAGCAATTCATCATTACCTCATGATGTGCATAAGGAAGCTAAGATAATATTTCGAAGCACACACGATAGTAGTCCGGTTGGATCAACCAATCAGAAAAATTCTCTAGACCCCGAACTTGAAGGAAAAAATGGTGGGATGGGCAATCAAACTCCAATTGTGGGACGTGAAGTACGGACTTAGAAAAGCAATCAAGGCTCAAGCTTTGGTGGACTTCATCACTAAATTTGCTGGCAAAGAAGTAACCAGTCAGCCCTAACCTGCAAAATGGGAGATGATCGTGGATGGAGCTAAAAATGACGACTGAGGAGGCACAGGCATTGTAATAATGGGCCCGTTGGGCATTGTTATAAGGTACGGAATAAAATTTAGCTTTAAAATTTCAAATAATATTGCAGAGTACGAAGCGCTTTTGCAAGGGTTGAGACTGCTCTATGCCATCTGACTGGAGTCGGTCATCATCAAAAGCAATTTCCAGCTTGTGATGAGCCAAGTCTTGGGCACCTTCAAGGCCAGAGAAGCCAATATGATACAATATCTGGCAAAGGTCAAGGTGGCACTCAAGATGTTGGAAGAATGTGGATCCGAATGGATCTTACAGAAGGTTCCAAGAGATCAAACTTTAGCCTTTAATCGGCTCACCAAAATGTCTGCTTCCGAACAAGGGACGATGGAAGAAAATATAACCATCGTTGAGCAACCGACCTCCTCCTTAGATGAACCAGAAATGATAAAAATTGAGTCAGCTCAAGAAACGTGGATGAGCTCCATCAAGCGGTAATTGCAAACAAGGTAATTGCCTGAAGATAAAGCGAAAGTTTGAAAGGTTTCCCAAAAATCACTTAATTACTCTGTTATTAATGGTGAATTATTCAAAAAAGTTTTCAGTCACCCTGGCTCAAATGCATGAAGGAGGAGGAAGAAGACTACATCCTAAGGGAAATCCATGAAGGCATTTGTGGAGCACATGAGGCTAGTAAGGCTATGGCAAGGAAAGTACTCCAAACTGGATACTTCTTGCCAAGCATCTTCAAAAACGTTCAAGAAAAAGTGAGAAGGTGCCAACAATGCCAAATCCATGGGAGAGTCATTAGACAACCGGCAGTAGACCAACAGCCGATTGAAATTTTTTGGTCGTTCGACCAATGGGGCCTGGACATCCTAGGGCCCTTTTCCCAAGGAGAAAAGCAAATAAAGTTCCTGCTTGTCGTTGTCGATCACTTCTCCAAATGGATCAAAGTAGAGCCCCTAACTATAATCACAGTGGAGAAGGTCAAAAATTTTACATAGAAGGACATCATTTGCAGGTATGGCTTACCTAATGTTTTTATTACAGATAATGGCAAGCAGTTCGACAGCCCAGTCTTCAGAAACTTTTGCCAAAACCTCAATATCAGCCTTAAGTTCACCTCTATCACCCATCCCTAGAGCAATGGGATGACCGAGGTCTCCAATCAAACACTCTTGGAAGGCCTAAAGAAACAACACGATGAGGTAAAAGGTAACTGGACTGAAGAACTGCAAAGCATCTTATGGTCTTACAGGACCTCTCTAAGAGCTGGCACTTATCAAATGCCATTCTCTCTTGTCTATGGCTTCGAGGCAATGATACCTATAGAAATCGGTCTTTCCTCCTATCGTTTAGCATTTTATTTCGATTGGATGAACATCCTAGATAGATGCCAAGATTTGGACCTGGTTGAGGAAAGGAGAGAAGATGCCTATGCTAAAATTGCTGCCTACAAATAAAGAGTCGCTAGATACCACAACACAAAAGTAAGGGGAAGAACCTTCAACGTGGGTTATTTGGTGCTTAGAAGGGCAGATATAAGCCCGAGAAATGCTGGAGTTAGGAAGCTAATGCAAAATTGGGAAGGCCCCTATGAAATCTCTAAGGTTTTAAGCTCCAGTACTTATAGACTCAGAACCCTTAAAGGGTCGGATATTCCCAGAAGCTGGAATTTCGAAGTACTCAAAAAGTACCATGTATAATCATGTATCAAGGTCACATTAAGTAAAGAAAATGTTCTCCATTTTTCTTCATCTTTGACAAAAAGGTACATTTTCATTTACTTGTTTGTTAGTTTTGATGTTTGCTTGCAGGTCATTTGTTTTACTCCATTCTACAAAAATTTCGATTGTCGATTGTAGTCTGTCCGATTGGAATTTGGGGATGATTATTTTTTAGGCTCATCCCGAGCTCAAAATGTGAAAGCTTTTCTCCATTATAATTCCAGCTCTCTCGCTAGGCTCAATGTTTATCTCGAAATGCAAAAACTTTTCTCCATTATAATTCCAACTCATTCGCTAGATTCAACGTCTATCCTGAACCCAAAATGCAAAAGACAGTAATTTAGTCAGTTGTATCTCCTCCGTACTTAATGTATGAAATCGCCAAATCCTCAAAATAATGTATGATTCTCCAATGAATAACTGATCTTTATATCTGATTGAATAATACTTCAATCAAATCAAAAACTGAAAAGTCACCTACTGCACTTGACGCGATAAATTTGTCACAACTCAAGCCAATCGGATCAAGTGATCATTGATCCTAAAGAGTTGTGTACTATGATGCTTGAAAAGCATCTTATGATTCAGGAATTATTCTATTTAATCAATTTTTCATATTCTCCATGATTGATTTTATATACCCTTTTTGGCTGATTTCATATATTCGCCATGAAGTTTTTTATTTGTTCCACTTAGTGGATTTTATAACAAATCTTGTTTAAAATGAGGATTGCAGTACAAAGGTACAATTGAAGGCAGATAAATCTTATAAATACGAAGAATTTTTACAAGTTATAAAAGCAAAAGAGAAAACTACTACAAAGAAAAACACTACGAGGAAATAAAAGCCTAAGCCTCTATATCTACAATCTTTACTGTTGCAGTGTTCGGCTCGGCAGTAGGCTCTATAGTGGTCTCAATAGAAATTCGAGCATTTTCAAGTTTTGCTGGCAGAGACACGATAGGTTCAGGCTCTACTAGCAAATGGGCAACAACTTCAGGCTCTATTGGTGGAGGATGAATGACTTTCGATTCAGTCGATAAGCTAACACCTGCTTGTGATGCTAAAGGCGCTTCCTCTGCCATTCCTTCGGTCTCTCCCATTAGAGAGGCCTCTTCCTCATTATCGCTAGAGAGAGGATCGAGAAGAACCCCCGGGTCCTTCATCCAGTCAAGATCAATTTCAAGGAACCACTGCCTGGTTGCATAAATCAATCAAGTTAGCAGCCTCCCTTGGGCCTTACCTAACTAATCCAGGACCTCTTCCTTTTGGGCATTCAGCTTTTTCTCCAATCTCTCAGCCCAAGCTGCTTCCTTCTCTGTAAGACATGTCTCCAGAGAATTCTTTTCTGCCCAAAGGAGGTCATGTTCGGATAGAGCCTCCTCCTTATCCGCATTGGCCTTATCTCTATCAGTATTGGCTTTAAGGCAGTTAGTTGTAAGTCGCGAGCATTCATCCCTCAACCTGCCTACCTTTTCCTCGTACTTCTTACATAAAGCACTATCAGCAGTGAGGCATGCCACATCTCCCTTCAAATGGTCCACCTCGCTTTGCCGAGCTTTGAGGTCTTGGGCTAATCGGGCTCTTCCCTTCTTCAGCTCCTCTGCCTCCGATCTTAAGAGCACAAATTCATTTTTTGTTGCATCGCTGGTGGCTTCAACTTCGGTCCTCTGCCGAACAGCATCTTCCCACTTCGCTCGGGCATAGGCCGCCATGCCGTGCATATGAAGCCCTCTTTTGATTACCTATGTAAAGAGGAAATATTATTAAAAAAAAAGAAGAAAGAGAAAAGGAGAAGGCAAGTATTACCTCCAGACTTTACTATTGAAACAACCCGAACTCTCGGGAGAGAAGGTTGAGCTCCTCCATAGATTTGAAGTCACTCTCTTCAGCGAGGCCCTAGCAAATGAAGGACGATACGCTTCTGTTGGTTATCGACCAATCTTCACCAAACTACTCCTTTAGAATGACATCGAAGGAAGGGCCTCACTTCTCTTGAGCTCTCCCTAGAGGCCATCGGGTTGGTCCACCTTGAGCTATCCCCTTGCCTTTTGCTGTGATTAGAGCGTCCACAGAAGCTATAGTTTCAGTAGCTTTCTTCCTAATTGCCTCTTCAATTTTTTTATGCGTCGCATCATTCGTCAGTGCCCCCATCTTCTGGGAAGACGATTGGGGGATGAGGGACGGTTGTGACCCTTCCTCATCAGATTCTTCCCTCAACTGCAGTTGCCTGAGAGGACATTGTTCCACCATAATCGAAGGGGACAATGCTGGTTCTGAAATGGTTAAGAGAGGATGGGTCATAGGGACAACCGTAGTAGCAGGAGATGAAGTCGCTGTAGCGGTAAGAAGAGCAGGAGCACTCGCTGCACTCTTGAAAGCCTAAACCTCGGAGGCAGGCAAGATCTTCCTCTTCTCAGACCTTCTTTCCTCCTTAGCCAAACAGTCAGCCTCCCATTTGGCTTTGGCCCGATCGGCTAGTTGCTTTGCAGCCTCTTCTCCTCTCGCCATTTTCGCTTGCAGCTGCATTACAAAACCAAACAAAGATAAGTACTTCGCAATGTTATTAAAATCGGACCGGATAAAGAACCGGAGAGCTTAAGGGTTTGTGGTTCGATCGGTTCGTTGGGGTTCAACTGGGTTTTTTTCATTTTTTAAAAAATATATTATTTTTTAAGTTTTATATAAATATTATAAAAATATCACTATATAAAAAAATTAAAAATAGTTTAGAAAAATATATTTATCATTAAACATTAACAATAATACTATATTTTCAAGTCATTCAATATTTATAACAAAAATTTAAGATAAATATAGTAAAAAATTGTAAATTTTTTAAAAAATTCTTCAAATATAAATTATAAAATTTTATTTTATTCATAAAAAATTCATTAAATTGTTTGAATTTTAATTATTTTGTATTTATAATTTTATTTTATTTTTTTCCAGAAAAAATAATATTGTATGAATATTTTGGACAAAAAGTTGGTTTTTCTAAAATCAAACCGATTTTTTATCATGTAACCCGATTTTGCTAGTTTTATCCCAGTTTAACCATTTTTTTGGCGGTTTGAAATAGTATCTTCCGGTTTTTATTCAATCCGGTTTTCATCCATTGAACTAACCAGACCAGCCGACGGTTCGTAATTAAACAGGTTCGACTGCTCGGTCCGATTTTAATAACCATGGTACTTCGTTCAAAATTTGATACATGTAATAAATACGCATGCAATATATGAATTGGAAAAATATATGCCCATCTCTTTCACTCTAACTATAGTGCTCACATTTTGCACTTTCGCTAGCTTTGGAGCTAGAAGACCCATACAGTGTACTGAGGAGATAGCTGCAATCATAGGGTTTTCCATGCCTCGCCACTGCAGCCATCAGTTTTTTTATGCCATTTTCGTAAATGGACTGACCGGCAGCTTGGTCCCTCAAGATGGTTGTTCCTCCCGACCGGCTCAGCGATACTCCAAATCCACCAGCCATGCCCACTAAAAGGTACCTCTCCTTGAAGCCCTTCATCGAGGAAGGCACTGTGAAGAGATTTCAATGCTGTCGACTAGTGAGAAAGTACTCCAACCCATCACTCCGATCGAATATATAAAAGAAATGAGTGAACAGATCCAAAGTTAAAGCCACCACTTCTATCTTACACAGAATTTTGAAGCAGGCCACGGTCCTTCATGCGTTCGGATGCAACTAATTTAGGGCAATCCCATAACCCATGAGAATAGACATTTCAAATGTACCAAAGGGAAGCCTCATTCCTGCATCCAAACTATACAAGTGGCAGATGAACAACTCATTCTTTTTACGGTCGAAAGGCCCCTCTGTCACTGCCATGGAATTTGGATAGGCCATCACTGACACTTTTGCATTGTACTGAGAAGGAATTCTCACCACTTCCTCTTTTGCCAATCGTGAAGGATGAGTGAGAGGCTCCCGATTCTTGTAATCCTCAAGGAAACTTCTATCTATTGGCTGACTACTGCTTGAAGCCATTTTTAGCGGAGGGGGAGAAGTAAAGAGTATATGCGATGAATGAAAAAGAAAATCAAAGGCAAGAATTGTTTACTTACTTGGGTAATCTCGCAAACAATCTGAGAATCTTCAAAATTTGAAGTATTTTCTTCAAGAAGTTTTTGGCAAGCAAGTTCACAAAGAAAGTTTAGCAGAGTTTTGCTAAGGATCGCTAAAAAATGAAGGAAAATTGCCTCAAACTTGCCTATTTATAGCCAAAAAACTTCTAGAATACTCCAAACGCCTACCCTTTGGATAGATGCCATGTGTTCTCAATTCATTACTACGATTACAAAAAATGAAGCGCCATTCTCGAATCATGTGCGGCATTAAATACAAAATAGCTGTCTAAAATAAACGGATGTTACTCATCAGTTCGTGTCTCCTGAAAATTCAAAATCCCGCCAAAAAAGCTTATATCGCCCGATCGGACCCTTTGGAGGGGGGACAAGTGATAACTATGGAAAAATATCTCCAAAGCCCAGTCGGATCGGCCTAACAATGCTTAGCAGGGCCCAAAGCCCATTAACAAAAAAGACAAAGCATGAGCTGGAAGACAAGACATAAAGGCGCGATGTCTGATAAGACTAATGGGATGCCCTATCCTGTCTAGTCCACTAACATAAGCAAGCGCCTATACCTTCCACCTGCTCCTTATCACATCGCCGCACAACTACTCCAATGTTAGTTATCACGCCCCAAGGTACTCAAGTACCCCTCTCAAAGAACTCCTATAAATAGCCTAAAACACAATGGCTCCAAGTATTGAATATCTGAGACTTTCTATCTAAATACTCTGTCTCTCTAAAAGCTACTAACTTAAGCTTCGAAGTGCTAACACTCGGGTCCAATCGGGCACTACTTTTTACAGGTTCTGTCATCCGACCGGATCATCAGCTGTCAACTCTCCTTCTTACAGATAAAGACGAACCACGCTTTATCAAGAAGAATTTTGCAAGACTTAAAGCAAGAACAAGTGGAGCCAACAACAATTTATCATGATAATAGATCCACTATTGATCTCTCAAAAAATCCAGTACACCAAAGTAGAATAAAGCATATAGAGACCTAGTTCCAATTCATTAAAGAATTGGTCATCAAAGGAGATGTTGATTTAATTCATTGCAATACTAAAGAGCAACTAGCAGATATGATGACAAAAGCCATTACCGAGAACAAAATGCAAAAATTCTATAACATGATTGGAGTTGTTTCGCTTATTTGAATTACAAGAGGGAATGTTGACTAATTCAAGCTCTAGCCACCTATCCAATGATGTAGTTTTTATCATGTTCCATTTTGTTCCACTTTCATTTGTTGTTTTGTTGTTATTGTTTATGGATATTCTATATTAGTGCTATGATATGTTTTCGTCAATTTTAATTTTTATGGTTATGTGCTTCTTATTTGTATGGGCTATATGTCTATATAAGGTCCAATTGCTTTTCATGTTCTATAGTGTGAAATTTTGCTTTACTTCATTTTTTTTCATAAAATAAAAAAAAAAGATGGACTTTTGCGAATTCTGTAAAAGAAAATGTTCAATATGCATTTTGGTGATGAGTGTTTTGAAACATTTTTTTTTATCTTGATTTATGCAGGCATATAAATAGACAGACGCCTTTAGAGAGAAAAATAAAAAAGAAAAAGAAAATTTATGTTATTTTTAATTATTTTTTGATTTTGTAAAGGCCTTTGTTATTATTATTGTTGTTGTTGCGGATGTGTGTGTGAGTTAGATGTATGGCTTAAGCGTGTATGGTCTACTTCTAATTTTTTTTAAAAAAAAAAAAGAAAAGTAAAAATTAGAAGGTCCAATCCAATAACCTCAAACTTAAAATCTTTTTCAAAATAAAAATGATTTTTGTTTTTTGAAAGAAAATTCAAACACTTTTTGAGGCACATTTTTTCGAATGTAACAAGAAAAGAGCATGTAATAAAGAATATCCTTTTTATAAAGCTATTTTTTAAAATACTAATTAATATTATTATTTTAATACCTGTGATGAATGGAGTCTACTTAAAAAAAGATCATTCTTAAACAATTTAAGACAACTTTTACTTGAAATGAAGGTATAATTTTATATATGCAACACATTTTAATATGAAAAGAAATTGTTTTTAATTAAGTGTTTGATGTGTGTGTGTATGAGAAATGATGAACAAAGCGTGAACATAAGTAAGTAAATAAAGTAAACAGCAGTCATCTCTAAGAGGTGTAGAGACAATATACAGTGGTGGTTATAAACAAGTCAGAACTGACTGTTTCTATAGATTTTTTGACCCTACATCTCTTTTGAATCTCGAAAATGAGTACCTGAAAAAGCAAAAATTTAGCTTTGACTTCTCATCTACTCTTTTTCTACTCTCCCTTTTGCTGCTCTTTAATGTTATTTCCTCTGATGTTTCTATCCCCCCCTTCTTTCTATCCTTCAGAAACCTTTATTTATAATGAAAAAATTGGGTAATTTTAATAACCAAAGGTTAATTACCAGATTTTAACTCTAAGATTAAAAAAAATTATTAACCCATGGATTTTTACAATTTTTTTAAATCTAAATCCTTATAAAAAATCTACCATAATATCCAAAATTGATGTAACAGTCCCAAAAATTATAGAATATGTCCCTATTCTTGTAGACAGTTGTAAGGCATTTTGGCAAATGGGCTGGTCCAAAACATGACAAATGGGTTAAAACCCACCAATTCTGGACTCCTTTCACATGGTCCTTGTAACTGACTGAGGCTTTCTTATCAATTGGGCCTCTATTCAAATATTGGGATATGATGTATTCTTAAGCCCACAACAGATTTTGCTATTTTTTTTCTCTTATATGTAATTTTCTTTTTCTAATGTTGATTTTCTTTTCTTTTTTATTTGATTATCAAATTCTTGTATTATTTTCAAGGCATGTACTAATTTTTTTTATAGTAATGAAATAAATACTACCTTGTTATTTTCTATTTCTTTCTACTTTTTATATTTTATATTTTTCTTATTTAATTGTTCACTCCATACAAAGAAGACACCTGACTTCATCCTGCATCTGTCCTATTTGCGGAATGGAAACCGAATCTGCCATTCATATGGTAAGGGATTGTTGTGTGGTTCAGAACTTATGGCGATCTTTCTTGCCCACTCCTTGTTTTTCTAATTTCTTCACTGATAATCTGGAACAATGGCTAGAGGCTAATTTAAGTATGCATATTGAAGTGGGTAATGTCCCTTGGAAGCTTATTTTTGGATACACCTGCTGGTTTATATGGAAATGGAGGAATGAATATGTGTTTAACAATAAACTACCTCCTTATACAATTAAGAAACAGCTTATTACTTCAGCAGTTAGAAACTTTAAAGTTGCTAGAGAGTCGTTGAAAGATCTTAACAAAAATGCTGGTGGAAGAGAGGAGATTCTAGTCAGCTGGAAGCCAGCTCCCTCGGACTGGATTATTTTGCATACGGATGGAGCTTTTCGCAAAACAACGAAGAGGGCTTCTTTAGGGGATATATTTTCTCGGATGCTATGGGCTTCACAGTCCCCAGAATGGCTTCTGTTTAGAAGTCTGTTTATTTGTTTGTTTTCTTTCATCATCATATAAAAAAAATATTGGCCAAATAGAATTGGATTTCAATTAAAATTTAATCAAATTAAACTCAATTTTAATTGAAATTTAACGCAGAATACGTACATACCAAAATCGAGTGGTAACATATAAATAGGAAAAATACCAAACTCTAGTCTCTGGTCATCAATTCAAAGCCCAGCCAGAGAAACACAACCCAAAGTGGTCTTCCGCATTATGCTAGGTGCTATATGAAAGGGCTAAGCAGACCCCAATACCGACTTTTTTTGCCACTCGCGTTACCGCCGGTAACGGCCAATGCGTCACCACACCCCACCCCTGCCGGGAACATTAGTGGCGGAGGCCGGCGGTTCTGTCTGTCTCTCAAGTCACTGAGCTCTATTTTTGACGGAATCCTCGTCAATCCGATCACAACCTTGTGCTTTCTACGTGAATTATTTGATGAAGAGCACCGAAAACTCTTTGGCCGCTGCGGCGAAGTGTAGTTGGGCGATGAATCTGGACTAATTACCGGTTTTTGGCTTATTTTATCAGAACCAAGTTGTGTTTTGGTGGAAATAATTTTCCCACAGAAAATGATAGAATCAGTAGCTGTAGAATTTAATTCTGATTGGGTTGAAGAAGTAGAAAATTCAAAAAAATCATTGGTTGAAGGAAAATCAGAAGTGTTAATGGGTTCGATTTCTTGGTTGTAAAGAGGAAGATCGCTAAAAGAAATGGCGTCGTCAAATTCTTCATTGCTTTTCTCCATCTTGTTCATGCAGTTGAAACTTGAAAAGAAAATTAATTGAATTTTGAAGTTCTGGATTGATTGTTTAGTCCATATATATATATATATATATATGCGCGCACGCATAGATATGTCAAAGGACTTGGTAAAAGTGCAGGTATATCTGTTACTAGAATAGTTGAAAATTTAAAAGAAATAATGATGATGATGACGATGATGGTGATAATGATTTTTGACTCTTCCAAGAAGTTGATATATAGGAAGAAGCTTAATGGGCAAGTTTTTACGTACAAAATATATGTAAATGTAACCAAGTTAGTACTTATGACTAAAGTATTTGAGGTTGCGCAAGCAATAACATTCTTGTTGAACAAGCACTCTATATAATAACCAAATTCGTAAGAAAAAAAATGCTTATTATTCTAGAAGTAGAGAAAGAACTAGAAATTAATTAATAAGATACGGAAAGACCAAAGTTAAGTATATATTGTGAAGAATATAAATGAAAATATTGATAGAAATACAGCTACTATTAAATAGAAGTGGACATATATAAAATGAAAAAATGCTGAAATTTTTAAAACAAGACAACTGTATATAATTTTAGGATTATATTACTAAATTTTCAAAGCAGACACAAAATTCGTTTAGATAAAAATGTTACTTTAAATATCTTTTTGGGCCCATATTAATATATATGGCCACCTTTCTCTTTGAAAAAAAAAATAACAATAACCAATATATATTTTGGGCCCATCATTACCTATAAAAATACAAGCGAGTGAGCCGTCTTGTTAGCATCTCTATACATCCAACCAAAGGGTAAGTCCTGAAAATCATTTGACAGTTTGAATTTAATGGAACCCGTCTAGAAGCAAGGTTTGCTTTACAAGGTAAAAAACCCACAGGCAACAGCTAGATAAAAGTCCTTAAACTTTGGAGGAATTGGGCTATTCCAAAAAGAAAGCCACCTATCTTCAATTAAAAAAATTGTTAACACAAGAATATAACTCAATAGTTTTCCTATATCCCGATTTAATAGAGTAGTAGCCATCTTTTTTACAAAATGACGCATTAACTTGTTTAAACTAATGGGGCTATTTAGGATTCTTACAGCATCATAAGGGAGAAAACAACCCATTTTTTCAAAGCCTATCCCAATATCTTCCGCATCTTCAAGCAAATCGTACACCTTATTTTCCATGCCATTTAGAGGTTCAGTATTGACCAAAAAAATTGGAATCATCATTGAAGCTACAAAAACAATATTTTATCAAATGCAAGAAAGCATGCCAACTCATTTCATATATTTTGTCACTCTAGTCATACAACTCATTTAATCAAGAGATTATAAATTATAAACCTTAATTCAATTTTTAAAGTATTAGAATTTGAAAATCAAGAGATTTCGTATATAATTACATCCATAAATAAAATGAGCATTGCGTTCTCATCATTTTTATTTTTTTTCTTTTTCAATAATAAGTTCTTTTTTTTTTTTTTTTACATTTAGATATGCTAAAAGTTTAAAACTCACAGCTATGAATTGTATTTATAGATGTAATTATATGTATTTTACTATTGTTGAATTGAACTGTAATTTTTAATAAATTCAAATAACACTGAATAATAAATAATAAAGACATATACAAAAAGAATTCAAATACTATAATTAATTATTTAATTTAGATACGAGGTTTTTGTTTTTTTTTTAATTATGTTATAAAAAAATATAGCTTATAAGAGATTATCTTATATCTATAATTTATAAAAACGAGTTATTACGTACGGGATACATAAAAAAAAAACTAGTTTAAAGAAAAAAAAACATATTCCTTAGGAATTTTGTTAAAACAAAAAAGGGAAGAGGCAGGGAATACATGAATATTAAATACGATTTAAGTCCGGATATTATATAATTAAAATAAAAAAAGGGAAAAAATCACGAGAAAATAATCGGAGTTAAGAAAAACAAACTCAAGCAACATGTGAGGGGCATTCCGACAATTGAACTCGGGACCTCTCGCACCCTAATCGCGAATCATACCACTAGACCAAATGCCCTCACCGACATCTTCTTGTTTGCTATATTATTTACACGCTAATTATATTGTCGCCTAAAACCTTTAAATTGCACTGACTCGACTTTGCTCTGCTAGAACTGCAAGAAATTTACAAGCTAGACGAAAGAAATGGCGAGAGCGGCCAGTCTACACTTGCTTCGCTCTCAAACCAGAAACCTCTCATCAACGACCTTACGCTCAGGTTTTTATTGTTCTATTTGTTTTTAACTATCATTTATACTTCACTAGGGTTTTGCGGGTGGATGATCTACCTGGTTGAATCTTGTCCATCGTGTTCTAATTTCAGAATTTGTGTTACCTCTGTGATTCTAGATAGTAAAAAATAATCTTTTTAGGATATTTAAGTGTGATCCTAGCAATATTTTATGCGATTTTGAATGTCTGGCTGTGCCTAGAAAATGCAGTTGAGAGGGAAACTTTCCCTGCAAAAATGGACTGAACTATTCCATGAACTTAGCTAATTTGGATTAATTGTTGCCTTGAAGGCTAACAAGATCAGATGATCCGTCTCATTTCCATCAACATCTGCCATTAATGGAGTCTTAAGACTGTTGCTCTGTAGTATAAGACCTAAGAGCATAATAAAAAAAAAAAAATGAAAACAACACTGTCAAGCTCCTCATTTCCTTCAAATTTTGTGTTGCAACTCAAAATCTAGCACAGTTAGAGTTTATTAGTTGCAAGCAGCTGATTTGTTGTTTATAATTCATTTTTATTGGAAAATGAGCTTTATGAGTTCACACATATTGGCCGAGTCATATGTGCCAAACATATACAGAAAGAGAAAAATTCAACGTGGATGTGAATTTGATTGTTTTTTACACAGCATTTGTACCTAAACAAATTGATTGTTGAAATTATTGGATTAACCATATGCGATTTAAGTATACACCCTCTAGAAAGAGTTTATTATTTTTCTTTCCTTCATTGGTCCACACATCTTTATCTTAATTTGCTGTATCTCACGGCAACAAAACCCACTCGTTGGCAACAATTTGTCAATATTTGTTGCTTAATTACTGATTTTAGGATTTACCTTTGTTCTCATTTGGTGATTAATTCCAAAATTTCTAATTGAACAAATCCAATTTCATTATTTATTGGAGCTGCGTTCGTTTTCTACCCTGGGAAAGCTGATGAAATGATGAGGAATTACAAAATTGAACTAAGAATCTTATTGAATAACCATTGATTATACACCTCTCACTATTCTGAAGGTAGACCTTTGTAGCTGTCCGTACATCTACTAATTGCTTAGCAGCTTTAGCTAATTCTGTTTTTAACAACCAAGAGCTTCATGACAAATTGATTAATTGATCCATAAAATCAAGGTAATTGCCGCATGTGTATATAGAGGAAATTGATATTTGTTTACTAGACTCAACCATGTTAATTTTGCTTGTGTTTAATCTTTTCACATCTACACCGTCTTACTAACTTTCAAGTTATTTTTCAGTCACTTTGGGTATAACATGTTCTCGGTGCTGTCTTTAAATCATTGGTAAACAAAAAAAATTATCATGTTTAATAAGCATACAGGTCGCTAGATTTTTTATCACAATACCGATGAGTGTCATTGATGTATTAAGGAATGTCAGAGAAATTCTTATTGTTTTGTGGGAAAACCAGGGTTTATTCTTATATGCATATTCTAGTTTAACAATATCAGTTCTTTTAAGCAATCTCATCATTAGTTGATTTTGATTTTTCACCAATCATTCTTTTTGATGGCTTATGAGCATGATTGCACGCATTCAGACTTCTTGAGAAGGTCTTGGTGGTTATTTTTTCCAATTTCCCTAGCGGTTTGAATTTGTTCCGTTAATATATTATTTGACTGCTCTTGCCCCTTGATTAAGATGCCTGGCCCATAACGAGTTTCAACTCTCATAACAATTCTGTGTTCTATGTCTAACTCGCGTATCCCTCTTGATGGAGTGCAGTTAGGGATGGCCAGGCCATTCCCATCCTTGTATAGTGGACTTTGATTTATCAGCCTTTTCTACTTGGGAGGATCTTATTGTATTATGTTTTCTCCATGTTTCAGGCTATCATGGTTTAAGGGTTGGCACATGGTCACACACTCAGATTGCAGAACCAAACTATACTAGTCCCATCCAGATTGCGGCAACTCAGAAAAGATGGGCATCTAAAGCTAAGCTGACAGAAGATGACAGTAGGATCAGCATTGGACCACTCAGAGGGAAAGAAGCTGGAGATGATGAACAAGAGACTGGGGTGGTTTACTATGGACCGATCTCATCCACCATAAAGAAAGTAAAAATGCTATCTCTATCGACCTGCTGTCTGTCTGTATCCCTGGGCCCTGTCATAACATTCATGACATCTCCTGATATGAATGTCATCTTGAAGGGTGCAGTTGCATCTTCTGTGATATTTTTAAGTGCTTCAACAACAGCAGCCTTGCATTGGTTTGTTAGCCCCTATGTTCACAAGCTCAGGTGGCAGCCAGGCTCGGACAGCTTTGAAGTAGAGATGATGTCGTGGTTAGCAACATACGTTCTAAAGACTATTAAGTTCCCTGATATTCGACCACCAGAGACTAAAAGGCCATTTGTAACATTTAAGGCCAACGGAAATTTCTACTTCGTGGATACAGAGCATTGCCATAACAAGGCATTATTGGCTAGACTGACCCCCCAGAAACATGAATCTGCTTTCAAAAACTTGTGATAGGGTGATCTTATAAGCTGACCATAGCTTAGTGGATTATGATAAACCCCGGATTGCAACCCCTTTTCTTTTTTGGTTTGCCTCGTTACTGGTGAGATACTATTTTCGTTTTCTTGGTTCCTCGTTTGAGTTTGAGGAAAATTATTCGAAGTTTGCTTGCCATAGAGGCATGGATGGGTTGGTAAATGAATTTTGGCTATTCTAATAACAGCAGCCAGCATAATTTACGATTCATTTACGATCTAGATTTACATGCACAATATACTTCCACACTCCATAACGCAACACTAGCAAGTTTTGAAAATGTATATAACAATGAAGATAAGAATTTATATATATACACGAAACAGGGTGAAATTTAGATAAAATTTTATTAATTCTCTTAGCTTTTAGTTAGATCAAGGAGCCCAAAAAAGAAAAATTGAGTTTGAATATTGACAACAATTTAGTTGTAGCAATACCAAATGTTAAAACCACAATTTTTCGATGAGTCTTTAGAAATTTGTTATTTAATTTTAGTATGACAAAAATATATGATGAATCATGCCTTCAGAAAACTGGAAATATCATCCATACTAGGCAATTGATGTATTTCTCATGCAGCATCTCTCTTTTTTTTTGCCTGCAATTTGTATGTCGTGCATGAAAACGGTAGACAGGGAACGCCAAACATTAGAAAGACGTTATATGTGCATTTTGTTTAGAAAAAGTTCATAAAAACATGCCGTGCTTTATTGTTATTCACTTCTGGTTTTTTGTTCATTTCTTTTTATGCATTATTTTACTGCAGTTGTCTTTTTTTTTTTTCTCAAAAAAATATTCCTTACTTTATTGTCAATATCTGAATGGTGTTGAGTAACTTATTATGTTAAACAATTTGCATCAATAAATGTATTTTTATATGCAAGAAGCAAATTTTGTGATAGACTTGATTAAAGGAAAAGGAACGTGTGGCTCCCATGCCAAGCTGCTTTGTGATTTTTGTAAGTTTTGTAAGTTTTATCAAGATAATGCTTATATGTAATTTTATTTCCTACTACATTTTATAACATACAATAGCTAAAAAGTTTAATAAATTCTAGAACATAAAGGCTTACTTTTGAAAGAAGAAAACCGAAACTATAGGCCCATAAGTGAAACCATTACACAAATGTTAACCAGACTAGGCATGTGCAAACGGTATTCGATTTTGAATCAAACCAAATAGAATGAAAATTGAAATTCTCAAAATAAGAGAATCAAATTGCATATAGAATTATTTAAAAATGAAACTGAATAAATCGAATTAATTTTAGTTGGTTAGGTTCGGTCAAATCGATTTTTCACAATATGAGCTTCTTTTTATTGAATTTTTAACCTATATGAATTAAATTAGAGGAATTTAAATAAAATGCCCTCTTTTTAACTTCAGTTTTTAAAAATGCATTATCCAATTTAAATGTTTTAAAATTACCCTTTTTTAATTTTTGGTTTTTAAAAATGCCTTTTTTTTTTGGTTTAAGCCCTAATTATTTTATGCAAACTCTCTCTCTCTCTCTTGCACTAACGTAACCCATCTTCATCTCTTGTTTTCTGCAAATTATTATCTCTTGCAATGGCACTCCAACTCCGAGTCGATCGATTTTGTGACTTTGCCATCGCTATCTCCGAATATCGATTCTTTGACTTTGATGTTACCATCTTCGAAGGTGTGCTTTTCTATACCCATCTCTTTCTTTGTTTTGTATTTATAGATCTTTGCTATGGTTTTGCCGTCGATGTCTTATGTCTTTGCTATGATTTTGAAGGAATGGAAATGGTGCATTAAGGGCGAAAAAGAGTTATGCAAGTGTTGAAGAATTGAAGTAATTATCTATGGCTGCGGCCTCTGATATTAACGGGGAAAACAGGGGAGGAAGGGTTAGAAGAGAGATTTGCAAGACTGTTTTGGGTCACAAGCAGTTCTAATTTTGCCAATGCATTGTGATTTTCCACTTTTAATTTGGGAATTCTTCATATTTTTTTCATGGGAGTTTTAACTTGATTTTATTTTCTAAGAGATATTTTTTTGTTTATTTTTTATTCCCACGATTCTTTCATTAGATGAATTGTAAAGCTTTGGATGTAATCATGATACATGATTATCACTAAAATTCTCCTTCTTTTTTGTTTTGCTCTCTCTGTCAACTGGATTCAAATTTTCCATTGTTTACGTTTTTCAACTTTGAGAGTACAATTTTCTTGTTTGAGTCAATACAGGACAGGTACGCAATAGAAGATATCAAGAAAATTGTTTAAGTGATATGGTTTTATCTCTTGATAATACTCGATTCTAATTATATTCGTGCACTAAAATATATATAAAATTACCAGTAGATAAAATTTGCTGCTGGAATTCTTCTTTTTACAGTGTATATATTTGCAGCTAGTGTGTCATTTTATTTTAATCTGAATGTAAGACTTGATAAACTGGTATTACAACAAAAAAGCAATTAAATAAATAGTTTTTTTGATGAGTTGAGTGAGCTGGGCATATATGATAAATTAAAAAAAATATAGTTTTTGGTCTATTAAAATAATGCATGATGGTTGTTTGATGATATGCCACAATGGCACTTTTCAGGTACAGTTTGCAGTGATAAAGTTTAGCAAGGACTAAAATTACATATGTTGATCAGTGAGCTTTCCTTATACTTTTGTGAAAGCTAATCTTCCTTCCATGTTTTCAATTTACTAATTTAATCGGATGTCTTCTGTTGTTGATTTATTAAAAAAAAAAGAATAAATATGTTAGTTTTATCCTAGAAATTGTCATTTTCCTATATCTTATTGCTTTTTATATCTATGCTCCTGGCTTGGCTCATTTTAATTGCTTTGGTAGATCATTTTTATGCATTCATTTGCATGAAAAAACGTATATATGGGGGATATTTTTGACTTTTTTTAAATTAATTAGCAAAATCCTTTCTCCAATACGTATGTGTGGGTTGTGATAAACTTTATAAACAAACAAATCTAATGGGTGCAATATACATACAGACATACTGATGTGGAATCCCAAGGCTAAAGAATCCGAAATCCCTTAAACATATAATATGGCATGAACATGAACAAAAAGAAATCTCTAACCCTAATGAACCCCCAATCAATAATATGAATGGAAATACATATAATTAGGTTAATTCAAAAACATAAAAACAAAATTTGCTACAAGTAAATATCTTGATAAGAATAAAGTTCTTGATGGAAAAGAAGAAGACAAGCAATCCTCCACTTATAGAATTCGGCCAAGCCAAATAAAATGTATTCAAAAGTCTCAAAATCTACCTTACAATGCTTATAATGAGGTATTTATACCCTCTTAAGAAAATAAAACCTTAACTAATTAAGAAGGCCTTTAAACATGAGCCTCCTACCAAAATAACTTAAGTCCAAACTAATTAACTCTAAATACAACCCACTAGCCTAGAAGAATTAAATTAAATGAACCTAAGCCAATTGAAGCCCAACTCCCTTAAATTAGCCTATTAAGCTAGATTAAGGTCCAACAAAATAAATCAATACAAAACAAGCCCAACATAATAAAATAAGTCTCTTAGGCTGCCTAAAGCTACTCTACTAGCTTAAAATAGTTAATCAAGCCTTTTTAAGTCTTTTTTGTCAATTCGGCCTCATTGGGTTGGACATGAAATTATTTGGCCCCTTTCTTTCTTGAATGTCCATAGCTTCCACTATTCGGCCTATATTAAGCGCCAATGTTAATTGATCTTTCCATAATGACCCGTGCACGCATCATTCCCTCCCTCTTTAGAAAAGATTCGTCCTTGAATCTTTGTCTTGTTCAAGTTAGGAATTAAAGCTTGAGGAATAAATTCATCTTTTGAATAGGTGGAAATAATATGAATGCTTTTTCAAAAAAGAACTTATCATGTTCTTGCCATTTAACAAATAAACTAATCAAAACATGGTTAGTCTTTAATACATCTTTATGACTATGATTATGATTGCTTTCATTTTCCATGTGGAATTCAGCCTTTTTAAGTGACAAAGGAGCAATTGTAACTTGTTGATTTTCCATCACAAGAAGAAATCTTCTTCATTTTCACTCAAACAATCAACATCATCTTTACTTTCAATTATTTCTCCATCACGCACAACATCACCATCAAATAAATCTCTACTATCCCCTTCAGCTTCACAAATAACTTCTTTTACGATAACTTCTTCTATGATAACTTCCTCCTCCTTTCTTTTCTCCTTTTGCTTACACATTCTACTTAGTTGTTTGAAAAGTTATTTAAACTGCTATTCCATATTGTTAAGGCCTTGCCTCACACACTTCATACTTTTCTTTAACTCGATCCATTCTTTTTGATTTGAATGTCACTTTGACTTGCAATAAGAGATCCTCACAATCACTTATGTTTCACTTAAAATTGGCTTTTACTCTCATTTAAGCTCATACTCTCAAGCCTTTTTTCATTCAAGCTTGTTGTCCTCAATTGCACTTTAGAACTCAACTCCAAGTCAAGATGATGCACAAATAGCAAATTAAAATGAGGAATGCAATGAAAACAATTATCAAGAAAGATAGGTTCAATATTAGAAGCAAAAAACCAAAATGAAGAAAGTTGAAATAAGCATATAAGATGAAGGTATGTATGTTGTTCGAATGTACAATTCAAATTAACAAGGTATAAATTGTTAATTGTAGTGTAAATGAAAGCAAAAGAGATAAGAGACACTAAAGAAAGTAACTTATAATGAAAGAAATGACAAAGCTAATGCAAAAATGCAGAAATTGAAATTTTTCTAATAGAAAAATCAACTTGATGTAAAGATATGTGATAACATTAAGAAAATAAAGATAAGGAAACAAAAATTATCCAAGGCAAGTCAAAATGAGGAAACCAAAGTCTCTAAGCTAAGACAAAAAGGATAACCCAATATGTCCTAATTAGATTAAAATAAGAAAACCAAAAATGTCCAAGCCAAGTCAAAATAAGGAAACCAAAATGTCTAAGCTAAGACAAAGGATAACCTAATATGTCTTAATTAAACCAAAATAAGGAAATCCAAATGTCTAATTAAACTTTCTATATTAATTCCCTAATTTAATTTATAGCCCAATCAAAAGTTTGGATTAAACCTAAGTAATCAAATAACACCAAATCTAACCCAATAAATAAAGCCCATAATGATGCAGAACCCCAAAGCTAAAGAACCTGATACCCCTTAAACTTACAATATGGCATGAACATGAACATGAACAAATCCCCAATAAATAAAGCCCACTATTGTTCACTCCTAATTAAGCCCAAATAATCCAATTAGTACCAAATCTGGCCTAATAAATAAAGCCCAATATTGTTCGCACCAATATCACTTTAACCTCTCTCTCTCTCTCTCTCTTTTTATACCACAATTCTAATTTTTTTAGATAACAACTAAAACAACAATTAACCCAAAATTTAAGATCACTAATAAGAAAACACAAAGAACAAACCTAAATAAAGCCTCCTAAATTTTAAAACCCTAAGAAAATAATAAAATTGAGTACTAAATCAACAAATAAATAAGGATAAATAAGAATTAATCCTAATCTAAGTTCTGATACCAAATGGTGCAGAATCCCAAGGCTAAAGAACTTGAAAGCCCTTAAACATACAATATAGCATAAATATAAACAAGAAGAAATTCCCAACCTTAATGAACCACTAATTAATAATATGAACGAAAATGCATATAATTAGGTCAATTAAAAAACATAGGAACAAAATTCACTACAAGTAAATACCTTGATAAGAATAAAGTTCTTGATACAAAAGAAGAAGCCAAACAATCCACCCCTTATAGAATTCGACCAAGCTAAATAAAATGTATTCAAAAGTCTCAAAATCTACCTTACAATGCTTATAATAAGGTATTTATATCCTCTTAAGAAAATAAAACCCTAACTAATTAAGAAGGCCTTTAACCATGGGCCTCCCACCAAAAATAACTTAAGTCCGAATTAATTAACTATAAATATGACCCATAGCCTGAAAGAATCAAATTAAATGAACCTAAGCAAATTGAAGCCTAACTCACTTAAATAAGCCTATTAAACTAGATTAAGGTCCAACAAAACAAATCAATACAAACACAAGCCCAACATAATAAAATAAGTCCTTTGGGTTGCCTAAAGCTACTCTAGTAGCTTAAAATAGTTAATCAAGCCCATTTGAGTCTTCTTTGTCCATTCGGCCCTATTGGGTTAGACATAGAATTATTCGGCCCCTCTATTTCTTAAATGTCCATAGCTTCTACAATTCGGCCAATATTAAGCCTCAATGTTTATTGATCTTTCCATTATGACCCATGCAATCATCACATACATACTTGTATTGCCTTTTCTTGATGCTTTTAATTGCCAACTACATTCTCATCTAGGCAATTCAAAATATATTTCTTGATACATACTTTGTATTGGAAGTTATTTTTTAATAAAAAAAGGCTTAATGCTTTTGTAAGGGTTCCCTTATCATTGAAAGGTTGTCACATCTTTATATTAGGATATCTTTAGTTACTTATGATTATAGATTTCGTTGTCCCCGTATTGTGTTCTTCTTTAGTTTTGCTTTTGTTTTATCAATAATATCTTTGCTCAATATGCTCACATAATCCATCATTTCAGAAACACTTCCTTGTAATTCTAAAAATTTATTATTGATGCTTAGATTTCAATTATTGGATCTATATTTATGCTGTTGTTAGAGCTTAAATATAAAAAAGATATACTAAAATTCAAATTTTAGATTTTAAATCCTCTTATATTTTTTGGTTTACCGTTTGGTATACCAAATTCCAAATCCTCTTTTCTTTTTTGTACCAAAATTTGTATTGAAATGTGTAAGTCATATATTTAATTAAATGTGTTTTTATCTAACTTTTCTCAATCAATGTAATACATAAAAGGGTATACTGTGAAATCAGATTCCCTCTTCTTTAATTCCAAGTAGAATTTCAAGCTATTATCATCATTTATTTCCAAAGAAAAATTTTTTACAAGATATTTTATATGAAAATGGGTTAGTTCTGTATTGATTTTCAATTGATCTAATATTATACCCACGAGATGTTCATAGCTGCCAGCATTTGGAATTAATACTCCTTTAACTTCAAAACCTTTAAATTTATTATCACTATTTCATTCTCCTTTATGTTTAATCAAAATTGGAATGTTATCCATCCAAATCCACCAATGATTGATGCCAAAAATTTTGCATTAAAAAAGTTGACATAATACAATATCAATAAAATTCATTAGAACTTAAATATTTTGCAAAACATTTTCTTATATAAAAAAGTTCATGTTGGCATTCTATCAAATACTTTTCATGCAACAATTAAAATACCAAATTTTAACAAATAACATAGTTTGTTTCAACAAAAAGAAGAATGGATTCAAAAATAAAAGTGACAGAGGAGTAAAAACTTGCCTGAATAATTGATAAATTGATTCAAAACTATATGAAAAATTCCCAAAAACCAAGTACTCAAAGTTCAGTAAATGATACAGTAGCAGGAGCAGGCTATTCTGGTTCTAGTGCTACAAAACTTGATCAAGAATTTGATTCTATTTTTAGCTTCAATTCATCTTCAAATTCCAATGGTTCTTAATCATTGGATGAGAATTCTGTGTTTTTGGAACATGGAGCATGAGGAAGAAGAAAGAGGAGTATGTGTTTGAGTTAAATATGATATTTTAGAGAGGGGGTATTTTTAAAAATAGAAATTTTAAAAAAGGTAATTTTAAAAGGAAAAAAAATGAGGGGGTATTTTTGAGAGGAACCCCCTTTTTTGGATATTTTTGTGAAACTCCCATTAAATTAAATTAACTTATATTCAATAAAATAAAACATTTAAAATAACTAAAAGAAAATTAGTATACATAAATTTTTCATATTATGTCCGTAATAAATAATAATCAAAATTACATTAAAAAACTATACATTAAAAATAAATACAACATAACTTCTAATTAAAAATACATTTAATGTTCTCTAATTAAAAAAAAAAGCATACATGTAAATAATTATAAAATAACTTCCAATACATAGTACTGTAATGAATCCAATCAAGTCCTCTTAAACCTGCATTGTATATAAACAAACATTGATTAAATAAATTCAATTAAATTGTGAAAACACAAAACAATTGAAAGGTGTAGAAATATTTTATTATATCAACAATGGACTTTATATACATTTTTTGAAAATCTGCAAATGAAAAAATAAATAATAATTTTTTATAAAAATTAAGTTAAATCATTAAAACAAAGAACTAAAATTATAGAGATACATACCTCTCTTTATTAGGATCACATCATCTTCTCCAATTGCTCTTTCAAGTTCATCTGATTCAACAAGCCAATCTTGAGTACAAATAAGGGCTTGCACAATTTTAGAAGTCAATAAACTCCTAAATGCATCAAGTAGTCTTTCACCCGAGCTAAATGTAGTCTCTAAAAGCACAGTTGAGATAGAGATAGCCAACACATCACAAACTATCTTGGTGAAAATAGGAAATATATAGTTGTTTATTTTCCACCATTCTAAAATATCAAACTTTCCTTTATCATTATATTCAATTTGCTCACTCAAATACCTATCAATATCAGTCCTCTTACTTGAATTCTCACTTAGGACTTCACTCTTGTATTCCAATTCAAAAATTCTTTTCAATTTCTTGGTTTCATCCAATTGCATCAAAATGATAAAATCATCTTATTCCTTTAGATCTTTTTGGCCTGAACTTGAACTTGAATCTTTATCTTTGTGTTCTTCATACAATTTATCCAAAATATCTTTGATTATAAACACCATCAACTCACCATCTTTTGCTCCAAACATCCTTTTAAAAATAAAGTTCAAGCATTGAAGTTTGTATCGGAGATCCAAAACAACACCAAGATAAATTACATGGTTAACTTTCATTGGATCTCCCTAATATTTATTGTACTTCATTTTCATTTTTGTTGCCATCAATGACAACTCATAGTTACTTGCTTTTTTCACTCTTTCAGTAAACGATACATCATGTAAAGTTCATAAAAAAGCACTGCATGTCACATATTTAGAATTAGAAATTTTTAAAGTAAACTCATAAAAATGATTCAAAAAAGTGAGCATTCTTCTTATATTATCCCAATAAGTTTTATTAGGCACATTCGACCTGTCATTTTCTCTTTGTAAATCAATTCTAAAGTAGGGATCGACATCATCTAACTACTTGAAAGCCTTTTCAAAATTTTGGGTTATGTTTAACATATTTAAGGTAAGCGGTGCTCTACCAAATTAGTATTAGTGTAAGCCCTAGCCCCAATGCATTGTTATAAAACACTTTAGTTAATAAATGAGGCATTTATTTTATCTATTGTATTCCTGTAAATATCAATTGATAGAACTATCCAAGAATGTTGTTTCAGTTTAAGTTATCATGTGTGAGGTACATGGTTGTAAGACCTTGAAACAAATGAGACTTCATTCTAAATATCCCTAGTCAGTCATTGTTATGGGAATAACAAATGAATTAAGACTAGTATGCTCTCTCTGATAAGATAAGTTCTGTCTTACAAATCATAAGGACAAGAGTGTCAATTAGAGATCATAGATACATGTTTAGAACATGGTATCTGGATTCGATCCGTTCATGAGAACACTATATGGTATAAGTCATAAGTGTTTCTCATGTGCAAGTTTTGCATCGGAGTTCTTAGACCTAAAATCTATATAAAACTCTTTATGAATTACTATGTACTTTGACATACACCTAACGTGCTCGTAACAAGGTGACAAGTATGGGTATGCTTGGGTATGCACTAATCCATGTTAGAGAGCATGAGAGAAGTGAAGGGATTACCCCTCCCGATAAGAGAGAAAATATCATCGGCCACTTGATCAGTGAACTAAGAAGTGTATGGCCATACCGAGATGAAATAATGAGCAATCATTATTTATCTGAGAGTTTAGTGTCACTGGAATATCAAGAAAGGAATTAGTATATATAAGGATGACTGGTTTCATGCCTTATATTAATTCTGATATTTAAGGGTAAGGGACTATGTAAAATTATATTAGGTCACTAAATGCCATTTGCATTTTCATTTAATTTGGAATGCTATAATATCTTGCTAGAGAATATATATAGCCTTTGAATTAATTCATAGTTCATTGCCAATATTAAATGGACCTATAGGATCGCACACAAAGCATTGCGCTTAAAATACTTAAATAGAAGATTGGACATTAATTTGGGCTTTTAATTAAAGTCAAATTAATGTATTTAATGGGTATTAAAATTGCTATTGGACCTTGGTTCATGAGAGAGAAAGATTCGGCCCAATAAGATTAATTTCAATTAATTAATTATCTTGGATTAATTAAGTTAATTGAGTATTAAATCCTAATGACATTTAAATCAAAATAAATTAATTAAATGGAGATAAGGTAACCGAAAATCCAAGGATAAATTCAATAGGAATTTCGGCAACCATATCCCTAAATTAAGTGATTTATTTTGATTAAATGTCTTATGTTTATTTTGAATTAATTTGAATTTAAAATTTAAAGGAGTTTGAGTTAATGTATATCACTTAATTAGGAAGTGATGGAGGCTGAATTTACTAGCTAAAAGATAGTAAAATTAGGATTTAACACTTACCTAAATTAGTGAGATATATAAATGAACTAAAACATAAAAACCCTAGGTGTGAATTTGATCTCTCTCTCACACTTGGTCGAATTTCACAAGGGAAAGGATTCTTCCTTGTTCTCTTGTGTTCTTGGGCAGAAATAGCAACCAAAAAGAAGTACAAGATCAGATCTTGTAGCTTTAATCCATTACCATTGACAATTACTTTACACATAGAGCTAGCACTCTCAATTTTAAGCCTTTCTTGTAATTGTGTGTGTGAACATAGAGAGAAGTGGCGTAGAGGCTGTTCCTTTGGCATTGGTGGTGAAGATCTAAGGTGAATAAGTCCTTCTTAGTTGTTGGTCATCATCAAAATCAAATCTTGAAGTGCATCTAAAGTTGTAAGTTTTAAAACCCTAAAATTGCATGTTTTCGATTCTTGTTTATGGATTGCGTGGTATGTATGATCGATTTTATTATTTTTTCGCTGCGTGATTATCATGTACATACCATGTCATATTCCATCAATTAGGACATCAAGAGATAACATCTGCTTACAATGAATTTTTTTCATAGTCATAACTTTTCTTGAACTTTCTAATTCTTCTACAAGATAACCTCACATAACGCACAATTGCCCTGCTCCTTATAACTGAATTTCCTATTTCTTTCAAGCCATCTTACACAATCAAATTAAACATATGTGCAAACCATCTCATATGTAACCACTTTCCTTCCAAAACACTATAACCCTAATCATTAAATTTTTCCTACAAATAATTTATGGCAAATTTATTTGGAGCATGATTATCCACAATAATAGTGAAAACATGCTCAATTTCCCAACAATTGAAATATTTTTCAATTTCAATGCTTAACTCTCTACATTTGTGATTAGAGACAAGACAAAAGTTTAAGATCTTTTTATGTAATTTCCACTCATCATCAATTCAATGACATGTTAGATACATATAATTAACTTGTTGATTGATGTCCAAGTGTGTATAGTAAGGCAAAGTCTTTGTTTTTTTAATTTCAAAGTATTGCTTAAGTTTAGTCTTTTCATCAATATAAATTTGAGAACAATCTCTAGACATAGTGAATCTAGATGGCATCTTAAATTTGGGTTGCACAAGAGCCATGTATTTCCTAAATGCTTTATTTTCAATAAAGTTTAAAGGTAATTCAGTTGAAATTATCAATTCAGGTAAACCTTTTCTTATAGATTTCTGATCAAATTTTCAAGTACCAGGACCCCCAACTTCATTATCAACCTTAAAGCTCAATTATGATTATGTATCTTGAGTCTTGGGACGTTTTTTACAAACACTAATGTGCTTTTTAAGTGTTGTTGTACCATTTTTCTTAAGATCAAAAAAATAACTCTTTGAAGTAATAATTGCACTTGTAAATTTGACAAAGTGATCCCAAACTTTCGATCTTGGTTAAGCTTTCCTCTTTAAAATTTTAGATGTTGCCTCTGATTTTATAGGTTGATTGGTCTCGAATTGAGTTTGAAAATAATCTTTAGTATTAGGAGTTTGCGTCTCACCTTGAGTAATAGGAGTTTGAGTCTTATCTTGAACAGAGGCCTAAAATAAATAAAAAATAAAAATAAGAAAGGAAGTATTATATGCTTATTACACACAAACACCAAATGAAAATGCAGATTATGGGGCAATAACAAAACTTAATGAAATAATCCCTAAATAGTACATCAATAGCCAATAATTAGCAGTAAAGTAGTAGCACTCACCTGAAAAGATTAATAGTGAGAACAAAGTTGAATCAAAGATATAATGGCATAATAAATCATTGAATAATAAACTGGTAAGATAAAATTTAAATCAAATACAAAGTTTTAATGACAACAGAATTAATGGCATAATAAATGAAAAAACACATTTAATAATACTTAATTTTATTATACGTTTGTTAGTGATGCGACACTAATGGCATAATAGTTTGTTGATTCTCTTTTTGATCTAACTTCTGTTGGATCATCAATTTTATTATAATGAAAACAGGTTGAAAAACAATGTCTTTTATTATTTATGCAACAATTTTAAATATTAGTCTTTGCATGATTTTATTTTTTCCACATTTTTCTTTATTATTTTTATCTTCATTAAACATACTTTGATGACATAGATAGTATTTTTGAAAGAGTAAAATAGTGAAGATTTAGTATGGGAGGACACAATACTTCAAAAGCTAGGCATGTAATATAGTATGGGAAGCAATATCGAAAGAAGAATAAGAATCTCTAGAGAATTAAGTTAATTAGCTAACACTAATAAACAAAAAAGTAATGAATTTTAATAGCCTTAAATCTTAAGAAGAAACAACCAACTGCAAGGATACTTTAATTATTCAAATCCAAATACAGCATGATCGGTGTCTAGCAAATGTACTAGATCGGCTAAGTAATATAGGGAAATATATTTGAGACCCTAAGAATATCGAACCTAGGGAAAAAGGGATTGCTAAGTAAAATATCTATTATCTAGTAGAATTAATCTAAGATATTCCCCAAGTTTGAATTGAAGGGAAATCTAAGCTAGCCAGGAAATTAAATCAAAAAATTAACAATTAAATTAACACAAAGTCATCAAGGAAATCAACAAAATTGAAATTAATGCTTAGAAAATTATATCCTCATAAATGTAATTGGAAACAAATAAAATAATATTAATATGAATATCCGAAAAAAATCCAACTCAAAACAGGTATCTTACTTAGAACATCATTCTAAATTACTAAGCTCTTTGATTAAAAATAGCTTAATAATTAGCTTTAGCTTAGGTTCACAAATTCCTAGATCTCAAATGAATTTCCTCTCAGAACACCCATTTTAAAATTCATCGATTCCCCAACACACCTAAACTAAATATAATCTACACATAGGAATTAAAACCTCCTCTTGGAATATAAAGATAACTAGATGTAGAAAATAAACGAACAAGGCATAAACAAATACAATTAACATTTAGATTCAATATATAATCATCTCTTGGTACATTAAAAATCAAACCCAAAGATCAATGTAAATGCAAAATTAATCACAGGAAAAATAGAAGAAAAAATGAAAATATTCATTAAACTCAAAATTCGAATACAAATATGGTTCAAGAATTCTTAAGCAAGAAGAAATACTCAAACATCAAGAATATAATCATTAAAATATAAAGATAAAGTTCAGAATACACCATTGATGAAGAGAATAAAACTTGAAGTTCCTTTGTCTTCTTAAATCTCCAAATTAAATCTAAGCCAAAAAGAGAAAATAAAACCCTAATCTACAGTGACTAAAAGAAAGAAATAAAACCCTCAAAGCTACTCTCCCCAAATCATCTTTCGATTCTCCCTTTTTATATTAATACTTGCAAGACCTAAAATAAAAGAAGTCGTACTGCCACTAAAATACTTTAACTATAAAAAACTTCTTAAAAAGTCAAATCTGCTGCTAACTAAATCCAGTTGGGATGCAAGGCATTCTTTGCCGGGTGATTACTTTTACCTGAGAGCTAGAGTGATCCCTGCTGGATTCTTCACTAATGGGCTGCATCTTTAAAGGAACTCGGTGGGGATGTTTTTATCCCTACCGAGTTCTAAACTACTGGATGGAAAGTATATAAGGGACCCGATGGGGAAGATTTTATCCCTGTCGGGTTCTTGGCTACTGGAATGAAATGAGAAAGGCACTAAAGAACTCAGTGGGCATGTTACATGTTTCCACCTGGTTGATTTAACTCCTTTTAATAGAGAAACCTGCAAAACAACCAAAAATCAAACTCAATCACTCAAAACTCAAAAAACTCAAACTTTAAACACTAAAACAAGCAAATTAACAATAATAATACTACAAAACAAACCTGAAACTACCTAAAAACATAGTTACAATTCAAGACTATCATAGCAGTTTTGTGATTATGAAAATAGAATGTGCTTGATTAAGAAGCGTGACAAAAAAACATGCGAACTCAACATAATCAATGTATTACTTTTTAAAGTGATTAAGAAGATTCCAATTTTAGGTAGTAAAAAATTACAAATATTTGTATAATAACACAAACATGATGGGTTAGTTGCTAAATTGTAGCTTCAATCACGAATAATTAGAATATACCAAAGAACAAAGAGGTCACATATAGACCAAAGAGCAAAAAACCAAAAACCTTACCTACCCTAAAATTACAGCAATAAAAACCCCAAAAAATACCCTATTACAAGCCAAAAACACCAAGACCCAGCATTGTCCTCAAAAACCAAAAAACTAGAAGGACCAAACAAACATACCAAAATCCATTTGATTTGGTTTTCAGTTTCGATTTGGTTCTGCATAAGCCTAGTTAGGGATTTCAATTCAGGTAAGGATTTACTATTGAACACATACACACACACACACACACACACACACGGTGAGTTTTTATAATTTCAATCGGTTTGATTAATTCGATTTTTCAATTTTAAGAATTGAACTGAATTAACCAAAATTATTGAACCAAACACACCAAAATCCATTTGGTTCGATTCAATTTTTTATTTTATTTCGGTTCTGCATAGGCCTAAATCAAAGTTTAATTTGATTGAATTTGGTTAAGTGATGCGAAACCCCAACTTATATGCAAAACTAGAACGCCAGCATACCATGAATATTGAACATAAATAAGATAATAAACCCCCAATCTAAAGAACCCCCAAACAAGATTGATTGGAAACGCTTATGATAGATTGATTTAGAAAACAAGAAGAAGAAGAAGAATCAAGCATACATTAATCATGCAAATAGCCTAAGTCTAATTCTTCATACAATAGCAAGAATCAATAATAAATTAACTCTCACAAATTCGGCCAAGCCAAAGAAAATTCTCATTAATCAAAATTCAAGTGTCTTATAAATGAAGAATTAAGCCCTTTATATAGGCTAGGCAGCTACCCCTCCCTAGATGAATTAAAATCAAACACTAACTCTAAGAGATAAATAATAAAATAAATAACAAAGATAATTCCTAACCTTTATCTACATGTATTTGGCCATAATATGGACTAAGTACATGATGAAATAAAGATAAATACAATTTGAAAATAATCCTAACAATTAGTGATAAATGATAATGGTGATTTAGATAGTATTTTTAGTATGTTTTTAGGTGTTTAATTAGGTTAATTTTGTGTTAATTAGGTTAGATTTGAGTTTAATTGGTTAATGTTGTGTTTTTGGAGTTAATTGTAAATTTTGGTATTTTTTCAGGGTTATTTTGAAAGAAAAAGGACTTAATTGTAAAAAGGTAAGAAGATTTGGGTCAAAACTGTGAATTTGGAAAATTCATGTTAATTAGTGATCGTGAGGTCCAAAAGTTTGATGCATGGCCACGTGAAGTTATAAGAGAATGAACCTATGGCCACGTGAGAAGAAAGAAGGAGGAGCAAGTAGGTAACACGTGACCATGTGTGACACAAGGTTAGTCCACACATGACCACGTGTGAGGAAGGCTTAATGGGACACGTGACCACGTGTAAAAATGCAATGGGAAAGGCGTGACCACGTGCTGAAGACTCCCACTTCGCGAAGGATTTTCTCGAGCTTCCTGTTTTAGGCAGAGTTTCCTTCCTATTTGATTTTGGAGTTTGAGAAGGGATCCACGACATCTTTGGCCTATAAATAGCAGTTTGAAACACAAGAGAAAATGAGGAAAAAATCCAATCTTAGAATTAAGCTTAGTTTATTTTACGTTGTTTTTTCTGTTTCTATTTTTTTTTTCAACTTTGTTTTAGTTTTTAAATATATTTAGGAAGTAGTTTTTCTTCTTTTGCTAATGGATTCTTGAAATCTTATATTTTCATTGTTATGACTTTATCTTGAGCTTAATTTCAATATCGGTTGATTATTTCTTGGTTTTAAGCATATTCTAATCTTTGATTGTGTTGAGATTGATTGTTGGTTTATTGAATAAATAACTAAAAATTGGTTTTGACATAGTTAATGATTTGCATGTTCTTGGGTTAACTCTTTAATATTTATGCATGATTATTATCCGAAATATGAGATAATTATGTGTTAATTTTATTGGTTAATACTAAGAGAGGAAGAACTAAGAATAGTTGAAAAATAAATCTCTTGAAAAAGGCTTTAATAGACATTTAGGAGGATTAATTCAGACTTTTATGCTAAGTGTTAAATTATTCTGAATAAGATAATTTTAATGCTTGGAATGATAATCTTGAGTAAAGTTATCTGGTTTTATTTATCTGAATTCTTCATAATCACTGGTGTTCCTTTTGAATTTAAGTCATTACAATGAAAGTTAAGGTGGATAGTTTCTTTAGCAAGAGAATTCCAGTTATTATTTTGTTTTTAATTCATGTTAATTTATTTTTAGCGTTTGTTTTGTTTAATTGTTTATTTTGTTTAATTTTTGCTTTTAAATAAAAAACATTATGGAAACAATCTCGAATTAATTTAATTCAGACATAGATATTATTCTTAGCAATCCATGTTCCCTTGGGTACGATATTTTGGGGTCTTAATCTAGTACACTTGCTAGCATCCGATCAATAAATATGCTTATTATCCTAAGAAAATGAAGGAATGAATGTAGACTTAATGTTGGCTAAAAGTGAATTTTGGCCAGCCCTTTAAAGATATGGTCAAGCTATTATTTCTCCCTCAAACTCTACTTAATAATATCCCAAAATAATAACTATTTATTAAGAAAAATTCATTCCTAAAATTTAGGACCCTAAGTTCACCAATGTAGGTCTAAACCCAAATCTGACCCAAACCCATTAAAATTGAACTATCCCATGTAAAATTTTTCCCCCTTAGGTATTCTAAGCCTCAAATAGTTATTTTGGCCCAACTCTTTAGAAGAGATAAGCACAACTTTAGCCTACCCACTTAAACTACCCAAAACAGTAAAATAAGCCCAAAATAAAACAAACCTATTCTAATAAAGCCCAATTCATTTTCCTAGGTTCCAGGCTGCCCAAATATACTTAATTAAATGTTACATAAAGAATAAAAAATAAATAAAGTAGCTTGAAGGCCCATTGCACCATTCGGCCTACACTTGTCTTCATAGTCCAATTTAGCTTCTTTCTCTTCTTAAACTTACATCTTCTCCACATAAGGTTTTATGAATGCTTGTAGGACTTCTTTAAGCTTCTTTGACCTTGCTCTTGTTATTGGTCCTTGAGGAAATGCTAGTTCATCTTTCTTGTTGCCATTGTACTTGGTCGTGCTCATATCATTAAGTCTCAACATTTTTCTTTTTAATTTACTTACAATTTTATTTTTTGTGAAGAAAGGAGGGGAAAGCCCTCAAGAATACAAATAAAAACTATTAAAATATGTGATGCGACATAGATCATAAAAAAAACCAATTCTTAACAATAGCAAGAGCCTCATTTATAAAATGCACATAAGGAGAAAAATTAGAAGCATGGTGGGAAAGATAATCAACACTGAGATTTGCTTCACGATGAGTGTGGACAAATTGAACACTTAAAAAGAGCTGTTAATTTGCTTGATAAAGTTTAAAAGAGAATGACATTGAACAAAAAACACTATAACTCTATTAATCATATTAATAACACCTAAACCGTCACTTTCAATGATAAGTCTTTGTAAACCCAAATCCTTTGACATCATCATGCCATGGAGGATGGCCCAAGTTTTTGCCTTGAAAATGTTGTAGGTACCTATGTTACCTACAAACCTTTAACCATTTCCCTGTACTATCTCTACAACTAGAAAGCATTGAAGCATCAATTTTGAGATGGTGTATATCAAAAGGCTTCCACACCATAGCTCTTAGTTGGATCGAAGTCACTAAATTACCATGAACAGAAATAGATTTTTGAGTAGCATTATAAGCCATATTAAGGATATCATAAGTAAACTACACAATTGAGAGGTGGATCGAGGAGAATAAAACATTGTTCTTTTGTTCCAAAGTGCCCAACAAATTGATACCAACCAAAAGAGGCCAAGTAATTTTTGTAGTATAAACCTCTATTCGTTTGAGATTTAAAATAATCTAATCTGACACAGTTTCCTGGTGGTTACAAAAATCATTGTGAAAATCAACAAGTGCAACTAAACTCTATAATTAAATTGCTAGAAAGCAGTTACGAATAATATGTTCAATAGATTTCAAACAAGATGAACACACCTAAAAAGTATTAGAAGCAACAATATGTATGTGCACCCTTTCTTGATTTGCGGAAAGACCGCTGCACAAAACATATCAAAGAAAAAGCTTAACTCTTTGAGGACTCTAATAATTAACCCATTAGGAATATCGAAATCAACAAATGATAAGTAAGTTGTCTTAATAGAAAAAGAGCCTGAAGAAGTAGGCTTCCAACACATAAAATCTAGTCCCAAATTAACTAGGATCAAGGGGAAGAAATGATTCAATCAAATGGCAAATATTATAGGGTAAAAGTTAAGAAATAACACACCAGTTCCGAGAAAAATCAACAGCAAAATCAGCCACATTGTCTTTTGTATTAATGGCAACATTTAAGTCCAAAATAAAATGCAATGGATAATAATTTATCCCCATGACCATTTATCTGTCCAAAATTTAGATTTATAACTATCCAATTGCCCAAAAAATATAAGGCTATACTCTGTTTTTCCCAACCACCGAACGAGAAGTCGAAGGTGTAATAGTACCATTTTTAGAATAGGGAAACTTGTACTTGGCTTGCACAATTTTCACCTACAATTTATCAGCATCAAAATAATATTCCATCTAAGTTTCATAAAAAAAACATCATTAAGTCGAGTTATATTTCTGATTTCAAAACCTCTTGCACATTTAGGTAGTTAGACATTAACCCAAGGAACAAGGGAAATTTTTTTTTGTCTCCATTGCTACCCCATATAAAGCCTCATATGCTATTTTGGATGTCCTTACTGAGGCTCATTGGGATCCTCGTTATTTACATAATGTATGTAGGAATAACTACCAAAACTGACTAAGCTAAGGTCACCCTACTAGGAAAAGAGATCTTAATAGCATTCCAAGAAACAAGTTTACTTCACACCTTATTTAGGAGGGATTTATAACTATTCCTTGTAATGTGGGAATGGAGAAATGGGACACCAAGATAATTACCAAGGTCGTTTGCTTCCTTGAACTTCATGTGACACCCTAAAAATTCATCTAACATGCACAATATGTTGTAGAGCATGCACAGTAATCCTAGGACAGTCATCAGAGTGATTGCACTAGTATAGCATAGAGAAATTTTTATTAGATTAATTGTTAAATGTGCTCACCCCTGAATAATTAGAGGATGGGTGACCTATCTGGAAAGTAGAGTTAAGCATTAAATGAGATAGTATGATTTAAATGAAGTCTAGTGGTATAATTTGGGAAGAAATTAAGCTTAAATAGGTCCCTAAATCAAGTAGAGAAGCATTTTCTTAGTTACGGTGAAAGGGTTGACTAGAAGTTTGATCGGGCTCTGAAATATTTTAAAGAGCTCTAAAAATTATTTCCATCATATAGACCCATTATAAATATCATAAATAACCCATTGGAAGTGAAAAATAAATTTTTTGACAGTTTCGAAATTTTGAATTTCGGACTGGCTGAATTTACCTTTGAAGTTGGAAGTATATTAAAATGATGTTAGAATAAGATAAAATTTTAAAAACATGCTTCTACATATGCTAGTGCATGCAGAAAAAAATTTCAGAGCATTCTGACAAGCAAAACATCAGTTTCAGAAAAATGATAAAAAACCGAGATCAAATTAATTAATGGGTTTCACTACCATATTTTAAATATCTAAGGACATGAAAGTCATTACAAATGAGCCATAATCACCTACTTGCAGTACCATAGCCAAAATATGTGTAGGAACTAAGAAAATGGTGACAAGTGGCTTAAAAATAAGCCATTAGATTAAATAGTAAATGGAGAAATTTGGATCCTAGATTTGGTGGACTTAAAGACAACCTAGAAGGGTCTAGAATTATCTATAATTTTGCCTTAAATTCTATAATTCTCCCCTCCTTTCTTTGAGAAATTCGAACCTAGCCATTTTTAGATAATTTCTCCATCTTTTCTCCATTTCTTCTTCCTCCCACCAAATCTCAACCCCAAATTTCAACCACATACTCCAGAAATTATCCTTTAAACCCTAGAATTTGAATTGTATCAAGAAAAAGCTTGGATTTAGAGTTATTTTAGAGAGAGAAAGTTAAACTAATTAGGTAATCACTTGAGTTTTTGTTAGAATTAGTTGGGAAATTTGTTATAGACTTGTAGAGCATGATTATTAGAGTTAGTTAGTAGCTTTTAATTGCTTAAATTCATGGATAAAACTTATTATTTTCTCCCTCCTAATTTTGGCCTAAAGAAGAAATATAAGGCAAAGAAAAAGGCAAGGAGAAAGAAGGAGAGGAGAAGGAAGATTAGGTCATTATCAAGCTAAAACAAGGTTAGTGGATGCAATTTACACTTAATTTCATTTACTTTGTTGAAATTTACACAAATTTTACATTATTTAACTAGGTGAAGCTATGTAGAAATGAGAAATAATTCAACCTAACATGATAAAATGATGACTTAAGATGATTTCAGTATGAATTAATGAAGAAAACAAAGTGGAACTAAAAGATCTAAGGTATGCTGAATTATGTACTAAGAGAGAATATGAGCTAACTTGATGATAAATGGCATATTTGATGTAAAATACATAATATTATAGGTGGAGAACATAGTAGCATTGATTAGAGTGAAAAATGTTAAATGTACATAATTAAACATAATGGAACATTATGATGGACTTAAAGGAAACTTGGATATTATAAGATGAATTGAGTTTGTATTGTTACATAATTGTTTAATATGACATTTCAGACATAATTGGTATGTAAATGGAAAAAGAATCAAATGGTATGTGGGAGATCCCATTGAGGCCGAATGGTAAATGTGTGGATATTAGTGTGTTTTCATTACCTTTATATGATATTTTATGTATTTGTGATGGATGCATAATGATTAAGCATAATTAGATACCACATGAGTATGTAGTAATCAAGACATAATGTAACTAATAAGGAAAACCATGTAAAATATGACATAAGTTATAAAATATAATTGCCTTTAGCGTACAGTGGGTAATCTAAGACCCTGGGATATAATGACTAGCTATAGGGATACACATACCGTAGTAGCATCTCGAGATTATTTGGATAATACAAATATTGGATAGCCGACACACACGAGTATAGTGGAGTAGCAAGATCACAGCAAGTGGTCCCTTTACCTATACTGGAGTAGCCGAATCACGACAAGTGGTCCCTCTAGCCCACTAGTAGCATTGGAGTCCTCGTCCCGCATATCTGGTTTGAGGATTTTCGTTAGTCACATTAGGGGCAAGATTGTAATTTGATAAAAAATTGAGGACTAAATGGCAAATTATGTCCAAATAATATTAAAGGTAAAATAAAATAGTGAATAAGATGAAAAATGGGGTTAAATAGATTAAAAAGGGCAAAAATGTAATTGCTTAGCAAAATAGGGGTAAAATGGTAATTTGCATTAAAAATGTAATTAAAAAAGTTAAATTAGTTAAATAAAGGAAAAAGGGAAAATTGTAAATAATGAAAAATTTAGGGACTAAAATGGACTTTGCCACCTTAGAAATTAACATAAGGACTAATTTGGTAATTTATCATCTAGGATGAAATACAAGCCCAATGAGACAAAAATAACCCAATTTGGAGTTAAATCAGGTAAAATATAAAGAAAAGGAAATTCAGGGACTAAACGGTAATTTTTATTAAGTTGAGAAATTTGTTAAATTAAATGAAGTAATTAAGCATAAATAAAATTAAATGGGGATTTAAAGAAAAATAAGAGTGAAATTTGAATTATTTAAGTAAATATGGAACTAGGAGTATAATTGTAATTTTTCTTAAAGTAGTCATGTAGATGAAATTTTGTGTAGATGTATTCACCACTAGGCAACAAAGTTTCTTAGCTCGCGGTTTGTTTTGGCTGCGTGTAGGGACAGGTAAATTGAAGGCAGAAAAGGATGAAGTCGTGGCATGTACATTGTCAAGTTTTTTTTGGTTGATGTATTTTTGGATGCATGTAATTGAGAGCACTAGTTGATACATCTATTATGGACTTGAGATGTAAATTATGGCATGTAATTAAATGTTTAACTTTAGTGGATTTGATGAATGATATGTGATGCACCTTATGTACTGTGTGACATGTTGTAGGCTGAAAACAAAAGTGTAATGTATGTAATTGGAGTATTGGAGATAGAGTTGCCATTAGGGAGTGTAAATTTGGAGATTTGCAGGTTTGAGTAGTATGAATTATAAGCCGTCATGGTGCCAAAAATTTTATCAAATAAATAGTAACTTAGCGACGTTATTATGAATATGAAATATCAAAACGTTAACTTGGATTTCGACTTAGTATATAAACCAAGAAATGGAACTCAATAGTTATGTGGTACCACAAATAGTGTCATCTGATATAAGGAAATAAGAATGAATGTAAGGTGTCACCCTTTAGCTTGTCAGTAATAGCTTTGTGGATTTGAATAGGAACATTCTTAGAGAAAAACACTTGAGTTTTAGTAGCACTCATAAGCTGACCCGAGGCTTCCCCAAAAATATTAAGAATATGAATAATAATAATAGAATCCTACTTAGTACTAGCTTCTTTAAAAAAAAGATAATATCATCGGCAAAAAAAAGCTAGGATAAAGAGGGCCATTACAACCAAGTCTGAGAGGATGCCAAGCTTTGTTATCAATTACCACTTTAATAATCTATGCAAGCCTTTCCATGTAGAGAACAAAAAGTTAAGGAGATAATGGCCACCATTGTCTAAATCCCCTTGTAGGTTTAAACTCAGAAGTTAAAGAGCTGTTCTAAAGGATTTGCAGATGAAACATAATTCATAATCGCAGAGCAAAGCTTATCGGGAATTCCAACATCTCAAAGATTATTTGAAAGAAAGCTTCATTTGATCCTGTCATAGACTTTCTCCAAATTAATCTTAAAAGCCATATAACTCTTCTTGTAGATTTAGTTATCATCAAATGCTTGGCCTCTTGAACAATAATGATATTATCCGTGATGTAATGATCGAGGACAAAACTCGATTGATGTGGTCCAACAACATTGAGTATAATCCATTTAAGCTTGTCGGTGGTGGCTTTAGTAAAAATCTTATAAGCTACCGTACATAAAGCAATGGGTCTAAACTTACCATATATTTAATATCTTTTTCAGAGTTTTTCGTTTCCGAATCATTTTAAAAGCTTTTAGAACTAATTTTCTAAGATAAATACTCGGGATTAATGTGAAACGTGATATTAACTAGAGTTGAAATTATATTTTTAGAAGTTGATTGTGTGCTAGTTTTATAGAACTATAAGTCTATAATGATTTTATCATCTTTTTTAGTCAAGCAGCATGCATATACTCAGCACGCATATATAACAACATTTGATTTTGATTTTGATTTTTGAGCTAACTCTAATATAGCATGTTAAATTATCATTATCATCATCATCATCATGTAATGAGGAGTATTACATATTTATTTAACTACTTTACTAATTTTTATAATTTTAATTTATATTCAAGTTGTATTTTTTATTATGTAACTTTTAAAAAATAATTTTAATTTTTTAGATATATATAATTGTGTGAATGAAAATAAATAAACTAAAAATATATAAAAATAGTCACAAAAATGCACAAACATTAGTAATAGTATGGGTGAACATGGATTCGTTAACCGGTTAATTAATAATTTTATTAACCAATCCATTAATTTTAATTAACTGCTATATCAACTTCAATTTTAACCAATTTTTTTGAATCGATTTACTGGTTAACCAATAAAAAATTTTAACATATAAATTTAAAAAATTATACAATTTGTAATATTATTTTTAATAATTAAAAATGCTTTAGAAATAAAAAATAAAAGTTAAATATAATATCCATTAAAAAATTAAAATAAATATAAAATTTTCATAATTAAGTATTAGCATTAAATATATTTAATATAAAACTAACAACAGAGTACTAATTATACACGTATAATGAATAAATAATAGTAATAGAAAGATAATTTCAATGTTTATTTACTAAAAATATATATTATAATAATATTTTAAAAAATTATATATTATAATATTTATAAATTACAAAAATATTGAAAATTTTAAGAGTAAAATTTAAAATATAATATATAAAATATATACCGTCGATTTTTAAAAGTAAAAATTATAAATCTAAATTTTCGGTTCGGTTAACCTAAAAATCAATTTTGTTTCGGTTCGATTTTTCATTTTTTTTCCTCACCCTTGAGTACTAGTAATACTTAAAATATAAGATAAAATACAACTTTCTCCAAGGATTAAAAAAAAAGGAGGAAATTTACACTAAAAGCTATTCTTTTCATTTTTTGTTTCATAAAATGCCAAGCTGTTTTGCTTCTCTTTCATTTAATCTTTTTATATTTTTTAAATGTGCACTTTCTCGCTAATCTTTCTATCTCTCAAAAATCCATCCTTGCTTCTTTCTCTTTGATTCAAGAATACGACAAGACGTAGGATGACGATAGGGCTGAGAAAAAAAGATAAAGAAAAACCAGTTAATCGAAACTGAACTAATTTTTTAAATTAATAGAATTGGTTTTTTCAATTAACTGAATTTGTTTAATTAGTTTCAGTTTTTGAATATTATTAATTTCGTTTACCGGTTTCGATTTCGGTCCACACTCAGAAAAAATCTACAGTTTCAGTTAGCTAGCCAATTTACTATTATTTTTGGTTTCAATTCGGTTTTTGATTTTTAATTTCACAATTTTGATCTTGGTTAACCATTAGTTCATAATTAACCGATGACTAACGATTAACCGGTTCATATATCTTAGTTATCCTGTTAGGGGCTTGCCTCGTTTTACTTGTAAGCTCATATTATCAAATTTTCAATTACTTTAGGCTTATTGCTATATTTTCAAATCAATTTTTCATTTACTTTGTGCTTATTGTACATCTTTCCATACAAATTTGCCTTTGCCTTATGGCCAATATGGTGTTTCTTGACCCTTCCTCTTCTGGTATATCTTAGAAGCATTTGGTGTCTGTTTTTTATATCATAGTAGTTAGATAATTTTTTGTACAATTGCAAAATATTATGTACAATACAGATATATGTGTATAACAATTATGATCTATATATTGATTTTGTTATATAATAAAATTATTAAGTAATATATATCTTTAATTTAAATTTTAAATTTTTGGTATTGAATTTATCGTGTTTTGCAAAAGGAAATATATAATTTTTGCAAAAAAATATCTAATAAATAATTCTATTTATATTCGTCGCTATTTTTTAAAAATAAATTAATATTTTTTATTAATTAAATTTACTGACAGAAAATCTATCGAAAAAAAGTCAAAATGACGAAATATCTGATGGATTTTTTAACAAAACTACTGACAAAATTTTTTTATATTTTCATTAGTAAAATCCGTCGGCAAGAGATTTTTCACCGGTAAATTTCTACCTATGCGCGTTTTATTGACGAAAGCATTCCATCATAATCCATTAAAAAATCATTGGTACGGATATTTTCCGTCAATAAAAAGCCAAATTCTGTCGGTAAAATTAAATTTTTTTGTAGTATTTTTTATGCCCTAAAACTTTTAATTTTTTTATTTCTCTTTAAAATTTACATAGAGTAATATTTCAAAATATATTTAAATTATATTTTTATACTTTAATTTTTTGGTATTTTCTATAAAATTCATATAATACTTTAAAATATATTTAAATTATGTTATTCTTTTTAATTATATAAAATATTCATACAGAGTAACTGATTAACTTTTATATATGCTATTTTTTATCATAATATATTGGTGTCCATATTTTATTTAATAGTATTTAATTATATTTTTTAAATTTTAGAATATATTTTTTAACATTTAATATTACCTGACCGGTGTCTAGCAAGTGTACTAGATCGGCTAGTAATATAGAGAAATATAATTATGACCCAAAATATCGAACCCAAGGAAAACTTGTGTTTGTATGAGTAATTTTAATTTTAAAATCAAATTTGTGTGAAGAAGAAAGAAGAGAAATCCCAAAGTTATGATGGTTGAAAATTAAAACTAAAAATAGTATTTAAACTAAATTAAAACAATTGAAAGAGTTAAAATAATTAAAGATAAAATGAAAGCAAGTAAATTGAATGAGGTAAAAATCAATATTAAAAACAACTTTTACTAAAGGACTATCCACCTTAACCAATAATGTTATGACTTAATCAAAAGTAAACATACAAGTGATCATGAAGAATTCAGATTAATAAACCCAGATAACTTTATTCAAGATTATCATTCCAAGCATCAAAATTTTCTTATTCAGATAAACTCAACACTTAGCATAAATATCTGAATTAATTCTCTTAGATTTCTATTAAATCCTTTCTCAAGTAATTTAACTTTCATCCATTCTTAGTTACACCTTTCTCAATCTTAATTTACTTAAATCAATACAAAATTATAGCTTATTCAGATTATAATAATGTATTAACCTAAATAAATTAACTCAAGAACATGCATATCAATAATCAATTTAAACCAATTAATTAACCAATGTTGAATTAAGTTAACAATCAATTTAAATTTGAATAAAGACAAGACTATGCCTTGAGAACTAAGAAATAATCCACTTGCATTAAATTGAAGATCAAACTTAAGTCATAACAATACAAGTTAATGATTCAAGTATCCTTTAGCAAAAGTTAAAGAAAATTACTCACAAGATATACTTAAAATCAAAACAAGCTTTGAAACAAAAACAACGAAAACAGAAAAAAACAACATAAAAACTAAGAAGGAAATTTGCTTAATTCAAAGATTGATTCCTTCTCTGATGTTTCAGACTCCTATTTATAGGCCAAAGACGTAGTAGAACCCTTCTTAAACTCCAAAAATTAAATAGGAAGCAAATTCTATTTAAAAAGGAAGCTCGGATAAAATCCTTCGTTGCATGGGAGACTCAGCACGTGGCCACGCCTCTTTCAGTGTAAATCATCACGTGGGCACGAGTTTAATAGCAAAAAGGACACACGTGGTCACATGTACTTCTTTCTTTCCTTGCATGTGGCCATGCCTCTTATTTTCAAGCTTGTTCACGTGGCCATGCATAGATTTCTTCATTGCTTTCATGTGGCCATGGCTTTCCAAATGCAACCCTTCACGTGGCAACGCGTTATTCTCTTCATCCATTTCACGTGGTCACGTGAAAACCTTCTGGACTCGTCGCTTACTTTCTCGCATCAATTTCTCATTTTTACAATTTTGACCCCAATCTTTGCCCTTTTTCATCAAATTAAACCTAAAAAACATCCAAAACTTTTAATTAACTTCAAAAACATACACATTAACAATTTAACTCTAATTCAACCTAAATCACACCAAATTTACTAAATAACAATACTTAAAACTTGTTAAAAACTATACATAATTCATACTTATCAAATACCCCACACTTAAACCTTGCTTGCCCTCAAGCAATATAGATCAATCCCATATTTAAAAAAAACAAACTTGTATAAAGAGCTACATATTTTAAAACTAATCTTAGCATTTTAACAAAAGCACTTAATATAATCTCTAGATAGAACAACTTCGAACAAGATAATACAAGTTAATTTTCTTGAGTGTGTGCAAGACCAAATCATTTTTAAACAATTTTGAAAATCAAAACATCAACACAACTAGATAGTGAAGTATAGAATATATGAATGCATAAGCATACAATTGGTTTCACGCTCGAAACTCTAGAAACACAATAGGCCTCTCTTTTAGCACCGAAACCCGAAGGTCATCTCCGCTAAACAACTCAAAACAAACTTAAAATCACATAGGTCTTTCAAAGGTTGTAATGAGGCTAAGGACATGGTTATCAAAGAATGGATAAAAGATAATCAAAATGAATAGCCACTCTAACATAAAATAAATTATTAATCCCAACAACTTGATCAATGCATATTTTGCTCATTCTTGCCTCACTTACAAACTTTCTTTTAACAGAAATTATGCCTTTTCAAAAAGTCACCACAATTTTGTTCTTCCTTGTATTACCCCACACTTAGATTTTTCATAATTGCTAGCTTCTTCTTCTTCTTTTTTTTTCATCTTTCAAATGATCTTTTTTTTTTAATTCATTTCTAGCATTCACAAAATAATTGAGTAATCTCAAGGTAATACAAAGTAAATTTTTCACTTAATTTCATCAATGACTTTGCTAAGATTTTCTCACTAAACCCAATGGAACTTTAATCTCCTCATACATCCATTTAATCCTAAAGTGGCCAATTCCATATGGTGAGATAAAGGCTTTTTAGGTTATATGGTAAAACATTGAGTATAACAAGAAAATATTAATGGTACGCATTGAGCATACCCTTTTTAGACTCAAATTGGCTTTGCAAAGGATATAATTTCACCAAGGTAAGACAAAAGTCTTTAAGAAAGTTTATCAAGAAAAATTGTTGCCTAGATCATTTTCTAAGTTGTTTGAGTTGCTCATATGCTTTGAAGGGTGATGAGAAAGGTTTTAGTGCTCTAAATTTTCTTACTTCACTACTTCATTGTATTGGTTTTTTCTAAGTTAAAAACTGGTCTAAGTGCTTTCAAGTATTTGGAAATTAACAAATATTTATCAAGCTGAAGAATAAACTATCTAAAGATTTATTAAGCAATATATTTGTTCTCTTGCTAAGCACAGGCTCTAAACATGCAAATTCCTATATTCAAGTTCAATTGTGTTCAAAGTTTTGAAGGCAACCGGGGGCAAACTAAGTTCTCATGCAAACTAATTGAAAAATTGAACTAAATAAGTTTTCAATATGTTTTAAAAACTTAAGAAAGCAAACATAACATAAACAAAATAAAATAACAAAAAATAAAACACAAAACAAAAACCAATTCATGAAAAAGATAAGGAAAGATAGAAGACAATCTTCCCAAAAGAAATGCTACCCCCTCCTTAAAATTTTGCTATCCATAGAAAAGGAAGAACTATTCAGGTGGAGGAAGAGGTGGAGGATACCGTTGCCAAAAATGGTGTATGAATCTCTCAATAGTAGCATTACCACCCATCACCGCATCCTGTAATGTATCAAGTCGTCCTTGCATTTGATCAAGCCGAATTTGTTGAGCATCCAATCGACTACTTATCTGATTAAATGGACCTTCCCATTCAGGTGTTATAGGTTCATTGATAGGGGAAGGTGCAGCTGGTGCAACATCTGCTTCATTTGGCTCATCATGCTGCTCCTCAATCCTAATGTTGTTTTCTCTTAAATATTCTTCTCGAGTTGCCCAATGACCACGAGGTCTAAGAATCAGAATTTTCATCCTCTTTAGCATCTTATTGTCGATACATGGTAGATCTCCTTTAAGTGGTTCTCCATAAACCGGATGTTCGACTGTAGTAGCCAAAACCGTAGCTATTCACCCAATGGAAATGTTATCAATATTGCCTGGCATCTTCTGTAATTTCTTAATTCGACCAGCTATAATTGCCGCTCCATTGATCACTATTCCATCTACCATGCATTAAAGGACCATATCTTGAGAAACATTGATAGTGCTTGCATTTTTCAAATTGTTATACATGCTTTTTGACAAAAATCGATGAATAATCCTTAAAGCATGATTTCTTAAAACATGTACCTTACATTGTCCTCCTACCCACAGCTCATCTTGCTCAAGATCTTTGATTCTTTCCTAATTTTTCACAGGAGATGCATCCTCTAATTCGGTTGGGGCATCCGACATAAATCCTAAAATTTCTAAAAACTGACTAAAAGTCAAGGAGTAGCCTTTCTTGCCGAACTTGAAACCTACTATTTCGTCCTCATTATCTCTCCTAAAGTAACATTCAAATGAATATAGAAATTCTCGTGCCATATCCGGATATACCTTAGGTTTCTTTTCAATAAACTATGTCCATTCAATGTTTTGAAGTAATGGTTCTACCTCATGATGTCAAAGATTTCCAGCAGGAATATTTAGGAAGTATTGACTTAAATAAGCAGGCTGGATATACGTACATTTGCTGAAGTAATCAAACTTATTGACCTTAGTCCTGTCCACATATGATGGGATGCGTATACTGGAAGAACTTGCCACATCAGGATATTTGGTCCTTCTAGGTGCCACAGAAAAATTGGAAGAAATATTGTAAGTAAAACGTGTCAACCCATAAACTAGAGTACACTAATGTGCAAGTAAAAGAATCGGACGGTAATTTTGAAGCACATTGGGATGAAATGAATAATAATAAGAGTATAGATGCAAGGTACATGAGTAGGAAGCAAAATGATAGGCATAATTATGAAAAAGGAAGTCAAAATTAGTAGATTAAAATAATGCCTAACATGCATCAATAAGGTCATAAGCCAATCATACAATGGGTGGAAGAGTTCACAATGCACTAATAAAACTCATAGAGATACCAGCCAAAGAGTGAAAATTAAATAAACTTAAAGAAAAACTCATTGGGGCATTTCATCGAACAAGTTATGTGCACAAGTTTGAGCATCAAATTAAAGTGCAAAATGAAGACTATTCTCTACCCAATTGAAGATAAAGCCTCTATAACATGCATATATAGTCCAAAATCATTCATATTAGCAAAAGGAATTAGCATGAAATCTAAAATTTAAATGCAAAATAACCTCAAATTTACACATGCATAGGTAACAATAGCAACAAAACATAGCAATAAATGACATTAAAACACAAATTAAGGAGCAAAGATGGTGGATACTTACTTGAGAGGGAGAATCAAACTAAATTGGAGCTCAAAATTGAGATGGTGTGTGTGAGTGATAAAACCCTAGCAATATGAAGACAAAAATGAAGAAAGAGGAGAAAATAGAAAGAAGAGAGAGAAAAGAGCAAGAAGAGAGAGAGAGGTGGTAAAATGGTGGTGAATGGTGGTGATTGTGGGTGCATGGCCGCATGTGATGAGTGGTTGTGGGAGACGTGGGTGTGTGTGTGAGAAGAAATAAAATGAAGAAGAGGAAGAAGAGATATGCGTGGGAGTGTTATATGGGATAGCAAGGGGTTGCATGGCCACGCGTGGGTGTGTGTATTCCCACACGTGGTCACCTGAAGGGGAAAAAGCAAGTGTGTGCGTGGGTGTGGGTGAAAAACACGTGGGTGTGTGTGTTTTTGTGAAAGAGGCCATGATGTTGGGCGTGGCCATGTGAAGAACAAGAAGAATCCACACGTGGCCGTGTGTGTGCATGCTTCCAATCCAGAAGTTTCGTGCATGGCCAAGTGATGGCAAAGGAGAATCTAGGCATGGCCATGTGTATGTGTTTGATGGGAGTGGCTTCCTTGATACGTGGCCATGTGAGGGACAAAGGCAATTCCCACGTGGTCACGTGTGAGACTGTGGCCTGTGTCTCAAACTGATTTCTGAAAATAACCCACCTCACGAATTTTAGCCATTTCAATTCCATCTTCCCAAAATTTAAAGCCTAGTCAGAATGTCATTCAATTAAACCTTTAGCCTCTATAGAAACATCTTATTACCTCCTCATTTTATGAACTAAAATAGACATACAAAAACAACTAAAACACAAAATCACACAAAAATAAACTGTAAGAATAAAAGAGAGAAGAATTAAAAGTTCTGAGTTTTAGAGTCTTCAGCTAGACTATCCAAACCGTTTATTAGGTATCTTAAAGAACCATGGTTGCCTCAACAACCTCTTATTGTCTGAGGTGATACGGTTTGAGCCGATGACCATTTACAGTCAATTCACGACCATCTTTTAAACTTTTAATCGTCACTACGCCAAAATTATTGCTTGATATCACTTGGTATGATCCGAGCCACTTTAATTTCAGCTTTCCTAGAAACAAATGAAGATGACTATTATATAGAAGTACTAGCATACCAGGAACAAAATCTTTTACCCTTAAATGCTTATCATGCCATCGTTTGGTCTTTTCTTTATAAAGTGCTGCATTGTCATATGACCATTGTCGAATTTGATCGAGTTCACTGAGCTGCAATTTCCTCTTTTCTCCTGCATTTCTCAAATCAAAGTTAAGAAATTTGGTAGCCCAATAAGCTTTATGTTCTAATTCTACTGGTAGATGACATGCTTTTCCAAAAATGATCTTATAAGGAGACATGCCTATAGGGGTTTTAAATGCAGTTCGATAGGACCATAAAGCCTTATCTAATTTTTGATACCAATCTATCCTAGAATTACTAACTGTTTTTTTGAGAATTGATTTAAGTTCCCTATTAGACATTTCTACTTGCCTATTTGCTTGAGGATGGTATGGGGTTGTACTCTTATGCTTGATTACAAATTTCTTAAGTAAGGTTTTGAATTGATGGTTGACAAAATGTTTGCCTCCATTACTTATTATAGCTCTTGGTGCTCCAAACCTAGTAAAAATGTTCTTTCTAATAAATTCAAGCACTATACGGGCATCACAAGTTCTAGTAGCTATGGCTTCAACCCATTTACTAACATAATCCACAGCTACTAAAATATATTCAAAACAAAAAAAATTAGGAAATGGTCCCATAAAATCTATTCCCCAAACATCAAAAATTTCAACTTCAAGTACATTATTTATAGACATTTCATCCCTTTTAGAAATATTCCCAACCCTTTGACATCTATCACACATTTCAATGAAAATTTTGACATCTTGAAATAAGGTTGGCCAGAAAAAACCTAATTGGAGAACCTTTTGTACGGTTCGATTAGGTCCATGATGGCCTCCAACCTCACCTCCATGGCATTGTAGCATGATGGCTCCTTGCTCTGATTCCGGGACACACCGTCTTAGCACTTGATCCGCACAGATTTTGATGAGATACGGATCATCCCAAAGGTAGTGCTTTACATCCGGGTTTAGTTTTTTCTTTTGTTGCTAAGTAAACTCTTTAGGAAGATAGCCACCTGCAAGAAAATTAGCTATATTAGCATACCATGGAACTGAATTGTCATAAGCGTAACAAGCACAAATATGTTCATCGGGAAATAAGTCAGAAATTTCTCCCTTTTCTATGCTAGCATAATCCAATCTAGATAAATGGTCAGCTACGAAATTTTTCGCTCCCTTTTTATCTTTAATCTCAACATCAAATTCTTGGAGTAGTAACACCCATCGGATAAGCCTTGGTTTGGAATCTTTCTTTGCAAAAAGGTGCCTTAATACCGCATGGTCTGACCACACCGTAATTTTGGACCCTAAGAGATAAGATCTGAATTTTTCGAATGAAAAGACTATTGCCAAGAGTTCTTTCTCCGTAGTGGTGTAATTGACTTGGGCTCCAGTGAGTGTACGGCTTTCATAGTGGATGGTATAGAAAATCTTTTCTTTTCGCTATCCTAAGACTGCTCCAACTACATAATCACTTGCATCACACATAATTTCAAACGGTAAGCTCCAATCGGGTGATGCAATGATGGGTGCACTTACTAACTTTTGCTTTAATAGATTAAAAGCATACAAACACTCAACATCAAAGTTAAATGCAACATCTTTAAGCAATAAATTAGAAAGTGGTTTGGTAATTTTAGAAAAGTCCTTAATAAACCGACGATAAAACCCGGCATGACCAAGGAAACTTCTAATGCCCTTAACAATAGTTGGAGGGGGTAATTTTTCTATCACATCAACTTTGGCTTTATCTACCTCAATGTTTTTTTCTAAAATTTTATGCCCTAAGACAATTCCTTCTCTAACCATGAAATGACATTTTTCCCAATTTAGAACAAGATTAGTCTTTTGACACCTCTTTAAAACTAATGCTAGATTATTCAAACAAGATTCAAAGTCATGACCATAAATAGTGAAATCATCCATGAAAACCTCCATAAATTTTTCAATAAAATCATGAAATATGGCCATCATGAATCGTTGAAATGTAGCAGGTGCATCACAAAGACCAAAATGCATTCTCCTATATGCAAATGTTACATATGGACATGTAAATGTGGTCTTTTCTTGGTCTTTCGGGCTATAGATATTTGCATATAACCCGAATATCCATCTAAGAAACAATAAAATCTATTTCTTGCCAATCTTTCTAACATTTGGTCAATAAAAGGTAAGGGAAATGGTCTTTTCTAGTGGAATTATTTAACCTCCTATAGTCAATGCATACTCTCCATCCAGTTACCGTGCGTGTAGGGATTAACTCATTATTTTTATTGATTACTACAGTCATCCCCCCTTTTTAGAAACACATTGAACAGGACTTACCCAATTACTATCAAAAATAGGATAGATTATACCTACATCAAGTAATTTCAATACTTCCTTTTTCACTACTTCTTGCATAGTTGGGTTGAGCCGTCGTTGAGGTTGCACCACCAGCTTAAAATTATCCTCCATGGGTATACAATGTGTACAGTAACTGGGGCTAATCCCTTTTAAGTTGGATGTTGTCCAACCAATTGCTCTTTTGTGCTTTTTGAGAACTTCAATGAGCATTTCCTCTTCTAAACCTATCAATAAAGATGAAATAATTACTGGCTCAGCATTATCTTTTAAAAATACATATTTTAAATGAGATGGAAGTGTTTTAAGTTCAGAATCTCCCTTAAGAGGTGATGGTTCATCCTCCGTTTCATCATCTTCACTGTGCTTTTTTTCCAAATTTTGTACCAACTTCTTCTCCTTTGCTTCCAACTCTTTCATTTCCTTCGGATGCATTAAATAACTTTGAAGCTCATCATTGATAATGATTTCCTCTTGTTTTGTGTTGGCACATTCTTGAACTTCATCAACAAAGTAAATGGACTCTTCAAAATCATACGAGGGGTGTTTTAAAATTTTATTGACATTGAAAATCATTTCCTCCTTGTTGAATCTCAAAGTGACCATTTGTCCATGAACATCAATCAGAGCTCTTGCCGTGTTCAAGAATGGCCTTTCCACTATTAATGGCACCTTCCTATCTTCCTCCATATCCATAACCATAAAATCAACCGAAAATATGAAATTTCCTACTTTTACCAATAGTTCCTCAATGATTTCTTTCGGTTTCTTTACCGATCTATCCGCCAATTGAATTATCATTCGGGTCTCCTTTAGATCACCTATATTCAATTTTCTGCAAATTGAATAAGGCATCAAATTAATACTAGCACCCAAATCACATAAAGTATGCCCAACAAAATTACCTCCTAGTTCACAAGGCAATGTAAAACTACTAGAATTTTCTAATTTTTTAGGAATTTTATTGGTCAATATAGCACTAGAATTATTGGATAATTGAACCGTTCTTATACCTTATAGCTTTTTCTTATTAGTGCACAATTCCTTCATAAATTTAGCATATTTAGGCATGTGTAATAAAGCTTCAGCAAATGATAAATTTATATATAGCTTCTTAAACATGTCTAAAAATCTACTTAATTGTTCATTTTGCTTTTCTTTTCTAGCTAGAACAGGAAAAGGTAATTGAGATTCATTAAGAACGGTAGAAACAAGTTTTTCTTTACCTTTACCCTTCTCAATCGTAGGAGGCACTTTTTCAACATTTTCTGAGTTAGAAATACTTACCTCCGTTGTCGGTTCCACCCTTGGGGAAGAATTCTTATCAATTTCAGTCTTTTCTAACTCTTTCCCACTCCTTAAGGTGATTGCCTTAACTTCCTCTTTTGGATTTCGGTCCACATTAGATGGAAATGTCCCTTGAGTACAGTTTGATATTGAACTAGCAAGTTGCCTCATTTGATTTTCTAGATTCCTAATGGATGCCTCTTGGTTCCTCATCCAAATATCTTGTGATTTTTATCTAGCATCTTGACTTACTGAGATTGAGTTTTGGGAGGCCATGAAGTTTGCAATCATCTCTTCTATGTTGGATTTCTTTTTTTGAGGAGGGGGAGGTTGAGATTTTTAAAAATCGGGTGGTTGGTGGTATGATTGTGATGAGTACTGATTTGGATAATGTGGTGGAGCTTGATTTTGGTATGGGGGATGGTTATTGGGAAGTTGATTATGGTTAAACTGAGGTCTAGGATTAGGGTTAGAAGAAAAACCTTGATTGCCTTCCCTCCATGAAAAATTTGGATGTTACTATATGGGTTTAAGGTATTTACTTCTTCTACCATTCCTTTATTAGTCTTTATTCCCCGAGATCTTGGAATTCCTGCATAAGCATCAACTTCATTAGATAACATAGAAATATTTTTAGCTTTAAGCTCATTTATTTCTTTTAAATGCTTCTTTTCCATTAATTCCCATTGAGCTTTTAACATACCTATTTCATCAATATTATGAACTCCCTGTTTATTTTGAGCTACTCTAGAGGTTTCCCATTGAGCATCATTGGTAGCCATCTCATCAAGAAGACAAAATGCATCTTCAAGAATTTGGTTCATAAAGCTATCATTTGAGGCTGCATCCAACAAAGATCTTGTTAATGGATTGGCACCTGCATAGAAAATGTGCATTAGCTGATAAACAGGAAATTCATGATGAGGACAGCTTTTTAAAAGTCTTCTAAATCTTTCCCATGCTTCATGGAATGGCTCCTCATAAAATTGTTGAAAATCACTAATTTGTTTTCTAATGAGGGCAGTCTTAGTAAGTGGAAAGAATTTGCACAAAAATTTTTCTTGCATTTGTTGCCAAGAATGGATGGATTGATTAGGTAGCATTTGTAGCCAATTCCTAGCTTTTCCTATTAGGGTGATGGAAAGAGTTTCAACCTAATTGCATCAGTCGATACATTAGGAATTTGCATAGTGTCACTAACTTCTAAGAACATATCTAGGTGTTGTGCAGGATCCTCTATGTCTGAACTCGAAAATTGGTTTATTTGTACCATCGTGATGGTAGCGGGTTTAATCTCAAAAGGTTGGTGGTGAGGAATCATAATGGTTCTATGTTCTTCATTCCACCTAGGAATAGCATAATCCCTAATGGTCCTAGGTCTATACCCATTCCCGGGAGCTTGGTGGGGTATTTCTTGCTCTTCGATCCTAGGTGGTGGTGGATCATTCATAGGTTGTTCTATTTCTGGGTCATTCATGTTGCCTCTTAGCCTTCTAATCCTATGAAATGTCCTCTTAATTTCAGGGTCTATGAGTAGGATGGGTTGTTTCTCACCATAAACCACTAGTCACCTAAAAAGAAAATCAGAAAATAGGTGAAGTAAAGAAGAAAAACACACAAAAATTACTTTAAAATTAAAATAAATAAACAAACGCCAATGTGTTCCCCGGCAATGGCGCTAAAAACATGACCGGTGTCTAGCAAGTGTACCAGATTGGCTAGTAACATAAGAAAATATAATTATGACCCAAAATATCGAACCCAAGGGAAACTTGTGTTTGTATGAGTAATTTTAATTTTAAAACCAAATTTGTGTGAAAAAGAAAGAAGAGAAATCCCAAAGTTATAATGGTTGAAAATTAAAACTAAAAATAGTATTTAAACTAAATTAAAACAATTGAAAGAGTTAAAATAATTAAAGATAAAATGAAAGCAAGTAAATTGAATGAGGTAAAAATCAATATTAAAAACAACTTTTACTAAAGGATTATCCACCTTAACCAATAATATTATGACTTAATTAAAAGTAAACATACAAGTGATCATGAACAATTCAGATTAATAAACCCAGATAACTTTATTCAAGATTATCATTCAAGCATCAAAATTTTCTTATTCAAATAAACTCAACACTTAGCATAAAGATCTGAATTAATTCTCCTAGATGTCTATTAAATCATTTCTCAAGTAATTTAACTTTCATCCATTCTTAGTTACACCTTTCTCAATCTTAATTTACTTAAATCAATACAAAATTATAGCTTATTCAGATTATAATCATGCATTAACCTAAATAAATTAACTCAAGAACATGCATATCAATAATCAATTTAAATAAATTAATTAACCAATGTTGAATTAAGTTAACAATCAATTTAAATTTGAATAAAGACAAGACTATGCTTTAAGAACTAAGAAATAATCCACTTGCATTAAATTGAAGATCAAACTTAAGTCATAACAATACAAGTTAAGGATTCAAGTATCCTTTAGCAAAAGTTAAAGAAAACTATTCACAAGATATACTTAAAATCAAAACAAGCTTTGAAACAAAAACAATGAAAACAGAAAAAAAAACAACGTAAAAACTAAGAAGAAAATTTGCTTAATTCAAAGATTGATTCCTTCTCTTATGTTTCAGACTCCTATTTATAGGCCAAAGACGTAGTAGAACCCTTCTTGAACTCCAGAAATTAAATAGGAAGCAAATTCTGTTTAAAGAGGAAGCTCGGAGAAAATCCTTTGTTGTATGGGAGACTCAACATGTGGCCACGCCTCTTTCTGTGTAAATCAGCACGTAGGCACGGGTTCAATAGCAAAAAGGACACACATGGTCACGTGTATTTCTTCCTTTCCTTGCACATGGCCATGCCTCTTCTTTTCAAGCTTGTTCACGTGGCCATGCATAGATTTCTTCATTGCTTTCACGTGGCAATGGCTTTCCAAATGCAACCCTTCACGTGGCCACGCGTTATTCTCTTCATTCATTTCACGTGTTTACGTGAAAACCTTCTCGACTTGACGCTTACTTTCTCGCATCAATTTCTCATTTTTACAGTTTTGACCCCAATCTTTATCTTTTTTTTTCAATTTAAGCCCCTTTTCATCAAATTAAACCTGAAAAACATCCAAAACTTTTAATTAACTTAAAAAACATACACATTAACAATTTAACTCTAATTCAACCTAAATCACACCAAATTTACTAAATAATAATACTTAAAACATGTTAAAAACTATACATAATTTACACTTATCATTACCCAATTTTTTTTTACTTAAAATTAAACATGCCAATTTTCAACAAATATCAAATTCATTTTCTAATGTTAGCTATTAATTTATTGAACATGAATTTTGGCTAGTAAATTATATTTATTTTGTAATTTTTATTTTGAATTAGTTTGTACTTTTGAAATTGAATTAAATTTTTCCTTTTTTTTAAAATTGTGTGTTATAAATTTTAATGGATAACCAAAAAATATTGGTTAACTAAATAAAAAAACTGAAATTAATAGACTGGTTAATTAAATATAATGGACTGATTAATGTTTAATAATTTTAAGAAATCGATGTTAATCGACTAATTAATTTTTTTGGATTATGAACCGATTAACCCGTTCATGCTCATGTTTAGACAACAACATAATTACCACACTTTTTTTTCCTTTCCTGCTTCTTATTGAATCTCTTCTTCTTCTTCTTTTTTTAAAAGGGAAACTCCTCGCTCTATTTTTAGAAATTTAAAGAAAAAAGTAATAAAAAGACAATTATGGTGAATTCTAGCTAGTTTTAAGCTATGTGAAGCTATTATTTTTCCCATTTTTGGTTTTTAAATTTTTTTTAGGTCTAGTAGGTTTTTATTTTTGTGGTTTTTTTGAAACTGTTAAATTTGAAATTTCATTAACTTAGTTGTGTTATTAGATTTAGTTTTGTAAATATAAGATTATATGGTATTAATTATTTTTGAAGAGAAAAATATTGTTCTTGATTTGCATTTTGGTTGTTTAATTACTTGTGCTGATGGAAATTGGAGGCACTTTGCATTTTGATTATGGTATGCAGGTTTACATATGTTTACATGTGTACCGTGTATGTATACCTATAAATCATACATGTACATGGCATATATTACCTATATACCACACGTGTATACCACATATGTATACCTGTATATTGTATATGTATACTTGACTACCACACATATATACTACATATGTGTACCCGTATACCGCATATGTATACTCATATACCATTTCTTTTCTTTATTTTCTTTTTTCCTATTTCTTACTTTTGTTTCACATTTCATCCTAATTTTAGTTTCCATCCAACACAATATTCATTCACATCAAGATCTAATTTTCTGTATATCATTTTTCTTTCCTTCACTTTCTCACTATCCAAACACACCATTACTTTTCTTTGTTTTCTTTTTGTGGGTTTATCACTCTACCGCTACAAAACTAATTTGATCTCTGTTCAAGATTTTAAAATCACGCATATATGAAAAAAATAACTTAAAAAAATTTTATAATCTTTATTTGATTGAAAATGGCGAAAGAAAATAATCAAATTTATTAAAAAATTGCAGAAGAGAAAGAGAATTTGTGAGAAAATAAATTTAGATTTTTAAGATGAATTCATATTGAAATAGGAAAGTGTGACATTTTTAAAATAGAAAATTTAGGGTGTGTTTGGTAAAGTTGTATGACTTTAGTTTTTTGTTTTTTTAATTTAAAAATTATTTTATATATTTACAAACTGTATCATACTTTTTTTAATTATTCATGTATATTATGATAATGATTTCGGTGGTGGCGACGACGGAGGCGGTAGTGGCAGAAGTGGTAGTGTGGTGGTGGTGGTAGCAGTGACAGCAGCGGTAAAGGTGATGGCAACGGCGGCAATAGTCTGGTGTTGGTGGTAGTGGCTACAGTAGTGGTGGTGATGACGACGATAGTGGTGGCGACAGTAGCAATTATGGTGGTGGTAGCGATAGCGACGGTATGGTGGTGGTGGCAATGGTCTGACGGAGGTGTGGTGGCTTTGGTTTGGTGGTGGCGGCTATAGCGACAGTGTGTTGGTGGCGACGGCAGCGGCAGTAGAGGTGGTGGTTGTGGTGTGGTGGCAATGGCGGTAGTGGTGATGGTGGTGGCAATAGTGGTGGTGGTAGCGACGATAGTGATGATGGTGGTAATGATGATGGTGTTGGTGGTACTGGTAGCGATGGTGGTGGTGGCAGTAGCAGTGGCGGTCTAGCAGTGGAGGCAGCGACGCCGGCGATGTGGTGGTGGTAGTGGCAGTAGTTTGATGGCAGCGGTGTGGTGGTGGTGTTGGTAGCGGCGGTGGCAGTCGCAGTTTATGTGGTGGTAGTAGTAGTGATAATAAGGATAAAATAATTAAATTGTTGATAAAAACAAAATATTAAAAATCATATTTTGAAAATTTTTAATTTCTATTTTTGGTATGAAAATAATTTTTTAAAATTTTTGTAGAAATCAAAATGGAAAAAAATTTGCCAAATATGCTTTGATTTTATTTTTTTTAAAAAAATTAAAAATCGAAAATAAAATTCTCGCTGAACACACCCTTAATAAATGACAATTGTGAAAATAGTAACATGCATGTGTAATGACGAGATTACATTTTATTTCTACGGTAATTATGTAATAACCCAAAAATAAAAGGGGTTTTAACAAAACTATACAGGAAAAATAAAAAAATAACAAAAAATACTACACCTAAATAATAATTTCAATAATACACTTTTTTAAATATTTAATATCAAAAATACAACTAATATTTTCATAAACTACAACCCTTTTTTTTTCTTTTACCCGAATCCCTTTCACAAATCCCTAATTTTTTTACTTTTCTAATTCTCTCTCTCCTCTTTTCCATAACCAACACTAATAGAATCTCCGATCACCGGCGATCTCCATCTCCATTGATTTCTGACACCACCAGTATTAATTTGCCCTTCGAAGTCACCTTCTCCATTCTATAACAGATTTTGCCCCTTCGAAAATAACTATGAATCATTCTCCTCTCTTCGAAACCACTGGCATTAATTTTTCATTCCCCCCTCTACGACAACCGATTCTTCCCCTTCGAAAAAATTCACCGGCATTAATTTCCCACTTCAAAATTGTCTATTGTGATTTTGACACCACTAGCATTGATTTCTCCCATCGAAATCAATTGTGAAGATTTTCAAACCACCAGCTTTATTCTTCTCCATCGAAAATCGCCTTTGAAGATTTTCTCACTACCGGCGTTACTCTCCAACATCGAAATCATCTATGAATATATATCTCACTCATGCTTTCAATTTTTATTTTACATTCATTTTTTATTTTATATTTTTTATTTCAGTTAGTTTTGCTTGATTATCGATTCAATGTCTGGCTCCAATAATTGTATTTATTTGGTTTTGTTTTTGATTTATTTGCTTTTCAATGGCTACCAAGTCCTGCTTCTGCTAGATTTAATATTTAGGTTTCTAAAATGAAAATGTAGTTAGTATTTTCAGACTACCAAGTATTTGATAAAAATCATAGTAGAAAATTATTTAGACTCATAATTGATCTATTTTGAGACAAAAAAAAGGGTTAATAATTGATCTGTTCGTTTGTATTATGTTATTATGAAAATTTGATTGTATTATTTTCAAATATTGTTGTTGAATTTTTTGTTTAGTAAACACTACTACAGATGGTGCATATTTTTTATTATATGCTTTGTTTTCCCACGTATATTTGTTTGATTACATGTTCAGTATCACTGCACTTCTTTTATTTAATTTGTGAAAATAAGAATTTATTTAACCAAAACACAAACACATGTTCTCTTTATCTCTTTTGATTTTCTTTACTCGCTGTATCATTTGTTTGAATGTCGCGAAAAGGCTAATTTTGATGTTTGCTTCGTTTCAGCTTGTTTTCGATTTTGAGTTCTTTCACTTCTCTCCTTTGCTGCTTCGGATAAGACTTAATAGAAATAATATTTATTTAGGACTGGCAAAAATTACTGAATGAAAGACAATACTAAGTATGAATGTAAGGTGGTTAAGTTGTGTTTATCAAAATTGAGAGATAGGTTGCTGTCTTCAGGATCAAATGGACAAATAACCATTTCATTTTTGAAGGAAATTTATAAATGAACCCTAAAAAACCCCGTCAAATGGATGTCTACTTCCTATTCTTCTTTATTGATTCGCCTTGTAAAAATGACATGATATTAATTTGTTGAACTAATATTACTCTTACTGATGATTGCATGTTCATATCTCAGACAAAAATGGTTGATACTCGCTCAAGTTCATCTCCTTGACCAAGAAGTATCTCCCAAATCATTAAAAAAATAAAAAAGTAGATGACAATAAGAAAATGAAAGCAAAAAAAAGTGGAGAAGCTAGCTCAAGTGCAATGGTCACAAAAAAAATAAGAGAAATTGTAGTGAAATAAAAATACGAAGTTATGATCCTCAAATAGCCAAAAAAATAGAAGGTAATTATCCATTTCTTTTTTACTTACCTTCTAATGTTAAAATAAAATAAGAATAATTGTGTATACACTATGTGTACTTGTTGTATACACATTGTACTTGTTGTACACAGTGTGTATACAATATGTATACACAGTGTACAAGTGCACAACATGTACACATTATATATATGTACATGTTGTATGCAACGTGTGTACATGTTATATGCAACATGTGTACATGTTGTATACATCATGTGTATATGGTGTACACACACTATGTACTTATTGTATACAATGTGTTCACATATTGTATACACTGTGTACTTGTTGTATACAGTGTATGTACATGTTGTATACACTGTGTACTTGGTATACATAATGTGTGTACATGTAGTACACACATCACTGTGTACCTGTTGTACACACACTGTGTACATGTTGTACACAGCTTGTGTATATGTTGTACACACACCGTGTACTTGTTGTACACACATCGTGTGTACATGATGTACACACACTATGTACTTGTTGTACACAGTGTGTTTACTTGTTATATACAGTATGTACACTGCCTATTTTATTATAATTGTTTTTTGTACACTATTTGTACTATTATTATAGCTCTAAAACTTGTATTTTTATTCAGGCTGTTAATAGAGATAACTTGCACATAGTGCGATTTAACTTTTGTATGAATTGTTCTGCTATCTCCCTAATAAAGGAGAAGTTAACTACGGCACAACTGGATATCAATCTCCAATAGCATATTTAATGTCCAACATCTTGTTTGTGTTACTGCCACATAGCTGATTATTTATAATATCCAACAATTCATCATAGCTACAACCTGATGGAATTAGTATTCCATCAACCTCAAAATCATGATATTTGTTTTATTCACTCCATTTCCCATTGTATTAGGACAGAATTGGAATGCTTCCTGTCATTGTAAATGTCCTACAAACAAACATATATAACCACATTCAAAATCTAATAGAAAATCTTCTTTTAACTTCATAACACCAAAATATAACTGATGATACATGAGATGCTGCGATAAATTACTACATTATGCAATAACTATTACCTGCACAAAAAATATGACACCAAAATATAACTGTTGATTACACCAAAAATTATAAAGATTCACACATGCTGCAGTAAATTTAATTTTCAATCTCAATAAATTTTGAAAATTAAATTATTAAGAAAAGTCTATAAAACAAAGACAATAATAAAAGGAAACAAAGGCAAGACATGTCAAATTAACACCACCTGTAGTAATCGCCTGATGTTGGTTTTAGGTAACAATACAATTTCGTTGAAGCAATCAAAACATGGTATATCAGCAAGACAAGTACCACGAAAAAGGAATAAAATAAAAAGAAAAATCTGAAAACTAAGTAATTAGCGCCATGAACTGCAGTAGCTCAATTTGTCGAAGATCTTCAATAGCTAAATCTGAAAACTAATTACAACTTGTATGAATTCTTGGATTCTTTGTTTAAATTCTAAAGAAACTCATACCTTTTATAATTAGTTGGTAAATCCCGATCAACAGAGAAGATCGCTGGAGAAAAAACACAAAATCATCGAAGACAGAACAAAATCTTCGAAATCGTCGGAAAAGGAAAGAAATCCCGATCGGAGGAGAAGAACAAAAACCCAAAAATCATAGAATGAGAATAGAGCTTTTATTTAGGGAAAAAGTTGTATGTATGAAAAGAAAAATTTAAAATTGATATTTATGAAAATTACACGAAGGGGTTGTATTTTCTAAAAAAAGGAAAAAAAAAATTGGCAATTGGGGTAATTCCCTCAAAATAAAAAGGGCAAAATACATCTAGGCTCATCCGAAACCCGGCCCATTAATAATTTAAGGCCCCGAACGGCTATGATTACCGTTGCATGGTGCTCGTAAACAGTTTCTATATCATGAAATTTTTTCTTTTTTCCTCCTTAAACCCTAATTGAGGGTTTTAGACTTACGCTGCCGGCTCCTGAATCATAATTCTTCAAATTCTAAGACGTTACCGGCTATCTCTAACTTTGAAATCCATTTATAAGCTGAAACGAAAAAGCGAAGCAATTAAGGACTAAGCAGAGCAAGTATTTCCAATTATTGCGGTATGTGCTTATGAGTGTGTAAAGTACTCTCTTGGGCTCTGTTCAAATTAAAATTGAAGCGAAGGCTCTGTTCCAATCAAAATTAAAGCTAAAATTTTTGTGTTCCTTTAGGTATTTTGTGATATTTCTAACAAAATGGGGAAGCTTGGAAAGAAGGCAAGGAAGTTTGCGAAGAAGAATCTTCAGTCAGTGCTTAAAAGAAAGCGGAAGCTAAAGTCTATGTTCAAGAAGAAAGCTTCTAAGAGAAAGCATTTAAGTCAAAATTTATTTTTGTTTTCTTTTTAAGTATAGAATTCACTTAGATTATATAGTAGCATTGTTTATAGTTGAGATTATCTAATTATGTTATACATGGCAGATGGACATTTTTTTTTAATTTTCTAAAGGCGAGTTCTGTATTTTTTTCCTGTTGCTGCAGAGAATGAACTACAAGAAGTTGAAGAACCGGAAGATGGAACACAGCTATCTAGTGGAAGGTAATATAAGGGAAATTAATGCATCTGATTCGCCCATAAAAAAGTCATATTTTTGTCAATTTTATTTGGCTCAGTAATACCAGACACTCGAACTTGGCTGCATAATTCATTTCAACACTTAAAACTTTATTAATGACCTATTTAACATTTATACTTCTCAATTTTATAAATAATAAACACAATAATATATATCAATACTATGTTTAAAAAATTAGACCTTGTGATATTTAATTGCACTAATGTAGTATTTGAATTGAGATCCACATTCACAATGAAACTAACAAAAATTGAAAATAGAATAGATTTTTTTTGATTGATTTTGGTGGATTTTTTTTTTTTTTGTTGATTTTTATGTTGTGTGATGTCAATTGGCATGGTTGAGTGTCATGTGCTTTAATTTTTCAACTTCATTGTGAAGTTGTATTCGTTATTTATAAATTTGACAAGTATAGGTACCAAATAGGTCATCGTTAAAGTTTAAGTTTTCAAATAAATTATTGGGTAAAGTTCTAGTGTCTATTTATGTATTAAACCATTTTATTTAAGAGTTTTACTTTGAACCCTGTTCTTTTTGGTCAAGATATTAAGAATCATATGGTTTGTATGCAGCGCACAGCCTGCTTTTGTTGTGGTATCATTTGATGTTTGCAAATCATCTTGAATGACCTACATAACGTTTCCCTTTTTTTTTTTTTTGTTCTCAGGATTGGTGAATTTGAAGACATTAAAGATACTTCCTTTGACTCAATGTTTGGTGAAGCTGACAGTGATGTGGCCGAGGATGATTCAGACAGTGATGGATATCTAACAGAGGTTTTGAAATATCTTATGGCCATAATATTCAGGTGATTTGATTTGTTTCTCTACTAGCTTTCTTACATTGATGATTTGGTTAAGTGATTAGGAAGGAAGTGATCAAATGGCTGAAGCTGAGAGTGGGAGTTATGTAGTAGGTCAGCACGTTGCTGCCAATTGCTTCGTCTTCTATTTTCTTACCCTTCTCTCAAATGCTTACCTCTATTTCTATTTCTTAATATTCTAAGAAATTTTATGCAGACAACAATGCATTATCAGTTCAGAATAGGGAAATCCATTTAGAGCTTGTGGAGAAAATGAAAAAGTTGGAAAGGTTGAAAGACAAGGTATCAATCTATGGTTTTGTCTAAGAATTCTGCTTTGGCAGATTATATGCTTGTTTAATCTTGTGCAAGGGTTGTTCAAATAACGGTTGGAGATGATAATGTTGGAACCCTAAATATTGGAGTGTTAGGTATTGATATGAAATTATCACATAAGATCATAGATGGGCAATAGTGTTTCTTTCTAAAGCCATATTGGCTTTACACATATTTCCTTTAAATCTCTTTCACCGTTCTAGCACAGGGTGCTTATCATACTTTTGCTTCATCTGGTTGACATTGGACCTAAAATGCAATCACTCTTTTACACTTATTGCATGAGCCAGATTCCATTTTGTGTTAGATCTATGAAAATTAGTGCATTAGTTAATCATCATTGTGTATTTTTTAGTGTATACTTGGTTATGGCTGGAAAAAAAAAGTCCTTTTTATATCAAAACAAACTGGGTTGAAGATTTTGCTTACATGTGGCTGATAATTTCTGCTGGAAATGTTAAACTTATTGCTCACTTGTATGATTACATCTCTCTCTCTCTCTAGTCTAAGTTTGCATGTTTTCTTGAAAATTATCAGGATCCAGACTTCTCTAAGTTTTTGGAGAGCAACAATAATCGTCTTAAAGCTTTCAGAGATGAGGAACATGTAAGTTGTTATCTTTTCTACCTGGATAATTAGTTTCTATTTTTCATTTGTAATCTAAATTGTTACCTGTATTATTTTATTTTATTTTATTTTGAACTTAAGAATAGTTGCTCTTTTTTTCTCTATCTTATAACGCATGGCTTAGTTTTTTTGGAAATAAAATTCTCTATGGGCATTATTATTATAAATGATAACTTGGAATCTGAGAGAATGAGAAAGAGAATATGACCCATAACATTGGGTGGAGTGAACACATTAACAAAAAATTGGAGGTGGTTCTAAATAATTTGAAGTTGGGTCACCTGAATTGGCTTTGCGTTCTGTGACCAATGACAGGTTGTTGTAGAAAAACGAATGAGTTCACCTAGTAACAGTAAATGGAGAGAGAGAGAGAGATAAATGATCCTTCCTACGAATGAAGAGAGAGAGAGAGAGAGAGAGGATAAATGGATAAATGATGTGGAATGAATCCCTCTCTGGAATTAGCCCCACTTCATCCTTCCTATGAATGAACTTATTCAGTACATAATTGAATTTAGCAAAAGGATCTGATGCAGAAGATGATACTCAAGAGGAGCTAAGGGACCAAATAGCAAATGGGCCTAGAGGATCATTAGTCTACACCCGCAGAAAAAGGCCACAGCAAGCAGGGGAGCTCCAGGGAATTGATTCTATAAAGTTGTGGGTGGACTGCTATTGTTAAGGACAAAAAGGGAAGGGAATTAGTTATGCCTAGCTGGATAATTCTTGTAATAGTTTTGCTTTTATTTTTAGTTTTTCTTATATATTGAGCAGAGGGGGAGAGCAAGGGGACATCTTGGATTTTGATTGTATTTTCTGCTTTGAGAGCAGGGCTCCATTTAGGAGAGGGAAGTTGTCTTCCTTGGGGATTATTAATCCTGTATTTCCAGCTTTACTATCAATGAAATCGTTACTTTCTTTCATTACATTCCCTATTTGATTATTTGATTGGTTGTTTCATTGTTTCTTGAATTTTATTCTCTATCAATTGGCGCCGTCTGTGGGAAAGCGGCCCAGGAGAGGAACCCCATGGGAGAAGCCGCCAGTGGGTGACAAGCAGCCCAAAAGAGAAGGGGTGAAAGCGGCCCAGGAGAGGAACCCTTGGGGAGAGGCCGCCAGTGGGTGTTAGCCGCCGTGGACGTCGGCTGTTGATGGAGGAGGCAATGTTACGAATCCCACATCGGTTAACTATCTAGACAGTTAATGGCTTATAAGTGTGATGGGCACCCACCACTAATAGGAATTCCTTTTGGTGGGATAAGGGGCCTTCACACTTATGGGCCTAGCATTGCCATTCTCTATCAGGATCCCTCTCTGTTGCCACTGGGGTATAAGTGTATAATTTATGGGCAGTTGGCAGAATTATTTGTAGAGGATGACAGTTACATGACCTTGCAATCCAGCTGTTTGTGTCCCAGTTGTGCATATTGAGAGAAGAATTCCATATGCTTGAGTTGGACATTGAACCATAGATGTATGTGATGTTCAAATTTCTTTTTTCTGTCTGGAGTTTATGGGTAATTGCTGTTTGCTGTCTTTTCAAACCATGTATGAACGGAGGGCAATGTTTAGCAACTTACTGCTATTGTGAAAGGGTTTGGGGCAATATGCTGGGATTAGTAAAAGTTCAAAAAATATTTTTTTGGTTTTATGCAATCTGTTTTACTTTCATTCTTACTGGTATTTCAATTTTCTTCTTTTTTCTTTTTCTTTCTTTTTCTTTTTTAATTATTTTGTAAAATCTCTCTATTACTTTGCAGGAGTATTCAGATGAAGATGAGTCCAGTGATGATGGTCATAAGCCAGTGATTGAAAATGGCCCAATTGAATTGCACATGATTTTGCAAAGTTCTGAAGTTGATTCTTTATATCAATCAGTTATAGAGCACCAAAATATACCTGCCTTTATAAGACTATTAAATGGGTATAGGGCCGCATGTCACTATGGCATTGAATCATCCAATGTTCTTAAAGATGGACTAACTTTTAGCAAGGTTTTGATGTTTATGCTTGGTGAGGTTGATAGTACATTCTGTAAATTGCTGGGCATATCATCCTCAAATGAAAGGGGGGAGGTCATTTTGGAACTCAAGAAAACTTCAAAATGGAAGACTGTAAAACCACTGATCAAGTCTTATCTGAGGAGTACCTTGTTTTTCCTAAATGAGGTTTCGGACTCTGATATATTGGCATTTGCATTAGCCGGACTTAGAGCTTCAATAATATATTTTGCTGCTTTCCCTGCTTTAATGCAAAGAGTCATCAAGGTGTGTTCATATACAAGACACTTCAATTTTTCTGTTGATTCAATTAAGACATAAGATAACAATGATTTTCCAAGAATTGCCTAATTTAAGTAATTAATGTTTTAGCTATCTTGGAACCTCACATTTTTCTTCTTTGACTAAAACTTAAACCTTTGATATGACTTCAGTAGTTATCATGTTTACTGCTTACATTATGAGAAACCAGCTAACACTTGAAATTGATGCAGATAGCAGTTCACTTGTGGGCAACCGGTGAAGAGAGACTATCATTGCATTCTTTTCTCATTATTCGCGACATGGGCACTATATTCAACTCAGATTGCTTTGACACCTGCTTGCATAAATCATACAAGGCTTTTATTGGTCTCTGCAAGTTTGTGGAGCCAGTGTTATTTAAGCATATACAATTTTTAAAGAATTCTTTCATTGAGCTTTGTTCTTTGGATGTTCAAAAATCATCTAGCAAGGCAATGGATTCTATCCAACAACTTGCTAGGATATTACAGCTGGGCCTACAAACTAAGAAGAAGGTATTTAGTGCTTTGCCCTTTACATGCCCTGTTTTGATTGTTTCAGACCTGGTATCATATTGGTTTAATATGAGCATTTGATTTCTGTTTTCTTCACAATATATTGAGAATTGGCTATCATGCTATGCTTTGTTCTGCTTGTATTCAGGAAGCAGTTAAGAAGATATGCAGTTGGCAACATGCTAACTGCATTGAGCTCTGGGTTGCATTTTTGTCAGTGAATATCCATGATTATGACCTTCAGCCATTGCTTTATATGATCATTCAGATCATAAATGGAGTAGCTTTCCTATTTCAAGGACCAAGGTATTTTCCTTTAAGAGTTAAATGTGTTCAGTGGCTGAATCAACTCTCCAGTTCTAGTGGTGTTTTCATCCCTGTTGCTTCTTTGGCATTGGATGTTTTGGAATATAAAATTGACAAGGGGGGCAAGAGACAGGGAAAGGATTTCAGTTTTTCATCTGCCATAAAGGTCAGTAGTTAGCAATTTTCGCACCATGCATCAAAAATTTTAATTCAGCTGTTGAGAAGTGACCATCCTCCCTTTTTTGAGTAGCTACAATTCACTTGTGTCCACTGTATAGCCTGGAGTAAATTATATATCTGTTAATGTTAACTTTTATTTTCCTCTTGCAGTTGCCAAAACATTGGCTAAAATCTCGAAACTTTCAAGAAGAATGTGTTTTTTCTGCTATTGAGCTCCTGGCCGTGCACTTTGCTCGGTGGAGCTATCACATATCTTTTCCAGAACTGGCAACTATTCCAATTATTCGTCTGAGGAAATTCCTTGAGATAACTACAATCGAGAGTTTCCGACGAGTGGTGAAACGTTTTATCGATCAGGTGCATAGTCGAATATTGACCAACAATACTTTTTTTGTAGGGGTCATCTTTATTACAGCTGGTTTGCCTTAGTCTTTAGTCTCATCTAAATGATGGCCCTGAAAATGGTTTAGTAATGCATTTGGCAGATTGACCAGTTTTGGTAGATATGGCCAGTTAAAAATAATTGTGCACTATACAGATCTTTGCTTTTGTTTGTGAGAAGTTATCTATAATAGAGAAAAATAATATACGCAAGCACTTAAAAATCTTCGGGGCCGGGTAGATGGCTAACATACTTCATGCTTAGGCTCTTAGTGAGAGCTCATAGGTGTTCCAACTTGGCCACATTTATATTTTGCTTCTTCACATGCTGCAAGGAGGGAATCTTGAACAACATTGACTTGGCATTATTACAGTCACCAATTGGAATAAATTATTGTCACTTGAGCTTGATCCTGACCTAGATGAATAGACTGGCACTAATATGCTGGTCAACTGAGTTCTGGGATGTGCTAGTCGTATCTTGAGCTCACTGTGCATGGGTATATTGGGAACACGAAGTCTTAAGCTGGGCCAGCGATATGGATTTTAGACAACCATGAATTGGGTTTTAGTTATACGACGGGCATAAAAATCTGTCCACCTCCAGCCATATTGGCCACTATTTTTGGGGTTCATGATAAAAGAACTAAACTCAAAATTACCTGAATCTTGGGCAATTCATTGATTTATCATATGAATTTCTTATTTCACTTTTCCCTTTGGTTATCCAATATCTAATCATATCCTTTGTTTGGACATGCTGTGGTGCTTTTGTGACTGTTATGATGCTCCTTGGCTTTTATTATTATTATTATTATTATTATTTTATTTCATTTTTCCTGGTGTTGTAGGTGGAACAGAATATTGAGTTTGTGCGGAAGAAGAGAGATGAAGTTGCTTTTTCACCAAGAGATCAGCAATCTGTTGATTCATTTTTGCAGGTTTGTTTCTTCTTGTTTTTCTTTCATGCTTTATGCTTACAATTGGATTATGCTTTTCCAGGATTGCACTCAATATTATGCTTAATTGACGTGCAGCTCGAAAAGTGCAATGGCAATGTCCCATTTACACAATATTACAAAAGTCTCATGGAAAAATCTGCTTCGAGGAATTTGCTTTCTAGTAAAAATACAAGGTGCATCAATTATTTCGTTATGATATCAAGTAAAGCTATTGAGCTATGTATGAATGGCGCGTTTTTCTATAGCAATGTGGTTTAAATGAGAAGCATTTGGTAATTTTGTGTTTAAAATACTTAAAGTAGGTTTTAAACTTTAAATGCCTTTTGGTTTGTGTTGCCATTCTTCTGCTTATCTTGAAATGCATAGAATAAGTACCATAACAAGTTGGGCAGGTAAAGTTGCGTCCTGATGGAATTAGTTAGTGCATGATGTGTCAACTATTCCAGCTTTAACAACATTCTTCCTTGTACTTTTGCTAGAACATTATAAATTCTGATGATTGAGGTATTTGTAGAGATGGTATCCATATTCTAACAAATAAGTGAGGCTACATTTTTTTTGTTAACGAGGTTTGTAATGCTTTCAGCAGTCACTTGGAGCAGAAGAAATCGAAAGCGAAAAGGCAACATTCAAAAAATATTGCAGATATGACTGTCAATGGCAAGGGGGATTGAGTTCAAAATAGAACACTTGAGATGATAGCTGGGGAAAAGAGTAAGTAGAACTTGCAGACTCCTCTCCTACCGGTTTATTGCTTTTTAAGGTTGGAGAACGTTTTCTTCCTTAGGGTGAGGGGAAATTTGGAGATGTATGTCTACATTGTTTAGAAGATCAGCAGAAATTAAGTTCATATCCTGTAAAGGTGAAATCAAATTTCATTTGAATGGCATGATGAGAAGTTTGATGAAAAGATGACTGATTAAACCAATAGCATTGAATGGCACAATGCTTAATTTAATTTGTTATTGTTTGGTGTCATTCTGGTTGGCTTTGGAAATATTAATTATATAAATATATGTATATTATTTTCTTGTTGCTTGTTTAAGTTTGCTGAAAATGAGCAGCATTGCTTGCAGGTTATTAGTTTTAAAAAATGCTGATATGAAAATGCACACGGGAAACTGCAAATACAAGTAATGTGTTACTAGATTGAGACGATGGGCATGTAAGAAAGAATGCAGTCAAATGTTTGAATCCGTGATTACGTAGAAAGCACTAATTTGCAATAATATAATAATGAAGTTTGTATTTTAGCGATTCATTATTCATTCAAAATGGCTGCACCTTTTTATCATGCCGATTTTAGATTGGCTTTTCTATAGTGACGATTTTAGTGGATGCCGGTTGACTTCATCTAAATCTTTGAGTCGGCGGCTTTTCTTCTTTTCAACTACCTGCCTCCTTTTTCTTTAACGGTTAATTGATAATATTAACTATTTATAAAATTAATTTTATTTATTTATTTGAAAAAATTGATGGTAATGGATTGGAATTTGACGAATAGTTTGTGTGGCTTGATTAATCACTTATCGGCGTTGTTGTGATCATCGCTTCAAGCAAGAATTATAGGATATTATATAGGGTTGAAGCCTAATTGATTTTTTCAAGCTATGTTTAGGGTGAACGAATTCTATAAAATTTTATGAAATTTATTTGTAATTCTAATTTTTCATGTTTAGAATGTAAAAATATATATATATATATATAAAATTAAATTTTATGAAATTCATTATGCCTTCACTAAATTTCATCAAAATAAATGAAATTTGTAAATGAATTTTTTATTTTTAAGGAGTCAAATTTTGAAATACAATAATACCCTTATTGTATTATATATGCATGTTCTATATTTTTAACTTTTTTTCTTCAATTTCTCAATTAATTTTATTTTTATATTTTGTAAATTGAATTTTTTATATAAAATTAAAAAAATTTTAATTTAATAAATTGACTTATATTGATTGAATTATTATTTGATTAATCATATATTCATTAAATTCTCATTAAATCATTAAATTTGGTATTTGTATGGTGGGAAAAAAAATATGATATTGAATTATTTGACAAATATATTACCGCACAATTTAATAAATTGTAAGGATGACCAATTTATGATTTTATTTTACTCGTAAATTGTATTGTTTGTTTGTTTATTATTGATGACAATTACTCAGAAATCAGACTTTTTCTAACTTTAATGATCACCAATTACTCATCAAGATTCATCAACTCTAGATATTGTCTCTTTATATGCTAAACAACCAAGGTCATCAATAATTTTAGTGCTTTATTTGGTATAATTTTAATAGACATAATATTGTATTATTTTTTATATGCACTGAATTGATATTAATGATATTTAAGAAAATAAATTAGAAATGAATTTTTTTATTCATTTATTCCAAGCATAAAATTAAGGAATTCATTTTTAATTATATACATTGATTATTTTATTTCAAACATAAGAATTCATTTACAAATGAATGAATTCCACATAAAATTCATTTGTAAAATGAATTCCCCAACTCCAATTCTTTTATTCCAAGCATGCCCTTAAAGAGCAAATTAGTAAAATATTAAAGCAATTAATGATTTTTTTTTTTTAATTTTGGTGAAATAAGTAAAGTGGACATTTAATTGACTAGTGAATGCTTTAGCAACACATTTGGCAATTTGCTGGGAACCACAAGAGTTCTGACTAACTTAGTGATTTTAATCCCCTAATCTTAAGAGGCAACAAATGAAGTAATGAGGTTAGATAGATGAACATTCAAATACAAAGAGCAATCTCATTAATGTACCCAAAAAGGGGGTGATTAATTTGTACATCTTTACAAATTTTGCTCATTAAATAATCTAATAATCTCACTAATTTAAAATTAAAGTTGATCATAATAATCTTAATTCGGTATCAAACTTCCGGCATTAGACCAAATGAAGCCTTAACCATCGCATTTGCATGGCTACTTTGGCACCCCAAAATCCTAAGGAAACCCCACCAATTGTTTTTCTCTCTTTTCTCACCTTTTGTTTCCCTCGCCGGACTCTTTATCTTGCTCTGCCTCGTTTTTATATCCTTCAACTCCATCTCCGCTGGATATCTTCCCCCTGCTCCGAATGCCAAATAGTACCTTTTTTTCACCGGAAAATCACATTTGTCCGGTGACAAACTACTCTTGCTATCTCTGTAACTCTTTTCTCTCTGCATGTTCACCGATTTGCTTCTTGCTATATTCATATTGTATGATTTCCACGGAAATATGCTGCTTTTCTTGGTGGAATCGGACTTCTTTTCTTTGTAATTTTCATCTTCTTTTAATTCTCCTTTATATGGAATTAATTTTCCGCAGAAGATGATGGTATCTTTGGGATATATAGAAGAATTATTAGTTTGGCTAAAGAATTCGAATAAATCTTGATCGTAAGACGAACTTTGATCTTCTTTAAAAGAACCATCTGATGAATCGGAAACGCTCAAAGCAAGATCACAAAGGGAGAGCGTCTCTTCTTCTTCTTCTTGACCATCATCAAATTCTTCAAGAATGTATTTCTCTTCTTGTACTGGCTTAAGTTTCCATTCTTTTAAGTCCATTTAGGATAAGCAGAAGAAAGTTGAGATAGAGATTGAGAATCAAGAAAAGGAATATTTTTATTTTTTGGTTTGTGCTTTGATAGAAGTGGCAAATCTATATATACAGTGAACGAAAAATCAAGAACTTGTTTAATTGCTTAAGGAGTTGGTTATGGTGGGTGGCTTGGCTTCTAGAGGGCAAAGAAATAATTTAGAAAAATAAACTTGATGATCTTTATGCCTTCTAGAAAAGCAGGCGGTAATATAATTATTTTTTCTTCGTAAATTGAAAATTATTATTTATTATGTTATTAATAATTATTTTAAATTTGTCCTTTTTTTTGGGCTGGTCTTTTACTTGTATGTTAGGTTACATCATTTGTCTCCTAATGCTCTCACCCTCTTCCGTGTCCAATTTACGTGACACTCGTTAGGGTCCCACTCTGTGATGCTTGACTTTTTAATTTTTTTTTTAATTTATAAATTATAATATATGAGGTACGTATGCAGATTTGCCTAGTCCACGTTGGACGTTTCCTCTGCCATAATTTAATGTTGTAATTGAATTAATGGCTTGACTAGTCATTTATAATCGAAGGTCCATTAGATTGTTCTTATGCTGTTTTTGAATACCCTTAACCATGATTCATTAGATTTTTCATATTATTGAATGTCTTGCTCCAACATAATTTAAGCCGACATCGTACGAGTTCCACTAGAAATTTTTGTTTCTTTAATTTGCCATCAAAATGAAATTATTTTACCCCTTTCAAGTGATTGATTGGTGCAAATCTATAGGTAAAATGTTATAAAAAGCATTTTATCTCATTTATATTCTACTCGTGATAAATTCAAATAAGTCGAATTAGTGCATTTAAGTTATTTAAGCGAAAAAAAATCGAAAAACTTTTATACTCGTGAAATGGGTATAAAAATTTATAATTGAATCAATTTATTGATTCATTGGCTTGGTACACACTGACTTAACCTTAGTCATAAGTCATAATGTACACCGGAAAAAAGTCCAGTCGCGAATATATTAGCGACGGAATCTAAATCAGTTGCTACATTAGCTACGATTAACGGTCGCTAAAAGCCCAATCGTGAATAATTTAGCGACAGATCCAAATCAGTTGCTATATTAGCGACGATAAATTTCGTCGCTAAATTATTTGGCCGTCGCTAATTTATTTTTCATAATTAATCGCGGTATTATAATAATAATTTTTAGCGACTACTTTCCGTCGCTAAATAAATTCTTAAATTTGTCAAGACAAATATAATAATTATTGTTAGAGACAAAATTTTCGTCACTACATCCATCGCTAATAAATATTCATAAATTGCAAATAAAAATGAAAATTAGCTACACAAAATAACATCGCAAATAATGAAAATTTCATCGCAATTCATTTATAATATTTTATTATTATTATTATTATTATTATTATCATTATTATTATTATTATTATTATTATTATAACATTCAGAATTTAATTTATATAAATAAAATTTCTCAAATATTATTAATTTAAAAAATATAATATTATAAAAATAAATTAAATTATACAATACTTTACAAATAATTAGAAAAAAATTCAAACTAAATAATACTACTAATAAATTTTTATACAATATGCTACAAAAAAAAAAACACTACGCAATTTTCATCATTCTTCACAAGCAGCAACCAAACACTTGCCTTCTTATTATAATAGACCTGAATGCATTATAAAAAAATTAGAGACAAAAATTTTCGTCCTTTCTACCATACATCACTACATATGAGTCTTAAAGTACACAAACTACTTCTAATTAGTTATTAAATTTATTGTTGTCAAGAGATTGATTCCTTAGTGAGATTAAAAGATTTATATCCAGTCATTTTTCATTCCAAAAGATATATCACATTCAACTGAGATATATGGCCTAACTATATATTAATTTAGTTATTAAATTTATTATTAGGATTGAATTGCAAAATATTTTTTAGCAAAAAACAGAACATACTTGGAGAAATTCTTCAGGTTTGAATAACAGTAATTGAGGACTTTTAGCAATAACACGTCCCAAGTTCTTTTTTTAACACCTAACACTCCAAAATTCTCCACCATAACCTTCAGCTTGCAAGTTGAACATCCCAATATATGAGGCCAGTTTTTTATTGCTTTGTCAATGCTCATTTTTGGTACCTGATGTAAAACATAATTGCCTAATTCATGTACTAGTAGCATATAAGACAAATTAACAATACAAAGAAGGATGTAAAGAACCAGTTCTGCTAAAATCTTAATAAAATTATGCCTATGTGAGAGGTTGCAAGATAAAAGAGCGATAGATGTCAGGTAAAACCTAAAAGTTATTGCAACCACCATTGCATTTTCAAGATATACAACGGTACCCTAAATCAGTTTAGTGTTTGATTATGTGTATACAAGTTATCTTCCCCTCCACCAAAGTGATGATGTCAGATATAATTATTGTCAACCATAAAGCGCTTTGGAAATAGAGTACGTTCTCCATATCACACATGGAAAGAATCTCTTTGTAATTATCTTGAATGCTCCCTAAAAGAATCCATGGATATTTTACTAGCATTTTAGCTAAATCCTCATCACTAGCACCAACCTGAGAATGATGCATGGCAAGACACATCACAGGCAGGAACGAATTAACAAAACAGAACCATCCAATAAAACTTGCACTTTCCACCCACCAAATCAAAGAAAAAAAGGGAAATAAAACGGAAAGAAACAAGAGATAAAGAAAAATAATTTTAGATTGACAAGCTACCTTCTCAAAAGCTAAAAGTTTTCTTTTAATACCATTTACACCACATAAGATAATGGGAGGGAATAAAAGGAATATGCTACCCATATGTTCCACCATAGGCTTCAAATGTTCATCTAAGGACAACAAAAGAATACGTGGAAATGATTCAACTAAATATCGAAAAGAGGCATCCCAAGTGCAAGTACATCTAAACCTCCACGTGTTGCTTCAATCTACACCATAAAAATGGGGTTTCTTCTTACAACATGAAAACATATCAAATTTTAAAAACAAGACCAATAGGATTCCTGATGTTAATAAATAGAGTTTGATAATTAACACTTAAAAGGTATAAGTAAAAAATCATATTAATTAACAGAATAAATTATTTAATAATTATTATACATTTCTAAGTTCTAACTCAAATAAATATAAAGTAATTTCTAATTTATGCTTTCTGCCAAAAAATATTTATGTCAATTTGATAAATATGAAAAACTGTCGTCTAAAAAGAAAAAAGCTCAAAAATAAGCAACTTATGTCATTAGTATATAAAAAAGAGAATTTTGTTTATTTAACTCTAAGATAATGTAATTTGTAATCTTAATTAATATATTTTTAGAATATTTAAAAGCGTAAGTGCTATTTTACTTTCAACTTTAATGTGAAATATAATCCTATAAGTTTATATAATAGAATAATACTTACATTGGTTGTGGACACAGCCAGCAATATTAGCACTCCTCTTTTCCCATATTTGATTGGCTACCAATACCCTTTAAGAGCTTTTTATAGCCATTCATCCAACTTCTTTTTCACGCCCAATACAACCATTTTATTTTATCTAATTAATAACTAAGTAACATTATTATTTCAAAAAAAAACTAAGTACCATTATCATACATACACATACTAATTAATTAATTAACTAACTAATACTACAATATTTCCATAAATTAATTAATCATTTACCTAGACCCATCAACTGTTTCAAGCTGTCGGTCCTTCTTAGGACAACCACAATTCCTCATGCCATCACTTGATAAAAACACTAATCCTTACGCTTTTGCAATCTTTATATATCACAGGATGTTTCAACTCAAATAACTGTAAGTATAACACTGAAATGAAAACTTTACATACATGAGAAACAGAGGCTCTTATGACTCTGAAATGTTTGAAGCCATTCTGCACACCGAAATGTTTACTGCTCCACATCAATCAAGAACTTATGAATAGACAATAATCCACTGTAAAGGGCAGGGTTGCACAAATTGAAACAACCAATGGAACTGAAGACAGTGCTTAAATTATGGTTAAACAACTATAAAAAATTATATTTATGCTAAATAATTTAATACTTTCAAGTTCTTAAAGCTTAGAACTAAGGTTAATTATGCATAAACCATAAATATGAAGAATCAAACACTAGTGCTAATTAATAAAGAAGAACAATTATGGAGAAGAACAAAAAAAAACTTAAAGAACATAACCAACGGTAAAAAAGCGAAGAATACAAATTGAACCGTGTTTGTCTTTTAGCTAGGAACTGATTCATTTTTCAAAACTAGACAGACCCATCAAAGCAACCAAACAGTTCGGGAAGAAAAGCCAAGAATTTACTGACTAGAAAGTCTATTAATCATCCTAAAAGCATTAAAATCTAATAATAGATGTGAAATATCCATTAATTATTGAATGAAAGAGCGAAAAAACAACCAGAATGAGCATTTAAGATAATCTCGATCAAGAAGATAAATTCTGGGTATTGGAAATCAAAGAAATGAAAAGCAATGCAAAGTAAAATGGTCACCTTTTTTTCCCTGCTTCAGCAAAAGCAACACAGTTGTAAACTTCACGTTGGTTTCCTTTTTGTTGGATCTCCTAGATTTATATAAACAAACAGTTGTTCATCAGCAATGTAAAGCAAACTAACAAACAACTCAGGCAAACAATATCAATGAGTAACAATCCAAGGTTCAAAATTACGATTCAAAATAACAAAATCGGTGATAACAATTGCGATCCAAACCCTAAAAGGAAGACAAACTAAATGGAATACTGATTAAGCAAAAAGCAACACAAGTCAAAACAAAAATAATGCAGAGAAGCGATTGAGGATAGGAAGCCTACCTCTTTCTCTGCCTCAAAGAACTCACCCTCTCTCTTTGTTTCTTCTTTTCAACTTTCTTGGCAAAGTATTTGTCATCAAATTTCTCAACATTTACTAACAGTACAAAGAGTAAAGACCTGAGCTTGGTGGGCTTAGGCTTGTGCTTGTTAGGCAGAGGCTTCTTGATGTCGTCGATCGAGGTAGAACTTCGGCAGCTTCTCAGCCATAGCAGCAGACTTTGGCTTGGGGTTGTGTATAGGGAAAACGCCACCGTTTTTGGCCTTGATTGCCCACAAACCCCTCTTATGATACATCTTAGACCTAGAGTATTTTTTGACTCCTCGAGCTAAATTCGGATTCCATGTCACCTTCGGCGTCTTCCTTGGAGACATTGCTTGCGAGTAGTGTTTTTGCTCCTCTTTGTGTTTCGTCTCTCTCTCTCTCTCACACTCTGAACCCACAATATGAAGGAGTGATATGAACCCTAAAAACCCTGAATGAGATATGCGGGTTGTGGGCTTAGGTTAGATTAGATATATTTAAAAAAAAAAAAAAGTGTCTCCCGTTCTTAATATATGACAAATTATAAATCATAAAAATTACAAAATGAAATGTAACAATTTAGTCATATAAATAGAAAAATGTACCAATTAGATTCAAAAATTAATTAATTTAAAAGAAAGTCCAATAATACTTGGCTTATAAATTGACCTTTTGGGGTTTGTAACAATTACTATTAGTTTTCTCAATAAATTAAATTATTATTTATTTTGAAGCTAATAAATTAAATTATTAATTTGATTAATAAATAAATATATTAATTTTTTAGCCAATAAATATGATACCTGTCATGTAGAGGACACATAGTGCTAAAGAAAAGAGAGATGCGATTGGGATCAATATTTTGATCAATCCAGTGGCCCAAGTCATGAGACTCCTCTCGAATGCTATGTGCCGTTCGAATTCATCATACTCCGTGTCCCCTTTATCGAACGATCATCGCCTTTTTTGTTAATAAAAAATAAATATTTTAATTTATAATATTAATAAAAAAGGAATTAAGAAATAATATTACCCTAATAATTTTTTTTTCTTTTAAAAATATATTTCTATATTTGGTAGACTAAATATATTTTTAAAATTTGATTATGGTTTAAATATACATCAATTTCACACTTATAACTTTTTATGTAAATATGCTATTCTAGACAATAAAAATATATTTAACCAAAATATAGTATAAATCTAACATTTCACAAATAAAAGATATATTTTTTTTACTGAAATCTAATACTAATAGCGACGAATATAACAAAAATCGTCGGAGATTTTCTTTCTCCGATCTGTCAGTCGCCGGCGAGTGAGGAGCGATGGACAACATCAGGAGAATCGCCTCGCTGTAGGGAGTTGTCTAGTGGTAGTAACTTCACCATCTGCCGCTGGAACAAGGAAAAAGGAACTTCGTTCTTCTAACGGAGAAAGGAAGAAGACGATGCTGAGGAAGATGCCCGGCAACGAGGCAATTCTTTTCACCGTAGTCTACATCGTTGAGCGACGGCAAGGAGGCGACGGCGGTCGGCGTCCCTTCCTGTTCCACCTCTATCGATCTCCCCCACGATCTGTTCTCCCCCCTTTTTTTGTAGCCTCAAAATGCCACTATCAATTTATGTCCACCACTTTTTTTAGATCCCAAATTTTCTAGGCTTTTACGTTTTTTATCATCATCATAATCATCATCATCATCATCATCATCATCATCATCATCATCATCATCATTATTATTATTATTATTATTATTATTATTATTATTATTATTATTATTATTATTATTATTATTATTATATACTTAATTTAAGTTAATTGTGATTTTGTAAATTAAAATGCATTTTTATTTAACAACACTAAATTCAAAAATTCACAAATAATTGCTTAGTCAACCTAAATTCTCGATAAAATCATACCCTTACTCACCTAAATTAAATATTATTTATAAGTTAGAAATACTTTTGGTCGACTCAGAGTCTGAACATTACATGTTTAGCTGAAGGTGGCTTCATCGGCAACATTACAGGGGCGTTTACGAGCTCCAAAGTCCGCCCTCGTTCGCTGGATTGCGAGCTAGGAACTTAAATCTTATTATTATTATTATTTTAATTATTATTATACATTTATTTATTTTAAATCCTTTGTCATTAGTTCTTAATTTGCTTTAAATTCAAATTATCACTTTAAAATTTTGAAATTATGCAAACAAATCAATTCTAGAACCAGTATCAAAATACTGTACACCCGTATTAAAAGTGCTCAAGTACGATTTCAAATTTTTGGAACATTAAAATTAAGTTTGAATAAAAATAATTGAATTATAGTACTAGACATTTCAAATATTAAAAACTGAAGTTAATTTAATTAATTAATTCTTATTCAATTAAATAATAAATTAAGCTTAAAATCACATACGCATTAAATTGAAATAGTGGAGAGAGATGAGGGGAGAGAAATTGTTATTTTTATATATAGGGTAAATTTCTAAAATTATTAAAATGCCTCTACCAAATTTCATAATTTTATCCTTGTATTCAAGTATAATTTTGTAAATATATATAAATAAAAATTTTAATAATTTAAAATTTGCTCAAAATTTTAACAAAAAAAAATAAATTATAAATTTTTCATAATCATTTTAAATGAAATAATAAAATTTATATTATTATTATATAAATATTTATATTTATTATTTTTCATAATATGACTATATAATAATTATATAGAAATTAATAGAATTCCTAATAATATAATATTTGATTTAAATTTTATAAAATAAAAATAAATTACAAATTTTTTTATTATTATTTTAAATGAAATAATAAATTTTATATTACTATTTTATAAATATTTATTTTTATTAATCTTGAACACGCAAATATATAATAATCGTAATAATTAGTTTATTATTATTATTAAAAATGTAAATTTACTAAATATATAACTTTAGATTTTGGTATAATTGATAAAAAATTATTATTAACTTATAAAGTAATTTATAATTTTCTGTTACAAAATAAAATATTCATTTCATATGGTCAATATTAAAATTACTTGAAACTATGCATGAGTGAAATTAAAAAGAATTTTTTTTAATTTATATGCGACGGATTAGCGACTAAAATATCCGTCCCTAATATTTTTCCTGTATTTACAATTTTTCTGTCGCTAAACCGTCGCAAAAAAGGGGCTATATTTTCCCTCAAAATTAGCGACTAAATATCGTCGCTAAATGTTCCGGAACTAATTTCATGAATAAAAATTATAAACTTTAGCGACGAAAAAAAGTGTCGCTAATCCGTTGCAAAAATGGCGCGTATCTTCCCGCCAATAATTAGCGACTGTTTATTCATCCGTCGCTCGTCCGTCGCAAAAAAAAGAAAATATCCTTCTCACGACAGTTAAAACAGTCGCAAATCCGTCGCAAATTTTGCGACGAAATAGTCTGTCGCTAATTGGCAGTGAAATTGAATAATGCCAAAACCTTAAAATCATCTTTTAGTTGGGGTATCAAAGCTATTTTTTGTTTCACATTCTAAAAGTTACTCTATAATATTGTTAATTAGCTTACTAATTGTTTTCCTCTAAGCAATGACCAGAATCTTATTTTATTATGTTTAAGTGAATTCTCATTCAACTTTGTCTTTTCTTCTCCCTTTAACCACTGAACGCAATACTTTATTATTCTCTGCATCAATCTATTGCTATTGTATTAGCCCTTCTCTCTTTACCAACCCATTTTCTTATTGCGAATTAAATTTTTATTAATGATGTATATATATAGTTTTTATTTATTTTTTAGACTATGCATCTATATTTTTATTTTGATTTGGAAAAAACTTAAAAATTAAAAGAAAATTTTTATAATATGAACTAAATAATTTAAATAATAACTCATTTGTAACTGGATACAATACACACTGTAGAGTCATTGAGTTGGGTAATGGGATGAAAAAAAAAACGAATAAATATCAAAGTTGTTGGAGTGGAATTGTATCGAATATTTCAAACAAAAATCACAAAGTTGTCGGAATTATTGGTAAGGTAAATTTAATCTTGTCAATTCTAGAAGGTTGAACGAGACAAACCATACCCAATTTGCTGGTCAATTTTGTGTTTAAGGGGCATTTGATTTATTAGCTTTTTTAAGGTAAGTGATGGTAATTTTATTATCTTTGTTGGTCAAATCAATTTTTATCTTAAAGCATTTTTTCATCATATTCGTTTTTTATTTCGACAATATATCTTTTCATTAATTGTAAATTTCTCAATTATTTACAACAATACTTTTTTCATAAATAATAATAACACTTCAAATGTAGCTATATAAGCATTCAATCTTATTATATATATATATATACACACACACACACACACACACACACACGTGAATAATAATTTTTTGTAACATACGTGATTTATAATTTTTTTTAAATTTTTATTAAATAAAAAATTAAGTAATTTTGATTTATTAGCTTTTTTTTTAGGTAAGTGATAGTCATTTTATTAGCTCTGTTGGTCAATCAATCAATTAATTGCTGTTTCAAATATTTTATCTTAAAGCATTTTTTCATCATATTCATTTTTTATTATAACATCTTTTCATTAATTATAAAATTTTAAATTATTTACAACAATAATTTTTTCATAAATAATAATAACACTTGAAATGTAGCTATATATGCATTTAATCGTGTATATATATACACACACACTTGAATAATAATTTTTGTAACATATGTGATTTATAATATTTTTTAAAATTTTTATTAAGTAATTTTGTGTAACTAAAATATGATAATCGTTATTTTAGTTCACAATAACCAAATGATATTTGTAAATTTGTGTAAAAAATATTGTTCGCTATAACATTAACTAAGATTAGTATAATTAGATCCCAATTAAATTATTTTATAAAGTTATTTTTTAAAATATAAGCATGATGATTTTATTTTGCATGTGATAATTAACATTCAATTGCTTATTTTACCAATAAAATTGATACCATTATATAAATGAAAAATCCTCCTAAAATATTATTTGTAGTTGAAATCAAATTTCCTATTTTAAATAAAATTGATATCTAATTTTAATAACAAAAGAAAAATTTATTCCCACCATGATATATGAATATTACTACAACGTTTATTTTCAAAGCAATTGAATTATATTTCTAATAAAATAAGAAATTTGATTATATTTTACAAGAATAAAGTTGCAATTTTATTAATGAAAGAAAATAAGCCATAAATATCACAAGATGATAATTATAAATATCTCTCGTAACGCAAAATTACAATCGCCAAGATCGTCTACCTTTTTTTGCATCATTGGTATTGTTTTACCCATATCTCGCTACATCTCGAGATGAAAACTTGATTTCACGAACTAAAAATCCCAAACGAATAGAGAAAAAAATGCAAAAAAATTTTGACAGAGTTTCGGTATGTAATTCTTTTCTTGCTTCCTAAGAATAGAATAGAATTCGTATCCCTATTTATAAGACTCTCATTAAGGTAATTAAATTTTTCTTAATAAAAGAGAATTAAATTTAGCAGTTACACAAATTAAATATAGAAAATAATATTAGTAATTAATATGCATGTCAGTTACCTAATTTAAATTAGGTAATTATCCATATTAATATCCTTTAATTACGAAAAATTCCTAATTAAGAGGAATCCTAATATAGAACTAATTTCATATGAATATTATTTCTTGTTTCGATATTATCACGTTTATATCGGGACCAATTTCTCATCTCGTGAGTTATGGACGTATCCCTAACTCATTCATCTCCCACTTGCATATGACGAAACGATTTTCAGTCATTCTCTCATATCATATAGGTAGATAGTTCATGTGATTAGTATACGTTGAGAATACTAGTGTTATACACCTATTAGGGATATATAGCATTTCGAGAAATAAGATCTTCTCATAATAGTATGCCAAACCCTAGATAGTTTTCTCACATTCGTTGTTTTATCTCATGATCTCATAAAAAATAATTTTCGTATTCACTATTATGTCTCTACTTATAAAAACTACAATAGGTTAACCGATGAACCAAAAACCACCAAATATGATCGAAAAACATCTTCCTCATTTACTTCATCCCATCCGCCGTAGTCCAACTCATTTTTCTAGTTAGATCCGCCAGACCGAAGTTTTTTCATAACCCTTTAGAGACTAACTAAGCTAGCCACACTGAACTATACTTCTGGTATACGTAAAGGGTGCTACGGGTTGAAAAAATAGGATCTCACACTAGGAAATTTTGAGATCATTCACATAATATTCTTTTCCCTTGGTTAACTTAAGCACACATGGTATGATGCATGTGCTATGATGTTCTCTCCTTTTCCTAAAGGAGAGCACGTCTTATTATTATTTAACACCATACATAAGTATAAGGTTGCAATGCACCAAGGCATGCAACTTTAGTCCACTTCCTTAAGGATTACTTCTGGTTTTTTGGACAGAATATGATAGTTACATTTAACACATCATCGAATCATTCTTAATCCTATTTTAAATCTTAATCCAAAGCACACAACCTCATGTGTGATTTTATCTTGCACATTAATAAGACTTATATTGTAATTTCTGCAAGACGACACTTTTATTTTGAATAGGTTCTCGAAACTCACTCTGTGTTAAAAAATCGCCTCTTATTAGACTTTGTTAACTTATTAACAAAACTAATGTAAACATTCATGTGAGTGGGTTACTTCTCTATCCAACATGCTCTATCTTATAACAGTAAATGTTCATATGTATTGCCAACAATGAACTCAATTATTATTATTCATAAGTAATAATGTCAAGATATTATAGTATAAATCAAATCCTATGCAAACCCTGAGACCTAACATGTCTCTTAAACACATATTTTGTTACAAGTTTAGTTAAAGGATCTTCTATCATATCATGCGTAGAAATATACTGAAAATTCACTTCTCCTTGTGTAACAATATCTTTAGTGTATTGATACTTAATGTCGATATACTTTGTCCTACTATGAAATTTCGAATCTTTAAAGTAAGCTATCGACGACTGACTATCACTATAGATTGTCACCAGTTCCTCTGAGGCAGTTGCATTCATATGGTCCATAAACCATTTTAATCAAACTGCCTCTTGTACTATAGCTGAGGAAGTGACAAATTTTGCTTCCATTGTCAAAAGGGCTACACAAGTCTGTTTTTTGCTACTCCTTGAAATGGCACCCTTGCCTAGCAAAAAAAAAATATAACTTGATGTGGATTTTCTCTCATCCACATATTCTCCTCAATCAGCGTCTATATATCATTTAAAATGTAGATCTTTTCCTTGAAAACAGAGAGAATAATTTGTGGTACCTTTGAGGTGTCTAAATATCCTTTTTACTGTCTTTCAATGTATTTTGCTTGGGTTAGATTGATATCTACTCACCATGCCCACAACATTGCATACATCAGACTTTTCACGACACTGGCAAATGGAACGTTCTTCATACGTTCTAGTTGCTTTTCTGTCTTAAGACACATGCTTTTGCTAAGAAACTGATTCTTAGCAATGAGATTATCTATAGGCTTACAGTTTTGCATATTAAAACGTTTAAGAACTATGTTAATGTATGTCTCTTGAGACAGTGACAATAATCTTCTCGAACGATCCCTTGAAATCTTAACTCCAAAAATATAATTTGCTTGATCCATGTCTTTAATCTCAAAGTTGGATAACAACTAATCTTTGATAAGATTTACGTATTCTTTGTCATTTCCTGCTATAAGTATGTCGTCTACACATAATGTTAAAATAACAAACTTATTTCCCAAGCTTTGGAATAAACACAATGGTCTTCATCTAATTATTTATACTATATATAAATGCACAAAGTAGGTGAATATTTTTTACTAAATTAACCCTATGCACTAATATAATTAACAAAAATAATTTCATTAAAAATTTTAATTAAAAATAAGTACTTAATAGTTTCATTAAGAATTTGAATTAAAATAACTACTTAACAATGAGAGTCTAATTTTATAAATACTATTTATACTTTAGTATCACCCCAATTAATCAATTATAATATGCATATATATTTTGTGTATAATGAAATTGCTTGAATTCAATTTATACACCAATGTGGCTTTTGAGTTTTGATCCATATTTAATTTATGTACCAAAAGTGGATGATTCATTTTCACAACAGTATAAATTTTTTTGTTAGTGACTCTATCAATGATGTTCTCCATGGGCAGGTTATATGTTAATTTTTTTTAAATAAAATGGAAAATGATTTTACTCAAAGTGCATGGATTGCGTCGATTATGAGATAAATATAGTAAATTCATTCATTCATTCATTCTTCTTCTTCTTCTTCTTCTTCTTCTTCTTCTTCTTCTTCTTCTTCTTCTTCTTCTTCTTCTTCTTCTTCTTCTTCTTCTTCTTCATTTTGGAAAAGAACATAGAGTAAGATAATTATTCAAATGAGAGAGACTCCTACACCCCTCGAATAGTATAACTTTACTACAATTATAAATAAATTAAAACAAAATGTTAGTAAAAAAAAGGCATGAATGCAATTTGATAAAAAATATACGAATGAATAGAATATATCTGTCAATTTTTTTTATGTAATTTGAAACTATCTGAAAATAATGATTTGAACTTAGATTTGAAGAAAATCTAAATGACCAAAAAAAATTTAGAATCCAACTCAATTCAAATCAAAATCCAAAAAAACCTAAAATTCAATTTGACCCGATCCAAACCCCGTGACTTGATTTTTTTATTAAATTTTATTTTGTCATATTTATATAAGAATTATACTTTAATGTGTGAATCAAGCATAATACAAGAGGTGAACATGCACATTTGCTTCTCCATCGCTGTTCCAACTCCATCTGTTGTTAGATTTATTGGACTCGCTGCTCCATTTGCTAATCCATCTATTATTCAATCTCAATTAATATGGATCTCAATCTGAGACTTAGTCCATATTATGGATAAACTTTACTCAAACATCTTCTCCACTTCTCTTGCAGTATGTGTAGGGGTGAGCAAACTTGGATTAAAATCGAACCAAACCAATCAATTTTTCCAATATGGTTCAACTTTTCGATTCAGTTTCAGTTTGGAGTTTTCAGCAGATTCGGTTGGATTTTGGAAGACAAAAATCTCATAATAACTAAACCAACTAAATATGTTACAAAACCACATTGTTTTGTATATGTCCTTTAAACTACACCATTTTGATTATACCCATCCAATATCAATCTAAGCACCCATCGATCAGATCTTCACTCTTCACTTCAAACCTATCCTCATTTTCTCTAATCCTATTTTTTTCTCTACACTGCCATCGCCACTATCACCAACTAGTAATTGCTCATTCCCTTCAATCATCAATGCTGTGATTCACCATTGCCTCCACTCGCCATTGATCTTCACTCATCACCATTGCAATTGTCGCCGCTTGAACTCGATTTTCTTCATCTGTTTTAGCTGCGATTCTCTCATCTCTTTCTAGGTTCTTTTAATCAGGTGCCATTTTTGAAATTTTTATTTATCTTTAAGTTTTAGCTTCTGTTGGTGCTGCTATTGTTAATTTTAATTTAATTTTTGGTTTCTATGAATATCCAACCATCTTTTTTGTTTGAAAATTCACAACACAAAATCTTTAATCCTCTCTTACTTTATCTTTTAATTCTGAGACTGAATTTCATAAATGAGAATAGTCTAATAAGGAACTTACCTTATCAAATCAACTAGATTGGTTCAATTAGGATTTAAACTTAACTAATTGGATGAATGGTTATAGAATTATATAAAGGAGTTGTATATATATAAAAAAAATTGATCCAAACTGCAGCTGTCCTTAATTCAACAAAAAAATGAATGAAATATAGATGAAAATGCTTTAATCATGAAGACTCATTGAAATATAATACAAAGATTCTTCAGTCATAAATATGCATACAAAAATTTTTAATAAATGTAAATTTGGATCTTCTGAAAATTTCACAAAAGTGAAGAAATGATATTGCTTTTTTGTATTATCCTTGGTAAATTTTTTCTTTTTATCGATGGTATAATTGGTGGCTCTAAACAATTATCGGCAGTAAGTTGAATAGATGACTTCTCTATTACTATAGTGAAAGGTACTTTAATTGTGTACATTTTGAGTGTTTACACTTTACATAATAGTTACAAACTTGCATATTTAATATAATTCTATTAACTTGCTACATATTGACTACCACTACAAAAAAAATTGGCTTTTACCGACAGACTAAAAATCGTAGGTAAAAACATGATATTATCGACGGATTACCGACCAAACTGAAAATATGTAGGAAAAAAATAAATATTACAAACAACGATACTTTTTCAAACAGTGTTGGCACCATTTGTTAGTGACCATGTAGACGATTTATTCCGTCAGTAATTTATTTTAACAATTGCCTTTTGTAGTGGCGGAATTTCCATCGGTAACACAAGCATATACCAACATATTTTGCGACGAATTTATATATTCGTCGGTAGGCTTTTAATAATTTTTTTTATATTTAATATAACATAAATGACATCATTTTTCTAATTATTTACATGATATGACATTACTATAAATAAGGCATAACCCTACCACACTCATTTTTCTAATTCTATCATTTTCTTTCCTCTTGGGTAGGGGTGTGCATCGGTCGAGTTCGGGTGAACCCGACCTGAACCTAATTAACCCGAAATCTAAAGTTTACATATTTCTCTCATTCGATCCTACCTTACATAAATATCAGGCTCCATCCGAATAATTCGATATTTTTCGGATCCCGATCCGAACAACCCGATTAACCCGAAATTATTATTTTTTAATTTACATATTTAAATTAAAATCCTAAATTAATACAAATAAATAATATTAAATACCATAAAAAATATTTTAAAAAAATAACAAATTAACAATTTCAAAATTACATTAAATATATATTATATATTAATTAATATTGTAGAGAAATTATAAGTTTTTTATTTATATATTTAAAATTTAGATTGTTCAGGTTTCATCCGATCCGATTAACACCAACTATAATAACTGAACCGATCCTAACAAACCAACTAACCCCATCCGAATATGTCGGTTTGGATTAGTTGGATCGGTTTTGCACACCCCTACTCTTGGGTGATAGATCTGCCAAGATCACCAGATGCCACAGTTGCCCTCTCACCAGTCGCCACCGTCGTACGATTTCCTCCAGATCTGCCTCCTTCTGGTGATCGGTGAGTCTCTCTCTTCTTGATCTATTGGGTCTTCTTCCATCTTCTATGGTTTTTCATGTAGTTAAATTTCTTTCCAGTCTCCATTGTCTTCTTGTCGCCTATTCTCCTCTATTAGTCACCAGCGAAAGGAGTGAAGCCGAAGGTCCTTCATCAGGTTCAACTTCTGCTTTTCTATTTTGTTTAAGTGATTTTTTATTGTAAATTAGCTAAAGGCTTTACAACTAAGAATTTTAATTTTGACTGCTATTTCTCTCTTTCTTCTATCTGTGCATTTGGGTCTTTGCTTTGGGATGGACGGCTTCAATATTTTAAAATTTGATCGAATCTTATCCTCTCATCACTGTGAGTACTGTTTATCAATTTGTTAATTTGCTGGCTTGATATATGATCTTATTTGGACTTTGATCATTCTCTCTCTAATGGGTTTTTTGTTTTTTTGCTTGCTTCTAGTCTAAAGTTTTGGATTTTTAACTTTTTGGCTCCAATTTTTTTTATTTCCACTTAGATGGAAATTCTCTCTTTCCCTCTCATGTCCGCCGGATTAGTTGAGCAGGGGAATCCTTTTTCAATTTACTACCCCATTCATTCTTTTTACTTTTAGTTTCTCAGTTGGTCCTCTGAAGCTACTTATTGCAAACCCGGTTGTTGTTTATCATCCGTCTTCTTTTTCATTTAATTGGTATTGCTTGCTGCTAGTCTACGAAGTGCAATCACTTGGTTGAATTGCCCACTGGAGTATTGCATTCTTGCTATTTTCGGGCTTTGAAACACGAAATGGGATTGAGGGGATGGAGCAAAATTGGTTTCCTTTATTTCTATTTTTTGTTGATGGGTTTTGATTGGGATGGAGTCCGTTGACTTTTTTGTTCATTTGAAGCTCCTTTTGATAGAATTGGAATTGAATTGTTTGTTTTGATATTTTGATATTTAGTTTTTTGATGTTTGGTTTTATATTATTTGGATTTTGAAATATTAAGAAGGCAACTGAAATATCGGTTTTGGATTTTTGATCGAACAAAGAACAGATACCTTTGAGTGGTCCTAATGCAGTAGTTGGAAGAGCATTTGTTGTCCACAATAATTTATTCATTAATATTACCGATGGTTTACCGATAAAATATCCGTCGATAAAAGGTCAACACGACAAAAAAAGTCGACGAATTTTCAATAAATCTACCGACGGAATACTAATATTTTCGTCGGTAAATTCGTGGGTATATTATTGACGAAATTTTTCGCCCGTAAATTCGTTCCTACGCACATTTTAGGGACGGACTTTTTTCGTCGGTAAAATATTAAAATCGTCGGTAACGTCAATTTCCGTTGGTAAAATATTTTTTTGTAGTGTACTTCATTAACAGTTTTTGGGATTTTTTGAGCTGCATTTTCAATTTTGATCATCAATTTTTCTAAGTAAAATATTGCTAGTAAACTTATAAGATATTATATTTTGAGTGGTTAATTTTTCTGAACAGAATTTTGTGCATTATTATATATTTAATGATGTATTTTGTTAGAATTTATAACAATTGCAACAAGGCACACCCAATGAGGGAGGAAATTCAAACACATTGCCTTCAACTGGAGATATGAAGTAAAAAAGAAAGCATATAAGATCAAGGTCTAAAGTGTGGGAACACTTCACCAAATTCACTAATGAATCGGGCGATATAAAAGGTAAATGTAATTATTGTAGTAAAGAATTTTATTGTGATCTTAGGAGAAATAGTATACTAAACAATCACCTTAGTTCTTACTAAAAAAAGTCTAAAAACTTTTACAACCAATGGGTGAAAGTGAGATGGTAAGTTTGTCTAATTGGAAGTTCGATCAAATGGAAATTAAGGAAGTGTCATAAGAAAATATTGAATTTTTGTCCAATCTCAAGTCATACTGGTGATTCACTTCGTAAAGTATTAATGGATTGTTTACTTGAATGGAAGATTAAAAAGGTGTATATAGTGATATTTGAAAATCGTATTGCCAATAAAGTAGCTTGTAATTTTTTTAAAAAGAAGCTTATCAATTGGGGGACGTGAATAGCACATGGAAAATATCTACACATGAAATGCATTGCTCACATTATGAACTTTATTGTTCAAGATGGCTTAAAAGAGGTAAGATATTCAATTAAATGGATTAGGAATGATGTCATATATGTTAGGAATTCCTCTGCTAGGATAAAGAAATTCAAATAATATGCTAAAAGTAGTATGTTACAATATTTTTATGATGCCACCATGCACATTTTTGGGTCATCATATTTAACATCTAACACTTTTTGGATTGAAATTAGTGATTTAGTTAGATCAATTTTAAAATGGACTTGCAGTTATGACTTAGAGATTAAAGTCATGAGTTTAATGATGAAGGAAAAGTTTGATAAATATTAGGCTGACCATGAAAAAATGAATAAACTTATTTGTATTGTAGCTGTGTTTGATCCCTAGGAAAACTTTGAGGCAATAGAATTTGCTTTCTGTAAGATTCACGGTGATGTTGATGGTAAGAAGTTATTCAAAGGGGTAAGGGATGCATTTTTTGAATTGTTTTATAAATATAATTGTATGGTTCAAAATTAAAATGATCATTTTTCATTTTTACAATCATTTAGGAAACCTTCAAACAATGTTGAGTTTAGTGACTCTAGTGTAGAAATAAAAATGATATTGAATAGTGTCTTTAGATAAAAAATATGAGAGACAAGGAAAATAAAGGTTTTATGAAGATGAGAAAGACTGAGTTATATATCTAATTAGAGAAGGCGTTGCAAGAAGATTGAGAAGCTTTTCATATTTTGAGATGGTGGAGGGTGAATTCTAAAAGGATTTCCGTTCTTGCACATATAGCTAAAGACATTTTGGTTGTTCCTGTTTCTATAGTAGCTTCACAGTTTGCATCCATCATTAAAGTGAGAGCTCTAGATTCATATAAGAGGTCTTTGATTCTTAAAGTAGTTGAGGGTTTGATTTGTGCAGAAGTTTGGTTTTAGAATGGTATTAAATTGAAGAATTAAGAAGATTTAGAGGAAGTTGAAAGATATGAAAATGGTAAGTCAAAGCGATAATTACTAGTTCATTTATTTTATATTTGAAAATTGAAATGGTATTTGCATTTTATTTTTATGAGCTTTGAATGGTTAACTAATTTATTTTCAATATTCAGAATTGCCTATTGTCAGTCTTAGTGGAAATAGAATAGCATTAAGTAGCAATTCTCCTTCGTTAGATAATTATTTTTTATGTACATTATTTTAATTTGAGATGCTAATTATATACGTACATTTGTCAATTATTAATATTTGTTATTTTTAGGTGATAGTTTGTGATGATTTGGCATTTTGATGATTGGATTGACGATTAACGAAATGGATCTTAAATGAAGATGAAGAATATGGAATGAATTTTCTTAGACAATGTATTTTGAGATTAATTTTATTTTTCAAAAATATAATGTTAAATATTTTGATTGTATCTTTAATTTGGACTTGCATTTTTTTCAATTTAGATGTTTTTATTTTATTTTTATGATACGTAATTTTATATAATTTTTAGACACAATTTTTATTTTTTTAATGAAAATTTTGAAATTTAGATTAACATATAACCAAACTGAACCAATCAAAAATTTCAGTTCAATTTTAATTCGGTTATCTTATAATTTCAATTCGGTTTGGTTTGATAAAATTTCAATATTTTGGTTTTTATTTAATTCGATTTGGTTATTAAATTGAATCTGTTTACCCTTAAATATGTGCTTTAAAAGTAAAGTGAGAGTGAGAAGTAGAAGCCTCTGCTCATATATATAGTACTGATTTGCTATTGCTCTAAACTCATACACCCATTCTCTTAAACCATAAATAGAGAATATAAATGGGCAGACTTATGCTATTATTTCTAAAGGATCGAGCTCAGTGAATCAAGTTTGTCATGAAAGAATCATGGTCGTCCTACTTAAATTTGGAAATTGTATCATGATGGACACCTTTTCCATCTTTTATTTATCTAAACCAAATAAAGAGAACTATTTTTATACTTGAACTATTTTTTATTATCTTAAAGGTGACCGTTGTTAGTACTATATTGCTTGCTTTGCTTCTTCTAATAAATAATTGATTTGTTACTGGCGTTCAATTGATAGCAAGTTTGTTATCCCCTCTTGCAATGAGTCCCTTGACGTCTGAGTTATGAATGTCATTGCATTCAGTATTTGTAATCTTCCCCTTTTATCATTTGCTTATATTATTAGCAATGATTTACTCTTGTAAATAACATATATATATATATATATATATATATATATATATATATATATATATATATATATATATATATTTGTATATTAAATATTGATTACTCTATAAATATAAATTTGTTATTTTTTAATTTATTGTTTATTATTTAAATAATGAAATCTTCATATTAAATTAAGAAAAAAATTTTAATTCTAAAATTTAGTGAGTACACTGTCGTCACGATATTTATGCCAAAATTTAGCAAGAATAAATTTCATGCCAAATTTAGCAAAAATAATATTTGTCACAAAAACGCAAACTAAAATTTAGCAAGGTATTTGTCTTCACTAAAGTTTAGCAATAATTTTTGTCCTCGTTAAAATTTAGCGAGTATAAAGTCATTGCGACATTCATGCTAACATATAGCGAGGATAAATCTCATACCAAATTTAACGAGAAAAATATTTGTTACAAAAAAGCATGCTAAAATTTAGCAAGGAAAGATTATTGTATCTTTTCTTGACATGATTTATAACCAATCCTGTATCATAAAAAACTATCAATTAATAATAACAGAAGCAAATTGATAGACTTGATTTTTGTCATATTAAAAAAATGGTTCTCTTAACTAACGTGGATTTTCCTACTCATTTTAGTCTGTAAAAACATTAGTGCCACTGATAGACTTGGAACTATCCCTTAGTTACTCCCTTCTCAGCAAACACCAAGTTTAAAGAAACACATTTAATAACTGATACACATCTAATAATTTAAAAATGGAGGACAACAAACATAGCTGAACCCATCTCAATCAACAAGAAATAAAACTTCAAATTAACAAAACGAACAAAAAACCTTTACCTCATACATGCCTAAGTTACGCTTTCTATCACCCAAAACACAAAAGAGAAAACAATTGGTAAGCTTCAAGTGAAAGAGAGAGAGACAGACTGAGTGAGAGAGAAAGAAAGACATATTTAATAAGGGAGAGAAAGGGAGACAAAAATAGAGAGAGGGAGGGAGAGAGTGAGTTTAAAGGGAGAGAGAGGCTGAGACACAAAGATAGAGATTGCAAGACAGAGAGATAGAGACCGAGCGAGGATAAAAAATTTTTGGAAAAGAAAATCATAAAATCCTTAACTTTCTAAGCTACCAAATAGGATACAAACAAATTCAACACCAGAAAATGGAAAATTTGAAACAAAAATACAAGCCAAACTCAACGCATCTGCAAGAAAAAACACACATTCCCAGATCCCTTAGGATCCCAACTGAAATCCACTCTAAAATAATAATTGAGAAAAATCCCCATCAGATCTCGCAAGAAAGACATAGAAAAATGAAAAAGAACAAAAAAAAACTTTAAAGATGAAGAAAAGATAGAGAGAAACTCATAGAGTAAAGGAAAATGAGAGAAATTGATCGAATTGATGGTTGTGGTGGTGAATCTCCGGTGGGAGTATCCTCGCCGTCGACGAGGTGGCGGTGGTGGTGAATCATCAATGGGGGAGACTTGCCGTCAAGATGGCGAGGAGGGATATTCAAGCGGCTGAGAGAAGTATCGAGATAGTGATTGAAAAATGGAGCGCAGACACTTGGGGGATTTTTAACCCTAAATTTTTTCTATGCCTTACAATTTCGTCACTATATTTGGTGGCAAACATTTACTGCATTTAATTACCGATGAAATAAAAATCCATCGCAACCTCTGTTGGTAAATCTCTAAAGATGCTTGTATTACTGATGAAAATTTTGTCGCTACAAAAGTTAAATGATGAAATTAATTACCGACGGACGTTATTGTCGTTAAAGCAATCACGAACAATTGGAACCAACATTTCGTGCCAAATATACTGATGAATTATTAATTGTGTCTAAAAAAATATCGTCATTGATCAAATTTTTTTTTTTTACCTACGCATTATCAATTTTGTCAGTAGTCCATCAGTAAATTCAATTTTTTTGTAGTGATGGTATAATACAATCCAATATTTTGGATAATTTAATTTTTTAAAAATTTACAAAATAAATTCACACAATAATAAATACAAATCAATTAAAATATCTGAACCAATACAATTAAAATTTAAGTCAAAGTACAAAATTTAAATCAAAGTACAAAATTTAAAAATTAACATTCAAAAGTCTTTTTTTTTGTATTATATTGGCACTGATTTGATAATTTTGAGCAATATATAAAAAAATACAAATTTTAAATAATTATACCACAAAAAATCTAAATATTAAATACACAACTTAAAAATTTACATGAATATAGTAGTTAGTTGATTCAAATTTTTTAGTTGATGCCTTTGAAGCCAAAGGTATAGCCGATCTCAACCAATTCTGACAACAAATAAGAATCTTAGCTATAATCGGATGGCAATGGCAAGAGGCAGAGCCAATTTGCCTGCTCAAATTTGGCAATAACGAATAGAGAAGACGCACCAATCACCAAGGATAGCAGAAGAGATCATGTAGTGGCAAGAGACTGATTTCAGTGGTCAAAGATGGAGCACGGTGGTGAGATGTGCAAGGAGCAAGGTGCTGAAAGGCAATGAGGCAAAAGGGGGTAGAATTGAAAAATGAAAAACAGAAAGGAAAAGGGAAAATGGCTGACCTAATATTCTCTTTTATTTTCTCGCTTCAAATAATTTAATTTTTAATATTTTAAAAATTATTAATTACTTAAATTCAATTTTTAATTTCCCCCAGAAACTCAACAAAAAATATTCCCTCCTAAAATATTTTTAAATTTAATTCTTAATTTCCTCTAAAAAATTTTAATTTTATCATTTTTAAATATACAACTAAAAATTTATTATGTATAATAACTATAAAATTAAATTATTAATTTACATATTCATATGCATATTGAGTCAAAAATAAATTAGTACTATTTGAATGATACTAAAAGTAAATAAAATTAATTGATAAGATAATTATATACTCATATAATTACATTAGTTGATAAAATTTATATATAGCATTATTAGTTTACATACTCATATAGTTATTGTGTTAAAAATATATAAGTACTAGTTAAGTGATACTAAAAATAAATGAAATCAATCGAAAAAATGATTTTATACTCATATAATTTTATAAATTGATAAATTTCATTATATGTAATAATTGTGTATAATTACATTATTTATTTACATACTCGATTAATCATATAGATATTGTGTCAAAAATATATTAGTACTAATTGAGTGACGTTAAAAGTAAATGAAATTAATTGATAAGGTGATTATATACTATATATAATTACATTATTAATTTACATACTCATATAGGTATTGTACTAAACATAGATGAGTACTAATTAAGTGATATTAAGAGTAAATGAAATTAATTGGTAAGATAATTATATACTGATATAATTATATGAATTGGTAAATTTTATTATTTATAATTAGTTACATTATTAATTTATATACTCGGTTACTCATATAACTATTGTGCCAAAAATAAATAAGTACTAGCTGAGTGATGTTAACAGTAAATAAAATTATTGGTAAGATAATTATATACTCATATATTTACATTAATTGGTAAAGTTTTATGATAAATAATAACTATATACAATCACAATTTTAATTTACATACTCATATAATTATTGTATCATGGTAGATTACTAATAGTTGAGTGACATTAGAAATAAATCAAATTAATTTGTAACATACTTATGTGATAAATTGCTTAACTTACATATCTATATAAATATTTGTATAAAAAGAAAAATTAAATAGTAGTTGAATAACATTAAAGGTAAATTAAATACAAATTATTTTACTTCCATATTCATATTCATATAGATACAATTAATAATTATTATAATAATTACATTTATCTTATTAATAATTAAAATATTTAGTTTAATTTATTAATTAATTGTTATTTTAATTTTGTACATTAAAATATATAATGCAAATAATTATGAAGTTAAATTTATATAGTACATATAAAATAGAAATTACAAATAATATTTATATATAAATTATTAGTATTATATATAATAATTAATAAATATCGGTTCTTTCAGTATAATATGGTTCTCGCTCTAATTCTAAATAAAATATGTAGATTCATGTCAAATAAAGTTAATGGTATAATTCGGTTCAGTTTTAGTTAAAAAGTCAACGATACACTTCGATTTGATGCAGAAAAGTTTAGATTCATGTACACTTCTAATAGACCGATATAAATGAAAATAAGTAAAAATAATATATATATATATATTATTTTTGAGTATACTCTTTTTATAGAAAAGAGTTGGATTTCTAGAATAAGCTAGCTCATCATCGCCACATGAGACAAGTTAAATGCTTGAAAAGTAGGCTCATTGCCATAAAAGAGGGGAAGAAAAGAAAAAAGAGAGAAAACAAGGTGAACGTTTCTTTTTGTCACGTGCTATGAATGTAGTGCATGTTCACACTTAACTAATTTTTATATACCAAATATCATAGTTAGGGGAAGTTGAAGCCGAAAGTTAATGCATGGTATAGGTCTATGATTATTAATAATTAATAATAATATTAAAAATACTCAATCAAGTGAAACCTTAGCATAAGTTAGTTGTAGCGACAAAACAAAAAATATTTTATCCTAATTTTATATGACTACTTATTGATTAATGCATGCCTGTACTAAAATCATGCAGATGATGCAGTTTAACTGCATATGTATGGAGTACACTCTTCACTAAGAGAGGAACCCATGTGATAAACATGTTTGATTCATAAAATATATCTACTCAGTTTTATAATTTTTGTTCACTTTTTTCATACATATTATAAAATTATAGTTATTATAGTTAAATAATAAAATTTTTTCTATACACATTTTAAATATAAAATGAGTAATTAATTTTTTTTGAAACTGTAAAAATTATGGTTAAAAATATGTATAGCATGCAAAATTATGGTTATTATATGTTAACGATAATGTAAAAATAGTAAATAATATTTTAAAATGGACAAAAATTATACGACGGACTAGGTCGCATTTATATGATACAACTGTTATAATGCTCTGGCTGCTGTCATAACAGGATTAATCGGGCTGTCAAAATTTAGATGGATGTGTTAAAATATTTTAAACGGAGTATGAAGTAATTAAATGGAATTTCATGCTTTCTTCTCTACGTCGACTGTCATTTTTCCATATGAATAATATTTGATTGCATTTCATATTTTGTGTCAACCCTTTTAATTACAAGGCAAATATTGCAGGAACTAATAAAGGGTGAACCAATTTATTTATTAATAGTTATTTTGAAAATAATTATAGTTGTTTTTGGAACATGATTAAGAGAAAACACAGGATAAAATAAATATACATGAGCCCAAACTAGTAACATAATTTAGGGCTTGTTCGCTTGAACTTTTGGTCTCAGCACTCCGCTCAACAAACCAAACACAATGGGAGTTTGGTCCTTTTTTTTTTTTTTTTTTTCAAATAGTTATTGCCTGTTGGTAACTAATTCTTATTTTCATCAGCTGCTGTGTTAAGTATTCTATTTTAGATTATTTCTTCTAACTGATAGTTGATTCGTTTTTATTTTATCTTTAAACTATATAAACTTTTATTAATTATATTTTTTACAACTATTTACATTAAGAATTTTTTTATAAATAATAATAGTAATAATAATAATAAATAAATAAATAAATATGAGTATGTGCGCAAATAATATTATATAAGGGAATATATATATTTATACAATTAGATTATACCTTTAATGGAAATTTAATATTTTTTTAGAAAAATGATAATTTAACATATAAATAGTAGCAATTAACAAATTTTTATTTATCACTTATAGTATTTTCCCTATTAGTTATCAGGTATTGGTTATCAACTATCGCTATAAGCTATCAATTAGTACAAGCTCTTAAATCAACACATGTCCTAGAGTGTTTAGCGATCTCAGTAGTTATACAAGCCAACTGTCCTATGATAATAGATGTTTAGTAAATGAAAAACAAAATCTGGTGATCGGAAATTTCAACTGCTAGCTTTTAGTTTAGTACTAAAAGTGGGTTTTCACAAAAAGCTCAAAATCATAGCTTTTCATGAATAAATTTGTCTGCGAGACTTATGCATCACTAATATATAAGAAAAGTAATAAGCAATCATAATTATAATTATAGTCAACTTTACTTTAAAATAACACTTACGATAAATTCACAGTCATTGGGCTCATATAGAACTTTATACACTATCGTATTTGATAAGCAATTTAACCATTAAAGAAATCGTAATGAGAATCTAATAGCTTAATTAATTCTCAAAACTCATGAATATGGTGAAAATCAAAGATCAAAGAAGGAAACAAAACTAGACTGAATGTGAAACTTAAGGCTTAATTAAGTGGGTGAAAATAAAGTCTTTAAGCAAGTATTAAAAATCAAGGGGTTTTTACAAAAAAATACAAGAAAAAAATAAAAATAACAAAAAATACAACAATTCTACAATTTTTTCATTAATACAATTTTTTAAATTTTCAATAACAAAAATACAACTTACTTTTTCAGAAAATACTAACTTTTTACATTTGCATTCTTTTCTATCATCACTCCATCATCCATGGCATCTCCTCCATTATTTTCATTGACTGAAGGTTTTTCTTCTCTTTCTAGCGACTTGCGACGACAACTAGTGACACGAGCAACACCGGTAGTCCCTAAGGACGAGGCGCTCACTACGGTGTCCTCCATTCCTCCCCATTCGCCGGCAATGAGCAGATCGGAGAAAGGGGATGCTGCTGTTCTTAAGCAAATTTCGGCCATACGGCGGGCCGTTGGGGTGCGTGACCACCATCGTTAGACTCCCCTTGATGTCAGCTGCCTCCAGGTGCTCTTGGGTTCACGCCGGCGGAGCTCCGATGAAGCTCTGACAACTGATCGAACGAGCACAATGTCGGTCAGGATTAGGGAGAAACGCAGCCAAATCTAAACCCATCTTTCAATTTTTTTTATATATAATCTTCTGTAACGGGTTGAAAGTTATTTATGTGCACTTGGCTACTTTAGTTGTTGATTTTGGTAACATATGACATTCAGTATTTGAACTACCTCCAGTTTGGTAAAGGGGAAAAAAGATAAATATATAGTTCATATTCCATATTGAGCATTGTTAAGTAAATACATATTCGCATTCTGTGTTGAGCAACTATGTTGAAGCAAACTTGATGGTGCATTAGCATTTGGCTTATTTGTTATACTCCTAACTACTTGCAATTGGGGCAATGAATTCAATGCCTAATATTTTCTCCTAAATCTTTATATATAAACAAAAGTCAAGAAGCATTGTTGCTCTTGCAGCAAACCAGCAAGAAACACACTTCATATATATCCTTGTATATGCCTCTTCAAATATTTTGATCCTATGTGCATATACTATTAGTAGTTTTTGATGTTTCATGTCATTTGTAATTTTTTTTCCTGATCATGAGAGAGAGGTATATTACCTAATTACAACTGCCAAGTTAATAGAATAAATTTAATTCGAGAGCTTTTACACCTTTTAGCTAAGTATTGGCCACCAGGCTAAATACTAATATTTATTCGTAATTCTTAGCATACCAGAAGTGTTCATCTATAAGAGAATTCATCTTGTTATGAATGACTATTTGTCAAGTAATACCTACATATGAGGAAGGTTTTCATTAATATTCTAATTTTGCAAGATCATAGTGGGGAGTTGCATATAAGATTTCCAACAAAGAAGATGAAGAAATTGCACTAACGATATATGTTTTCAAGTCAATTTCTTTGGTTTTTCTTTCTTTTTTAATTTACTATCTTATTTTACCATATTCTTATATTTCCTTATAAGTGCTCATAACCATTATGTATTTTGTGTATGTGCACCTTATACACAATATGTACATCACATATATATTGTGTGTACATGCTGTATATACAGTGTGTACTTGGTGTATACATAGTGTGTACATGTTGTATAAATCATGTATACATATTGTATATATAGTGTGTACATGTTGTATACATCATGTGTACATATTGTATACATAGTATGTATTAGCTGTATACACCATGTGTACATGTTGTATACACTGTGTATACACAGTGTGTATATCATGTATACACTGTATGTACATTATATATATATCGTGTGTACATGTTGTACACACCATGTGTACATGTTGTATATAGTATATACTTTCTATTTATTATGATCATTTTTGTATACTATTTGAACTATTTATATAATTAAAACATATACATTTGTCGTATACTGTGTACTTGTCATATACACTGTGTGTACATGCTGTATATATTGTGTACATGATATATACACAGTGTATACATGTTGTATATACAGTGTGTACATGCTGTATACAATATATACTTTCTATTTATTGTGATTGTTTTTGTAAAAGTTATATTGGTGTTTGTTGCTGAATTTGATGAAAAAGCTAAAATTTTGCTTTTTTAGAATTCAAATGCCACATCATCCTTGTCAAAAGACTTTCCTCAAGAATTACTTAAAAAAGCATCATGAATCAATGTATGAGTAGTCTTAAAAGGCTAATGAAATTCTCCATCACCTTGCTAACATAAAAGACTGTAATGCTGATTTTTTCCAAGTACTTGAAGTAGCTTCATAAATCAATGTACAGTTACCCTTAAGTTTTTATTGAACTAATTTAAAAAGGGCATATTCTAGTGATTATAAAATGCTCACAATCCATGAATTTTACAAGATAGAAATACTCAACATTCCATTAGCTCAATCTCGTTTCCTCACTGAAGTTAAATGCTTTAGATCTTAATTAGGTAGTATAGGGCATTTCAAAATTTGAACAAAAGGTGTAACAATTACGACTTTAAATTAGAAAGCAAAGTAATGAAAGATACCCATTTATAAAGCAGACTAATGCCATAAATGCCAAACCTTCAATTCTCATTAACCACTTGTTCGTATTCAGTACACTAATTGGAAATTCTAGCAAATCTTGAAACACTTTATCAATTGACAACTGCGTAGAAAAGGTTTTGGACTTGCACATTCTAGTAAAAGAAACAAATAAATGCAAAATCTACTTCATAAAACAAGGAAAGAAAAAAATAATAATATCCCAAAATTTGTAAGGAGAACTATTGCAATTCATTTCTACAGCAAACCAACTCCATCTGTGCCAATAAAATAATATGCTACAAATTTAACTTCTAAGATTACCTCACTCATGTGAACCATAACCATTAACACTTATTTCTATTGCAGATGCCTTCTTCTTAGGCACATTCTCCTCTTCTCGAAACTCATCCTCGTCAGAATCCAAAGCGAAATGCCCATTAATCTCCATCTGTTGCATCTCTGCTCCAAGAGGTTTATACTGCATAAACTCATTAGGATCTCCATTCCTTTTAGCCATGGTGGAGTACACACTCACCACCAAAATCACAAGTAAAGCCAGATGAATGAAGTGTAGCAATTCCTCTCGCCCTATGATACTCCATGTGACCTTTACATTTGATAGTGTAAAAAGAAATACCCATTTGCAGAAACCAAATCCCTTACAGAATCAACCCAATCCCACGAGCAAATCTCATATAATTATTCAACCTCGAGGAAGATTTTAACTCCAAAATCGTGGAAACACAACAAATTGAAATAGGAAAAAGCATGAGATCAAAGTACGTATTCTCAATCCCACTTGTGTCCTTCCTTTGCTAACAATACAACAAGAACTCTTCGACAAACGCAAACAAAAGGATCAAATCAAGAATCGCTGAAGGGAAAATAACAGAACTCGAGAATTGTGGCACCAGACCTAAAATTGAGTACAATAAAAAGAGTAAAGCGATAGCAAGGACTTGCAACGGCAGAACCAATCCAACTGGATCTTGTGAATTGACAGCATTGAAAACTGAAATCAAAGAGTCAATAACAAAGGAAAAGAGAAGAAACCAGCGGCGATGTAAATTAAAGAGGAAGATTGATTTTTGGGGTTATTTTATGTGGTTGAATTTGTCAATTGGTCATTCGCCAGCAATGAAATTGTACTCGAAGGAGGAGTTTGGTAAGTAGATGTGAAAAAAAATTGTATTTTTGAAAACAAAAATTTAAAAAGTAGTATTTATGAAAAATAAAAAATAAGGTTGTATTTTTTGAAAAAGAATTAAAAAATATGGCATTTGGGGTAATTTTCTCAAAAATCAATTACACTTGAGGAGCGTTGAAGAAATTATAACCCTAAAATGGCACAATCTGTCTTATGAATATAATCAATTTTACAGGATTGAGCTCTTTTGTTGGTAATTAAAAGTATCCATGTCGTAACCTTTTTTTTGGGTTCTCCTTCATCACGTTGAAGTTCGTTAAAAGTATTAATAAACCACAGAATTTTACTGAAATTTCTTATTTCTCATATGAGATTTGATATTATTATTTAGTAAAAAATGTGGCTTTGGGAAGAAGAAGTAGTTGAGAGAGAGTGCAAGGAGCTTAAGCACGTGCCAAGTAATGAGAAAGAAAAGAAAAAATAGAGATTCGGAGATGCAGCGGCTACAATACTCTGGCTACTACATAATAATTTTAACTGCACTGTTAAAATTTAGATTTAGGCGTCAAAATATTTCAAAAGGACTATCAGTAATGAGATTGAATTTCATGCTTTATTTATTTATTTTTTTCTAAAAAAAAAAGAAGAAGAAGAAAGAAAGAGTTAGAAGTGAGAATTATGAACTCTTTTTTGAACTCAAAACTTGCTTAAAAAAATTCAGATTCTCATCCATATGGACCAGCAAACGATTGGTTCATGGTTTATTATTTTATTAAGATTGTCAAAATATTTCGAGGTGAATACTAGTCAAATTCATTACTAGTATATGCTTGCATGTCATATTTTGCATAAACACATGGCAAATATTGACTAATATTAAGAGAAAGCCTAACTGAGATTTTTAATACCATTCCGACTCATTTAAATTAAATTTCTTTTTTCACTCTTTTATATATATATATAGAGAGACCATAAAAAAAAAAAAACCACGTGCAATGTAATGCAATTTTTGCATCATGATCCTTATTGTAACATAATTAACATTTAAGGTATAATTGACGATTTAATGTAGTGACTGCATTAGATATCTCGATTATTTTGTTTTGTCACGTTGAAGAAAATTTATGTGATGTTTTTTTTTGGTAAATAAGGTGAGTAAAAGCTCACAAAAACAAACTACTGAATACAAGTGAATGCCAAACAAATCATGGAGCAGCCAAGTATTGTTGCGATCGGGAGGATTGGGCAACAAATGGAGACCCGGAGAAAAACTGTAAGGAACATGGGTGTGCAAAACCGAATGGATTTTGGTCTGTTTAATTTGATTATTTTGGTTTCGATTTTTTCAATTTTGAACCGAAATAAAATTTCAATTAATTCGATTCGATTCTTAAAGTTGGAAAACTGAAAGAACCGAACTAACCGAAATTATTAAAAACACACCGTTTTACTATATATATATTTCATGTTTAATACTCTGCTCAATTGCATTTTCAGATTTACAAACCCTAAGAGCTGCTTTGTCTGCCTTTCTCTCCTCTTCTTCGATTCTTCTTTGGTTCTCTGATTCTTCCTGCAAATCTGCAATGATGGTTAGTATCTTCCTGCTCTTCTCTCTCTCTCTCTTTTTTTTTTTTTTTATTATCTTCATGTGATTTGTTTTCATTTGGTTTATATTCTCTTCCTACTCTTCAACAATCTTGTTCTGCTACCCAAACAAAAATTAGGCAAAATTATGAAAAATTATGTTGTGATTACAATTGGTTGAGTTGAGTTGACTTGTGTGTGCATTTTAAAAGCTCGTTTATGCTGCGGATTGTGAGAAATTTTTTTCTATGCCTATTCACGAATGGCTTTTGCCTAATGTCACAATAATTTTCATAACGAGCGGGCCGCTTATATTCAACGGTCTCTACATCTTCGAAAATATTACAACACCGAGATTTCTATTATCTTTAGATTGGTTGTCGCTTGTAACAATGCTAGTTAGATTTTGCAGTCCACTTGAGCTTTTTATCCTATTCGTATTAATAAGCTTAAATACTAATTAATATACAAAATGCTTCTTTGTTTTCACCATTTCTTTAGCAAAACCAGTAATTGCAACCAAATTTGCAAAATTATAAGCTGATTATCAAGAGCAAAAGTATGAAATTTATAAATAGAGCAAAGGAAAAAATCAAGATAAGTGAAGGCTAATAGTATTTTTTTTCACCGTGTAAACTCTTTTCGCCTATCACCTTCATTATCACTATCATTAGCATTGTCCCTTGATTATGGGTTCGATTTTATCTATGATCACTGGACTTACGCCTAATCGCCCAAAAGTAATTGACTTATTTTTCATTACTTAAATGTCACTGAATTTATTAGTTTTTTGCAGAAAAGTTATCTTAACCGATTTTCGGCAATTACTCTTTACCAGAATACTAACGTGGCACGTTACATCATATGTCTTGTGACGTGGCACGACACGTCAGCAGCCACATCACAAAAAGGGGCCACATCTGTTCAAAAATATAATGTTGCATGCTGATATGCCGTGTGATATGGCCTCTTTCGGTAACGTGGCTATTGGCATGTCATGACACGTGTGTTCAGACATATGACGTGACGTGCTACGTCAGCATTCCGGCAAAAATTATCGCAAAAAACCGGTTAAAATGACTTTTTTGCAAAAATGTGGTAAGTTCAGTGACATTTAAGTAACGAAAAATACGTCAATTACTTTCGAGCGATTAGGTATAAGTCCAGTGACTATAAGTGAAATTGACTCTCTGATTATGTGGAATTACATCTTATGCTATGAGTTTGCAAAGTACTTATGTTGTAGGTGCTTCAAATTGGTCCACCAACCACATTATGTGGTTGAATCACAATTCATCAGCCATCACGATTTTATCACACTAGTTACTATTACATGAATCTTGAAGATGGCTGTATAAAAGAAACCATCAGCTTCTTCTATTATTTTTTTCAATACAGATGGTGCTTTCAGAAGGTCTACCAAAAAAGTAATTATATTTAAATTATAACTAAGTCCATATCCTTTCAATTAATAACAAATATTATGTTATCCTAGATATTGATGTTTTAAATTTTTTAAAATTTTACATGTACTAATTAAAAATTTTTCTGTCTAATAAAATCAGTTATTACTCATTGATTTTGATTTTATTTACTTATATTAATTAATATGCAAAATTTTTTGTGTACAGTAAAAGTGGATATTTTGCTTCGTAGATTCGTTATATTTTAGTTGTTTGTGTTCTGCTGAGCTTGATTGAAGTTGTTTCATTTCTGCGGCATTCTGTTCTTTTTAAGTTCTTAAAGTTGGACTAGTTTAATAAGGGGGACCAGCACTTTCAGTTCTTCTGCTGATGGAGATTGAAATGGCAAAGTAATATCCTGTTGGACAATAGTTAAGTTATTTTTGATTTTAGGCTTATGTTCTTTTTAAGTTTTTATTTTTACCTTTTTGATTTTAGGCTTCTGTTCAAGATGAGACTCAAACTCTCATTACTCAACATTGAATGTATTTTTAATTATGGATTATGTTGTATTTATTTTTAATGCATGTTTTTTAGTGTAATTTTTAACTTATGCTATATGTATTTTTAATGTATATTTATTTATTATGAGAAAAATTTATGTATATTAAATGATTTTATTTTGTGGATATATGGGTCCATTTAGGTTAAAAGTTCAATTAAAAAAAGCCTATATTTGATTAGAACCGATTGAACAAATTGAACCGATTGAAATTATTTCGATCCATTCGATATTTGGTTCTAAAAACTTCGATTTCGGTTTGATTATTATATTTTGTAAAATTTGGTTCTCAATTTTTCAGTTCGATAAAAAATCGAACCAAACCGACTACTTGCACACTCTCATTAAGCAAAATGGAAAGGTAGTCTGCAGCAAAATTGGCTTTTTCGTAAACATGAACAATAGAAAAAACAAAGGAAGCAACAGCTCTAATATTATTGAGAAAGGAGAGACAGCAAGCATTAGGAGTAGAAACATTGTTGACCATATCAACAATCTTTAAATCCCAAAGATTTTGCTAACTTAATACTATAGAAAAACTCCCTAAGCTTCAGCTTGTAAAATAGGACATGAACCAAGGATAGCAATGAAACTACCAAGCCATATACCTTAGAGTTGCAAATAAGACCACCACTTGTGGCTAAGCCAAACTGTTGATAAAAGAAAGTGTCAGAGTTAATTTTAACCAAATGCGAAGAGGGTGGAGTCCATGACATAAGCCTCTCAACGCTAGCGGTAGGTTTTGAGCCCAATAAAGAATTAAAGGAATCAACAAAGTTCTTGACCAAATAAAGAGCTTCCATAAAATCGAGTAGTTCGACTTCGAGTTACCCCTAAAATTCCTTCATTATGTCTTAGTCAAAGTAACCATCAGCTAACATTAAAAAGAGAAGGACAAGGCACAAAATTCATATTAGGTCGATGCAAATTAGATTCCCTTTAAGCTCATTACCTGAAAGAAACTTAGCAAGAAAATCTGAAGGCAAAAGCAACGCCTAATAACTATAAGCCAACATACAATCTCTCAAAATATGTAAGACAAATTCAATAGAAACACCACCTAAAAAAAGGCAGTGTTGCTAGTAAGATGACGACATCGATGTTCCTTGATAACACTGGAATATCAAACAACAAAAGAGCTCAAGCAACCACAGCAATACACAAGCACCAAGAAGAATGAATACTAGTTTATTGATGAGTAATACCCCGGTTACAGAATACAAAGTCTCAATAACCTCACTAGTGAGGTATTACAGTCTCAACCAAAGGAAAAAGACAACTACCAACTAATAAGGGCCTCCTAAAGAAGAAGAAGAACTATCCTCTCTCTCCTCCCTATTCCCTTCCTTCACTCCAACGTGAAAAGAAATACAAAACACTTATTGCCTGACCTCCTCATTTGCTCCAGGCTATTTATACTTAACCTCCTCCTAATCTCCACACGCCTAACTGTTTGTATCCAACTCAGCAGCCCACTTTGTAATGGCCTCAATACCGAGCCAGCCGTGAACAGTACTTTCCGACTGTAAATAGTGCTTTGCGGGCCAGAAAGGACACTCGAAAGTCAAAAATATTTTATCGGACCATCAGAAAATATTAGTCATAATGAGTCCGGGATTGAAATTCGAAGTGAAATTGAGGTCAAATAGACCTCTAAAAGTCAAAAATACGAAAAAAGTAATGAATCAATTTATCTGGTAGGGAAGGTGACTTGATTTTGCGTAAATAATTAAAAATAATAAATGAACTTCAAATATTTCTAGATTTTGTAAGCCTACATGAATTTTTTTGTAGAATATTTTAGTGCTGAGAATGAAATTTTTCGGTGACACCGGCAGTTATCGAATCTGATCGATAAGTTTGAATTGGACCGATAATGGACTCCGATTGAGCCGAAAATTTGCATACTAACTATTTTTTATGTGATAAAATTTATGAAATTATTTTTTAACTGATTTGAAGTGAGGAAGATAGAGAATTTGGTTTGGGCCTTTAATAGCCTAAAATGGGCTTAAATTGATAATTGGGCTAAGCCCATAAACTAAGCCCACATTTAGGCTCACTTGAGGAGTATATAAAGAGAAGAAATCTGGAAAAAATTTTAGATTTAGCTGGTCTCCTCTCTTCCTCCTTAGTTGACCGAAACATTCTCTTATTTTTCTCCCTTTGATTTCTTCTTCTTTCACTTCAAATCACTCATAGTTCCCAACATAACAATTAAAGTTTCACCTCTCTAGCTCACCCTAGTAACGTCAAGCAAGTTGTTTGAGTAAGGAAAGGCTAGAAATCAAGTGATTAAAGAAAAGAAGGTAAGTAAGACTTTAAGACATTTATGGATTTAAATTACTTCTTTAGTATTTTCCCATAGATGTTGAGGTGTAGATGTTGATTATGAGCTTGGATTTTGCATTTGAGGACAAAAAAAAAAAAAGAAAAACTAAGCTTGAATTGGCCGGCCTATGTAGGTGGTGAAGGAAGGGTTAGTGTTTCCAAGGATAAAGGCAAGGAAAAGGAGGCTTGAGCTTCCTAATTCAAGAGAAAATTGTAAGTGACTAATTAATCTTTACATTTTCTAAGTTTATGAATTTTTCTCAATTATGTAACTAGGGTAAAAATGATTAAAGTGCTTAATTGGTGTAATTATGTTAGGATAATTGTAATTAAGTTAGAGAAAAGATGAATGGAAAGTGAAAATGAAAGAAAAAAAATTTTAGGATGAAAAGTAATGGTGGCCGAAATTAATGATAAGAGAAAATGGTGAGAAAAATGCATATAAATAATATATGTTAGCTTAAAATAATAGTAGACTTGATAATTAATGTCTATGAATTTTTAAAGAATATTTAAAAATTATTTGGAAATTTTTAAGATTTATGTATAGTGTATGTATATAATGAAAGTTGTGAATTATAGTGAATTAATTGATTATTTTAATGAAAAATGACAATAAATAATAAATAATGCATAAATAAATTTTATTGGTATTTATTGGATTTATTGGAATTTTATTAAAAATTTAATGTTAATATGTATATTGAAAATAATTGAATTATTAGTTAATAATTGCATAAAAATGTTGAAAAATGTGAAATTATATGAGATTAAATTATAGTCAATAAAAAATAATAAAAAAAGTCAACTGATAAAATTTTTAAAAATTAAAAGGATTTATAAAGTAATTATTATTGTGCCCTTAAAATTAGTCTGGCAGTAAAAACTAGTTCGGGATATAGTTGGCTAGCCATAGGAACACCCTTTACCGCGGTGCAGGTCATGGCGACTTGCTTTGCTATGGGTAGGATCATTGATCTCCATAGCTTAAGTGTTAAAGTGAAAGTGAAAAGTGCAGTGTTCTGAGAATTGTTCCTTGGAAATTATTTCTCTTTTTAGTGGGGTCCGTGAGGTCCATGTTCCGAGTATCCGGTCTGAGATTTTCTGCCGGGTCTGTACTAGGGACATAATGAAAATAAATTGATAAATAAGTGAAAAGACAATGTAAAGAAAGAAAATAAAGTGAAAAATGATCAAAATGAAAGAAAAAGAAAGTTTAGGGGCAAAATGGTAATTTTTTTCAAAAATATAAAAGCCAGTAAATTAAGTGAAAATTACTTAAAATAAAGATAAAATAGTCATATAATAGTTAAATTGTTGAGAAAATGAATTTTATTATCAATAGGGACTAAAATATAATTTTGCTTATAAATGACAATTTAAGTGTATAGAAATGTAAAGTGTTTCAATTGTTAGTTTAAAGAACAAGAATTAAGCTTATAATGGCAAAATTATAATTATGCATTTGTAATGAATAATCTTATAGAATAAGTCAAAACTAATGTTTTGAAATAATATTAAATAATTTTATAATTATGTTCACATATATGTTAATATATAAGAATAATAATGATAATGTTAGGAAATGTATCGATTATTAGTCACCACTGAGCATATCGAGTGCTTAGCGTGTAGTTTTTACTGCGCGCAGGTCAGTAGGAGCTGGAGCAGGAATATACTTTAAAGGACTTCTTTTAGGATGCTCTAATTGTATAAATTTTGGCATGTATATATATGTGCAAACTTTACTTGGATGTGTAATGTAAAACTGAAGTTATTTTAGTAAGCTGTATTTTGGGTTGTGAATGAAATGGAATGGATGTCTATGAATGGATATAGTTGATATTATTAATTATTGTGCCTCCTGAGAGGCTGTGTGACTTGTCTGTGTTTCAGGGGGCTAGTACTATGTACAGCCATTATATTGCAAAAACTTTATTAAATGCATCGTGAATTGGAACAGTTATAGGTCGTCGACGATTTATTTCTAAAGTAGCTAAAACATGCTAATAAATTATTGTAAATAAAGATTAAGTTGGAAAAAAAATTCGGTCTTCGGTACACCGGTACAGTGTTAGAAGGGATAAGGGTGTTACATTTTGTGGTATCAGAGGAGTGGTTTAGACGGTTCTAAGATCAGAATGGGTGCAATATCTCATTTAAATTATTTATATACATGCCAATTGTTAATTTGAGAAGTTGATTTGGAATTAATGTATTCTTGCTCCATTCTGTTTTATAGTAAAAAGATGTCTGGTGAGTCGAGCCGTGAGGCTGGAGATAACAAGAGCGAGGCCTCAAGTAATATAGGGCAACAGGAGGTTCCACAATAGCAGGCACCTCCACCAATAGCGCCTCCTCCTCCTCCTCAGCTAGATTTTCTCAATCTGATGTCTGATTACATCTAGCAGTGACTTTAAGCTGCACAGGCTCAGGCACCGCCACCAGTGATTCAACTTTAGCCGCCTGCTCCACCTAGGAGGAAGCCTATATTGGAGCAGTTGAAGAGATTGGGAGCTAAAGATTTTTCAGGTCAGGATCCCTTGACGCTAGCAGCTGCAGAAGCATGCTTATTCAAGATCAAGAGATTATTTGAGATTACCCACAGCCCATTGAAGGAGAAGTTTGAGGGAATCACTGCTTTGCTGCAGGGTCCAGCTTTTATATAGTGGGACTCAGTCAAGCGACACACTCCTACAGATAAGTTGAATTGGGAGTTCTTTATCGATCAGTTTGAGAAGAAGTATATTGAGGCTGAGTACAAGATTTCTATGCAGGATGCCTTTTGGAGATTGAGACAAGGAAATCGTTCTATGGCAGAATATGATAGAGAGTTTGAGTGCTTATCTGGATGAGGGTCTGGCTACAGAAGAAAGATTATGTTAGTGCTTTGAGAGAGGATTACACACAGAGCCGAGGCAGGTTATTAGAGCCCAACATTACCCTAATCTGCGGGCTATGATTGATGCAGCTCTCAAGTTAGAAACTAATCAGGCTGAACAAGTAGAGAGGCAGTCCCGGTTTCAGCAGAAGAGAAGGCAGGGATAAAGTAGTGGGAAGTCAGGACAGAGTAAAAAATAGAAGGGTCAGCAGGCACCTCAGGGCTACCCACCAGCAGGTAGAGGACAGGGTGGCACCTCTCGTGGCAAGTCTACTGTCACCACAGCATCTAGTACACCCCGAGGCAGAGATAGTGGGTCAGCAGTATAGTGTGAGCACTATGGTAGGACTCACCCTGGGGAGTGTAGATTTCTGACGGGAGCCTGTTTCAAATGTGGGTCTAGCGACCATCATATTAGAGATTGTCCTCTGATACAGTCTGCTTCAGTAGCTTCACCAGCTTTTGGTACTGGATCTTCTGCACCACGTGGTCGTGGTAGGGGCGTTGGCCCTAGACCTTTGGCCTCTAGACCAGTTGGCCAGTCGTCTCAGGGATAAAGCCAGTTAGGGGGACAGACTTATGCTATCAGAGCCCGAGAAGAGGAGGATGCTCCTGATGTGATAATGGGTAAGTTTATTCTATTATCTGATTCTGTGTATGCTTTGATAGATCCTGCTCCACACACTCTTATATTAGCACAGAACTGGCACGGAATAAAGGGATGAAAGAGACCTACTTGGACTAGGACATCTTGGTGAGTAATCCTCTAGGGCATAGTGTGGTAGTAAACAAGATATATAGATAGTGTCCTATTAGTGTCCAGGGACATGTATTCCCGGCAAATCTTATCGAGCTGCCCTTCCGCGAGTTTGATTTGATTTTGGGTATGGACTAGTTGTCTACCTATCAAGCGACCGTTGACTGCAAAAAGAAGAGGGTTACCCTACAACTTCAAAATGGTGATGACATCATAGTTATAGGTATGAGATCTGATTTTCTGTCTGACGTCATATTCGCTACTGCAGCAAAAAGATTGATTAGAAAAGAATGCAAAGCGTATATGTGTTATGCAGTGGAAGTGAAGAAAGACAATTTAAAGGTTTCAGATGTACCCACTATTAGGGAGTTTCAGGATGTGTTTCCAAATGAGCTTACAGGCTTACCACCTGACAGAGATGTGGAATTATCCATTGAGGTCACTCTTGGCACTGCTCCTATCTTTATTGCTCCGTACAGAACGGCACCTACAGAATTAAAAGAATTAAAGGTTCAGCTTCAGGAGTTGCTCGATAAGGGGTTTATAAAACCCAATACTTCTCCTTGGAGAGCACCTGTCCTATTTGTAAAGAAAAAGGATGGGACTCTTCGACTGTTCATAGACTACAGACAGTTGAATAAAGTGACTATAAAGAACAAGTATCCCCTCCCTCGCATTGAACACTTATTTGATCATCTTAATGGAGCGGGTGTCTTCTCTAAGATATATCTGAGGTCAAGCTAATATCAAATGGGGGTAAAAGAGGCTGATGTGCCCAAGACAGCTTTTCGTACAAGGTATGGCCACTATGAGTTTTTGGTCATGCCATTTGGGCTTACAAATGCACCAGTGGCCTTCATGGATTGATGAACAGAGTCTTCACCCTTACTTAGATCAGTTTGTGGTGGTTTTCATCGATGATATATTGGTGTATTCTAAAACACCGAAAGAGCATGACAGACATCTAAGGATTGTATTGCCGACACTAAAAGAAAAGCAGTTGTACGCCAAATTAAGCAAATGTGAATTTTGGCTGAATGAAGTATCCTTTTTGGGACATGTCATTTCTGCAGAGGGCATTAAAGTAGACCCTTTAAAGATTGAAGCAATCCTTCAGTGGAAGCCACCCAAGAATGTGACTGAAGTGCGAAGTTTTCTAGGTTTGGTTGGGTACTATAGGAGATTTATCAAGGTCTTCTCCACCATTACAGTTCCTATGACTCGACTACTACAGAAAAATGCTAAGTTTGTGTGGACTGACAAGTGTTAGGAATGTTTTGGAAAGCTAAAGACAATGTTGACAGAAGCTCCTATCCTTACTCAACCTGAGTCAAGCAAGGATTTTGTGATTTACAGTGATGCTTCCAAGAATGGGTTAGGCTGTGTTCTGATGCAGGAGGGCAAGGTGATAGCTTATGCTTCCCGAAAACTCAAGACTCATGAGAAAAACTATCCTACTCATGACTTAGAGTTAGCAGCCATTGTGTTTGCATTAAAGATTTGGAGGCATTATTTGTATGGAGAGAAATGCTACATTTACTCAGATCACAAGAGTTTAACGTATTTGCTTACCCAGAAAGAACTCAATCTTAGATAGAGATGCTGGTTGGAGTTGATTAAAGACTATGATTGTTATATCGACTACCATATAGGGAAAGCAAATGTAGTGGCTGATGCGCTCAGCAGAAAGTTTATGTCAGGTAATGTTAGTGCTTTTGAATGAACTTGTACAAGGTATTGATAAGTGTAAATGATTAATAGTGATTTTTGCAGCTCTTCAGGCAATGAACACCAGCTTAAGCTTGGCAGCAAATGGAGCCATAATAGCAAAACTACAAGTTAAACTAGACTTTGTGCATAAAGTGAAAGCGGCTCAGAAAAAAGATGATAGATTAATAGCAATTGTAAACAAGCTTCAACATAACAGTGAAAGTGATTACTCATTGTCAAATGATGGAAGCCTCTATTTCAAAGGAAGACTTTGTGTGCCAGCTCAGGATGATTTGAAGAGAGAGATTCTGACAGAAGCACATTATAGTGGTTACACTATGCATCCTGGAAGTAATAAAATGTACCAAGATTTGAAAGTCTATTACTGGTGGCCAGGCATGAAACGTGATGTGACTGAATTTGTAGGTAAATGCCTGACATGTGAACAGGTGAAAGCAGAACATTAGGTTCCTTCTGGACTACTTTAACCACTTCTTATTCCATAATTGAAATGGGATCAGGTGACTATGGACTTTGTGACTAGGCTACCTATGACTCAGTGGAAGCATGATGCCAATTGGGTAATTGTTGACCGCCTCACCAAATCAAATCATTTCTTGCTAGTTCGGATGGATTTTTCTTTGACCAGGCTGGCAGAACTTTACATAAAGGAGGTGGTTAGATTGCATGGAGTATCTACATCCATTGTGGCAGATAGAGATCTCAGATTTACTTCTCACTTCTGGAATATTTTTCAGGATGCTATGGGTACTAGACTTCACCTCAGCACAGCTTTTCATCCTCAGACTGATGGACAGTCCAAGCGAGTGATTCAAACATTAGAGGATATGCTTCGATGTTGTGTCCTTGAGTTTGGCACTAATTGGGAAAGACATTTGCCATTAGCAGAGTTCGCCTACAACAATAGCTATCAATCTAGTTTGAAAATGGCTCCATTTAAAGCATTGTATGGTAGGAAATGCAAGACTCCTTTGTGTTGGACTGAACTGAGTGAGAGGAAGCTTCTGGTTTGGACTTGATTTGTGACTCTAAAGAAAAGGTCCAGATCATTAAAGGCAGATTGAAAGAAGCAATGGATCGATAGAAGTCATATGCAGATCTAAAAAGGAAAGATATCGAGTTTCAGGTCAGAGATAAAGTCTTTCTGAAGGTTTCTCCATGGAAGAAGGTTTTGAGATTCGAAAAGAAGGGCAATTTAAGCCCTAGATTTATTGGTCCATATGAGATACTTCAGCGAGTGGGTCCTGTGACCTATAGATTGAAACTGTCATCTGCTTTGAAGAAGATACATGATGTCTTCCATGTGTCTATGCTCCGAAGATACAGGTCTGATTCGAGCCATGTGATAGCACCGAAAGAGATACAAGTTCAGACTAACATGAGTTATGAAGAAAGACCAATAAAGATTTTAGCTAGGAAAGTCCGACAGCTTCGGAACAAACAGATTCCTTTGGTGAAAGTCCTGTGGCATCACCATAATGTTGAAGAAGAAACATAGGAACCTGAAGCAATGATGAGACAGCGATACCCTCTACTTTTCAGTTCAGGTAAATTTCAAGGACGAAATTTCTTTTAGTAGGGGAGAAATTTAATGGCCTCAACACCGGGTCAGTGTGAACAGTACTTTTCGATGGTGAATAGTGCTTTTCGGGCCCGAAAGGATATCCAGAAGTCAAAAATATTTTATTAGACCATCGGAAAGTATTTGTCATGGTGAGTCTGGGGTTGAAATTCGAAGTGAAATTGAGATTAAATAGGCATCCAAAAGTCAAAAATACGAAAAAGTTAGCGAATTAATTTCCGTACTATGGAAGGTGACTCAATTTTGCATAAATAATTAAAAATAGTAAACGAACTCCGAATATTGCAAGATTTTATATGCCTACATGAATTTTTGTGTCGAATATTTTAGTGCTGAGAATAGAATTTTTCGATGACATCGGCAGTTGTCGAATCGGACAGATAAGTTTGAATTAGACTTATAACGGATTCCGATTGAGTCAAAAATTTGCGTACTAGCTATTTTTGATGTGAAAAAATTTATGAAATCATTTTTCAACTGATTTGAAGTAAGAAAGATAGAGAATTTGCTTTGGGCTTTAATAGCCTAAAATGGGCTTAAATTGATAATTGGGCTAAGCCCATAAACTAAGCCCACATTTAGGCTCACTTAGGGGTGAGCATTTGGTCGGTTCGGTTCGATTTTGGACCGAACCGATTGAATCGAAACCGAAGTATATAGAACCGAGAACCGAATGGACCGAAATAATTTCGTTCGGTTCGGTTCGACCGGTTCTGAGTCAATGTGGGCTTTTTTTAATTTGACTTTTAACCTATATGGATCCATAAATTAAATTAATTTATATTCAACAAAATAAATTCATTTAAAATAACTAAAATTAAAATAATATACATAAATTTATTATATTATATCTATAATAAATTTCTCAATAATTTATCAATTTAAATTTCATTTTTTTATTTATCAATTTCTCAATAATTTATCAATTTGAATTCAATTTTAACACTGTATATCACTGTATAACTTGTAAGTTGCGGATGGCTTTCTCAACTATAAAGATATCAAATTAATTAAGGGTAATTATAAGAATTTCTTAATTTAAAATAATATATACTTACAATTAAATTATAATTTTATAGTTTATTTGCAACTATAACTCTCTTGAAGCATTCAACTATATATTAGCTCCTAAATATACACATCAATTTTGATCATTCTTACTCAAATATCATGGACGTTAATTTCACTAACCATGGCTAATTTTAATTTTTTTAAAATTATATATCATTCAATTGATTTTTTGATAATTTTAAGATAAATTATTAAAAATTTGGTTTTTTAATCACCGTTAGTCGAGTTTATTGAACTTATATAAATATTTCAAATGCAAATTAAATTAAAAAATATATATTGAATTATTGATTTAAAATGAACTCAAAATTTAGATTTTTCATTATTTAAGAAGTTAGATTTGTTAATATTCAATTGAAAATTAATTATCCAAATTGAAATTAAAAGAGAAGTATGGTCATTTCAATTTTAATTTCAAAGGAATTAATGTGTGTTTAGACTTTAGAGTCTAATAAAGTATTAGACATTTAGACAAATAGGATTTAAAGGTAACTAATTCGTGGAATTAATTTCTGAATTTAGTCATCAATATCTCCGCCGTTCAAATTTAGCATCAATTAAAAAAATAATCAATTACTCACTGTCAAATTAAAAAATTTAATTTATTAATTAATGCATTAGTTAGAATTTGATATTCAATAATCTACTATTTTATATATATATATATATATATATATATATATATATATATATATATATATACACACACACACACACACACAACTGTGCCCACGCTGCCAAACATTTGGCTTAAGAAAAATTTAATAGCCATGACACTTGCAGTGGGATTTAAACCTTGGACCTCAAGGAGTTGTTTTTGTTTCCTAAACCATCAAGCCAACTTATATTAGTTGAAATATTAATACTATAAAAATATATATATATATATATATATATATATATATATATATATATAAACTTCGGTCGGTTTGGTTCCTTCGGTTTTTTAATTTTAAAAATCGAACCGAACCGAATAAATCGATCTTTTATTTCGGTTCATAACCGAATGAACCAAAAACCGAACCAAATAGACCAAAATCAATTCGGTTCGGTTCGGTTCGGTTTTGCTCAGCCCTAGGCTTACTTGAGGAGTATATAAAGAGAAGAAATCTGGAGAAAATTCCAAATTTAGCTAGTCTCCTCTCTTCCTCCTTAGTTGGCCGAAACATTCTCTTCTTCTTCTCCCTTTGATTTCTTCTTCTTTCACTTCAAAGCACTCATAGTTCATAACATAACAATTAAAGTTTTACCTCTCTAGCTCACCCTAGTAACTTCAATCAAGTGGTTTGAGCAAGGGAAGGCTAGAAATAAAGTGATTAAAGAAAAGAAGGTAAGTGAGACTTTAAGAAATTTATGGATTTAAATTATTTCTTCAATGTTTTCCCATAGATGTTGAGGTGTAGATATTGATTATGAGCTTGAATTTTGCATTTGAGGACAAAAAAAAAAGAGAAACTAAGCTTGAATTGGCTGGCCTATGTAGATGGTGAAGGAAGGGTTAGTGTTTCCAAGGATAAAGGCAAGAAAAAGGAGGCTTGAGCTTCCTAATTCAAGAGAAAATTATAATTGACTAATTAATCTTTACATTTTCTAAGTTTATAAATTTTTCTCAATTATGTAACTAGGGTAAAAATGATTAAAGTGCTTAATTGGTGTAATTATATTAGGAAAATTGTAATTAAGTTAAAGAAAAGATGAATGGAAAGTGAAAATGAAAGAAAGAAAATTTTTAGGATGAAAAGTAATGGTGGCCGAAATTAATGATAAGATAAAATGGTGAGAAAAATACATATAAATAATATATGTTAGCTTAAAATAATAGTAGACTTGATAATTAATGTTTATGAATTTTTAAAGAATATTTGGAAATTATTTGAAAATTTTTAAGATTATGTATAGTGTATGTATATAATGAAAGTTGTGAATTATAGTGAATTAATTGATTATTTTAATAAAAAATGATAATAAATAATAAATAATGCATAAATAAATTTCATTGGCATTTATTGAATTTATTAAAATTTTATTGAAAATTTAATGTTAATATATATATTGAAAATAATTAAATTATTAGTTAATAATTGCATAAAAATATTGAAAAATGTGAAATTATATGAGATTAAATTATAGTCAATGAAAAATAATAAAAAAAAATCAATTGATAAAATTTTCGAAAATTAAAAGGATTTATAAAGTAATTATTATTGTACCCTTAGAATTAGTATGACAGTAAAAACTAGTTCTGGATATAGTTTGCTAACCATAGGAACACCCTTTAGCACGGTGCAGGTCATGGTGACTTGCTTTACTATGGGTAGGATCATTGATCTCTATAGGTTAAGTGTTAAAGTGAAAGTGAAAAGTGCAGTGTTCTGAGAATGGTTTCTTGAGAATCATTTCTCTTTTTAGTGAGGCCCGTAGGGTCCATGTTTCGAGTATCCGATCTGAGATTTTTTATCGGATCTGTACTAGGGGTATAATGAAAATAAATTGATAAATAAGTGAAAAGACAATGAAAAGAAAGAAAAGAAAGTGAAAAAGGATCAAAATGAAAGAAAAAGAAAGTTTAGGAAAAAAATGGTAATTTTTTTCAAAAATATAAAAAGCCAATAAATTAAGTGAAAATTGCTTAAATAAAGATAAAATAGTTAGATAATAGTTAAATTGTTGAGAAAATGAATTTTATTGTCAATAGGGACTAAAAAGTAATTTTGCTTATAAATGACAATTTAGGTGTATAGAAATGTAAAGTATTTCAATTGTTAGTTTAAAGAACAAGAATTAAGCTTATAATGGAAAAATTATAATTATGCGTTTGTAATGAATAATCTTATAGAATAATTCAAAATTAATGTTTTGAAATAATATTAAATGATTTTATAATTATGTTCACATAAATGTTAATATATAAGAATAATAATGATAATGTTAGGAAATGTATCGATTATTAGTCACTACTGAGCATGTCGCGAGTGCTCAGCGTGTAGTTTTTACTACGCGCAGGTCAGCATGAGCTGGAACAGGAATACACTTTAAAGGACTTCTTTTAGAATGCTTTAGTTGTATAAATTTTGACATGTATATATATGTACAAATTTTACTTGGATGTGTAATGTAAAACTGAAGTTATTTTAGTAAGTTGTATTTTGGGTTGTGAATGAAATGGAATGGATGTCAGTGAATGGATATAGTTGATATTATTAATTGTTGTGTCTCTGAGAGGCTATGTGGTTTGTCTGTGTTTCAGGGGGCTAGTACTATGTACAGCCGTTATATTGCAAAAACTTTATTAAATGCATAGTAAATTGGAACAATTTTAGGTCGTTGATGATTTATTTCTAAAGTAGCTAAAGCATGCTAATAAAGTATTGTAATATAAAGATTAAGTTGGAAAAAAAATTTTCCAGTCTTCGATACACCGGTACAGTGTTAAGAGGGATAAGGGTGTTACACACTTTTCCCCCGTGCTATTTCTCTTTCTCCTTGCATACACTCTTCAGATCTTGGGCTCTTCGGCATGCTCACCATTTGCTGAATCATAACCTGCATCATTGCCGGCGGGTGGGAAAGGTGTCTTGTCCTCAAGACTAAGATTGGGGAACTGATTCTGAATAGTAAACACATCCTTCCATGTTGCATTGTCAGCCCCATCCTCCTGCCATTGAACTAGCCATTGTGGAATAGACTCCTCTTGCTTCAGGATAGTACGGTGTGCTAGTATAGCTAGAGGAAGGACGGTAGTTACCTCATCAGACTCCAGGCCCACTGGTAGTGAGGGAACAGCAGGAATGGCTCCAATGGCTTTCTTCAACAAGGATACGTGAAACACTGGATGTATCTTGGCCCCCAAAGGTAATTCAAGCTTGTAAGCAACCGGTCCAATGTGTTGTACGATTGGAAATGGCCCATAAAAACAGGGAGCAAGCTTGGGATTAATTCGAGCAGTGACAGATTGCTGGTGGTGGGGATGCAATTTCACAAAGACTTGGTCACCAATATTAAATTCTACCTGTTGTCTATGCTAGTCTTCTTGGGACTTCATCTTGGATTGTGCCTGAGAGAGGTGAATTTTCAGTTGACGCAATGCTTCATCACGGTCCAGGAGTTCTCTCCCTACTGCTGGCACTTGTACTTCTCCGAGTACGTATTGGAACACGGTAGGGGCTTTGCGGCCATAGAGGATCTAAAAAAAGGTAGTGCCAATAGAGTCATGGTACGTGGAATTGTACCAAAGCTCTGCCTAAGGAAGCCAATAGGACCATATTTTCGGTTGATCAGTTGCAAAACAACGTAAATAAGCTTCAAGGCATCTGTTTACCACCTCCGTCTGTCCATCCGACTGAGGATGGTATGCTGAACTGAGACTCAGTTTGCTACCCTGAAGCCTAAAAATTTCTTGCCAAAATCTACTTATGAACAATGGATCCCTGTCACTCAAAATAGACTTGGGCAGACCGTGAAGACGAATAACTTCCCGAAGAAAAATTTTAGCCAGAGAACGGGCTGTATAGGGGTGTTTTAGTGGTATGAAGTGTCCATACTTGGAGAGCCGGTCCACCACTACCCAGACGGCTTCAAATCCCTTAGAACGGGGCAACCCCATAATAAAATCCATGGAAACTTCCTCCCATACCTGTTTGGGGATTGGCAAAGGTTGTAAGAGGCCTCCCAGAGCCAAAGTTGAGGCCTTGTAGTGTTGACAAGTGTCACAAGACTACATATACTGCTAGACTGCCTTGGTCATTCCAAACTAGTAAAGATTGGAAGCCAATCTTCTATAAGTGCGGTAGTAACTAGAGTGGCCCCCTAAAGGGTTGGCATGAAACTCTTCCAACAACTTAGGAATCCATGAGATGTTGCTGGAATGACTAACTTGTTCTTGTAATACAGGCGCCCTTAGTGTTCAGCAAAACCGGGATGAGAGGAGGGACTGGCTCGCAAATCTTGCAGAACCTATTGGATTTGGGAGTCCTGGTCTACTCCTTGTAGCAACTCCTGACCTCCTACCCACTTTGGACTAAAAACCAAGGTATGCAGCTCTCCCTCACTGCTGGTTACTCTAGATAATGCATCTGCTGCACTGTTTTCTTTCTCGGATTTATAGCGAATTTCAAATTTGTAGCCCATCAGCTTGGCTAACCAATTTTGTTGGTCTATGGTTGTAATCCACTGGTGCAGCAACTATCGAATGCTTTGTTGGTCGGTATGGACAATGAAGGATCGTCCCAAGAGATAGGGCCGCCAATGCATCACTGCTAGGACTATAGCCATCACTTCTTTTTCATAAAGCTGACTTGACCAAATTATGTGGAGAGAGTGCCTTACTGAAATAAGCAATGGGTCCTCTATCTTGCATGAGGACTGCCGCAATTCCACAGCCCGACGCATCACACTCAACCTCAAATGGTTTAGAGAAATCCAGTAACACCAATAGAGGCGTGGAGGTGAGCCTCTGTTTCAAAAGATCAAAGGCTTCCTGAGCTGCCTTATTCCACTGGAAATTGTTTTTCTTTGTCAATTCTGTAAGGAGTTTAGCTATTTCCCATATCCTTCAATGAACTTTCGGTAATAGCCCGTAAGACCCAAAAAACCTCGTACCCCTTTAACTGTAGTTAGGATTGGCCTTTCCTACACCAATTTACTCTTACTAGGATCCACCCTAACTCCTGCCCCATCAATAATATGGCCCAAGTATTCCACCGTCAACTGTCCAAACTCACATTTCTTAGGATTTAGCACAAACTGATGGGTGGCTAGAATGCGGAGCACAGACTCTACATGTTGCACATGATCCTCCCAAGTCTTGCTGTAAACCAGTATGTCGTCGAAGAACACCAGCACACACTTGCGAAAGAGGGGCCAAAAAATCTCATTCATAGCTGACTGAAAAGTGGTTGGAGCGTTCGTCAACCCAAAGGGAATCACCATGAACTCGTAATGCCCCTCATGAGTTCGAAAAGCAGTCTTCTCTATGTCTAATTCGCATACTCGTATCTAATGGTACCCTTCCTTGAGGTCCAACTTGGTGAAGAACTTGGCTCCGCACAATTCATCGAACAATTCCTCTATCACTGGAATTGGATATTTATCAAGAACTGTTACTCTGTTCAAAGCTCGATAATCCACACACATATGCCATGAGTTGTCTTTCTTTTTAACTAGAATGACAGGGCTAGAAAACGGGCTTTGGCTGTGTCAAATGATGCCTTTGCTCAGCATTTCTTGCACCTGTCGTTGGATTTCGTTCTTGTGGTGATGAGGATACCGATATGGACAGACTCACACTGGCCCTTGTTCAGGCTGCAAGGAAAATGGAATGCTCAACTGTTTTTCTTGGTGGCAGCCCTTCGGCCTCATGGAAAATAGAGGGAAACTGGTTGAGGACGTGAATTAACATCTGCTGCTGTTCTTTATCCAAATGACTCAATTTTCCCAATGGCCAGGCAATAATGTTTCCCCCATCTCCTTCTAATTAGACAAGATGACTATCTACCCAATTTGTTAATGATTGATCTTGTCCCTGCTCCTTAGTCACTCCCTGGAATTCAATCCATCTTCCTTTATCCTTGAATCTCAATCGCCCCACATCCCAATTAGCTGTGACATCCCTTAAGGTTCTCAATTAGTCAACTCCTAGGATAACATCCAAGCTTCCCAAATTGGTCACCAAGGCATCAACTGTACCCTGATAATTGGGCAGTTGAAGCTTTAATCCCTCATACATTTCCTCAACTCCAACATGTGCCCATCCCCCAGTTTAATTCCCAATGGTTTAATGGAGCATACCTGGATTCCCAAGGTGGACACCAGCCGGCTTGACACGAAATTATGGGTCGCGCCACTGTCTAATAGCATTAAAGTAGCCACACCATTGATGGTTCCTCTTAGTTTGATGGTGCTCAACCCTTCTCCTTCAATGTTTCAGAAATTCACATGTGATTTGATCCTATACAATTCCAGCACTCGACATTCCCCATCAGCACGCACACCAGCCCCACCATCTTCGGTGTCCGTCTCTATGTCGAAGAATTCTTCCTCTTCATCGGCATCATCCCTTTCCCCTAACAGCATGACCTTCAGCTGCGCCTTTGGACATCGGTGTTATGGCGAGTACGTCTGGCCACATTGGAAATAGAGTCCCTTGCGACGCCATTCTTCCCATTTTGTCTTAGATAGTTATCGTATTCCCATTCTTTTTTGGCCCTATCTTTGTGATTCAGATGAAGGTGAAGAAACTGGCTATCGTTGGGTTGTGGCACTTGAGTTAGGCAGTAGGCTGAGAGTAGGATTAGACATGGAATTAGTTGGCCCAAAATGTCTAGGCCCATTCCATTACCCTTAGGTCACATAAGGCTTGCTGCTCCCATCTTTCTCCTTAGCCACTGTCGGCCACGACTTGTTCATCCTTCCCTTTCTCAATTGCAGAGTTGTCTCGATTGAACGGGCCAATCTCATGGCTTCTACTCGATCAGCTGGTTGATGCACCTTCAACCACCCCTTGATCTCCTCCTTTAATCCACTGATAAAATACCCGGTATATTATTGTTCGGGCAATCCTGGAGCTGTAGCAGACACCATCTCAAATAGTTTGATGTATTCTTCCACACTTTTTATTTGCTGCAGATCAACTAACTCCTCAAATGGACTTGATGAGTAAGAACTACCATACCACCTCATCATCTCAGTCTTAAGCCTCTCCCATGTTAGCTCTGGATAAATATCTAGTAACATCAAAAACCGATTGATGGAAGCTCCCTCTATCGAGATTTTATCTAAACGGATCCGCAAATCAGAAGCAATCTGATTGATTTGAAAATATGTTTCTGCTTTAATTATCCATCCCCTTGGGTCAATCCCATTAAACATTGGGAGTTTGATTTTTTGCAACGATGGATGAGAATCAGAAAAATGATTGGTATTAACGTGATAGTGCATTCTAGAAGTGGATTGCTGCCTCTGTTGGGTTCTCGTTCTATCCTCCCCTGTTTCTATTTAGGAACTAAGTTCTTCCATGGACTGTGGTTGTTTCTCTAATCGTTTAAGTAGATTCATAACAAAACCCCTAAAATCTTCCTCCTTTTTCTCAATTTGGTTATCTGCCTTAAACTCAGAAAAAGACTTCGCTAGCTCTATCACAGTAGTTGTAAATTCCCCTACTCGATGGTCTTATTCTTCAAACCATGCTTTCAATCGCTGTTGATGAGTCTCCATCGCTGAGTGGGCTATTCGCCAGGTCGGACCAATGATAACGCTAGAATATCAAACAACAAAAGAGCTCAAGCAACCACAGCAATACACAAGCACCCAGAAGAATGAATACTAGTTTATTGATGAGTAATACCCGGTTACAGAATACAAAGTCTCAGTAACCTCACTAGTGAGGTATTACAGTCTCAACCAAAGGAAAAAGATGACTACCAACTAATAAGGGCCTCCTAAAGAAGAAGAAGAACTATCCTCTCTCTCCTCCCTATTCCCTTCCTTCACTTCAATGTGAAAAGAAATACAAAACACTTATTGCCTGACCTCCTCATTTGCTCCAGGCTATTTATACTTAACCCCCTCCTAATCTCCACATGCCTAACTGTTTGTATCTAGCTCAGTAGCCCAAATACAAACATACTCAACACCTAAAATTCATCTAATACCAAGAATGCCTAAATACAAATAAAATCAAATATCAACCACGAATAATTATTAGTACAAGAATGAAATATGGACGTCCATGAACATAATTAAGGAATTAGATTGTGCACTATTTTGATATCGCATTGTTGGACCAGCAATTGGATTAGGCTTGCTAGAAATTGGTGGTATAATGGCATTCAGTTCTGGCCCAGATGCGGTCAAGGAAGAAAGTGACGGTAAGCTAGCACTTAAATTAGCAGCAGGAAGTGCAGACTAGGTGCCTTATTAGGAATCAAACTCGATAATGTTTCAGAAGCAAGAGAGGCCGAAGGCACCGGAGGTAAAGTCATAGGCAAAGTTGATGGTGCAAAAGTAGCAGGCACTAAATTAAGGTTACTAGTACTCGCAGAGAGCAAAGGAGATGGAACATTTGGTAAGGAAATAGACAGGTTTGAAGTTGGCAAACTAGAAGATGATAAGTTCAAAGCTGGCAAGTTAGAAGTTGGCAAGTTTAAAGCTAGCAAGTTTGGGGCCCTAATGGGCAAAGGTGCATTATAATTGGGATATTACATAGGCTGCTGCATGGAAGGAGGCATTGACAGCCCAGGAGATGGTCAAAGCAAAGATTGCTTGTGTAAATGAGGAATACCATTCTGAGATCCAATATCACTCAAGGACCCACTAGCAGTAGGTGGCAAACTTGCAAAAGTAAAAATAGGGCAAGGATAATGAGACTGCACAATAGAAAAAAATCTTTTGTAGCTCAAAATAGTTGGTCAACTCAATATCACCAACTAAGTAAAGCTATTCCTTTGATTACCTTTATAATAGCTGGATCATTGTTTATGGATGGTGCAGGCTGAATAGAAGGAGAAGATTTGACCTGTAAGTCCTGCAAAAAGACAAAAAAAAGAGTTGTTCAGGGTTTGGCCTGAAACTTATACTCTGATATAGTATGAAACGTAATGAGAATATATTCATGTTTAAAACCAACACCTGGTCAAAAATCGATATGGGCTTCAACTATGGCCCATATAATGAGAAACATTGCAAAACCATAGAAGACAGGCAAGGAAAGGATAAAAGAAGTTTGAGATAGTAGCAAGCCATTCACATAGATTTGAAGGTTCACTATTAACAACTTTATGATACACACCAGCCAACATTAGCAATCAATTAGAAAGACAAAACCAAATAAATCACAAGTAGCATCACCAAAATGAGCAAACACACTACAGGTGCTTAAACTAATCAATCCAAAATACAAGTGAGTACAGATCAAAATAATGTCAAAAAACAATAGCAGCTGCTCAATTAAACCATCATATCTCCCATCAAAGAGAAATTTCATTGTAAAATCTCCGAGTAAAATATACCTTAATGTCACTTCCTCGGAAAAGAATGTACTCATAAACTTTGTCACTGGGTGGGATCTGAGGACCATCTTTCTTGATGGTATACAAATTGCACTAATTTGATGAACTCAAGATCATGTCAGGGATAGATTGAGCATACTTCATCCAGAAGAATTATTTACATGTTAGCTTTTTATTGCAACGCAGCTTCACACAGCTTGGACTTAGCTAACGTTTATATGTGTGTGTGTGTGTGTGTGTGTGTGTGTGTATAATTATTTGCTATATGAAATTCACTTATTCAATTTATTTAAATTCACATCAAACAAGTTTATGAAGAGGGGAAAAACACTTGAAAATAAATTTTTATCATTTTATTTCATCCCTAAAGGTTAGCTAAGCATTCTTATATATTTTATTAATCTAATTAAGATTAAGGAAACATAACATTCCTCTGTTTTGTTCTCTAATTTTGTTAGTTGAAATAGGCTAAAGATTATAATGTTTCTCTAGCTATCAACCTGTGCAAAAATTGTCTTTAATCTAGTGATAACAACTGAGTTCCTAAAACTATCATTAGATTCTGCAATTATTTATTACAAATTATTTTAATTCTCGTCTCATGATTGCTGTAAAATCAAACATCGATTTTTTTTTCTTTTTTTGGTCTAAGGGACTCAAACTTTGGAAAGTGCGCATCACATATCGAGATGAGCAGAAAAAATTATTGCGCCAAAAATACTAAGGATTACATCCAGCTATGCACTGTGTGTTTTTTTCAATTGTAATATTGATTACTATTCGATTAAGAAAATAGATTAGGCTTATATTAAAGTCATCATTGTCAGTTCCAGTAAAGGAACAAATACAAAGACCAAAACTAGAGCCCAAGCTAAATAAACACAGGGCAACCCCACTAAAAGCTACGCGACATGAGAAAACATAGATCCAAATAGACTACCCTGATCCAAAGCAGAAGCAAGACACAAATTCTTAATGGCTACTATATCTATTTTCTAAGGCAAAAAATTGAAACTTGCTGTGAAATCTAACAAGAAAACAAGAATTTCTTGAGCATATAATGTAAATACAGATGAGATCGAGATGAGATGGGGGGGTTAAGAACGCACCAATTATAGAGAGTTTTAGTCATCTACGATAGAGGCACAGTGGCCGTTCCTTGTGCTCTGGTCCTCTGCTGATCTTGTTTGGGAGAGAAAAGTGCAAAGGGGAGATGGGTGATTGGTGGCCACAAAAAGAATGGGATACCTAATTTTGGGACTTTTTTAAAAATGGGCTGTTTGAAAAAATTAATTAGACGGATGGTATGTGTGTGTGAGAAATTGAAAAAATGGTGTGGAGCTTTTCATTCTCGCAATGTCAGGCTGCGAAAATAGGTAGCAAGGTGGTTGATGAGGCAGCGGTGGCATGGACGACGAGGCAGCTGTGGTGTGGATCGAGGCAGTCAGATGACCACCTATTCTCGCAACAGTCCATTGCAGGAATAGGCAGTCTTCTATCCCCTTCAGTGCACGCTGAACAGTGTTATTTGCATGGGAGCTGATATTTATTTGGTCCTGCCTTAATCTTCATTCATTTTGTGCTCCCAAGTCTTGTTCTCCTTCTTCTCCTTCTTGTTTTGCTTCTCTCATTTTGCTTCTCTTGTTTGGTATATCAGAACAACAAGGTAAAATATTTACTTTGTAAATATTAGTTGTAATTATTTATATTTATATGTAAATATAAATTATATATATATATATATTTGTATTTATTTAATTATTTAGAAAGTGTTAATGTCAAATTTATTGTAAAATTATCAAAAATAATATGTTGATATATTGATTTATTATGTTAGATTTTGAAATGTAAATTTAATTTGTTATAAGTTTCATTGACTTGCTACTAATTATAGGAATATTTAAAATAATTTAATGTATATTGAATATTTATCATAGATATAAAATAATGATAATAGAAAATGATAGAAAATATTAATATTTACAACTAAATTTAGTAACATTTAAAATAATCATAAGAATTGTTAATTCAAAAATTTTATGTTTTTACATTTATATTTTGTTTGTTAGGAAGAAAAAATAAGAAAAACATCTAGTAAGAATTGTATATAAAGTAGTTATATATAGTTAATTGTTATCATAAAATTAAACTTGATTAAATATTTTAATAATTTATGTAGCAAATATTTTAATAATATATTATCATTTTTAATGCACAATGGAATTTAGAAGAAATTTTATATAGTTAAAATTATGTTAACGTATTTATAATTTATAATTTTATGTTAGTTATATTTTACTTTGATATATTATGCTGTTAAAAATATTGTTAATGTAATATAATTATTTAAATATTAAATGAAGTTGTATTGAATGTCAATTTGTTGACATTTTGTAATTAAAATTTAATTTTATGTGATATTTTCTTAGTTACATATTTATTAATTTTTTTGTTGTTATATTTAAATGCATGATAAAAAAATATGGAGCGGTTGCAAAATCAATATTTTATAAATCCAGGACCCCGCATAGATGATATATTAAAATTAAAAGAAAAACATCGCGCTAATGCAGTTTGGAATAACAATGTAATATTCTTGTTCTACGAATTATTTAACTGCATATTAGTTTACATATATTTATGACATTTAATTTATATGCATCAGGTGGCACGTAATGTTTTATTTGCTCGAAAAGGTAGTGTAGAGTCCCATTATATGAACATTGACCCAAGAATTATACCGTATTTGAGAATGACTGAATTTTATGGAGTGTCTCAGATTGGGGTAATATAGATAAATGTGAATTCAATGATTGCCCTTATAGAAAGGTGGAGACCGAAGACTCACACTGTTCACCTTGCAGTTGGTGAAACCACCATCACTTGGCAAGATATTGAAATACTAACTGGTTTACCAATTGAAGGGCATCCGATGACGGGCAGTCTAGTATTTGATTGGCGAGCTGTCTGTAGCCAACTTCTCGGACAAATCCCACCCGATGATGCTATAAAAGGAAGATCTATTAAAATGACTTGGTTGTCGATAACTTTTGATTTTCTTCCACCCGATGCTACTGATTATCAAATTCAATGCTATGTACGTGCATGGCTATTACGTTGCATTGGTGGGTTGTTGTTTCCAGGTCAATCTAACAATTTTATACATTTGATGTGGCTTTCCCTGTCATAGGATTTAGATGAGGTGGGCAATTATAGTTGGGGTTCAGCTTGTTTAGCATGGCTTTATAGGGAGTTGTGTCGCGGTACACGTCTAGATGCTCATGGGATTGGTAGATATCAACAATTATTGCAGATGTGGACATGGGAAAGATTGCCCCAATTTCATCCCCCATTTAAAGATGAAGTTATGCTGGATCAGAGGATTCCATATGATTATACTGGGGCCAGCATCATTTTCAAAGCATTGTTGCGTAGCCTCAACTGTTGCATTGCACAAGTTCTCATTTCTAACCGGATCAGCCATTCCATACGTTGATATATAACCTCCTGTATCCATTTCGGTCACTTCAATACATAATTCCACTACATTATAATCATCGTATTCCCTTAATTTTTCATAAATCATGTCTACATCATCGTCATCAGACATATCCACCGACGTCCAACTTAATGATCCTCGGTTGTACAGCGGACTCTTATATATAATTCTTGACATGATTTACACCTAAACCCAACTTAACATGAATTTTATGTTTTAATTCAGGAAGAGTTGGCTTATTTCTAAGCCTCAATCTCTTTGTAACTACATTTGGATCTGATATGTCATATTGAAAGCCTACAATTTCATAACTTATTTGTTCACCCGTGTGCAAATAAAAGTCCGTATATGCTGACATTTTTAAATTAACTGTAATTGAAATAAATGTAAACATTTTATCTAACATGCTTTATTATGACAAATTAATTTATTTTTTTTAAAATTATAATAAATATCTAATAACAAATAACAAATACATAAATAAATTAAAATTGAAATAATATCATTTTAAAACTAACGTATTTATTTAAAATTACAATATTATTAATTTTAGAATATTCAACTACTACTTGTTTTTTATTATTTTTCATTTATATATAATAATGAGAAGCTGATAGGATTTGTTCAACAAAAATTAAAGCTTAATGCGTCATTATTTTATTTATTATTTTTACTTATTTTTTAATTATATTATGACAAATTAATTTATTTTTAAAAAAATTATAATAAGTGTCTATTAAGAAATAAAAAATATATAATTACATTTAAATTTAAAAAAAATACATTTTCAAAAATCTTCTATTCATATGCATTATACTCCTTCCATAGTTTGATATTTGAATTAATATTAACAAAAAAATTTATTTACTTCAATAATATTATAAATACTAAATAATATTTTCTTACCAAATATTTTTCGACAGCCTCTCTCTTAAATCCTCATCTTATAAATTTTTTTCGATATTGTATCTCTTATTCGTGCTTCATTCTTCGCCCAGAAGTATATATAGTGAGTGGCAAAAGTTTTTTTCAACGTGGTTATAATTGGGGCTGAATTATTCTCCTAATGTCGTAGCCTGTCGTTGCGGTAATAGGCTGGCAGAGATTCTCCTATTCCCGCAATGACAGGTTGCGGGAATGGAAAATGGACCCCCACAATTTGATGACGTCTCCTTTGTCTCGTTTCACGCTGCCTCATCGACCACCGTACCACCTATTCCCACAGCCTATCATTGCGGGAATGGAAAGCTCCACACCATTTTTCCAATTTCTCACACACACACCATCCATCTAATTAACTTTTTCAAACAACCCATTTTTAAAAAAAGTCTCCCTAATTTTACATTTAGGGCTTCTATAATTTTTTTGACTAAAATAATAAAACACACGTGCCATCTCTATTAAGTAACCAAACAAGAAGACATACATATCAAATTTAATGAATTAGTATTTTTATGTTTAAAATTTTAAGTGTATAAGTTTATTTTTTTATTGATTAACCAATAATCATTGGTTAATTTATTGCATTTAACAAAAAATTACCACTGTTTAAATATTACCCACTACTTCCAATTTATATATGAATATTACCACTGTTTAAAGTCAATTATAACTACAGGTCCATTAATTATAGACTCTTATAAGATATTTTTTGAAATTAATGGTTCAATTCATTTAATGCAGTTCTATATAAATTTCTTATATCGTTTAAGATAAATTTTCTAGACGCTAAATTAAGCTTTTTCTTTTCAAATTAGTTACTTGAAAAACTACTAGTATTAAGATCTTTTTACTTTTATTTTGATGGTTAAAATAAAGATAAAATGATTGAAATTAATATAATTTGTCAAAGACTTTAACTTTTCTCATAAGATGGCAGAAATATGTATTTAACTTTTACGGATAAAGGAGTGCACACTACACCTTAAGTTTTTTAAATGAATTAATTTTACTCTTAATTTTTTATCATTTTATATTTTTAAATTATTTAAAACAGTATTATTTTATTTTTATCTCGGTAACCGATCACCTGTTGCCAATGTATTATAAATAAAATATATTCATTTTAATAAATTCAATTAAATAATATAATAATAAAATTCTATTTTGAATAATTTAAAAATAATAAATATATACAAATAAATTTAAAAATAAAATTATCATATTTCGAATAATTGAAAGACAAAAAAATTATCTTATCTCAAAATTTTAAAATAAAATTAAAGAAAAACGTAAATTAGGAAAAAAAAAAAAAAAACAAAGCTTTTGAATGCAAGCTGGCTAGTAGCTTTCCAAATGATGAGACATGACGACCTACGGCACAGTTTTGGATTAAAAAAACAAAGAAATTAATCGAAAGTTTTTCATTTTTACGCAAAGTGGTGCTAAATCGATATTCATGTCGTGCTTTTAATATGACACTGACATCTCCAAACCACTAACAATATTTATTGTGACAATTTTTTATGGCAATTAAAGAAAAAACAATATTCATATTTAATAATGTCCGCAGAATCTTGACTGAGCTAATAAAAAAATCCTCCAATAATTGCATTACGCAATCCCTACAGCATCAACGAAATCTCAGTAGTAACATGAATTTGTTGAGGTGGATCTTTCATTCTGTGCTGGATAATTAAAACTAAACAAAATGAATCTTTCAAGGGTATGTAATTTTTAAAAGTCTGTACTAAAATTGATTCCTTATCTTCCAAATATTGATCCATTACAATAAATATTAATTTAATTTTCAAAATGCAAATATTAATCCATTTAACATTTAACAAGTTATTAATAGATCGAATTTAAATTTAAAATTTAAAAAAATTATATTAATGACCAGATTTACACTCTAATTCCTCTTTAAAATTTCAATTTTATATGTACTATATATAAAAATGTGAAAAATAATTTGAAAATATTTTTTAAACTTAAATATCCTCTATTTAAGAATTATAATTAAAGTATGTGATAAAAAGTAATATGTTGTTACAAGATAGTAGTGAATTCATTGCAAGCAAAAACAAAAAAAAGTAATTGAGAGTACTGTCAACTAAACAGCATATAAGAGGTACATAGATCATGGGTTCAGATCTTAATGAGATTGTAGAGCCATTCAATACCAACAGAAATGAACTGTTGCATACACTGATCACTAATTTAATTGTAATTAATAATTAGGTTATGCAACTTATCTAATTGTCTTATTAGTTATTAGAAGATCATCCATAAATTAGAACTCTTGTTAAGTATTTTTTTTTCACAAAATATAATAGGTAGAAGGGATGTTAGGGTTTCCTATTATATATTTTATCTATATATAATATATATTATATAATATATTAAATAATTTTTTATTTATAATTTATTATTATTATTCTCTTAATAATATAGAGTTTTAATAATATATAAATTGTAAATACAGTATAGTCGATATATATATACACATAAATATACTTAAAAAATGATATATATATATATATATTACAATCCCATAGGTATTTACCAATGAAAAATGTTTTCGTTGACAAATTTCCTAGGAAATCCTGTTTTCGTAGGTAATTTACCTATGAAAATACGATTCCGTAGGTAAATTATCGACGACATAACATTTCGTCGGTAATTTTCCTATGGAATTAGATTTTTGTAGGTAAATTACCTACGAAAACACGATTCCGTAGGGAATTTACCTACGAAAATATTTTTCGTCGGTAATTTACCTACGAAAATATAATTTCGTAGGAAATATACCTACGAAAATCTAATTCTGTAGGTAAATTACTGACGAAAAATGAAACATGATTTCGTAGCGAATTTACCTACAGAATTAGATTTTTGTCGGTAAATTTCGTGTGTAATTTTCGCCGTGAAATATTGGTGCCAATTTTACTATGATTTTTTCAATTTCGTTGTTAATTTTCGTCGGTAAAATTGGGCGGAAAAATTTTCCTCCATTATTTATAACGGATATGTTATTTCGTCGTAATATACATTGTTCCCGACAATTTTTCCTACGGAAGGATTTTTTTCTTCGGCAATTACCTACGTAAAATTTTTGATCGGTAATTTTTCATCTGTATTTGAGATTTTTCTTGTAGTGTTTAAAATAATTATTTTTAGAAAATAATACAAAACCAATAATTATTTCTTCACTTTTGACAGGTTTGGAGGAGAAAATGCTTATAGAAGTATTGAAAAAACATAAAGGAGCTATCGATTAGGAGACATCCAATTTGAAGGGAATTAGCCCTAGTTATTGTACACACCAGATATCTATAGAGAGTGATTTTAAGCCGGTCGTACAACCCCAAAGGAGACTAAATCCAACAATGTAAGAAGTAGTGAAAAAAAAGATACTTAAACTACTTGATGCAGGTATTATCTATCCCATTTTTGATAGTAGCTGGGTTAGTTCGATCCAATGTATACCTAAAAGGGGGAGAATGACTGTTGTGATTAATGAAAATAATGAACTTATCCCAACACGCACAGTGAGGGGATAAAGAGTGTGTATAAACTATAGGAGATTGAACAATGCCACTAAAAATGATCACTTTCCTTTGCCTTTTATTGACCAAATGCTAGAGAGGTTGGTTGGGAATAGCTTTTACTATTTTTAGATGGTTATTCGGGATATATGCAAATTTCTATAGCCATGAAAGACCAAGAAAAGACCACATTTACATGCCCTTATGGTAAATTTACATATAAGAGAATGTCATTTGGTCTTTGTAATGCTCCAACTATTTTTCAAAGATGTATGATGGCTAATTTTCATTATTTTATTGAGAAATTCGTAGAGGTTTTCATGGATGATTCACTCTATATGGTCGTGATTATGAGTTATGCTTATCTAATCTTGCTTTGGTCTTAGAAAGGTGTCAAAAAATTAATCTTATCTTTAATTGCGAAAAATGTCATTTTACGGTGAGAGAAAGAATAATGCTAGTGCATAAGATCTCCGAGAAAGGAATTGAAGTAGATAGAGCAAAAATAGATGTGATTGATAAATTATTCTCACCTATGAGTGTTAAAGGGATTAGGAGTTTCCTTGGTCATGTCGAGTTTTATCGTCAGTTTATTAAGGATTTTTCTAAAATAGCTAAATCGCTTTCAAATTTATTGCTTAAAGATGTTGCATTTAACTTTGATGATAAGTATTTGCAAGCATTTAACTTGTTGAAGCAGAAGCTAATCATAGCACCGGTCATAGCATCACTGGATTGAACTTTTCCATTTGAGATAATGTGTGATGCTAGTGACTATGCAGTAGGAACGATTTTAAGCCAGCGAAAGGAGAAAATTTTTCATACCATTTACTATGTGAGTCACATACTCACTGGAGCTCAAGTGAATTACACCACCAAGGCGAAGGAGCTTTTGACGATAGTATTTTCTTTTGAGAAATTTAGATCATATCTCCTTGGTTCTAAAGTCACAATATGGACGAATCATGCGGCTCTAAGGTACATTTTTGCTAAGAAGGATTCCAAACCAAGGCTTATTAGATGGGTTTTGTTGTTGCAGGAGTTTGATGTCGAAATCAAGGATAAAAAGGAGCTGAGAATTTTGTAACTGGCCATCTATCTAGATTGGATCCTGCTAACATTGAAAAGGGAAAATTTCTTATTTATTTCTTGATGAACTTCTTTGTGCTATTTATGTAACACCCTACGAATAAGCTAGCTTTCCGTACGTGGTGTATCTAAATCAAAATAATATTGTAGGTTAATATTGCAATGGATGTTCACTCCAGAGATTTACATTTTAAGTTTTATGCTTAAGTTCGAACTTATGTTTGGTATCGCTAGGTTATTATTCATTTGGTCAAAATTTTGGCAGCATAATGGCTTAAAAATTATACTAACCAAACCTGTGAAATTGAAATTTAACACTCCCTATAATCCATCTCCACCTCTATTACTTCAATTACATACATGGCACTTTTATTATTATCCAACAACTAGCAACACAGCACAACATACATACCCAAGTTCCTTATCTCTCTCTCTCACACACACACACACACACACACACATATATATATAATCATCCAAAATTAGCATTTTTGATACACCAATTAAGTTACATGCTACAACGCCTATCATAGGCTTAAACAAAAATAAATCTAAAGACGATCCTAAAAGAGTCGTCACATGTACATGCCTTCGACTTCACCTTTTTCCGCTCCCTTTATGTACCTATCTCTGTGCGCAATCACAAAACCATATGCTAAGCAATAATGTTGCCTAGTGGTGGATACAACTACACAATTTTATTTAACAATATTATTTTTTATTAAATTACCATATTGCCCTTTCATGTTGCTTTTATTAATTTAATTCCCATTAACTTGTTTAATTCATAATTCAACCCCTAAGACTTATCATACTAAATTTTCTTATTAATTGCTATAATATGTTTACCTAATTGAAAAGTTATGATTAGGTCCCTAAACGTTTTATTTGCCCAATTTGTCTTCCTTTGACTTTCATTTTGACTTCTTTGACTTTCTTTTAACCTATGATTTATCCCAGATGAAAAATTTTCTTTATAGTCCTCATCGTACCTATAACACGTAAAATTACATTTGTCCCTGAACTTTTCATTAATTATGATTTTGCCCTTTTTGCTTCATTTGACCTTTTTAAATCCTTGAACCTCCCTTTTTATGCCAAATTACTATTTTACCCCTAGTTTATTATGTAATTACCATTTTACCCTTTTTGAACATATAAATCTCATTTTTACTTTATTTCCTATTTATTTCCATTTATGACTTTTTTTATGCAAAATTTACCATTTAGTCCATGTTTTCTTGCATAATTACCATTTTATCCTTAGTAGTCACCAGTGAAAATCCTTGAACCGAATATGTGGGATGAGGACTGTATGACTGTGTGAGATTACTATGTGATTGTATGAGTAAGATGACCACTAAATCATAGTCATTCCTCGATAATAAGTTACTAGATAATTTTAACACGGTATATGGGTCCCTATGGCTAGCCATTATATCCTAGGGTCCTGAATCAACCACTGTATACTAAGGGCAACTATATTTTATGCTTTATGTTATTTTTCCATTCAGTTCATCAAGGTACATCCATTATGTAACATCTCATACATCATCATTTTTGTTGCAATCATGCATAATGTACATGAAAACACGCTGTATATGGAAAACAACAATTAAACATGATGAAATTATGTAATTCTCACTAGGTATCCCATTTGGCCTCTTATAGACATCCATCATACCATGTGTTTTCTTACTCCATTTCATGCCATTTATGTTTCTAAGGTTAAACCATACATGAATATATTAATTGGTATAAATTTTACCTTAGTATCATTATGTTACCCATGTAATTACCATTATGTATACATTACAACAACTAGGTACACACATTAATTCAAGCTTAAATCAATCATAGCATGTTTAATCATCATTATATTAGTCAAATCATGTTTAATATCTCAATTAACATGAAAATAATTCATGGCATCCTTTAGGGTACCATTCGGCCACCATTGAAACACCACATATATGTTTGTTTTCTTTATGATTTCTTACTTATTCTATGTTATTTCATCATCTTACAAGGTTCTCATAATTTATTTCCTATTAGTTCTTAGTTTTAATTAGTTACATAATGTAAATTTTGTGAGAAATTCCAAAATTAAATAAAATTAGGTATAGAGAAAGTATCCACCAACCTTTATGATGTTTGTAATCACCTAATCTTGCCTTCTTTGGTCTTCCTCCTCTCGGTTCCTTTCCTCTTCTTATATATCACCTTTAGACCGAATTTTAGGGAGAAAGATTCATGAGATTATGATTTAATTTACAAAATCTAAATACCACGACATGATCATGCTAGAGATGCTCTACAATCCCATATAAAAATCCCCAATTAAAACCTACTAAAATACGATGACTTACCTAATTAGGTTTACTTTCTCTCACTTAAATTCTTGGTTTTTCAGGCTTCTTTTTGCTCCAATAAAGCTTCTAAGATGAAGAGAATGTCTTGTAATGCGTTTGGGTAGAATTAGGGCTTAGGATATGGTGGAAGGAGAGAGAATGAAAGAAAAAATGGTGAAGAGAGGAAAAATAGAGTGGTTCGGATTTGTGAGGGAAGAAGGGAGAAGATGGCAGATTTTTGGGGAGATTTTTAGAGGATTATAGACCTCTCTAGTCAGCCTTAATGACCACCAAATCAATGGCCTAAATTCACCCAAATACTATTTCATCTAATGGTTTATTTTTAAGCCACTTGTCATGGTGTTATTGGTTCCTTCTTTCCTTTTTGCCATAATAATGCATGTAGGTGATTAAGAATCCTTTTCTAATGACCATTATATCCCTAGATGAATTAAATATGGCCTTTAAGCCCTCTAACTAATTTAGCCTCAATTTTCGCCATTTTTCTAAAATTAATGCTCTGCTTGTCAAAATAGCATGAAATTTTTCCCCATGTGCACTTACATATGCAGTAGCACATGGTTAAAATTTTAAATTATTCCAACATCATTTCGATATATTTCTAGTTCTTGAGGAAAAATCAGCCGGTCTGAAATTTGAAATTTTAGAATTATCAGAAAATTTATTTTTCAGTTCCAGTAGTTAATTTAAGTCATATCTAACATGTCTATGTGATCAGAAAAATTTTTGGAGGTCTTTAGAATATTTTATGAATCAAGCAAACTTTTAATCAACTGCATTTACAGTATCGGGTAAAACTTCTCTGTCTGATTTGAGGGCCTATTTAAGCTCAATTTCTTCTTAGATTATACCATCAGATTCCATTTAATACATATTTTTATATTCCAATATCAGGTCAAAATGTCCACCAGGTCACCCATCCTTGGATTTTCCTGGCTTAAGCACGTTTAATTTTTATATACTTTCGAATTTTGCTGTCTTATTTTACTCTGATTATCCCGAAAATTGTTATAGGGTTACTATTCATACTTTAGAATATGTCATACATATCGAATGTAAATTTTGGGGTGTTACAATTTATGTATGTGAAACTTTGACCCCTTGGTATGCTAATATTGCTAATGATCTTACATGAGGTTATCTTCCAAAGAATTTCACTTGGCAATAAAAGAAGAAATTAAACGTGGATGCAAGGTATTATCTTTGAGATGACCCTTATTTGGTCAAGATTTGTCTAGATCAAGTTCTTAGATGATGTGTTCCGGAGGAGGAGCAAAAGGATATAATGAGACAATATCATGGAGGAGAGATTAGAGGTCACCATAGAGCAAATCGTACAGTGCATAAAATTTTATAGTCAGGGTTCTTTTGGCCCTCTCTTTTTGCTGATGTTAAGTCTTTCATAGAGTTATGTGATAGGTGTCAACGTGTAGGAAATATATCTAAGAGGGATTAGATGCCCATAAATAATGTGATAGAAGTAGAGATTTTTTATGTTTAGGGAATTGACTTTATGGGGACATTTTCGAACTCATTTGGGTTTGAATATATCTTAGTTGTTGTAGATTATATAAGTAAATGGATAAAAGCAGTAGCTACTAGGACATGTAGTGCTAGAGTTGTGCTTGAATTCCTTAAGAGAAATATTTTCACTAGGTTCAGGGATACCAAGGGCTATTTTAAGTGATAGGGACAAGCATTTTGTCTATTATCAATTCAAAACATTGCTTAAAAAATTTGATGTAAGGCATAAGATAACTAACCCATATCATCCTCTAGCAAATGGGCAGGTTGAAGTGTCTAATAGGGAGTTGAAATCAATCTTAGAGAAAATTATGAATAGTTCTATAAAAGATTGGTATCCAAAGTTAGATAAGACTCTTTGGGCCTATAAAACTACATATAAGACCCCTATAAGCATGTCGCCATATAGGTTAGTTTTTGGAGAAACGTGTCATTTTTCGATCAAATTAGAACATAAGGCATATTGGACTATAAAATTGGTTAACTTTGATTTGAGATGTGCATGAGACAAGAGAAAGTTACAACTTAATGAAATTAAGGAATTTCGTCAATGGTCTTATGACAATGCAGCCCTTTACAAGGAAAAAATTGAAACATTGGCATGTCAAGAAACTAAATCCAAAGGAATTTGTTTCTGAAATAATGGTTTTAGTATATAACAATTGATTGAAGTTATTTCTGGAAAAGTTGAAATCCATATAGCTTGGGCCATATCAAGTATTGTCAAGTAATGAGTTTGGAGTAGTGACAATCAAGAGTCCGAAGGATGGGCGTGAATACAAAGTCAATGGTCACAGGTTAAAACCTTATTGAGTTGGGCAAATGAAAGTTGTTGAGGCAACCATAGTGTTTCAAGACTAATACAAGGGTTTATAAGTTTAGCTGAGGACTTTCTAAGCTTAGAACTAAGCTCTTTAACTCTTTAATTTATTTGCTTTAAATTATTATTTTATTTGTTGTTTTGTGTTATCTTTATGTTTTGGAGTGTTTTGATTACTTAGGTGTTAGTTTGATTTAGTTTGGGTTGATTTAATTAATGATTCATGAATTTAAGGGAGCTTTGTCTATTGAATGAGTTAATTGTAGTTTTGATATGATTTAATTCATTTAAGGGCTTTAATAATACCTTGGCATGATTTTAAGTAAGACTTGAGCAAGGGAGATTAATTGTTTAAGAGGTAGAGTTGCAATTGATTAAGTGTTACTATATGTTAGAATTGTGATGTGCTGTGGTTTCTAGTTTTAAGCATGAATTTGTTTGGGTTTGATTTATTTGAGTGAATGCAAAAACATGGTTTAATGTTGTTTTAAGAGGTATTGATTTAGAGATTAAAGGGTTGAAATAAGATAGGAATGGAGCAAATATTGTAAATAATCTTTAATAGAGGATTTAAGGTTGAGAAATAGGACAAGAAAAAATTTGAAGTGGGGGTAGCCTTGTGTCACTCGACCGAGTGACTTTGGTCACTTTCACGAGTGCCTTGTTGCTCTCTTGAGTGTTTCCTTTGCATTTTGGCCTTTTTGTTCATCATGTCATCACTCTTCCGAGTGATCTTGGTCACTCTCTTGAGTAATGGTCTTTGTTTTCATTTATGAAGGTTGCTCTTCATTCATCCTTAGTCCCTTTTGAAATTGAACCCAGCCACTCAGCCTAGTGGCCTTTCACTCACCTGAGTGTGTCACCTTAAAATCCCCAATCCTTCATTTCTTTCCTCACTCTTGCACACACTCTTTCACAAGTTCTCTCACTCACCCAACACGTAAATGTTACTCTCTTAAGTGCTCTTATTTCAAGCTAAAAGTTTTCATCCTTATTGCTTCAATTAACCTAAGTAAGTGATCTTTAATTCCTTGATTAGGCATTTGCATTGTTATGTTGCTTATTTTGCCTTAGCTTTATGTTATTGGAATTGATTTCAACTTGCATTTGAGCTCTAATTTTTTGTTGCTTATTCATTATCCGTCTATTGAACTTGTTGTGTGCATAATATTGGTGCAAAATTTCAATTTTGGTGTGATTTGAATTTCAAAATTGGTCTTACTTTAGCTTAAAATGTGCACATAAGATGTTTGATGAAATGCTTCAATGACTAGAATTTCGGTTTTAGCTTGAATTTTCTTAGCTTATGCTATGCTCATTTACTCTCATCTTTCATTAGCTTATTCTCACTTGTTATTTGTTCATGGATATCAATGTATGGTATGCTTTGGCTATGATGATAATGTGATTGAATGGTAGTATTGAGCTGTCAATTTTAGTCACATTTATTCTTTTGTTTGCCACATGCTACCTTATGATAAAGTGCCATTATGTTTTGATATCCTCTCCATAGTGCATTGATCCTTCGTATTACACATTTACTTTAAGATAGCTTGCAAATAAGTGCCATTATTGTCAAACTTAAACTGTCATTGTTACTTATCTGAGTTATTTTACCTTGTGTAGTGCCTCATAAGAAAGCTAGACAAGATGAAGCTTCAAGTTCTTCTAGTTTGCACATTCCAGCATATATGGATAAGGGAAAACGATCTTTATATGAATATTTTAGTGCATGTACACATGTCAAGCCACCATACTTAAGTGACATTTACTTGGATATAGCTAATGGAAGCCTGTGGGATGAAATTTTGCCTTTAATCAACAACATAGGTTAGAAGGACTTCATTGAAAAGAGGCCAAAAGTGCATCCTTTCCTTGCAAGAGACTTTCTTTATTCTTTTGAATGCTACTTTAACTATGAGGGAGATCTCGGTACAGTGAATTTTAAGTTAGGGAGGAAGGGTTACACAATGAATTTTCCTCAGTTCACAACATAATTCCTAGAGAATGCCATTGGTGAATTGCCTAATGTTACTTCACAAGAGAATTAGGAAATAGTTCAAGATCCGATCAATCCAGTGTCATGGAAAAGAGTTAAGATTAAATGTCACTCTTTACGAGATCATGCCTTGTGTGTTCTCCATCGATCTCTATCCATCAACATCTTAATTGCCTTGGCAATCTCAGTGTTATAAATTTAACAAAAATTATGTTATTAAGGTGCATGGTTGAGGGAATCCGTATTAATGGTGCAATATCTATAGTACAAAAGATTAAGGAGTTATAAAAGAAACCTCTAAATGTCAAGGAAGTTTCTATTGGTTGGATTGCCACTATTCTGTTAATAGCTGTGCACCACATATATTTAGGGCACCCTCTTGAAGGTGATATTGAGTACATAGATTTTTCAATGTTAAAGCGAATGAAGGTCTTATGGCTTAAACCTCATCGCCATTAGACAACTAGAGTGGAATACTTGAAATTAAATGGAATTTAGGTCAATGAGCATTAAGATGAGGAAATTAATGAAGCAGAGGAGCACTAAAAGGCACCATAAGCTTAAGATGCCGCTATAACCTAGGTGATTGATCTCTTGAACCAAGTCAATATTCAATTGGATAATCTGTAAGGTAGAATAGACACAATGCAGGAGAGCATTGATGAGCATAAGCAAAATTTTAAGCCGTTCGTCTGTTGGATTTATCGTTTACATACATCTCATACATAAGCGAAATTTAAAATTTTTAACCAATATTACGGATCTTGCCATGAATTTACAATATTCATATTAGTGAGAATAAGAAAAATCACCTTTGATTTTTGTTGTACAGTTGTTTTTCCTTCGCACCGAGTTGTCCAAACCACAGTGTCCAAAATCGAACACCTCCAATGAGTAATCCACACTAGAGAATGATAGAATGAACCAACAATTGGGAGGGAACAAAGGGCTGGCCGAAAAATCCATTAAGCTAGCAAGGGAGGTGGCGACTAGGGTTTTTGAAGGAGAGAAAAACTATCACTTAATTGTTCACTTAACCCTAATTTCCACATCACTTGGATTTGTATAGTTAGGTTAAAATCCAACTTCATAATGTGATTGGGCTCTTTAAAATTTCTGGAGAATTATTAATTAGGCTTCTAAAATTATTTATAATTATTTGGGCTCAATTAAATCCAATTTAAGCCCTTTCACAAAAGACTATGCACAAAACCCACAAACTAGGCCCTTTGTACATATACTTGGATTTAATTACCCAAATGAATTCCAAATTCAACCAAATTAAATATGTAGGCTCCATAACACTTATGTAACATATTTAATTTATTTTGGTCCAAAAAATAGGCCTCTAAGGCCTTCTGTTTTGGAGTTGGCATGTGGCCCTTTTTTAGGAGGGCTTCTGTGCCAACTTCATTTCTTTGGCCCTTTATAATTCCTCCAATGGACCTATTAATTATTATATCAGCCCTATAATACTTATAGTCCAATAATAATTAATTATGAAATACATTATTTCAATTAGGTCCAATTTTGCATAATATTTTCTCAAAAGTTTTGCGAACAATTTTACTTGATCATAATCAATTAAACTCTTTAATTAATTATTATCTTATTCACTTTTTTATCACCATAATAATATCAAATATTATTATCCTTTTCATTTTACCATTTTATCCTTTTTCTCTATATGTGTGTGACCTATTGGGTTCCTTTCTATGTTGGCAGTATAATATGTAATTGTGAGTTCTATTCAAAACTCACATGATTTAAACTCCTTTAAATCATTTTATCAATCCCTATTGATATTCTTGATACATTATTATACAAGTCATGATTGGCCTCTAACTAGGCATCATGACTACCCAAATGTCAGGAAAGTCAAGTGGTTTGACTATACCCTTCCATAGAAACAGTTACCATGCAATTACTCCTTTCACCACTCTTATCTCAATTAGATTCTGAGTATGGATTTCTATCAACTCATATAAATCTAATCATGTATGTTCTATTAATTTAACCATTATTCCCAAAATTCCCTCCATGGATCTCTATCCATCTTGGCATATTACTCTGGCCAGAGATTCTCTGAACAAGGCAATTATAAAATCATACGAGATAACTTCCCTTATTAAATCTGGGATGGTGAATCCTTTTTCAATCACTCAACTATCTTTAAGTAGGTCATGATATATCCAATCTCCTAACTATGTTCACTCCCAGTTGAAAGTAATCAATTATGGAGTCAAAACATACCACTTGCTATCTAAGATAACTTTGGTGATCTCAAGTCTAAGGATACTTGCACAACCGCTATGAAGAGATTCCTCACTGACATAAATTTAATATCCATGTGAGGACTCTCTATGCAGGTCCCCAATAAAATTGTTCTTCTAATAAGCATCCACATGTTAGCTTTGATTATCTTCCATAATCACATTTATGAGAACCACTGCTTAAACCATTCAAGAAGCATAACATGTGCTAGTCTATCCGAATTAACAATATGCTTATCTTGTTAATTCTATGACTAGGGATATTTAGATATTAACATATTTGCATGCAATAGACATCTCATATCATGAACACTTTCATGATTGCCTTTGCACTGTGTTTATAATATCTAGGACTTCATTTATTAATTTAAGATTTACAAACTCATGTATTTAAACATAGAATTAATAAATGAATGATGCCTTTTATTAAGAATATAAATTTATACATAAGAAAAACATCCCTATTTCATGGGCTCTAGGGCATACTCTCTAACATCATCTATAGCTTTTGGAAAAGATTTTCACCACCACCACTACCACCTTAGTGATTTGCTGAGGACAACAAAATTTTGTGAAGGGGGTAAGTGCTTAGCTAAGCTCAATTTTGTTAAGAAAATTCAGGAAGTAGATAATTTTTGCACTCTTCTTTTATTCATGAAATTTCTTTTGTTGCTTTTATTGTTTGTTTTTGTTTTTTTAGTACTTTGGCTTTTATAGTTATGTTCTTTGTTTTAGTGGTATTTTTAAAGACTTTGTAAATTAGTTGGTAGTAATAATAGTTCTTTTAGTTTCAGTCGTTCGGTTATGGTAGAAATTTAGTTACTTCAAAATTGTCACTTAGCTTGCACTGAACTTAGTTTGCCCTAGTTTATTCTCAAAATTTGAACTTATTGAACATGAATTTAGAATGTGCATTATTTAAAATTCTTTGTTTAACACTAAGGCAAGCATGTTGTTTAATAAAATTTTAGTTAGTTTAGCATTCAACTTGACTTATATTTGTGAGTTTCCACTTTATGAGCACTTAAGACTAGTTTGAAATTAGAAGAAAAACCAATGCATTAAATTATTTAAGTGAGGAATTTTAGAACACTAGAACCTTCCTCATCACCCTTTGAAGTATATAAGTAACTCAAACAACTTAGAAAGTTATCTAGGCACAATTGTTCTTGTTGATCCATAAAAAGATTATTTTCCTACCTTTTAATATAATTGACCTTTGCTAAGCCATTTTGAGCCTAATAAGGCATACTAAAGGTGTGCCATTTTAATTTTTCTTGTTACACCTATTTTGTTATTGCCATATAGCCTAAATAGTTGTTGCCTCCCCTATTAAGAGTTACCACTCTAAGTTAGGATGGATTAATGGGAATTTAGTAGTATAAAGGATGTAGTAAGATGATTTGAGATTTTTAGCAAGGTTAGAATAAAGTCAAGTTATAGTGTTGATTTACCTTGTAATTCACCTTTATAATCTATTATTGCCTTCAATCAAGCTAGTAAAAAAAGAAAAAAAAAGAAAAAAAAACCTAAATAAAGCTAGCATTTAAGGCAAAGTTAAGTGTGGGGTTTTTACAAGGATAAAAAATTTTGGCTTCTTTGAAGTGGTGAAATTGAGTAAAATAAGAGGAATTTCAGTATTATTGTGGGTGAGCTTAATGTTTATAAAGCTGGGAAAACAACGAATGGTGCATAGTAGCTTAAATTTTTTTTTTTAGAAATTGGTCTATTTAAGTTTAGAGTGGCTATTTTTTTATTATCTGTTGTCCATTTTTTGATAACCAATACCTCAATCCCATTACAACCTTTAAAGACCTAAGTGATTTTAAGTTTTATTTTTGAGTTGCTTAACAGAGATGACCTTCGAGTTCCGGTGCTAAAGAAGAGGCCTATGGTGTTTCTAGAGTTTCAAGTAAAAACCGCATGTACACATAGGTGTACATTAATTCTTAAGCTTGACTATAAATTTATATTGGTGTTTTGATTTTTTAAAAAAATTGCTTAAAATATTTTGGTCTTACACACACATAAAGAAACTAGCTTATATTGTCCTGTTTGAATTTATTCTAGTTGGAATTTTGTTGAGTGTTCTTGTTAATTGCTAAGATTAGTTGTGAATTGCATAATTCTTTGTTGACGTTTGATAATTTTGAGGAGTTGATTTGTTCAAATTTGCTCAAGAGCAAGCAAAGACTAAGTGTGGATATTTGATAATTGTGAATTATACTATATTTTTAGTGTGTTTTTATGTGTTTAATTTATTTAATTTAGTGTTAATTTAGTTGATTTTAGGTTTAATTAGTTAATTTGTGTGTTTTTAGGTTTAAATGTTAGTTTTGGTGTTTATCAAGGCTAAATTGAAAAGAAAAAGGGTTAAATTGAAGAAAGGAGAAGTTAAGGGGCAAAGTTATAATTTTGGGAAGCTGGCAATTGAAATGTGAAAGGTAGCAAGGAGTCACTCGGCTTAGTGATTTCCTCATTCTCTCGAGTATATAAACACTCTCCTGAGTGTTTTTAGTCACTCATCCAAGGCCAAAACTCACTCACTCCAAGAAACAATCACTCTGCTGAATGAAAAAGCCACTCTTCTGAGCGTTCAATCACTCAGCTGAGTGATCAATGCCACTCTCTTGAGTGTGTGATATGTTTTATCGACAAAAGTATTCTTATTTCATTAAAACTCAATTCCTTTCTGGAATAAGAAGTTCTACGGCACTAAAACTTCTTCTTTAAAGGCTATTTAAGCAACACAAAGCACCAAGCTAGAGAGCAGTTAGTTAGACCTAGAGTAGGTTTATTATTATGAATTTTTTTAGTTTTAACTTAGTTTTCTTTAGTTAATTTTGTACAGTAGTTTTACCTTAATTTTTCTTGTTTTCTTAGTTTGTAATTCTCTTAAAAATTCAAGCTTTCTACTATTGTTCTGATAAATCATCAAGAGCAAGTTTGAAGCTTCATGAGTGTTGTATCTCTTTATTTTAGTTTTTCTTTCATTTTAATTATGTTCGATAAGTAGTTTTCCTTACTTTTGTTGAGGGAAATTTGAACCCTCATACTTTTATTGTAATGACTTATTTTGTGCTTTAATTCAATTCAAGTTTGATTATTTCTTAGTTCTTGAGCAACTTCTTATCTTTGATTGTTATTGGATTGATTTTTAACTTATTTGATAAATGGTTGATGATTGATTCTAAGTATGATCTATGATATTTATGTTCTTAGATTAGTTTATTAGTATTGATGTATGATTATATTCTGAATTTGAGATAGTTGTGTGTTAGTAAGAATGGATTAAGACTAAGAAAAGTTGAACTAAGAATATATTGGATTTAAGTTTACTTGAAAAAGGATTTAAATATCTAGGATTATAAAACTGGATTTATATGCTAAGTATCATATTATTCCTAATAAGAAGATTTAATGCTTAGAATGATAGTCTGAATAAGATATCTAAATTTATTTAACTGATTTTTCTATAATCACTTGCATTACTTTTGATTTGAGTCATTACAATGGAAGTTGAGGTGGATAGTTCATTTAGCAGAAGTGTTTTCGTTACTGCCCTGTGTTTAATTTATGTTAGTCTAGTTTTTGTTTTGTTTTACTGTTAATTTAGTTTAGTTCTTGTTTTCAATTCAAAAACTTGGGAAATAATCTCATAATAATTCAACTCAAATATAGATATTTTACTTAGTAATCCATGTTCTGTTAGATAAGATATTTAGGGTGTTAATCTTATTTTCCTATATTATTAGCTGATCTAGTACACTTACTAGACACCGGTCAAATAGCTTAGTCAATTCTATAAGTTAAGCATTGCATATAAAGAATGAATAGATAAGGAGAAAGGGGACAACATTGTCTTAAGCCTCTAAAAGAAGAAAAAGAGTCAATCATGTCACACCCTTCACGGAATAGTCTTTTCCGAAGCAAAGATAGTAATAAACGGTAAATTTTTTTTTCTATTTACTATCGATCAATTTTAATACACTTTAATACCTTTACTTCAAAATTTTCAATTCATTCGATAACATTTTAAACAATTAAACATACACTAATAAAATTCATGCAAACACTTTTTCCGACACTCACCCATCAATAATTATAATAACAATAATCAAAATACAGTTTAATCTTTTACCTTAATTGTCTACGTATAGACATGCCATAATACAACTCAATATAGCTCTATTTATTCTTTTTCGATCCTACTCCATTGTGTCATATGCTCCCGCAATACTTCATAACCTGCATGTAGTAAACACTACGTGCTGAGTACTAGACATGCTCAAAAGTGACTACTAATCCTAGAATTTTTCAATTAAAACATAATTACATAGATTATGCATCTTTTATCTTTATTCCATCAGAAATTTATTTTTAATTCCATTAACACTAATTTCATTATCCACCCACATTTTGGTAATCTTTTTTCTTTATTTTTAATCCTTTTACTTTGCTTTTCGTTACATTCATGTGTAAATAGATTTCATATTAACTTTTACTTTTACGTTTCTTCTTTACTTTAGCTTTTACTTTTACTTAACTTTGGTTTTACAAGTTTAGTCACATCGATTTAATTATCATTCCATTTAACGATTTATATTGGTACTTTTATCTTTAATGGTACCAAATCTTTTCACTATTTTATTTCTCGATTGATTTTTTAGTTATCCAATTTGTGATATCATTATAATTTTTCGCTATTTATTTTTTATTTTACTTTAACTTTTTAACTAATTAACACATTACTATTTTAAAGGCTTTAAGCTTTAATGCAAAGTGATATAGTTAGTTTGGAACACTTTGCATACAATCTTTATTCCTTCTCCTAATTGAACAATTAAGTGCATTTTTATCATTTTACTTTTTATTTAACTTGTCTTCCAGAAATACATTAATTAAGCATAAGTTTCCACTTAAGGATAATATTTTCACTTTTTGACTTTAAATAGAAAATTAGTACTATTTTTCAAACTTGTTATTTTTCAAAACTATAAGTGGTATATGAAATACCAACTGACTTTAATTTATCATTTTCATGTAAAAATACATTTTATTTTTATAAAACATTTCTTTTTCATTTTTACTTATTAATCACAATTTTTGAAAAACATTACAGTTTTATCCCAACTTTTATTTTCTTTCAAACAAATTATTTTTCATTCAATTCATTTAAACCATACTGATATATTCATTACGATATGCTCATACTGCAATATGATAGGACTCTAAAAAAGGATATGCGGGACATGGACCTAAAGATCCCGCTGAGAGAGAAATGATCCCCAAGGAACCATTTCTCGAAAAATATTTCACTTTCACTTTCACTTAGAATACTGAAACTATGGAGATCAGAGATCCTACCCATAGCAAAGCAAGTCGCCATGACTTACACCGCGGTATAGGGTGCCCTTATGGCTAGCCAATTATATCCTAAATAAGAATATCATTATCTGACTATTGCTAAGGGCAAAATAATCAGTTATATTCGAAAAAATTTTTAAACATTTAAAAAAATCTTTATTATTTTTGCCAATTGCACTCTTTTTAGTGCTTTTGACTGTTCAGTAGCTTTTTCTTTCTTTTACTTTCTTTCACTCTATCTTTTTAAATCATTTTTGTGAATTATTCTTCAATAATTCACTCGGACAATTAAGACTTTTTAGTTTCTTATGCACTTTATGAATTATAACATTATAATTCACAATTTCTTTTATTCTTTTTTGTGTAATCCTCTGTGAATTATCTTTTAACAATTCAGTAATTAACTTTTTGACGATTTTTCTTTTTTTGTCTGAAATTTTAGTCATTCAGGTATACCAACTTTTATTCAATTGGTAAATTAAAATAATTCACTCTTTGAATACTTTTTATTGACTAATTTATCAAAATAAATTAGTCAAACATTTATTTAATAACTTTTTGAACAATTACGAGTTGCATTGATAAAATTCATTGTTTTATTTACTGCAAATGCAATAATTGGCCTTTTCATTTCTTTTTATACGGAAATAATTTATTTCACATTAATTTATCATCATGTACTTATTTATTGAATTATTTCTCAATAATTTAATATCTTTAATTAAACATAATTAATATTTTATTTCAAAAATATTCTAGTAATTCATATAAATTCTACAAATAGTTATATGCATATTATTTTACAATTTCTATCATTTTTTACTCATTTTAATTATTATTTTACTATAATTCATTATTCTCATTCATTGCTTAATTTAATAATTATTATCAAAATATTCAAATAATTTTCATAAATTCTCTAAAAATTTATGGACCATTCATTTTAGGCTTATTATTATTTCATGTTATTTTATAACATAATTATCAAAAATTCACTATTTTTATCAACTACATCATTCAATAAATATTCTAAAAATACTCATATAATTTCTATAAATTTCATAAAAATTTATGGACATATTATTTCATATTTACTACCATTCTTCACTTATTTAATGAATTATTCTACAATAATTCATTATTTTTACCATATACATACACATTACATAATCTTAAAAATTTCAAAATAAATTTTAAATATTCTTTAAAAATTTACGGACACTAATTATTATTTCTATAATTAATTTAGGCTATTATATATTAATTACATGCAAAATTTCACATTTCTTCCTTATTGAACAATTCAGACACCTATAATAAACCCTTCTAAATATTTTTTTCTTCCATTTTAACTTTCATTTAGTCTCTTTTATGGTTCAATTTCATTTACCCCTAACTAATTTCATCATTTAAGAACTTTAACAATTTTTACCCTAATTATATAAAAGAAATTAATTCACAATAATAAAAAATCAAAGGATTTTGTAGCCACTTACATTTTTCTCTTGCTTATGGGTGCCTAAGCCTCCATTTTCCTTGCTTTTAAGCCGTAAAAACTCCTTCCTCTTCACTTAATCCTATCATGGCCGGCCAAATAACCTCATTACATCCCTTTTTTTGTCCTCAAAATGAAAAATTTAAGCTCATAATTAGCTTCTACACCTTAAAAACCAATCAATTAACTTCTTAAATTCCATCTTACCCCTTTTTCTTTCTCAACTTGATTTCTTGCCTACCTTTGCTCAAATCAATTGATTGAGGCCACTAGGGTGACCTAGAGAGGTGGAAATTCATATTGTATGTTGGAATTTATGGGAGATTTGGAGTAATTATAAAGAAAATAAGAGAGAGGGAGACAGCGAGCCATATTCGGCCACTTAAGAGGGGAAGAAGAAGCTGGAATTTTTTGAGAATTTCTCAGATATTTCAAGCTTTTATATCATCTCAAATGGGCTTATGGGTGGGCCTAATTAATGGGTTTTGTCCAATTTGAAATTAAGACCTATTTTAGGCTAATTAAGGCCCAAATAGAATTATCTCACTTTTTCACTTCAAATCACTCCAATTTTAATTTCATCATTCTTATCACATAAAAAATAGCTAGTACATAAATTTTTAGCTCAATTGGAGTCCGTTATCGGTCAGATTCAAACTTATCGGTCCGATTTGACAATTGTCAGTATCACCAAAAAATTCAATTCTCATCACCAAAATATTTTGTATAAAAATTAATGTAGACATACAAAATCTGGCAATTTTTGGAGTTGATTTACTATTTTTAAAAATTTATGCAAAATCAAGTCTCTTTCCCTATCAGGAAAATTGACTCGCTACCTTTTTCGTATCTTTGACTTTTGGAGATCTATTTGATCCCAGTTTCACTTCAAATTTCAACCCTGGACTCACCATGAACAATACTTTTCGATGGTCCAATAAAATATTTTTGACTTTCGGGTATCCTTTTAGATCCGAAAAGTACTATTTACCATCGAAAAGTACTGTTCACGACTGATCTGGTGTTGAGGCCATTACAAGTCATATCTCCATTCCAAAGAATTTGCATCGACATACTAGAGACATAGTCAATAATTACATTAATCAAAGAAGAATGCAAACCTATGTTAGTACGAGTATCCAACAAAAAACTCTAGCTAATATGATCATAAGCCTTTTTTAGGTCAACTTTAATAACCATGAAGCCAATCTTTCTTTCTTAACTCTTATAGTGTGGACAACCTCCTAAGCAATGATAATGTTTTCAATTATAGATCTCTTAAGAATAAAATTAGTTTAGATAAGCCTAACCAGAACTGACAAAGACTATTCAATCTATTAGTAATAGTTTTAGTAATGAGTTTGTAAGGCACTGTATATAAAGCAATAGGCCCGAATTGACTAATGAGTTTAAGAATCTCCAGCTTGGGATTAAGGCAAAGTAAAGTTTTTTTCATGTCTGGATTTAAAGAAATCTCTTAAAAACCCAATGGAGTTCTTTATACATATTAAATCCCTAATGTTCCACCAAGATAAAAGAAACCAACTTGGATGCCATATATACAAGTAGCTTTCTAAATGGTTGTCATTGAATCAAGTTTAATGTCTAATCCATAATGTAGAAATTGATCGTACCACAATGCCCTTATTACAAATGCAATATGGATTAGAATATGCCAAATCAATTAAGCTAAAATCTTGGAAACAGTTAACAAAATATCAACAAAATCTTAGATGATGATGAGAGATTATTTTACTCTCAGAACTAGCAAGAAATGTATTATAATTTCTAAGAAGAAACCAAAGATTAAAATAAGAAAGTTGATGCCACAGACTAGTTCTTTTAGCTCTGTAAAGACCTACCACACATTGGGAGGAAGTAACTTATGAAAGGCAACAAGAATCAATCGTTGCATAAATACATGGCAATCATGGCTTTTCATGCCAAATAATTTGTACTTTGTCAACACAATAGCCCAAGTTTGAAATATAGCCATCTAGAAACTTAAGTTCTTTCAATCACTTTGAAATGTAGCCATCTGGAAACTTAAATTCTTTCAACCACTCAAACAATATTTCCTTTGATTTCTTATCTAATGTGTAATAAGCTTTTGGATATTTTCCACTTTCTTGATCCATTGCTAACTTTGGACAACAACAATATTTTTCTAAATCTAGACGTACTTTTGCATTGTCTTTGGCTTTTCCATCAACATTTAAAACTATATTAATTACATTGTCAAAACATTTTTTTCTCAATGTACATGACATCAAGATTGTGTTGAATCATATTTGTTTTCTAGTAAGGCAAATCTCAAAATATGCTTCATTTCGTCTAACCATAAGATTGACATATGATCATATTAACCTTATCTACTTCAAGCTTGATCACTTTGACTAGACCCTACTGATCAATTTCTTATAGAATTTCTTTCCCTATTCTAATTAGAGGTGGTGGCTTTGTTTCAACATGCCTAATTATAAAATTCTGTCTGTTTCTTTTAAATGGATGATAAAGAGGAAGAAATTTCTTATAACTATCAAACCATATTTGTTTGCCAGTACTATCTAGTTTAAATGATTGTGAGTCATCCAAGCAATAAAGGCATACATATTTTCCAAATGTACTCCAACAAGAATTATAGAATATACTGGGAAGTCATTGACTGTCCATATCAACGTAGCTCACATTTGAAAGTTTTGCTTCCTTGATACATCTATGTTGACACTCCAAAATCCCATAATTCATTCAACTCATGAATCAAGTGTTATAGATACACATCAATTTTTTGCTTTGGGTTATTAGGGCCAGGATATATATATATATATATATATATATATATATATATATATATATATATATATATATATATATATATATATATATATATATATATATATATATATATATATATAATGATTGAAGAGTATTACAGGCCATGAACAGTATTTCTTACCATATTGTCCAAATGGTTGAAAACCATTTGTGCACAATCCTAACCTGACCTTTCTAGTCTCAGCAGCAAATGAAGGATGAGTTTCATTGAAATGCTTCCAAGCTAGAGAGTTTGATGGATGTTGCATAACCTTTTCATTTTGGACCTGGTTATAATGCCATCTTGTATGTGTTGTTGTCACTTTTGATTATTACAATCATTGCATCCGAGGTATTAAAAGAATGTAATACATCTTTTTATAAGCTTTGAATATGTGTTTATGAAATCCGACACACATTTTGAATCTAGGGTGATTACAAAACTTACAACGTGTCAAGTTTTCATCTTCACACCAATACAATATACATCCCTTATTGCAACAATCAATTTTTTGGATAGGTAAGCCTAAGCTTCTAACAAGCTTTTTTGCTTGCTAAAAACTGTCAAGCAATATACTACCTTCAAGCAAAGCTTCCTTAAACAGTTGGATGTTTGCATCATTAAATCTCTTTGATAGATTAAAATCAAATTTGGCATACCACATTATAGCAACTACAAAAAGCTTAGAATGGTTATCACAATTGAGATACAACTTTGCATTACCAGATTCAAGGAGATCATAAAATTGCTGACATTATAAATTAGGAGCCTCATCTACTAAATTTACATAAACATTCAATGGTTCCGGTTGGTTAGGATTCGATAGATTGGCTTGGTCAGGATTATAAGTAGTTTGATTTTCTAGATTAAAATGTTGCCAATGGGTGTAAGGATTAAACTTAACCCCAAGTGTATCCAGTACCATTTGTTGATATGGATTTCTTACATTAAAATTCAGTACTGTTTCATGGATTATTTCATAAGGATTTGACTTGTAACCCGTCACATTCATCTCCCTATAGGAATTCCAAACCAAATAATCTTGAATAAATCCCTTACGAAAGAGGTGATATATAACAGTGTCCACATTATGGAACTTTCAATTCTCACATTTTTTGCACATACACCTACTATGATCACCACTCATTTCTTTAAGATGAAAAGTGGCAAGAGAGAGAAAAAAATTCTCTATTCTTGAAACCAAAACTTTGTGCAATCATTTATACTAAAAATACACAAACCTTTCCTTTGTTTTTGAATGTGGGAATCAAGGATCAAAATAGAGATCATAGCTTTCTAGAATCACAAAACTAAGATTTCCTGAGGGTAATATTCAAGGCCCCAAGTCCCTTTCTTCCTCTAAATCATGTCATGATCATGTAGATAGGTTATTTTTTATTACTGGCTATCTTTATGATTTTATGTTATTTGATTTGTTATTCGATTTGTTATTCATTATTCTTGTGATGCCATGATCATTTTGTGACTTTTTAAACATGTATAATGGTATGTTAGGTTTGTTTTATGTTGTTATCCCATTGTTTGAAATAGGCTGATTTATTTTCTGTATTTGTATGTTTATTTGCATTAGCACGATTTATATTGTATTTTATTGTTGTTTATGTAGATTTGACATATTTTAGGTTTTTGAAATTGTATATTTAGGCTTAGAACTTATTTTCCATGTTTTAAGTTAAACATCTATTTGCTGCTTGTGTTTTCAAGTGACAGACATGAACAAGACATCATAGATGGTCATCTATCAATGTGACAGACGGGACATCATGATGTCTTCTCCTCGTCCAGTCTCTCCTTTTTGCCCGAGCGTCTATCCTTTTGCCTTAGGGCATATATGGCCCTTTTATCTCATTTTTAACATATTTTAATGTTATTTTTGTTAATATAGTTCATTTTGGCTATTTAGATGCATTTTAGCTTCATTTTTGCATCTGTATGACATGATTTGCATTCTGTATTTCATTTTTTTATTTATTCCAATATGTTTTTGTGTATATTTTTAGTTAATTATTTATTTGTTTTGATTTATTTTAATGTGTTAATCAATTTTATTTATTTGTGTATTTGTATGAGCCATTATTTTTCATGCATTTGTGGATTTTTTGGGGGGAATTATGCTGCTTTTGAGGTTCAACCCTTGGATGAGCTTTTTTTTATCCCTTTTACCCTTTTTATTGCTTTTAGTTTTTTACTTTATTTTATTTTATTTTGCATTATTATGCTTTATTTATTTTCTTATTCCATTTATCTAATTTTGGTACTTTATTTTATTATTTAGATGTATTTCATTTTTGAGGATGTAATAATTTAGTAAACAAAGGAATTTTTGGCACGTTAATTAATAAAAATCATTTAGATGTTTTGTACGTAATTAAATTGAGCTTTTAAAAAAATGCACAAATGTCTATTTTTTATTACAAAATCACACAATAAAATGAGAGTCTTATTTTCATCAAAATTGGGATGGCTCATCCTTTATTTTCTCAAAATTAATAATGACTTTTCATCTTCTTTTTTGTAAATATGTATGTGAAAACCATTGTTCTCAAATTTAATAAATAGCCCATTTAATGCATGATATTTTTCATTTTCTTGGACAACTGCTTCTGTAATAGCTTAAGTAGTAGATTTATTTGCTTTACCTTATTTACCACTTGTACTTATTAGATTGATGTGTTTATTTATTTTCTTCATAATGCATCGTGTGAGAAGAGAGGTAGTAGATTAACAAATAAAAGCCTAATTATAAAATAATACCTAACCAAGATGCTAAGTAAGAGTGATATCCCGAACACCGATCTCTATTTGGGCATCAAAAGGTTGAGAATCATTTTCCAACATCTTGTTAGGTGGCAAATCCATGATACCTGCCTCTTTAAACCCATATTGGACGTCTTCATAGGTTGAACATCAATAATAATATGGGCCTAACCCTTTTTTATTATGAAATGGCTAGTTGATGAGTTATAATGAGCCTCATCTAGTCTTGAACCCTAAAAATAGGCTTTCGATAACCAAACCAAAATCGAGTGGGCTCCACCGCGTATCATAGTGGCAACTCCGTTGGGGACTTAAAAAAGACCTTGTCCCTAAAAGCATCTTGGTTAAGTTTTTTATAATTAGGTTTTTCTTATTAATCCTATCACTTTTCGAAATTGTATTTTTGCATTCATGCTAGAGCTTTAAAATTAAGTTAGGAATCCTTTTTTTAGACTTAGTGCTATCCTAAAGCACACACTACATTCACTTAATGTAAGGAGGTGTCAAGAAGATCCACCAGCCCAAGTCTAGTACCAGTTGGTATATGAAATGGTGACACATTGATTACTATGCTTGTGATGAGCTAGACCTATTGGCAGAGACCATGCTTAAATAACCCTAAAGTTTTATCACCCGACTACAACCCATGTAATGATAATAGCTACTTCCCCTAGGTTGTATAACCATAACAATTTATGCTTGCTATATGGGTCCTTATGTATTGACCAAAATGAAATAAATTGGAAGGGTACCAATCAAAGCCTGCGATGCCCTGGAGGCCTAATCCAATTTGTATGAGTTACTCAAAATACATAATGGCCAAAATTCATACTCCTACGCTTTAATTAAGAGGGGTTATGCTACCGATTTTTCACTACACACCATACACATCCATTGGGTTCTTTATTGACCCATAGGCTAAGTCTACCTAAGAAAGAGATTGTACAACCTCCTATGTGGGATTAATAAGGTTAGAAGGCTTTGTTTTGCTTGTATGTAGTTGTGATTGACATCTAACGAATGCATTTATTACATCCATGCACATGTATATAATATGCTCATGCATTATCATGCATCATCCCTAATGTTTGACTTTTGAGGCTATTATAGATTCATTTAAGTGGTACAAAGGTTCAAATAGTCACCTTGTCTGGAGATCTATTCTTGAGTTACCTAGGTTGAGATCTGAGTTAAGTTCAAAGTTGGAGTTAGAGATTAGTTTAGAGTTTTGTTTAGTTATCCTTTTAAAAAGTAGTAAAGAGACTATGATAGAAGAAGAAATGGTGATGATGAGCAACAGTAAGCAGCGATAGGTAGAAAGATAGAAGATCTTGGGGTAAGAATATCTTCCTTAAGAGATATATTAGTTTCTACCTCGATGCCTCTAACCCTATAAGGTTTCAAGAATTACTAGATATAAGGTCTCAAGAATTCAAGAAGAGAATAATAGTTAAAATTAAGGGATTGCTTTCTCAGTCAGTTGGATCTCAGTTTGTAGCACTACAAGATAAAATGACTATAGTCGAGGATACCTTTACCAATGGTATGGCTGTTACATCTTAGACTTCGGCTATCAACTAGCGTGATAGGTCAGGATGGGAATACTTGGTCTAAAAAATGAGCATTCAAGGCAATGATGAGGCTACAAGGGTTTTAACTCCAAGAACAATTCACGACCATTGCACCATTATGGGTAAACCACTTTCTTGGCACTTTACCTATCTTAGTAGTCAAAAGAAGTTACTACTTTTACTACCTACACCAATAAGAATCAAGAAAAGCCAACACATAGAGCCGATTGATATTGCGCCTATCATTAATATACGGGTTATAAAACAAACCAGTTTCATACCCTAAGGGATTGCATCTAAGGCATGGTCGACTCTAAGAGAAAGACTGATAAAGAATGGGCACCCGAATATAAAAGTCTTAATAAAAAGGGTTGTGTGAACTGTTAAGAATGGGATACAACAAAAGCCAACATGGACATCAATGATAAGATGGTTGAAGCATTCACTTCTGGAATAGCCTCAGATAAGCCACTCTCTTGGTATCTCACTCGCCTCATGGGGAAGTGTTAAACCTAAAAAGAGAAAAGCATTGGAAGCATCTATTACTAGGATAAATAAAAGTACTCGAAAGACAAGGGAGCATCAACCTCTGAAGCAGCTCAAACGTAGTACTCTAATTTAGGGAAACCTTTATCTTTGGTATTTGAGTGATTGGTCAAGGAAGGGAAGCTACAATCTCTACCATATAAACCGCCTAAAGATTTTGGTTCATTGTACCATAGATCATATTTATTTTATACTTTCCACCAGCACACTGGCCATTTGATCGATGATTGTTGGGGTCTTAAGGTATCAAATCCAAGATCTTATTGACAACAAGTAAATCTTTAGCCCTAAAAAGAGCCAAAAGGGCCGCAACATCGCTTAACCAGTTCTATAGGTGTCATAACAACTATACTAGGGACCAAAAGTAGTGGCATTTTTATAGAATTTTTTTTTCTTTTGAACTTTTTAATTTGAACAAATGCTATTTCTTTTGATTATATTAATAAGATGAACAATTTTGTTTACTTATGTGATGTTTTTTCTGATTTTAATATGCATAATCATGATTGTGAATCATTCATATTTGATATCAATTCAACTAATACATGTTCATTTAATCTTAATATAAAAGAAAATCCAAAAGAAATCCAATTAGCATAAGATATAACTCCTAAGGAGAGAGGTAAATTCGAGAAAAAAATAAAAAATGAAACAATCTTTGCTTGAACCTATAGGGATGAGTCAAAAATTGACTGAGAATCACTAAACATGTTGAGTATAAGCCTTGTTAGTTGTAGGGGCAAAATCTGTAGAGGTATTCAAAGACTCATCCGTGGTAGTATATCGAGTAAGAGGTGAATGGTCTATAAAAAAAAGAGCAACTGATGCTTTAAATCAAGTGTCTGAGAGCTTTAAGCAGTTTGTTTGAAACATGCACCTTTAGGTATGTACCTAAAGATGAAAACCTATTAGCCGATGCTTTAGCCATTTTGGTATCGATGTGGGATAACTTAAAGGGCTTTAGTATAAAGCTAGTGTTAATTTCCAGTTATGATATGCCATATTTCTAAACTAAATAAGTAACGGATATTGAGGTGGATGATGGGAAGCCTTGGTACTATAATGTCCAAAATTGCATAGAAAAGTCAGTATTCCTATAAGAAGATACTGAAAAAGACCAAAGAATGATCTATAAGTTTTCTACTCAGTTCATTAGTGTAGGCAGAGTACTTTATAAGAGACAACCTAATGGTATCCAATTAAGGTACTATAATGTCCAAAATTACATAGAGAAGTACATGTTGGTGTGCGTGGAGCTCACATGAACGGTTTAGCTTTAGCAAAAAAAATCTTATTCCAATGGTTTTTTTTGGCTTCAATGGACACAAATTGTCCTAAGTATGTAAAAGAATGTTAGTTGTGCCAACAGTATGCAGACTTAAGACACTTGCTAGTTTTTGAGCTATGCAATCTTACATCTCCTTAGCCATTTGATGTATGGGGTATAGACATCCATCCACTGACATTAAATGGACATAGATTCATCATAGTTGCCATAGTCTACTTCACGAAGTGGGTGGAAGCATAGTCCTTCAAGAAGGTAGATGTTAGGGACATGGCTAAGTTCATTAAGAAGAATCTAATATATAGGTATGGATTACCCCATCACATAGTGTTAGATAATAAGATGCCATTTGCATTATAGGAAAATAAAATTATAGATACAACTTCAATAGGAGCCACTCCATTTTCTTTGGTTTATGGGACCGAAGTTATGTTGCCTATAGAGATTGAGCATCAATCTTTAAGAGTAGTTCAAGAAGCAGAGTTGTTAAAGGCAAAAGAGGCTAGATAGAGGTTGCTCCAGCTTAACTTACTTAATGGAGATAGGATGCAAGCCTATTATCACAACTAGATCTATTAAAAGAGGATAGCTTGCTCATTTGGGAGAAAGGTTAGGAAACATCTTTGAAAGAAGGGGATTTAGTGTTCAAGCAAATGAGGCTAGGGATTTCGAACATTCGAGGCAAATTTATACCTACTTGGAAAGGGCCTTTTGTGCTAAAGAAATTGTTATATAAGGGAGTTGTAATTTTAACCGACAGCGATGACAATGAGTTCAAAGAACCAGTCAACATTGATAGACTAAAAAGGTTCCATGACTAGACTCAAAGCGAAAAAGAAGAGAAATGAAAGCCTTGTGGGTTGAAAAATGAAAAAAAATGGCAACCTTACTAAAATTTGGTGCCCCATTAAGTTGAAAATTGAAAAAGGCATCTTAAGCAAAAATTAGGGTTCTGAGAGAAAATATTCAATCAAGAAAACCCAAGAGGGCTAATTTATGACATAAGTTTTGGTGCTTTTAAGATTTCATATCGAAACTAGATGACTTATATCTTTGAATTTATGTTAAATAATGATCATGTGTAATGAAATCAGGCAGAAATGTCATATTTGTATCTAAAACATTATTAATGTATTCAAAAGTTGTTCTTTCACATGTTTAAATTTCAAAGTTCTAATGAAAGCAAACAAACATAGTCTTTGACTATGTCTAATCTAATGTCTATATCCCACTGCTCTATCCCTCCAGGTGTCTAAGGTGATGTGTCCTATTGTTGACCACTGGGTTGGTAACCCACCGCTTATATTCGATGGAAGTGGTAAATCACAAGCACTAATCTCGAGTATGATAGTCTTCACGTGAAGTTAGGCCCAGATCTACTGATAATAGCCTGATATGAATGCAGTAGAGAGTATGCCACCACAAAAATCCAAGGGGTAACTCATGATGTCTTGTTGCTTTTCGTACTGACAACCACAGCAGGCAACAATACAGAAAGTGGGTCGATGTAGCCCATACAAGAAAATATATCCAGAGGATCCATCCTAAGTCACAGAAGTAATGGACAACCAAGGATACATGAAGTTGCTGCCACCATCTACCAAGGTAGCCATCCAGATGCCTCGCTCGTAAGGCGAGTGAAATTTATATAGCTTTTGCCTAAGGATATAGTACCTCAGAAGATAAGTTCTTGTGGATCCAGATGGAGGTTCTATCAGCAATCTCAACTTCTCCTGCAACCAAACTTAAAGAAAAAATTCGCTGGGGTGAGTTGGGTTCATCTCAGCAAAATAAGGCAAGGAAATAAGTGAAAATCTGAAAGGACACATTTTCCAATAAGAAAAGCGAGTGTGAAAACCCGCATGGGGCACACTACCTTTAAAATATTGATGTACTTAGAGTAATAAGGGGTTACCGATAAGGCGAGCAGTGGGATCAGCATGTATAACATCCAAGCCAAGGATCATCTCCGCCAAAAATAAAAGAAATAGAGTAAGCCCTCCACGCATACCATCCATGACACTGAACAATCCATAATCTCTAATAAAGCATTTTGAGGATGCTATCAAATAACAGGAAAAGTAACATAGTAGAATGATACCGATCTTAAATGTGGGTACATAAAAGAAATGATCCAAAACATTGATCAGCCCCTTCAATCTCAAGGTCTTTCCTCAGGGAACTAGTCTAGTGGCCTCAGAAGGAAAAGGCCCAAACCTATTTCACTTCCTTTAGGTAGTCAGGGACACACTAGGGGTAAACAGGGAAGAGTATCAGGTGCAAACCTTGTGCTGATGATCTCGACAAATTTGTTTGTTAGGAGGCATAACTCCTGATGAGTGAACCTAAAGAAATGGAACCTTAGATCTCAGTATTGAATGATAGAGAACATTAGGGTCCTGTCTATCTTCACCCTCCTTAGGTACCTCAGGCCAGAGTAAGGGGTGAGAATAGGATTCTTTCAAGTTTTTGGGTTATCTAGCAATTTGTGCAGTTTCATCATGGCCGAGGTTGACATGGTGAAAATATTCAAGTAGTCTAGGTGCTAGGATAATAAAAATAATAAAAATGACTACAAATGGAAATGAAGAAAAATAAAAAGAAGAAGAGAGACAAAATACTTAGAAGAGAGGCTGCTAAGAAGAGGAAGGGTCAAAGCACAAAAATCAAGGAGAATAAAGCTAGATATAATTTAGCCTTGACGAACGACTGTCCCTCAAGGAGTGACTCATTGTCTGGCTGTTTGTCACCCTTGGACTGCCTTAATGAATCTTTTTACATGTCCTATGCATTGCACGTAAATTTTTGCATCCATTTTGTTTTCATTTTTGCAAGAAATGCACTAACATTGCGAGAGGTTTCCAAGAATTTAAAAATTCATGGAGTATTTAATTTAGGGAGTATTTCATAATCATAAAAAAAGAACATAAAATAATAATAATAATTATAATTATAATTATTATAAATAAATAAATAAATAATGTATGTAAATTAGTAAATTTGAGCATAATATGTATATATAGTGTAAATTGGTGTAAAATAAAATAAATAAAGGAATAAATAAATAAAAAATAAATTAAAAAACCAAAAAAATAGGCAAAAAAAATGACAGACAGGACATAAGTGTCGTCCGTCGCTCACTCGCAACAGACAGCCTACCTATTTGTCGCTCTAAATTTTAAACTCACATTTTTTCTTTTTCCTCCTTTCTCCTTTTCATGAACCACAATTAACGGTGATGCAAGCTTTCTTCCTCTCAATTTTTCCCTTTTTCTCTCCCATTTCTTAGTCGTTTCGCAAGCCGTTTGCATAGATTTTCTCCTAGGGACAACGTGTATCTCAGGATGCTATTTATTTCATTTCTTTTTTGCATTTTTAGCATACTCAATTTTCTCATTCAAAGTAAGTATTTCCTAAAATGTTTCTTTATTTTCTTTTAAGTATTTCTCAATGATTTTGTATATTAATAGGATTGATTTGAATGCCTAGCTATATCTATTTTGTTAGTTTGTTAATTCTACCCGGGAAATGCCATTTTTGTTTTTTTGTATAGTTATTTAGTTTGCATTTATGATTATTGCCTTTTTATTATGGGTATGGTATGGTTGATAAACTCAAATGGGTGGTATTTAGTTTCCCTTTATTCTTTTTAATTTAAATCAAATTAATTAATTAGTTTAATTTATTAAATTCTAATTTTGTTAATTGAACCATTAAACGTAGATACATTGCCTTTTTTATTTTGAACTGTTAGAAATCATTTTCCTTTTTTTATGTACAGTTAGATTGTTGATCTAACCTTAGAACTAGAATATACCCTCAAGAATAGCTATAGTAGAAACAAGCATGAGCCTTATGAAAGATCACAACTTAATTTCTTGAACAGATTGTTTGGCGGCCATTTGAGACTATTTTGTTACTTTTAAATGATTTTTTGTGCGGGGGGCAGGCACATTTCTAGCCGAAATACTACCAAAATTTCGTTAAAGATTTAAAAATAGTTATTTCCCATTTGTTATGCATATTTGCTAGAATGCCTATTGGTAGATTTAAGATCTTGTAATATTTTTTTGGTGCATAGCATGTATTTCGATAAAGGTTGGCTAGCATCCATTTAAGTTGGTGTGCTGCCAAAATTTTGATAAAATTTCATTTATTACTTGTGATCAAGTTACTTTCAAAAACTAACTGTAAAACTTTCACAGGATGCCACATCGCGACGTAATGGCTATACTGGCTCCACCTACTCAAAATGGATGACTACACGAAAGGCCAACAGGTATCGAGCCCTATCTAGAGTTCAGTACCGTGCCAATAGATTCATATCACGGTAATTTCTATAAAGTATGGGCAGTAATCACACTTCTCAAAGCCGTGTACCACCCAAACATGGCTAAGAGCACTATGTTGGCCATGCAGGCATTCAGATACATCCAGAGGGTCCTGGTTACTTCATACTTTGGTTCTACCGACAGTCCTGGGTTGGTTAATGCAGTCGATATCATTAGCTTATGGGCTATACATAGCAGTAAGAGGATTGACATCGCTCATAAGATCATTTCTACACTTCTCAAGATGGCCACACAGATCTATATCAGGGAAGTGTGACCTACTTATTGCTAGACTTGGGAGCATGTGAGAATACTTTTGGTCTAGCACTCCAATAGGACATTTTCAAAGATTTACTTGTTGATCTCACCATAAAGATGGTCAAGCTAATTCATGAATAGCCTGGATAATTTAGATTGTTGATGGTCCCAAAGATGAGAGAGAGGGATAGATTAGACCCTATCATACTAAAGACACCGGTAAAGGGTCAGGACCAGGATCAGTCACCAGAGGCACCTCCAGCACCACCAGTTTAACTTGATCATCCCTCTCAGCAGGATGAGCCACATCAGCCCTAAGGGGCCAAACATAGATGTAGATTACAGGATGGATATGCAAATGGATCTTGATGACTTGCTTCATGGATCACCTCTCCTCTAGTGCCTCTATAATCTCCTATTCTACTGCGACCATCACCATTGAAAGCATCTAGGAGATTCTCGCCTTATGGAGATCTTAGTGCTTCCACCTCGAGAGCAACACTACTACCTCAACCTACATAAACCCATGCAGGTCCTATATATGGAGAGTTAGCTTAGAGGGTAGACAAATTGAAGGCTACTATGTAGACCTCATCTAGCAACATTAGCAAGATGTGGATAGGATCTTGGGGTCACTTATAGCAACTGGAGCTAGATTTGATGCTATAATACAGGTCACATATGCCTCAGTCTCAAGGGTGAGTCAAGACACTGCCAAGATAAAGGAGGTCGGTCAGCACACTTTGGATGTTGTAGGATAGGCCAAGGAGGCACTGGACACTCATGTCAACAAAATAAGAGATGACCTAAGTGGTTATGCGAGCCAACACACTTCAGCCATCAGGGAGCCAGGCACAGGTGTTAGCAGGCTAGCTGAGATGATTAGACAAATTCTATGCCCCTTGGCTAGGTACATACCAAGGTTCCAATTCAGGGCACCATCTATACCTCCAAAGCCTTTTGTGATAGCACTATAGTAGTATCATCAACCTAGTCCATCACTATTGAGACCTTTATCTTCACGTCCATCACTATCATGATGGAATATGACATGGCATTTATATGATGATCATGCAGTGGAAAAACAAAGAATTCGATCATACATGCCATACAATTCCATAACAAGAATCAAAACATGCAATTTTAGGGTTTTAAAACTTACAACTTTAGATGCACTTCAAGATTTGATTTTGATGATGACCAGCAACCAGGAAGGATATGTCAGCCTTAGATATTCACCACCAATGCCAAAGGAACAACCTTTATGCCACTCCTCTCTATGTTCACACACACAATTGCAAGCAAAGCTTAAAACCGAGATTGCTAGCTCTCTATTTAAGTATTGTGTAACGACAATGGATTGAAGCTACAAGATTTGATCTTGCACTTCTTTTAGGTGCTATTGCTGCCCAAGAACACAAGAGAATGAGGAAGAATCCTTTCTCCTTATGAATTCAGCCAAGAGAATTTTTGTGTGAGAGAGAGAGAGTTTCATGCCACACACCTACTAGGGTCTTCTTTTGTTTACCAATATATATCATTTAATTTTGTAAGTGATCATTCTGAAATCCACTACCTCAAGATAGTTAATTTAGCCTTAATCACTTCCTAAAATCAAGTGACATATATTAATTCAAACTCTTTTGAATTAATTTGAAATAAAACATAAGATATTTTAATCAAATTAATCACTTAACTTGGAAACAAACATGTGCCGAAATTCCCTTGTTATTTTATCTTGGAATTTCAGCTAGGTTATCTCCTTTTTACGTGTTTTAATTTGATTTAAATATCATTATGATTTAATACTCAATTAACTTAATTAATACAAGATAATTAATTAATTAAAATTAAACCTTGTGGGCCAAATCTCTCTCTCTAATAGATCAAGGTCCATTTAGCAATTATAATGCCCATTACATACATTAATTTGACTTTAATTCAAAGCCTAAATTAATGTCCAATACTTTATTTAAATATTTTAAGCCCAATGCTTTGTGTGCGATCCTATAGGTCCATTTAATGTAGGCAATGAATTAATTCAAAGGCTATATATATTCTTTAGTAAGATATTATAGCATTCCAAATTAAATGAAAATGCATATGGCATTTAGTGACCTAATGCAATTTTGCATAGTTCCTTACCCATAAATATCAGAATTAATATAAGGCATAGAACTAGTCATCCTTATATATATTAATTCCTTTCCTGATATTCTAGTGACACTAAACTCTTAGAAAAATAATGATTACTCATTATTTCATCTCGGTATGGCCATACACTTCTCAGTTCACTGATCAAGTGGCCGATGATATTTTCTCTCTTATCGAAAGGGATAATCCCTTCACTTCTCCCATGTTCTCTAACATGAATCAATGCATACCCAAGCATACCCATACTTGTCACTCTGTTACGAGCACGTTAGGTGTATGTCAAAGTACACAGTAATTCATAAAGAGTTTCATAGAGATTTTAGGTCTAAGAACTCCGATGCAAAACTTGCATATGAGAAACACTTATGACTTGTACCATGTAGTGTTCTCATGAATGGATCGAATCCAGATACCATGTTCTAAACATGTATCTATGATCCCTGATTGACACTCTTATCCTTATAATCCGTAAGACAGAACTCAACTTATCAAAGAGAGCATACTAGTCTTAATTCATTGTTATTCCCATAACAATGACTGACTAGGGATATTTAGAATGAAGTCTTTATTATTTCAAGGTCTTACAACCATGTGCCTCACACATGATAACTTAAACTGAAACAACATTCTTGGATAGTTCTATCAATTGATATGTATAGAAATACAATAGATAAAACAAATGCCTCATTTATTAACCAAAGAGTTTTATTACAATGTATTGGGGATAGGGTTTACACTAACAATCTCCCACTAGCACTAGTCCCAATTGGGCATAGCCCTAAGACCGAATGCTCTTAAATGAGCTTCATACAGATTTGGACGCAACTGTTTCGTCAAAGGATCTGCTACATTGTCTTCACTTGCTATCTTGCTAACCTTGACGTCCCCATGATCAATGATTACTAAAAAAAAAATTGATTTTACCGACGAAATTTCCAAACGGAAACTTTTTTCGTCGCTAACAAAAGATATTACCGACGGATTGTAATAAAACTCTTTGGTTAATAAATGAGGCATTTATTAAAAGTTGCCGAATGCCGACATTTTTAATGACAAAAATTAAATACGATCGGTAAAATGGTGGGAAATGGTGGCGCCATATTTTCGCGACGAAACATTGTGTCGGTAAAGAGATCAAACATTTTAGTTTATGTACTGACGAAATTTGCGTCGGTAATATAAATGTTGTTTAATTTTAAATGTTTTAGCGACGATATATCATCCCGTCGGTGGATAATGGCATAATATTTTGGCGACGGTTATTTTCGTCGGTAATGTGTCGCTTTTCTTTCCAAAATTTACTTTTATTATTTTTTTGTCCAAGCAAATTTTAGATTAGCTATTATTTATTTTTATTATATATAATTTTTAATGTAAATAATTATTATATTTTATTCATATGCATATATTTTAATTATATATAGAAAATTTTTTATTTTATAAATATTTAAATATAAATTATTTTATTTTAATATGATATATAAATACGATTCATATAACTTATTTTTTGTTATTTAAATTTGTCTTGATCAGTATATAAAGCCACTTATGTTATTTTAAAAATTTTGGATCAAATTAAGGATTAATTCATAATAATTTATAGTACAAAATTAAATTAAATTTTATTTTTAAATTAAATTTTTATATTATTATTATTATGGATAATGACTTTTCTATTTAAAATAATAATTTATAATTATTATTTTTTTATACAACTATAATTTAATATATATATATATATATATTTATTTATTTATAATAGATACATATTTATGTTTATATAAAAATACAGTTAGACATTAATTTGTATAGTCAACATTTATTCGATTTGAAAATTGATTATGCTTAAAAAAATATTTTAAGCATTTTATAGCTTTTTATCTATTAATCTCATTATTAAATAAATTTTATTCTAAAATTTTTACCTTTTAATAAATATTTTATCATTATTAGTTATTTTATTTTTATGATTATTATTTTTAATTATTTTAAAATTTTTTTAAAATTTTAAAGAGTTTTCTAATTATTTACATATTTACCATTTCCTATAAATACCCCATGTAAAAAACCCTGACTCCTTTGGTGTGTTCTTTTCTCCCTCACGCCGACAGTCGCTCCTCTCTTTCTCTCTCCCTCTCTCTCATTCGCTCCTCCGATCTTCCCCTGTAGGCTTTTCTCTCTTATACACAGCGAATCGGTATTCTTTGGTCACTTGTTCTAGATTTAGATCTGTTTCTTTTTCTTTATTTCATAATTTCTTCTAACGGGAACTTTTCAGATCTTGAATGCATTTCAGATCTCCTATTTGGGCTACCTGCTGACAGATTATGGGTCAGTGAGTACAGGGATGATGATGAAGCTTTTCAAATATGGCATAATGAGGTAATCTAGGAAAGTATTCATAAAGCTGTATCTAATTTCAGTATTTGTCTGTTTACTTCTTAATCAACTCCTCTATGTTATGCATTTTTACTTCCCTTCACTATCGTGCAAGATGAGCCTGAAGGAGTAGTTGAAGAGCCTGAGAGTGTAGATGACCAGAAGACACAAACAGAGGAGACTGTAGAAGAAGCTTCTCTTGTTCAGGCAGAAATCTCAGGTAATGGCCAAGCTGAGGCATTTTGCTAATTCCCAGGCCGAAGGTACAGCTGATACATCTGGTTCAGAAATCAGTACAGGAGAGACCGAGATTGCTAGCGAAATTTCTTATTCCACTGCACATCCTGCAGATGGAGCTTTAGAGATGGTTCACGAATCGGGTTCTAGTGGAAACGATTCAAACGGCATTGCAAGGTGCTATAAGGCAAGCTCAGGTATTTCATGAAATTTATGCAGCACAACAAAATATCATTGCAAACTGTTTATATCAAAGGATTTTAGGGTCTCCAATAAAAAATATTTAATTTGTAATCAGAATTTAACTCAATAATTATTTAGTTGCAATAAAAATAAAAATAATATATGGAAGTCAGAGTATGTATCAACTTGCATTCATCTAATGCCGATTTTTGATCATTAATTATTACTTTTTATAATAATTAAATGGTATTTTAGTTGCAAATTGATTAATTCCACCCGAGAGTTTATTAAAGTAAAACTTTAATAAGGATCGATGTAAATATGTAATACTATATTTAACTTCAGACTGTACCTACAGATGCCTAATGGTCAGTGTCAAAATTTCATTTCAGTTATCGAAGGATATTAATAAGGCCTTCAATGGTGCATGGAAGCCATCAAATAGGGGATGTAGAATATCCAAACTGATCAACGAGATACACTTAAAATTGGCAAAAAAATAATCTATTTATTTGTTAGAACTTGACAATTCAATAGACACCAAAAAATTTTTTAGTCACTGTTATTTATCACATAATGAGTGCATTTTACATCCAATTTAGTGAAATAATGTTTTAGAAAAATAACTTCTATTGGGCCGAAACTCATGTTGGATTTAAGCCCAAAACAAAGTTGCAAATTCAAATCCTATGATTACTTGCATTGGATGCCAAGGTATTAGGTGCTTCCTCTTTCTGTACCATTTTTCAACTTGATTATTTTTCTCTATTTTATGTTTTTCCAATGATTTTTTGGGTATATCAGAATGTTCTTCTGACAGCTATTTATATATGTAATGGTAATCAGGTTGGAGTTATCGAGTAACTTGTTTTATTCTGTTCTTGCATGCTTATTTTAAAATGTATGCTTTTGGATATAATTCATCTCTAAGCTTTAAAGTCCCTCATGTGAGAAGGCAGAGTTAAATTATTGCATTTCAATTGCACATGGTTAAATCAATTTGATTGCAACTCAATTGATTTTATATTTTCACAAGTTTATGACACCTTGATACAAATATAGTGTGCAATTGTATCCTGAATGTTCTAAATATTGAAATCTAATTGCCATTATTTATCAATAGTGTTATATATTCATGGTATGTCCTTTTTCACAGGTTAATGTAGAACATGCTGATTGTTATATATTCCTGGTATGTCCTTTTTTTGTTATCTATTCAGTAGTTGTGCATCTTGCTAAAAGTTCTGGCCATTTACTGGCTACCTCATGGTGGTTTTGGAGCAGATCTATTTGATTTTTATGTTGTCTTTTATTTTCCTTTCTAAATTATAATATTCAAGTTCAATCTCGTAGGTGTACATAAAACATCCATTTGATTTTGCCTACTCTAGGTGATGTTAAAGATGATGTAGCAACAACTAAGTGATGGTTAAAGAATTTTAAGGCATTTTTGGGGTCTTCTTCTAGCATGGGATTAGGCTCTTTTCCTCTGCCCAAATGTGAGGACCTAAAGGTTTAATGTTTTCAGGCTCTATTTATTTACTAAAGATTTAATGATCAAATGCATCATTATTATTAAAAGAAAGCTAAAATGTGATGCAGGATTAGTTTCGCAGTCAAGGTTACTTAAAATAACTTTGGATGAAAGAAGAATGCTTGACATGGTTTTGAAGAAATGTGAAGAATGGGAGCAGGTTGCCTGCTGTGCATTACAGGAAATAAGGAGCATATTAGGTATAGGTTATATTGGTCATCGACCAGTTGATGACCTTACTTCAAGAATTGTTTAATAATTTAAAGTTTTCATTGTTTTTAAGAATGTTCTAAGTATATTATACAGATTTTATAATTTACACAATATTTGTACAGATTTTATATAACTTTTTGTATTAATTATTTTTGATATATAGTAGAATTATTAATTAATATATATATCGAATTTAGATTTTATACTTTTATATTGACTTTATTTTGTTTAATTTGGGATTTACAATTAGTAAATATATAATTTCTCAAAAAAATTATAAAAAATTATGTTACCGACAAATTGCCGACGGATAAATCCATCACTGGCATTCCAATAATTTTAATATTATACTACCGACAACATTACCGACGCATATATCTGTCGCTATTTATACTAAAATAAATTAATAATTTATTCATTAAATATTACCGACGGTTTACCGACAACATTTTACGTCGGTCGATGGTCAACGCGATGAAACATCAGATGAATTTTAAATAAAATTACCGACGGAAGGTTTTTTATAAACCTGTCGGTAAATCCGTTGGTAATATTTACTGACGGAAATTTTCGTCGATAATTTGGTTCCTACGAGCGTTTTACCGATGGATACTTTCTGCCTGTAAAATAATAAAAAATCGTCGGTAAGGTCATTTTTCGTCAGTAAAAGCACAAATCTGTAGGAAAAATGCATTTTTTTTGTAGTGGATCTCTCGGATCTGGTGGTACCTCCTGAGTATGTGTTTGGATTTTTGGTGTGACCGGGGCTCCTTGGCCTGTGCGATGGCCTCATTGTTGTCATAGAAAATTTCTAATGGATCTAGGATGCTTGGGACCACTCCTAATCTAGAAATGAAATTTCTAATCCAAACAGCCTCTTTTGCAGCCTCACTCGCTGCAATATACTCAGATTCTATAGTTGAGTCGGCAACGGTCTCTTGCTTCGAGCTTCTCCAGCTAACAGCACCACCGTTCAAAACAAAAATAAATCCAGATTGTAATCTAGAGTCATGAGTGCTGGTTTGAAAAGCAGTATCGACATAACCTTGTATGACGAGCTCTTCTTGACCACCATACACCAAGAAGTGATCCTTAGTCCTTTGTAGGTACTTTAGAATCCCCTTTACAACAAAGCAGTGCTTCTCACTAGGGTTTTACTGAAACCTACTGGTTATACTCAGTGCATGAGCAACATCCAACCTAGTAAATAACATAGCGTACATGATAGATCTAATAGCAGATGCATATGGGATTCTACTCATGTTGTCCCTTTCTTCTTTGGTTTTAGGGCACTGTTCTTTAGATAAAGGAACTCCCAAAGCCAAAGGTATGTACCATTTCTGTGAGTCTCCCATACTAAATAGCTTTAGTACTTTATCTATGTACTTTTCTTGACTTAGTCCCAAAAGTCGATTCGATCTATCTCTATAGATTCGAATACCAAGTATTGTCTCGGCTTCACCTAAGTCTTTCATTGAGAAACATTTCCCCAACATTGCTTAACCTTTTGTAATGTTGGAATATCATTTCCAATGAGAAGGATATCGTCCACATATAGGACTAGAAATACTATTATGCTCCCACTAACCTTTTTTTACACACAAGGCTCATCTTCGTTCTTGACGAATTCAAATTCTTTGATTGCCTCATCAAAATGAAGATTCCAACTTCGAGATGCTTGCTTTAATCCATAAATGGATTTTTGAAGCTTGCAAACCTTATTAGGATGCTTGGGATTGACAAAACCCTCAGGATGTGTCATATACACATTCTCAAGTAAATTTTCGTTGAGGAAAGCAGTTTTGACATCCATTTGTCATATCTCATAATCATGATATGTAGCTATGACAAGCAAGATCCTAATAGACTTGAGCATGACTATAGGTAAAAAGGTCTCATCATAGTCTACACCATGAGTTTGTCGAAAACCTTTTGCTACTAGTCTACCACACTCCTTTAGATGACTGTCAAACTCTTGGCTTAAGTATTTGCCACCTCGATCTGATCGAATGGCTTTTATACTTGTCCCAAGTTGGTTTTCCATATAGCCATATCTACTGAAGTCATCTGTGAATGTCACGAAGTAGCTAAAACCACCTCTAGCTTGTGTACTTAATGGTCCACATACATCGGTATGTATTAGTTCCAATAAGTCATTAGTCCTCTCACCTTTCTTGTTAAAAGGACTCTTTGTCATTTTTCCATGCAAACATGGCTCGCATGTATCATAAGACTCTAAGTCGAATGACCCAAGCACTCCAGTTTTGTGGAGTCTTGAAATGCATTTTTCGTTTGCATGCCCTAAAAGACAATGCCAGAAGTAAGTAGGGTTCAATTCGTTTGATTTAACCCTCTTTGTATTAATGTTGTATATGGACTCTTTGTTTTGTAAATCAAGGATATAAAGGCCATTTTGCAACATGGCATTACCATATGAAATGCCTTGGCGACGAATATGAGCACTGCCATTTTCAATAACAAAATCAAATTTATCCAAATCCAAACATGAAACTGAAATAATGTTTCTGCTCATAGCAGGCACATAATAACAATTGTTCAAAACTAAACAAAGTCTGGAAGGTAAAGTGAGTTGATAGTCGCATATCTCCATGGCAGCAACTCGTGCTCCATTCCCCACATGAAGGTCCACTTCATTCTTCCCAAGTAACTGATGGGGGATTTATTTGAACCTTTAGTCTCACTAGACTGCGTATAGGATGAGTAGGGTATCATTCCAAAGGGAACGGGGTAAATTTTGTATTGAAATCACAAAGAGTAGATGGATAGGTAACGAATAAAATAAAGATTATGTATTTAATTAAATATCTAAACTACTTTGCATATATTAAATCAAATTGGATTAAAGATAACTTAAATGATGGTATGAATATATATTATAAATAAGAGAAGCAATTCATTTAAGAACAAGATCAAGTAATTGTATGGATGAAGTGACTGGAGAATTTAGCCAAAGATTCTTTAAAGCAACTCTCGTTGTCAGTAAAGATGTTTTCATTTAGAGTTTATAAGCACTCTCGTGTCATTATAGAGATAAACAAAAATTATGAAGCTCTATGCCAATTCTTTAACCCCTCAAAGTGAATTCCTTGTCTCTAAGTGAATTTAATGCTTCAAGTACATTCATTTGTTTTTCCATCAAAGAATTCCAACTCTCGTTGCGAACAAATTGACTAACATGCCAAATATGGTGGCCAATCATACATAGCAAATCAAAGCACACAAATGGATGTAAATCATACTTCATTCATAATAATAATAAACATGTCTTAAACAAATACTAGAGCATATTTATAATGTACAAAGGAAACTAGCGAAAGTATATAATTGAATTAAAGACAAAACAAGAGAAAGAAACTCATCTCATGTTCCTTTGGCTTTATCCCTTTGTAATCATTTAATAAAAGCTAAGTAAAAATGTTTATCCAAAATAACAACTATATTTCTAAGAACAAAACATTGACCGATCCCCTTCTTCAGAGCTTTACTCCCATATTTATAGAGATTAACTCTACAAACATGTCCCTTCCGAGTGGTTGTCAATTGTGAAAAGTTGCCCTGAAAAGTCTTGATGCTTGGCTGAAGAATCATGTGTAGAAAGATGGCATCATTTGGGAGCGGGCATCATGTTCAACTCGTGAACATCTTCACGAGTCGTGAACTCCGTCAAACTGTCTTCACTCGTGAACTGCATGCCGACTCATGAACTTCATGCCGACTCGTGAACCTCATGCCGACTCGTGAACAAATCTGATGGAATATGACATGGTATGATAATCATGATAGCACAGCGGAAAAATAAAATTTATCATGCATACCATACATATCCAAAACTAGGAACGAAAACATGCAATTTTAGGGTTTTTAAAACTTACAATAGATGATGCCTTTATTCTTTGATTTTGTGATGTCCAGCAACTAAGATGCCTTTATCCTTCTTAGTTCTCAATCACCAATGCCAAGGAACAGCCTTTTACGCCACTCCCTCTATTCTCACACACACACTTGCACCGACGGCTTAAAATTGAGATTGCTAGATCTCTTTTTCGGTATTGTGTAAGGGTTATAGTTTGAAGCTACAAAACTTGATTTTGTACTTCTTTAGATTGCTATTACTGCTCAATAACACAAGAGAATGAGGAACAATCATTTCTCCTTGTGAAAAATTGAACAAAAGAATTAAGAGAGAGAGAGTCACTATTCATGAGTTACTATTCACGAGTTACTATTCATGCCACAAAAAAATTAGGTTTAGGGTTTTATTTCTTTTAATATATATGCTTATCCTTTGGCAAGTCATTAATCTGAATTCAACTATCCTAAGATAATTAATTCAAACTCTATCACTTCCTAAAGATAAGTAATATATTTTGAATTAAACTCCTTTGAATTTAAATTCAAATTTGAAATAAAACATAAGACATTTAAATAAATGAAATCACTTAATTAAATATATAAGTGATTTAATTTAATTTAAATTCCTTTAGGCTTTAATATTCAATTAACTTAATTAACACAAGATAATTAATTAATTGAAATTAAACCTTATGGGCTGAATTTCTCTCTCTCATGGACCAAAGGCCAATAGCAATATTATAACCCATTACATACATTAATTTGACTTTAATTAAAAGCCCAAATTAATGTCCAATACTTAATTTAAATATTTTAAGCCCAATGCTTTGTGTGCGATCCTATAGGTCCATTTAATGTTGGCAATGAATTAATAAATTAATTCAAAGGCTATATATATTCTCTAGCAAGATATTATAGCATTCCAAATTAAATGAAAATGCATATGGCATTTGGTGACCTAATGCAATTTCGCATAGTCCCTTACCCATAAATATCAGAATTAATATAAGGCATGGAACTAGTCATCCTTATATACATTAATTCATTTCTTGATATTCCAATGACACTGAATTCTCAGATAAATAATGATTACTCATTATTTCATCTCGGTATGGCCATACACTTCTCAGTTCACTGATCAAGTGGCCGGTGATATTTTTCTCTCTTATCGAGAGGGGTAATCCCTTCACTTCTCTCATGCTCTCTAACATGAATCAGTGCATACCCAATCATACCCGTACTTGTCACTCTGTTACGAGCACGTTAGGTGTATGTCAAAGTACACAGTAATTCATAAAGAGTTTCATAGAGATTTCAGGTCTAAGAACTCCGATACAAAACTTGCATATGAGAAACACTTATGACTTGTACCATGTAGTGTTCTCATGAGCGGATTGAATCCAGATACCATGTTCTTTAACATGTATCTATGATCTCTGATTGACACTCTTGTCCTAATGATCCGTAAGACAGAACTCATAAGATCAGAGAGAGCATACTAGTCTTAATTCATTTGTTATTCCCATAACAATGACTGACTAGGGATATTTAGAATGATGTCTCATTTGTTTCAAGGTCTTACAATCCATGTGCCTCACACATGATAACTTAAACCGAAACAACACTCTTGGATAGTTTTATCAATTGATATGCACAGGAATACAAAGGATAAAACAAATGCCTCATTTTATTAATTTCAAGTGTTTCGTTACAATGTATTGGGGCTAGGGCTTACACTAACAAAATCTTCTCTGCCTCACTCATAATCTTCCATCCATCTCGTGAACTCCAGTTCGAGTCATGAGCCACTTCACGACTCGTGATCTTCATCCTTGAATCTTCACCATTTCTTCACTTTACTTCGCACTTACACCAACTTTAACCTAAAAACACACATAAATGCATAAAATCAACATAAACACATAAAATACACATAATATTACATACTTAAGCTACTTAAACATAAGAAAATTCATATTAAAAAGTAGACATTTTACAAGGCATCAGTAACCGCCTATTTCTTAGCCCCTGCACATTTGAACAAATGTGAGAACCACAACCGTTATCCAATACCCAAGTAGTAGAAATAGAAAGGTTAATTTCAACAACAAAAATACCAGAACTGGACTCCTTTGCTCCATTCTTCATTTGTTATTCCTTGAAGAGAGCGCAATTCTTCCTCCAATGCCTTATTTTGTTACAGTGGAAGCAAGTGCTCTCACTCTCTTTAAGCTTTTGTGCCTTGGGCTTGGATTGAGCCTGAGGGGCACTCCTATTTGACTTGAACTGAGCCAGGTCATTCTTGGGTTTTGCCTTTCCCTTTCCCTTTCCCATAGCGGATCCCTTCTTAATGCCCCCTTGAACCATCAGTATGGGATTGGTCTTTCGAATATTCTCTTCAGTATTCTTAAGCATCCCATGAAGCTCGGTGACTGACTTGTTCATTGCATGCATGTTATAATTCATCACAAATGGATCATAATCATCAGTCAATGATCCTAAGATCAAGTCAGTGGCCAATTCCTTTGGCACTTGTAACTCAAGCTTCTCAAGAGTATCAAGATACCCTTTCATCTTGAGTATATGGGTACTAATAGGAGTACCTGCAGCCATCTTATAGGAAATTAAAGCCTTTGTTGTCATGAACCTCTCGTGACGAGCTTGCTCTTGGAACATCTCCTTGAGGTGCACCATGATCACATAAGCCTCTTGGTCCATGAATTGCTTTTACAAGTCAGGCACCATAGTGGCCAGCATCAAACAGGTCACATCATTGGAGTCGCTCTTCTTGGTCTCAAAAGTTTCCTTTTGAACCGCAAAGGCGTTCTTACCAGGTTCTTTAGGCAAGGGTGCATCCAAAATATACGACTTTTTCTCTTGCTTAAGAACTATTCTTAAGCTTCGAGACCAATATATGAAATTGGTGCCATTCAATTTGTCCTTTTCAAGGACCGATCGCAATGAGAAATTGTTGTTTGAAGATGCCATTTTCAATCTACAATAAAATTTAGCAAGATTAAATGAGGTCTTATTAATCCCACAAATCGAATTAATATCCCTATAAATAATTCGCGTTATTGATTTAATGTGGGCCAAGATTCACTTTTCACAACAACTTATTAGTCAAGCTGAGCTTGTATACCTAACAAGTTAAGTTACTTAGGTAGGAAAACTCCAATCATGTCTCGTACATGACTCTTAGATCAAATGGGCTAACATCTTAAGATGTTATAGCACAAACCCATTTATTAGTTGCTTAGGTTCGGGCATCCCTTTCCATGCTAAGTCCAACCTACATTCACAACCCATGCCTCACAAAGATAATCGGGTGCATCTAGGACTCCTAGTCTACATGATCGATGATCGATGCCTTGACATGTTTCGAATTAGGAAGGCAACTTTGTGACTTACTATTTTAGGAATTCATTTTATTACGGCTTACATGCATACGCTTTGTCATCCATTCATAGCATACATATATATATAATTGCATAAAGTAAAGCGTGACAAACATGGGCCCAAAAACCTACAATTAAGATTCTATACTATTACATAAGAATCTTCGAGTTGGGCTTTTCCACTCCGGTGGGCTTCATCTTGATTTACAAAGTCTTCAAGTAAATTATATTCTAAGAAATAAATGAAACTTTTACAATAAAACATAATGGCACGTAGGCCATATTTAATTACAAAAACCCAGGACCCATGAATGCACCATGCATATCCATTCATCACACCAAACAAGCAAATAAATATACATAACATTCATTGATCAAACAAAGTCCAATTTTAATTAATTTAGCCAAGCCCATTATTGGCAATTGTGTACTTGAACCTTTAAGAGAAGACCCCATGATGGGCTTGGGCCGAAGCCCAATGGACTAAATCCTCTTATTGAATAAGTTCTCTTAAAAGCCCAAAACAATAACTAGTTAGATTTGTGCCATAAATCAACTCTAGTATAATTTCCAATTTTGCCATTTTTAATTTTATGTCATACAGCCCATAAACATTAAAAATACATATAATATGTACCAACATGAATTAAAATATAACATCATGAAGAACATATATATAATACGCATTCATACAAAAACAAACAAACAACAATGAAACTAGTTGTTTAATGCTTATATGATGCCACAAAAATGCACAAATACTTAAAACAATTTTATGAGTCATTTAATAAATTAAATAAGGTCATAAATATTGATTTAATATTCTGTACCATTTTGATCTAAATGTGTTTTTACCATTTTAATCAAAACAAAACAAACAATGTTGATTAAACATGTAACAAACACAAACTAGTCATAGTTTTAAGTGATTTTTAAATTAATCAATTAAATTGTCATGGACCAGAATTAAAACTAAATTTAAAATATGTCCAGACCTGATATTTAATTTTCAAAAATCACTTACAAACATGCCAAAATCGTTTTTACATTTAATTTTGAAAACTAGTTGTTAAATACACAATTAACATGCCAACTAGCACGTAGTTTCAAGATTAACATGTACCATTAGGTATTATCAATTAAATCTGACCATTAACAGCTCTAAGAACATCTTAGGACAGTATATTAACATTTCATATTAATTATAATACCTATCTAATCATTTAAAATAGTTTTTACACCAAAACAATACAAAAAACTCAAAATAGAAAATTTCAGCATTGCATGTTTTTATAATAACGATTTTTGATTAATTATTTCATGCATCTAAAGCAATAAAATAAGCATGATTAGACTCTGATACCACTGATGGAATATGACATGGCACTTATATGATGATCATGCAGCGAAAAATCAAAGAATTCGATCATACATGCCATACAATTCCATAACAAGAATCGAAACATGCAATTTTAGGGTTTTAAAACTTACAACTTTAGATGCACTTCAAGATTTGATTTTGATGATGACCAACAACCAAGAAGGATATTTCAGCCTTAGATATTCACCACCAATGCCAAAGAAACAACCTTTACGCCACTCCTCTCTATGTTCACACACACAATTGCAAGTAAAGCTTAAAACCGAGATTGCTAGTTCTCTATTTAAGTATTATGTAATGGAAATGGATTGAAGCTACAAGATTTGATCTTGCACTTCTTTTAGGTGCTATTGCTGCCCAAGAATACAAGAGAATGAGGAAGAATCCTTTCTCCTTGTGAATTCGGCCAAGAGAATTTTTGTGTGAGAGAGAGAGAGAGAGTTTCATGCCACACACGTACTAGGGTTTTCTTTTATTTACCAATATATATCATTTAATTTTGTAAGTGATCATTCTAAAATCCACTACCTCAAGATAGTTAATTTAACCTTAATCACTTCCTAAAATCAAATGACATATATTAATTCAAACTCTTTTGAATTAATTTGAAATAAAACATAAGACATTTTAATCAAATTAATCACTTAACTTGGAAACAAACATGTGCCAAAATTCCCTTGTTATTTTATCTTGGAATTTCGGCTAGGTCATCTCCTTTTTAAGTGTTTTAATTTGATTTAAATATCATTAGGATTTAATACTCAATTAACTTAATTAATACAATATAATTAATTAATTGAAATTAAACCTTGTGGGCCGAATCTCTCTCTCTAATGGATCAAGGTCCATTTAGCAATTATAATGCCCATTACATACATTAATTTGACTTTAATTAAAAGCCCAAATTAATGCCCAATACTTTATTTTAATATTTTAAGCCCAATGCTTTGTGTGCGATCCTATAGGTCCATTTAATGTAGGCAATTAATTAATTCAAAGGCTATATATATTCTCTAGCAAGATATTATAGCATTCCAAATTAATTGAAAATATATATGGCATTTAGTGACCTAATGCAATTTTGCATAGTTCCTTACCCATAAATATCAGAATTAATATAAGGCATAGAACTAGTCATCCTTATATATATTAATTCCTTTCTTGATATTCCAGTGACACTGAACTCTCAAATAAATAATGATTACTCATTATTTCATCTTGGTATGGCCATACACTTCTCAGTTCACTGATCAAGTGGCTGATGATATTTTCTCTCTTATCGAGAGGCATAATCCCTTCACTTCTCCCATTCTCTCTAACATGAATCAATGCATACCCAAGCATACCCATACTTGTCACTCTGTTACGAGCACGTTAGGTGTATGTCAAAGTACACAATAATTCATAAAGAGTTTCTTAGAGATTTTAGGTCTAAGAATTCCGAAGCAAAACTTGCATATGAGAAACACTTATGACTTGTACCATGTAGTGTTCTCATGAACAGATTGAATCCAGATACCATGTTCTAAACATGTATCTATGATCTTTGATTGACACTCTTGTCCTTATGATCCGTAAGACAGAACCCAACTTATCAGAGAGAGCATACTAGTCTTAATTCATTGTTATTCCCATAACAATGACTGACTAGGGATATTTAGAATGAAGTCTCTATTGTTTCAAGGTCTTACAACCATGTGCCTCACACATGATAACTTAAACTGAAACAACATTCTTGGATAGTTCTATCAATTGATATGCACAGGAATACAATAGATAAAACAAATGCCTCATTTATTAACTAAAGAGTTTTATTACAATGTATTGGGGCTAGAGCTTACACTAACATATCGAGACCTTTATCTTCTCGTCCATCTTCATTGAGACCATCATCTGCATGCCCATTGTCATCGTGATCATCTACACCTTTCCCACCATTATCAGGGATAGCATACTGCAGGAGACCTGATCCATCACAGTAGTTATATTTTGTATTTAAGGAGTTTTAAAAATTTTTTGGACATTTTGATGTATATAAAATTGATGATATGTACTTATTTATGCTTTATTATATTTTATAATTTTTTTGTTTAAGATTAAGATGCATGAAAAAAGGTAATGAAAATAACAAAAATGACAATGACAAAATCTAACAAGGTAAATGAATAAAGAATAAAATGGCTAAAGGTTGAATGGATTATAATTGAACAAAAACAATACATAATAAAAATGACAAATTTTTAATAATTTAATAAGCAAGGCACTAATGCAACATCTTTCTCATGGGTACCAAAGCCTTCCTAAGAGGCACATATTTTATACTCTGTAGAAAACCATCATATAGATAGCCCTGATAATTATGGTTTTCCCTATATTGGAGACACAGTCATGAGAAAGTGTCATAACCTATAGTAGACATATTATCTGCTTATGGAATAGAGAAACTTATTAATGATACCCACATTAAACTAGATCAGAAGGATAAAGTGTTTGTGAATAAGGACTAGATAGGAATCTATGATGATTCTTTTTCCTTTGACATTGCCTCAAAACACTTGTGGTGCCACAAGAAGTCACCTGAACAGGTTGAAATCAAAAGAGATGCATAGCATAGAGAAATGTGGATATTTTTTGAATCTGGAAGAGTTTAAAAGAGATGGTCATAAGACTTCCTACCTTCTTTGGATAAAAGACTTCACCAGTGATTGATCCACATGGCTGAAGACAAAGTGAAAGACTTCAACAGTGATTGGTCCATATGGCCGAAGACAAAGTGAAAGACTTCATCAATGATTGATCCATATGGCTGAAGACAAAATGAAACACTTCATTAAAGATTCATCCACATGGCTAAAGCCAAGATCCCAGTATAAAACTGAAGCACACTAAAAAAGGGATAGTCTAGAAGGTTGTTTTAACTTCCAATGCTGAGGTAAAGAATTACGCTATAGTGTGTTCAAGATAGATCTATAGATAAAGATTAAGCTTTTTAGTTCAAACCATCAGTGACTCTTCACAAATGCATATTTGCCAAAAATCTTCCAACAAGAGTATTGGCTTAAAAAAGGTTAGTCATGTCGATAGAGGGCGACAACCGCAACAAGTTTAGACATGTCAATAGATGGCATCAACTGATCAATAATTTATCCTTATTTTGCATGTCGATACACTAATGCTAATCAAATATGAGCAATTTGTCTCAATTTTGCATATCAATACACTGGCACTAATTAAACAATTAGAGATTCGCCACCTTAGATGGAGTATATTATAGATACCATGGCTCAAGGTAGCCTATATCAGGGTTATCCAATGATGAGGAAATAGTGTGTTACTGACAGCAGGTTTGTATCTTAGAGCTCTGATCGTGGATTTTTCATTTTTTCTTAAAGATTTATATGATTCTTTGAATATATTCAAAACATTTTCGACTATTTTAAAAGATAGGCAAAAAACCCTAATTCTGGACTGACAATGGTGATAGATGGTTGTCTGTCACTTGAGGGGCTGTCTATGGGTCCTAACCTCCAAAATAGTGTAAAATAGGGGCATTTTGGGAAATTTAAGGTCTAGTGATGAGGGACGGACATCACTCACTCACTGACACCCGTCCCTAGGTTGAAACCCAAAATTTCGCATGTTTTCTTGGAATTTAAAAAGGGAAAGGTCTTTAGATAAAGATTAAGTCTGAATTTTAGGGATTTTATCTCCTAATCTGGCATTTGTTTGAGGTGTGATTGGGTTAAAACTCTATCTTAGGTATAAAAACAAAAATTTAGGGTTTTAAAGTGAGAGAAATCATTATTCTTGGAGAAAAAAAAGCCATTAAAGAAGGAAGAAAATGTTTTAGTATGTATATGAGGTGTATTTACTTAATTTTAATTCAATTTGTTGTATGTTTCGGTGTTTTAATATGTTTTAGCATGATCTGATGATTAATTATTGTATATCTAAGGCTAAAATATTTATTTGCATAATTTCCTGCATTTTTATTTCATTCTGCAAATTTCTATTCTGTTTCAGAGGTGAGGGATGGGAAAAAGGTGTGAGGGATGTCCGTCCCTCAATTGAAGGACGAGACATCCTTTTTCCTTCTTTTGGCCATTCTTCGCTCCATGGTTGGCTATCCCTCGCTCCTTTTGGCTGTCCTTGGAGTATTTTTTTAGAGTTTTTTCCATGCATTTTAGGTTTTTTTGTGTCCTTTATTTTAATTTCCATTTTTAGGCAGTATTTATGTAATATTTAGTATGTTTAGTTACAATTCACATGCTGCTGTACCTATAATTAACTTACTTGTGTGTACAAATTCTTTTTATCTTCAATGTTAACTAATTTGTTTGTTTTGTTGCTTTCGAGAAATTCATGCATTCATAGCCTTGAAGGATATATGGTCGGCCCTTTATCCAGGTTACTCCAATTTTTATTTTGCTTGATTATTATGTTGTTATTTATTTGTTTGTTTTCTTTGTATTTTATTGTTTATTTGGATGTATTATTTTGAGGATGTAATAGGTAGTAATAAAATGGTTTTTGCATATTAAAGATAAAATCTCACTTAAATCATTTTTATTAATCAGATTGGGATTTTCTTAATAAAAATAGACCGATGTCCAACTTTTAACCCAGAAATTCACGCCACATAATAAAAGCCTTTTTGTAAACATGTATAAAGGAACCAATGTTTCCAAACAAATTAATAACCTATTTTATGTATGATATTTATTTATGTTTCTTTTTACTTTATTCTTTTTTTGGGACGATTTGCTTATGTAATAATTTTAAGTAGGATTTTATTTTTTTTGTTTGAATGGGATGTTTACATAAATTCTATTGCTTGCATCGTGAGAGAGAGGAGAGGGGATTAATCTTAAAACTCAATTATAAAATAACACCTAATCAAGATGCCTAATAAGAGGGATGTCCCAAATACCAGTCTCTGTTTGGGCATCAAAGCAAGGTCAAGATTCAATTCACAACATTATGTTGGGTGGCGACTCCATGACACCTGCCTTTTTAAGCCTACTAGTAGATGCCTTCATGGGTTGACCGTCAGCAATAATTTGGACTCTATCCTTGTAACATGTCACACCCTATTCGTAACAGTCTTTTCTGATGCGGACTAAACCGAAACCGTAAGTTTTTTTTTTTCAAAAACTTTCCAATCGAATGATAGCTTTAAAAACATTTTAAGACATATATAAGATAACTTCAATCCAATAATATAAACCAATCATTCATTCGATAACAATCATGAAATACACTCAAAATACAGTTTAGTATTTTACCTTAATAGTCTAAGTATATACATGCCATAAGCTTAAACAATCTGACACTAAAATCTTCTCTTCCAATCTGGACCTTCAATGTACTGTGCTCCCGAACACATCAGAACCTGCACGCAGTAAACACTACGTGCTGAGCATTAAATATGCCCAGTGGTGACTACTAATCCAAGAATTCCACAAGAATAAGCATAATTTCGTAATTTAAGCTTCTATTATCTTTACTTCATTAAGCATTTCATTTTATTTCAGTTATCAGTATTCATGTTTTTAATTCGTATTTTGATATCCATTGTTCTTTTGTTTCAAAACTTTTTACTGTACTTACAGTATCTTTTTAGGTAGATCAATATCAGATTTATCATTTAGCTTTACGTTAATCTTTACTATAACTTTTACTTTTTATCAATACTTCCATTTTATCCTTTAGCCGTAGCAATTAAATTATCATTTCATTTAGCGATATGTATTGGTACTCGTGTCTTTACTAGTACCAAAATAAATTATTTACATTCCTGTTTTAATGTTCAATTATTCAGTTTGAACTCTCATTGTACTTCTTGCTATTTATTCTTTTATTTTTGTTCCGACTCTTAACAAATAAATACATTACTAATTAATAGCTTTTGAGCTTTATTGCAAAGTGATATAAGTATTTCGGGACACTTTGCAGTATTTTCTTTCCTTCATTCTTATACATATTACTTTCGTTCAAATATTAATTAAGACATAAGTCTTTTACTTCTTTCTCATCGATCAATCATATGTCTTTTTATTATTTTACTTTTTAAATAACCTTTCTTTCATAAAGACATTTCATAAGCATTAAATTCACTTCATGTCACAATCATTACTTTTAACTTTAACTATGAAATTAATATTGTTGTTCAAATTTGTCACTTTTCACAATAGTGATTGGTACGGGAAATACCAATTAATCAAATTTATCCTTTTCACGAAAAACATAATACATTCTGAATTCTTATAAAACCTTTCTTTTCTTTTTTCTTACTAATTACACTTTACAGAAATCTTTACAGATTTATCTTAATTTTGCATTTTCTTTCAAACGAATCGTTTTCGTTATAACTTTTCATATATTCAATTCAATTAAGCAATACTTATTTATTCATTTCAATGTGCCCCTAATGCAATATAACAGGTTTCCCACAACGGATACACGGGACTGGACCCAAAGGTCCCACGTAGCAGATAGAGAAATGATCTCGAAAGATCAAATCTCCCATAACAGATACAGATACACTTTCACAGAAGCTATGGAGATCGAAGATCCCAACCATAGCTAAGCAAGTCGCCATGACTTGCACCGCGGTACAGAGGTGTCCCTATAGCTAGCCAATTATATCCAAAACAAGAATCATACTACCTGTCTATCGCTAAGGGCAAACATAATCAGTCATTTTTGTAAACGTTTTTCAACATTTAAAACTCTTTAATTTCTTCCTTTTATTTGTTACTATACTTTATTCGAATCAAATGCACTCTTTTGTGCCTTTGACTGTTCAATAGCTTTTTACCATTTTATTCACTTTCTCTTTTCCAGTCACTTTTGTGAATTATTCTTCGATAATTCACTCAGATACTTAAACTTTTCCAGCTTTTGTACATATTATAAATTATGAATTATGGCATTATAATTCACAATTTTCTTTGTATTCTTTTTATATTATTCTTTGCGAATTATTCTCTAATAATTCAATGATTGACTTTTTAATCTTTTACTGTTCAAACTTTTTAATCATTCGGTATGCCAACGTTCATTTCGTCAGCGAATTATTTCTATAGTCATTTACTCCTTTAATACTTTTTATTGACTAATTTATTTTGATAAATTAGTCACGTCTTTATTTTCTCTACTTTTAGGCAATTAGGAACTTAATTAATATCAATTATTATCTTATGACTCACCTAAACATAATTTGACTTTATCTATCAATTTATTCATTTCAAATACATAATTATAATTTTGCCATTATGATCATTTATTTTCATTTTTATTTTATAATTTGTTCCGTTATTCATCCTTTATCTTTTATTTTATCATATTCAAGTAAAATTACATTTTGGTCCTTAAACCACGGAAATTCCATCTTTCGAAACCGTTAGGCCTCCGAAATTACCATTTTACCCTTGTTAAGTATTTCGTACTTATTTTTACGCGTTAATTTCTTACTTTGGCAAAATTACCATTTTGCCCCCAAAACTTTTATTTGCTTTCATTTAAGTCCTTTTTCTATTCAAAACTCATTTTATCTTTCTTTTATTTACGTATTAATTTATTTTCATCATTTCCGATTACTTATGAATTATTTACCAATAATTCATGATTCTTATTATTTTTCTGACCCAATAATTATTTCGAAAAATTCGTCGGTTGACTTTTTATTTCTAGTCATTGACATTAATTTATTTTTCATATTTAGTCATCACTTTAGTCATGTTTATACAATTATGCATTGCTATTTCAATTATTTCCATTATACATATACACATAAAAATTCCAATAAAATTTCAATAACTTTAATAAATTCTAATAAAATTTATTTTTGCATTATTTATTGGTCAATGTCATTTTTCATCAAAATAATCATTTAATTCACAATAAATCACAATTTTCATTTAATACATACAATATGTATAATCTTAAAAATTCCCAAATTAATTCTAAATATTCTCTAAAAATTAATAGACATCAATTATCAAGTCTATTATTATTTTAAGCTAACATACATCAATTTCATGCATTTTTTTCATCATTTTCTTCACCCTAGTAATTCGGCCATCAACCATTTTCTACCTTAAAAATTTTCTTTCTTCCATTAATGCCTTCATCTCATTTTCTCTCATGGTGAATTTCATTTATCCTAACATAATTGCATTAATTAACATTTTTTCATATTTTTACCTTAATTACATAATTAAGGAAAATTCATATTAATAGGGAAATCAAAGGATTTGGTAGTCACTTACCTTTTTTCAAGCTTAACCTTCCTTAAGCCTCACATTTCTTCACTTGGCATCAAGAAAAACTCCATCCATCCACAAATTTCTCCTTGGCCGAAATCTTTAAGCTTTCTAACCTCAATTTCTTGTCCTCAAATGAGAAATCCAAGTTCATAATTAGCTTCTACACCTTAAAACCTATGGAAAAATACTAAGGAATCAATTTATTTCTTTAAGGAAGCAACTTACCCTTTTAATACCAAAACTTGAGTCTTGAAAATCCTTTTCTTCTTTTGCTGTAATCAGATGGTGGAGGCTGCAAAACTCATCAAGAAGGGCAGAACTACTATTTAGATGCTTGATTTAGGTGAAAGAATGAAGCAAAAGATGAAGAAATTTGAGAAAAGAAGAGAATGGTGGAGTCGGCTGGATGAAGGAGCTGAAAGTGGCTGGAAGCTGCTGGAAAATCACAGATTTTCCAGCTTATATACTCCTCCAATTGGGCCTTAGGTTGGGCCAAAACTTAATGGGCCTAATATATTTATTTAAGGCCAAATAACCAATTTTCAAAGGCCCAACTAAAATTCTCCCACTTCTTCACTCCAAATCACTTAAATTTTGATTCCATAATTTTTATCACATCAAAAATAGATAGGATATAAATTTTTGGCTCAATCGGAGTCCGTTATCGGTCCGATTCAAACTTATCGGTCCGATTTGACAACTGTCGACATCGCCGAAAAATTCATTTTTTTACACCAAAATATTCTTCATAAAATTTCATTAAGAACTGCAAAATCTGGCAATTTTTAGAATCCATTTACTATTTTTAAAGATTTATGCAAAATCAAGTCCCCTTTCCTACCGGAAAAATTGATTCGCTACCTTTTTCGTATTTTTGACTTTTGGAGATCTATTTGACCTCAAATGTACTTCAAATTTCAACCATAGACTCACCATAACTATTCCTTTCAAATAGTCAAATAAAATATTTTCGACTTCCGGGTGTTCTTTCGGGCCTGGAAAATACTATTCACTACCGGAAGGTACTATTCACGGCTGACCCGGTATTGAGGCCATTACATAACACCCTATATCCGGTCTGGTTTACAAACCAGATACGGATATCACAAATCAGTCTACACTCTAAATATCACTAGATCAATGTAATTTATACTTACACTCACCTTCTAATTTCTTTGTTCAAAATTTTTTTCTAAAAATTTCGGCAGAACCTCCCCTAAATAATCACAGCCTCCTGTAAACAAAATTCAAGAACATCACTTCTAAAATTCAATCATCAAGATCCACAGCCTCAGTCAAACTCCTACACAAGATTTTTCCTATCCTCCTCAATAATAATTAACCTAATCTACTTGTCACTGTATCACTATTCCAATACTCAAATATTTTATTATCAATAATGATTACACAAAAATATTATCACGTCTAAGCTAATATCACAACATTGAATTTAACTAAATACTTACAAATTTATACTTAAGTTATACAATTTTAACACCTGTGTACATGCCAAAGTTTAAAATACCAAAAATAACATAAATAAATTGGTCATCCCATTCTAGCTGCATCAACCTATGAAGGTTTCCTTCCATTGTATTGAGAATTTGAAACATTGAGTCAACCTACGCGCAAAAAAGAAAAACCACTCGCTAAAAGCTTAGTGGTGACTACCAATTTTATTTCTCAAATGATATATTATACAATGTATTAACATTTTCAAATACTTACCAATTTATAAAACATATAAAGATTGTAAGTTTCATACAAACACTAAATAAATAGATGAATAAGGTTTCTTTTGCAATTCCATACTCTCATACATATAAGCATTTATTACAGAAAACATCTAAACTTAATCATAACTTCATTTAACACTCAAGTAAACTAAGCTATCGTTTGAGTGTCCATTTCTAATGTCATATTAATATCTTTTATAATCCAAATATCTTATTATTTACCCAAATCCTCATTTATA